>JAGWCC010000005.1:1492500-2692500 GCA_022651775.1 Drusus annulatus | reverse complement strand
AAGAGACCCGGGTTACGAATAAACAGACAATATTTGAAAAACTCCTACTGCCATCATAATAAGTGGAAGATGTTGCTTGTGCGATGATGGAGGACTTAGCTAGCAGAGGAATTGAACCCACGACGCCCAGATTGAACATAATGATTACATCAATATAATTACCATTAAAATTTATGGTAATAATTTTTAGATGAATTTGGTAATGTACCTATATTTTACACGAAGCACAAAATTACTAATTGAATCACCAAGAAATACGCGTTATGTGAGCTGTAATTCTATCCACCTAAAATTGCACACATTTGTACGCAATGCCATTAACAGTTAAGTATTTTTGACGTGAAAACTGCACAAGAGTCCTAACAGCCCAGATCCAGTGGAACTTTTGCATTCCCAAATTAGGAAAAAAAAAGCTGTAGGAAGTAGAAAGGGAAGGAGAAGAAAAAAGGAAGGTTTAGATTGTTATTGTAAATGTTGTTATATTTTAATTGACCGATGGCTGATTTGTAGTTCTGCGAACCATATATTGTGATTACCGCAAATGCAAAAACATACTTTTACCAGATTAATTTTGATGCAACGTTATTTTGCACAAAAGGTTAAATCGTAAAAAATATCTCAAATTTTTGTAAAAACTGTAAAGTTCGGAGACTGCAATATGGGCACTTATAAAATTTATTCGAAAAAGTCGGAAGAAATGAAGAGAAGTTTTTCAATTAGATTAGAATGCCAGTTACTTCTTTTGATGAATTGATTTCGTTTTAGAGTGAATAATTCAACTCTGTGACAGTGATGAGAAAAAGTTTTTCAGCCAGAGATGTACTTATGGAATACTTTTAATTGCTCATTAAAGCAAAGTAATATTATTCTTTAATTTTTACAGAAATCAAACCTTTTGTGGACTGACATAATAATTTAAAATACAAAAAAAAAAAAAACTACTTTAGTGTGTATTATAGTTTTTAGTTTAAAACCACCTTATTGTACATATTTTCAACTAGTTTCAGTTTATCCTGAACCTTCATCAGACTGTATAAATACATACTGTATGTATATGGTATATTATAAAAAAGATTAGGTTGCGACTGTAACTCGAACTCGGAACCTCTACTTTATCTGGGAGTAACATCTCTGCTAATTGAGTTACCTAAACTTTAATAAAACTATCATATTTAACAACACTATATTTCTTAAAAAAAAAATTTTTTTTTCGAATAATTGACATATTTGTATTGACGTTTCGGTGGCAAACTAATCTTTTTTAGTACTAAATATGTATTCTTCGGTTTGTATTTCGTTGAAAATTATTGATATTGTTTCAGTAAATAATATCAAAATAACGCATAAAGCTTTCACAAGTTAAATATAATTTTTATTTTATTATTAATCATATAAACTAATCGACTATTCGATAAAACCTGTTCGAAAAAAATATATTTCATAATTGTTGGTTTGAATATTCAATGAATGTTATGTTCAAAAAATAAACGGTTTTGGACGTCGGGTGCCAGAGTTTACAAATTAATTGAAAATTGTATCTAATTTTCGGAATTTATTGACCACCGGGGACTGTCCGTAAAAGTGCCGCGAGCTTCATTTAAACAAATGATAAATTTATGGCGAATGAATAAACTTTATGACTACGTGAGATGAGGAAATCAAAATAATAAAGGCGATGGATTGAATAGAGAGTATGACCGACAGCCTTCAGAGCACAACCAGTTTATTATACATGGCGTAAAAGATTTATTTAACACGAAGTAGCTAAATAAAGAATACAAACACAATCATCGTTACGTAATAAATACTCTGCCTTTTATAAAGCTTATTTACGTTGGCGAGAGCTTTTGTTTGCTTTACAATTTCACGGTATTCATGTGGTTTCAAAAACCAGTAAAGCGATTTATATTGAGTCGTTTCACGAATTTTATCTTAAATATCTGTATCCTTACTTCAGTCAAATAAGCGCGTAAATGCCACAAATGATACAAAAAGCTTATTATTGTTATTCAGTTCACTGGAAAAACGGAGAATTTTGCACCCCTCTCATAAAAAATGTCGGCTTTGCACTTGTTTTAATGTAACTCAGAAATACAGGTATCATTCTCTACATGTAAAATATGATTGAAATACAAAATTCCATCTCATGTAAAATATGATTGAAATACAAAATTCCATCTATTTACCTTAAAACATTGTTGTTTACCTAATGTTGTAGGTAATACGGGCATAATAACATTATTTTCTACATTTTAACCATTACCGGATTATATATTTTCAATAATTAATAATATTCACCTACTTATTCCGTAATACTACTCACATATACGTATAAATAACTCCTACTGAAAAAAACTACAAAATCTTTTAAATATTATTTGTTATACAGAATCTAATAATTTATAATTCTGCCACTGTTTCTGAGAAAAGTAACACAATTGCAAACTTATGACCACAAAGGATGGGCATGTTATAGTTATGCTCATTTTAAGTTGTTCTAAAAAGGGAAAATAATAATTCATATTGAGTTACAAAGAGGCAAAATATCAAGTTCTGATCATACAAACAAACCTGACGCTACCGTGCATTTTTTAATAGGGGTAGTTTTTTATGTTCGAATTGAGGCTTTTTAATCTGGAAATTGCACATGAAATGCAATTAATCGTTATTTATGCTATTAATATTTAAGCAGGCACTTGTATTTTGTTACAAATGAGAAATATTATTTTGTTTACTTACGCGAATTTTCATAATTATATATATATTTTTTTGTTGTTGTTTATCTGGTTGACTATTCTACTGTTTCATTGGAAGCATGCATTGTTTTATCAATAGGGAAAAGCAACAAGATCAGAACATGTCAATACCGAAGTAGGAGATTCATACAAAGTAGAGAATCGTGCACTGCTGGCTTTTATTATAAAATTATCCAAAAAGCATCACATTTCACAGTCGGTGCATCAAAATAATGTTTTTTATTCTTTACGTTTCAGTTACATGGCTGCTATTATTTACGAATATTTTGTGCTTTCCTCGTTTGCGTAAGCAAATTTCAATATTCCAATAAACAAAAGTAAAGGTGATAAGTATGTGGCAAATGATAAAACTTAAAGTTTTGTCAAATTATTCTCGTATTTTTTAATAAGTCATTCGATTTTTTAAAAATCCACGAAAATATTTTTTGGTTCCAAAGTCAGAATCTGATTTAAAAGGTAGCCAAGAAAACTTTTTATCATTTCTTAAAAACACAAAACAGTTATTTCTTCAGCAAAAACTGTCAAAAGTCACATAATTTAAAATTTATTTATCTTTTTGTGGTTTTAGCCTACTCTAACAAATATTTTAGATTATTAACATTAAAATAAATTTCATGGACTTGATATAAAAACGGTTTAACGTTACTGATTCTATTAGTAATAATAACATTAATGATTCACGATCTGAATTTTAAATTTGCCCAAAATTATTTTTGAGCTCAATTATAATTCTGAAATTCTGAAGAGAAATTAATTATTTCAGTCTACAGTTTTAAATTATGAATATTTCTTTTTAGCTTTTAGTTGAGCGTCTAATTTTTATTTGTGTGTAAAAAAACTGTTTGTGTTTACTTTATACATCAAAATACAAAAATACATGAGAAAAATATCATTAACATTGATGGATCATATTGATTAAAAAAAAATGTGCTTTCCAGAAATAATGTCAGCAATTTTATTTCCTTCCACCTAAAGAATAAGAACTTATTTTTTGAAAACGACTCATTTATCAAAGATGTTACAAAAACAACCAAAATATTTACTTGTTTCGTGTAAAAACGGGTTTCCAGTAATAAGAATAACGGTATTGAACCTTAATTTGGAATATGTTTAGTTAAATCTTGTTAAATTTAAAATATTTTAGACATAAAAGACCTAAAGTAAATAAATTTCAATTTGAAATATGTAAGCATCTAGAACCTATTTGCGTAAGGGTATTGATTTATTTAGCTAATTTGTTCTCGTCAAATAAAGTCAACTCGAAAATGATTGCTTTAAGGTTATTAACAGATTCAATCATATGGCTCAACGTAAAGTAAAAAAATAAATTGTTAATGCCATATTAGTACCTGCATATATATTTTTTACATAATATTTATATTTTCCAACTGAAATTATTTTAATAAAATCCTAAGATAAATTATGCCAACCTCCCGACTAGGAACATTCCTTAGAGGGTAAAGGAAGTTTGAGTTAATTAAGAATGAAAGCTTATTTAAAATCTTTTACTTAGCATCTATTGCAGTACTTTAAATGTTTTTTAAGGAAGAAATAAAAAGGTGCTTTTTGTTGAACGTGTTCTGTGAACGAACCAACTTTTCCATCCCAGGTTGCTTTTAATTAACGAAGATGCTAGCTTGTTTATCTAAATGTCTTTGAGAAGTTTCCCTAGATTTACTTTGAGGAAATTAATCTGAACTACCTTCTTTATGTAAGAATTTTGAGATTTTATTTTCTTAGCTATCGTTTCTCTTGTTTATTTTTTATGGTCTATTAGCTTAATCTAATATTGCAAATATTATTTAGAATCATAGATTTTTTTTCACAGGTATAAAGTAATAGCTTTCATGGAGTATACAAGCGTGTTTCATAAATAAATAATAAAACATATTTTCTACTAAAAGGCAATTTCGTGTTGTTAACAAAAATGATAGGTGATTAATTCAGATATTAAAAATACTACATGATATTATAGCGATGTTTTTCACATCTCACCTAAATTCTAACAAATATCCTGGCATAAGTTTAAAATGTAGGTACTAGTCTGAAAACGTCAATAAACTGAAAAAAATAAAGTTTTCCAACAAATTACATACAATAGAATTTTACTAAGATTTTAAAATTTTCTAAAGACAAATACAATAATTATATTTTACTTTTTTAAAACGTCTTATTATTCGAAAAAAAAAATAAAAACAAATTAATTCAATTTGAATTAAAACTTTTTTTAAAGTTTCAATTATTTAAAATAATTGTATGTATATTCCCAAAGAAAATATCACGAACATAAAATATAAAGACAGCACATTTTAACAACACATGGACTGACTGTAATAATGGCCTGATGTTTTTGTTTTTTTCACCTGTGTTTTTGTTTGTATGATAATTGTTTTACATTAGATTAGGAAACAATATGATGATTTCGGTTCAAACAGTGAACTAATCTACACAGTAAATGAACGTACTGGAAATGAATTAATCATTTAATCAGGATGAAAAATAGAACTTTTAAAATTTCCAAGGGGCCTAAATATGGCATTCAACAAAGATAATTCAATCATAGCACAAACGTTTATTTGTAACAACACTATTCAGTATTTAAATACAATGGACATAATTAACGTCTTTCGTGAGCACTGATCCTATTTTCTGTGACAGTCAAATCTTCAGAATTACAAACAAATTTCGTATTTCGCACAAATT
Source organism: Drusus annulatus (assembly GCA_022651775.1). Lineage (NCBI taxonomy): Eukaryota > Metazoa > Arthropoda > Insecta > Trichoptera > Limnephilidae > Drusus > Drusus annulatus. The sequence goes on along the minus strand of JAGWCC010000005.1, from coordinate 2,687,041 downwards.
TTCTCACGCTTTCCATCAATTTGAGTATTATTAACGTACTTTGTACAAGCAATTGGATCACGGGGGTCACGTTAAATTGTGTGAGTTTGTGATTTTAACTCGACAAATCAACATTAATGTATAAACAAAGGACGTGCTAGATGGATTTTAGAAGTAAAGTAGTTTTACAACGTTACTTCGCCCGCGATATTATTTTCTATGTGTGCATATTTAATCCATGTTATCTTATATTTCACTAAAAAACCTGAAAAGTGGTTGGTTGCCTCAGTATGTTTTCTTATTATTGTACTTGAAAAATCTTAAGCAATGTGGTATTTCTTTGTGTTTTTTTTTTAATAATGAACTTTTAAAAGTTCATAATGGAAACAACGTAGCAGAATTGTTGAAATTCTAGTAAAAAAAACCATTACAAATTTCATCACTCCAGAGTAAACTGTCCAGGCCCAGAGTTTTTTTTGCAATATTAACCATTTAGTCAGTCAAGTGCCATCAACCGTATTTTCAGGGATATGTGTATTATTTTTAGAATTTCGCTAAGGACAATGTAAGGCACTTGTGTGTTAAATGCTCATCAGCATGACCATAGTTGCGAACTGTCAGGATTTGACAATAGGGTTTAAATGTCATGTAGGTCATTGCCTTCATCAGAAAATCGTAACAGAATTACGTGACGAGTTTTCACTGGGAATACGTGCTAGGAGTACCAACATTAATGAACGAACCCTTTTTTAAACTTTTACTACCAATCACCAACTCATTCCAAGGTGTACCGATAAAAAAATATAAATGTTTAGTAACGGCAAAGACGAAAGGATTTTTTTACAAATACAGTTAATCTGTTTAGGTTATTTCCATTAAATTATTAATTGTTTGGAAATAAGTCACTTTGTATGCATTTTTTACTGCAGACATAAGCTATGCTGGGCAACATATTATATTTGATGCCCCGACAAAGGTATGGTTGTTTCGAAACCGGCTGGGGTATTTGAATAAATAATGTGATTACAACCGTGGTTAGGTCAAATTATCTAATACTTAGCTAACCTAGATTAGTTAACTAACTTATTTTAGTTATTGATATCGAAATATTATTGAAGTCTTATTTACATAAGACAGTAAATATATATTATTTGGTTCCTTTCCATGTCTAAAAAAAGTGTCAGATTGATGTACCTAAACCGTTGACAAATCCTAACAGTTTATGAGAACTAGCTCGGCGTTTGACGTAGAGCAAAGTAGAACATTTCGTTGGTATAATATTCACATTTTTCTGAAGTTGTTTATATGTCTGTAACCACTAGAAAATTATAAATATTACATCTAGAATGTGAGTAGAAGGAAAATATTAACATGACTAAAATGCTGATATGTACGGAAAAGAGACACAAAGAAAGATATATTTTGTATTACCTAAAGGATAATTAATTGCAAACAAATTTAGAAAGATATGTACTGCATTAAAAATAAATCGCATCTTGTAAATATAAACACAAGCCATATTTAAAATGAGTTTTCTGGCGCTGGTGATAGATGTCACCCAGTTCACTGTAGGTTCATTTTAATGCAATATAATTTTTGTTCTTCTGTTCTTGTTTGGCAGCCTCGAGCGTAACTCTTGTTAAAAGTTTTCAACTTTCGAAGAGATTTCAAATTGTGTTATTGAATTAAAGAGAAATTGAAAAAGTTTCGGCCATTACTTATCCTCGAATATTTTTACTTGTGAGGAGCTCTTTCAAAGTGGTCTTCCATTTGTCAAATGGAAAACATATTCTGAGCCTTCAGTCCCACACAAAATAGCGAAAGAGTCTCGTTTGGTATTTGAAAAAAAAAACACTTTCTCCAGTCATTCTTTCTTGCCAAACGATATAAATATTGTCTCAGAAAAATATTTTACGCTACTAATAATGCGATTTTTTCCTGAATGGAAAGCTATGAAATATAGTTGTCGTAATTTATTTCACATGTTTCTTCTTAAATTATAATGACATTACGTACATACTTTTGAAGACAATAAAAACTACATTTTTATTGTTTTTACATTTTTTGTCTTTATACTCATGGACGATACAAATTTATATTGCTCTACGTATGATGAGGAATGGGTTTTTTATCATTAATTTATTCTATTCACCGTCTAAATTAAAGCTATTGTAGGCAAGTTTTCATAGCATAATCAAATTTTAAGTTGTTTTTGCCTTGTAAAATTTAAAGCTTTGAGTTCCATACGATTTTGAAACAAATTTATCAATATATCAGCAATGGTGTCGCGACTGGAATAGGATGACGTCATTTGAAAAAAATCGATTTATTAAATACTGACATATTTCCTGTAAGCTTATCTATATTATAGAGAAGACATTACTTAAATTATTGTTTTTAATAAAAGCTTATTGCTTTTTACTATTTTAACATTATTTATTTAATGTACACTTTTTTCATTGTACGTACACTTCCTCTATGTTATTTAAATTTGTAAAAGCCCATCGGGGCTTTAGTGAAAAAAAAAACATGTTCAGAAAAATAGCCAGTACAAAAAAACTATTATATTTAGAATCGAGCCCCTCCAAGTGTAGATATCAGTGTGTCGTTCAGTACTTTCCTGTTTTTGAAGTAATTTCTTTGCGTGCTCAAAAATAGAGGAATCAACTTTATTTCAAACTAAATAATATTTAACCAATTCGAGTTTATTTAGTTTTTTCGGGTCATAATTATTTGTGATTTAAAAGTATTTAGTACAAAGTTTATCTTTATTTTTGAGCTTACCTGCAAAATATCTCAAAATAAAAATACCGAAAAGTCTTTCTTTCAGACAAGAGTACTTTTGACACTTAAAAAATATTTTTCTTCCCCTCCTCTTTATCATCTTCAAACTACCCTTACTACATCATTTTATAATAATAATCACTTCTATTCTCCAACCCCACTATCTTTAACCCAAATTCCCTACTCAAAAACTCTCTTTTCCCTCGAATAATCCATCTGTCAAAGTGAGTCTTTTGCTTTGATTTATTACGTTTTAAAAATGGCACCCATTCAAATATTGAGCAAAATATACTAAGAAAGAACTTTCTCAATTTTTTTAACAGTATTACATATGGATTACTGAATAAAAAAAAGCAATGAAAAAATTAATTGATGTGTGCAAAACCAAAAAGAGCCAAATAAAATATTAAAAAGTGGTAATCTTTATCGTAAAGAAAATCTATTAATCCGACATTTCGTGATGTTTAATGCAGTAAAAAACTCTGTAATACTGTAATATGACTTCTTCAATTATGCAAGGGACAGTGAAAATAAATTTGAGAGCATCACATTTGGTAGTTTGAAGTGCTAAATCCTCACTAACGGTGAGTCTCTGGCGTCATGCAATTTGCACCTGAATCTGATTAAAAAATTAAAGTTAAAAAAAAAACAATCTCACTTAAGTTACTTCACAATTAATTGTAATCATGATTTATAAGCTTATAAATAATCGTTTTACTTTAAGACGAGATGCTACATTGTTTGTTAATATTTTTTAATTCCTCAATATTTAAAAATATTTTTGGAAAACGAATGTTGAAACTCAGAGGCAGAGCCGGGTAAAGTAAAATAAGTATAATATAAAGCATCCAGGAATTTTGTAAATTTAAAAAGTTAATCCCATAGAAAGGTGGGTTTCCATGTCGTGCTTCCCGGAACGATGTGGATATCAAAGGGGCATAGTAAATTTTTATGTGGCTTTCCTCGCTAAATTGGCGCCCGAGAGTGCTTCTCCTGAGATTAAATTACTGCATGAGATAGAAAACGCAAAAGTATTAAGGTGACATCTGACGGTCGCGGCCAAGGAAGATCTTACTGCGCATTGCTGACCAAATTAAATTTCGGGGGGGGGATGAATTATCAAACATCAGAAAAGTCATAAACACAAAAACCAAAATTTCGTTAACTTTCGTATTTTTAACAGCAGAAATGGCGGAATCCTCTGAAATTCTTTTCGTAAACTTAAATTAAAATTCACATTTTTTTTTTTAAATTATACAGTACAATCATCAAAAATCGATTATTTAATCGCATTTTGCTTTTCATAAAACGTAGTTACCGATATACATTAAATTACATTATTTTAAAGTACAATTAGGTTTTTTTTAAAGGTGTAAAAATGACGTCAACTGTTGGATTTCAAAGAGATAATTTGTTAGATTATTACCATCATGTTTTGCATCCAGTTCCTTCTGCTTGTTGTTTTTTCGTTTGTTCGTCGGTTTGTTGCTTTGTTCTGCAAATAAATATAAAATTAAGTTTTGTGTTTTGTCATGATTCGTTTCGTTAATAATACAACTATGTAAGAAGGATCTAGAACTTCAACTACATCGGTGAGTGAATAGTTTCCATTTTTTTTTTCATTCTTTAATCTTTCCACAAGCTACAATTAGAGACTTCCATCAAATAGTATAGTTTATCGTTTACCGTCTACTATTTTTCTAAATTTATCTGAAGCTGAAAACACATTCGGTGATTTATCGCAGCTTCGAATCCAGCATCAACAATTAATAATCTTCATTTTTACACAGTACATGAATGTATTATTAAATTTTTAAAAATCTTAACCTTATCGAGAAAATAGTTTCAAAAGTGAATACTGGACTAGAGTCCCAACTGCTAAAGCATCCCCAATTAGGGTATGTTGTGAGGATTAAAATAGTAAGGGAGAGGAAGAAGAAAATGGGGAAGAAGAAGGTTGGTAAGTATCTAGTTATTCACATTTGGTCATCAAACACGGCTAAAGCCACTTCTGTTTCGATTCTGAATTGTGGTTTTTCGCCAGCGCGATACATAGAGTATCTACCACTTTGGTATGTACATACCTTACTATATATATTCCGTATTTTTTGATTGAACCAAAACATTTAAAAGTAAAATAAACGAGTAAAACTTATCACATGCCTACAAATGACCAACTTCTAATAAACTTAGAATACCATAAAAACAACATTGTATTCAAACTCCAAGGATTCCATGTACGGAATTTTAAATCAAATTTCAGTTATTATGCAAAGTGCGTTTAAATAAAATTAAACAAAGCAGGTAAATAATTTTAACTCTTTTCTTGTTTATTTGTTAGAAATCAGTAGTCAAGGATAAAATCTATGTCCGTAAAGGGAAGAAAGGAATGAGTCGATAAACACAAATGTTCAGGAGAGCTTTTTATATGTTATGTCATATGTCATTTTTTCCAAAAAATAATAGAACTCTATTTTATTTTCTTACTCATCTCATTTTTTCTTGCCAGACATGTATCTAAGGAACAATTCTGCATACTTAACTAAAAACTTGTTTATTTTTACTCATTCCGTTCTTCCTTCCACACACAGAAATAATTGAAATATTAATTTTACTTTAATGGCTTTAAAGGTAGTCTTTCAAAAGCAGACTTTATTTTCCCACCGATTGAATATATTGTTCAAAATTAATTTGATGTACCTTCCTGAGAGGCGATGAAAGCAATTAGCACTAACATATTGGTGAATGCAGCCAGGAACACTGCAGCTTTATTTCTTGAGCTCCTTAGCACCAAGCAACTTCAAACCCTTAAATAGAAGTAAAACTTTACGAAGTTTCACCATTAAGTGAGAGACGGTGCCGCATTCCCATAAATTCGATGAGAAGTTTTAGTAAGGGTGGGTATCTAATTTTATAATGAAGTCGGAATCCTATTTATACTTGTTTCAGGTATAAAACAAATCATTATTAAATTTTAGCATGGAGATGCGCAGATGGGCAGAGAGCCTTACACAACTCTGTGTTTATCTGCACAAAATCTTTGTTTCAATCACATTCATACATTGTTTGATTCATGTTTTTCCGTTAAAGGTCCTTAATAATGAAATATTATAACTTCGAGAATTAGATTCTCTTGTTTTTGCCACGTGTACGTAGGACATCCTCGAGCTCATTTTTCATTGACTTGTACGTTATATGGTTGACCACTTCCGCGGTTGCAGATTTAAATCCCGAACTACGTCAGTAAATTTACTTTTGATTTAATTGTGTTATTTCATGGTTAATGAATATAAAATTACATATTGTGTAAAGTGTATTTGCGGAATGTTCCGGAGTGGTAAATTCTCTCAGAATCACTCCTGGTGAAAAACAACTAACGTTTCAACATCCAGGTACTTCCTCAACCTTCCTCTTCCTTATCTCTTTCCATTCCCCACTCCTTTCAGCCTCGCAACATAACTCGATTGGGTATGCCATAGTGCCATTAACTCGAAGAGATGATATGTCTAAACCACTTAAGAGTTCATTATAAATTTAAATCTTGTTAATTATACTCAAATCAGCTTTGCATTATTTTCAGACAACCTCCTTCAGAACACCTGCGTAGATGGTTTTACTTCGCATTTAAATTAGGTATTAACACACTTTTGATTTTTTTCTTAAAACATCGTATTTTAAATTCTCTAAAATCTTTTCAAATGCTTTCCGTGAACCCCCGACTTCCCTTGTACAGGTACAGTAATGCGTTATATGCATAATCTTCCATAATATTTGGTAAAACAATACGCTTCTGTTATGTCAATAATTAAATAAAATATTTATTGAGAAAACTTCTTATGGTAATAACTAACTTATTATATAACTCATGTATTACTTTGTACACGAATAAACCATATATATACATATACAAAGTCAATATATAACAAATTACTTTGAACACGAATAAACCACGTAGGGATATAACAAAGTCAATTAAACAAAGTATGTTTATATTCTACGTTATTTCCGGAATCACAAAGGTTCAAATCATGTTAAAAGTGTTTAAGCCACTAACCCTTTTAATAAGTTTATATCTGATGGAACTATGAAACTCATTTACAGTGAAAAGGATGACGTAAAATTATACACTAATAATTTTATAATAATGATTTCTTCGGGAACTCGGTGTGATACCAGAAACGCCTCGTACTCGATACTTTATAAGGCCTAAAGGAGATAGTTTTTTCATAAATTCAAAACTCTTTCTTTACCTTCGAGTAATTGAAATCAAAGAAAAAGCGGTGGTAAAATTTTGGTTTGATGATCACGTTCCTATGTTATTAAATGTTCACGTCAAAACCCGACTTTGGCTAACAACTGTCTACTTCTTCGTTGTCAAAAATAATATTTCAAGTTTTCGTATGAAGCAAACACTTTGTTGTGTGACATTATTATTTAAAATAAAATAACTGTTATTTATTATTCTGCCACGATAAAGTCACAGTGGTAGCGAAACCTGTTTGACATTATTATAAATTAAAGTGGTGTTATACAAAGTAATTGTTTTATTTTTAAATTAAATGAAAATGGTTCAGTTTTTTTCAACAACAAAAAATGTTATACTAGTTATATAATTAATTTATTTTGTGTATTTGCGTGCAGCTACTTTTGATTCTACTGATGATCACTTGATGTTAACCGATAATTTATAGTTTGGGAATGGAAGATTTTGCCACCGTTGTGAAAAAGCACAATTCAGAATCAAAAAATTGATTCAAATTATTTCAACTGTTTAAATATAAATTTCTAAGTTTCTTATAATTTACTTTTTCCAAAACGCGTACATACAAATACAAAAACGTGATCTCATTTAATCTATAATAATATTTACTATGTGAGTGAATCAAACTAACGTATTATGGATAAAAAAAATTTTCGTCATAGCAGAGTTAACTACGAGTATATCTGCTGTGTGTTATGTAACCTGCTTCACTTTATTTGTCCTGCTGTTATTTTTTCTTCCCAGTATGATAGACACGTTTATAAATAACAATATTTGTATGATGCACTCGTCTATTGTTTTCCTTGTTGGATGTATTTTTTTCATTTAATGGATATTTGGTAGTGATCTTTTTTATCTCTCTTTTCTAAAAAAAATTTTCACAATATTATATAGGTACAACAGTGAAAACTAAACTGGTTTATGCAGTTACTGGTACGTGATAATATTAGTATGTTTCCCAAATAATTACTTATGAAATCTTTAGTCTCTAAACATTCTCCTTTTGGGAGTGCCACATCCCACTGAATCTAGTCCGTAAGGATTTTGTGTGGAATTAACATAAAAAACTGATATAGGTAATTATGATTTATATAGCGAAGGAAATCTTGCATAATATTATCCTGTGAGCGACTAACTAGCAAATGTAACATTTCTGCAATTTCAAACGCTAAATTGTGCTACATTCTATTCAGCAGAATTTAATTAGACTTGGCACAAGATGGTCTGGACACGTGTCATGTAAATTCAGGATTCAGGATTCAGCCAATACGTGTACTTGAATCCAGGCAGCATCCTGTTCCTGTAACTGTTAGATGTGAGGAAGTAGGGGGAGAGAGAGGAGAGATGAATACAAGAGGAGGCAGGTGGATCTAAGCAAGAAGTAAACCTTTGTCAATGTCATTCAGTCATATGATAATCTTACTACGTGAAAGATCTTGTATTTGCGCATCTAGAATTAGTAAATGAATAAATTATTTGTATCATGATGAGTATACATCCTCCTTGATTAATGCAATAGGAGAGAGGCAAGATTCTCTCTTTGTTATTTATTTATTAAAAAATTTTATTTATTACGTATTTCCGAGACGTTTTGATTTCAAAGGCTTTTTGAAGATTTTTTTTACATGCCTCGATGTCAGTTTTATGTCATAATATTGTTTTATGGAATACTGTGAATGTATTATAAGAAATAATTGTTGGCGAAAAAAGTAAAGTTTCAAATATAAAACACACATTTCTATTATTTGGTTGAAATTTTAATTTCAATTGATAATATATTACAAAAACGATGCAATATTTATGTTATGATTCATTATTCCCATTGAGCGAAAAATATGCATTTCTGGTTTGATCGAAGAGTTGTGGGATTGGTTCGGGAAAGGGAATTTCAAATATTTGTTTGTTTTTTAGAGTACGAGAATCGTGGAGTTGGTTTTTGTTGCTTTCATTGAATCAGGCAGCGCGACGACTTTACTCACCGTATTTGGATGATACATACCTACGTGTGACGAGTTTTTCTTTTATGACCGCCGTTTAGCTACTTTAAGGTCTTTTAGAATTTAAGCGTGCCACGGATCCCTTCATATGAAATTTATGAATTACTTTAAAATATTTTGACACATTTTAACTTTACGACAACGGTGGGGCTACTTAAGTTGTTTGTATTTCAGCACGTGTTATGACATTTTAAAATTTTTTAGGGAAGTTCATATTAATGGAAATGTGTCATTTAACGACAGGTGTAAATTACTGTTGGCTTCTTTGGATTTTGCAGAGCCGCAAAGATATTTTAATAATAATCCAAGTTCATGTCAAACATTTACTTTGTTGATATTTGATAATATTATATTTATTTTGGTATCTGATACATTGAGTGAAATAACAATTTCATTTTGAATATGATTAAACCATAGAACTTTAAAAAAACTTGAAGATTTTGACAATGTTTTAAGACGAAATAACTTAAAGTAATACAGAATCAAAAAACAAACTCAACAAAATTTTCCAGTTTTTTTAAAATTATTAGAAACTTTGCAACTATTTGAATCACACAAATCCTGTTCATGTTTTTTTACAAACTATTAAAAATTTATCCACCCCTAACTAAAACCGCAATTTTTTTTTCGAATTTTCCGGTTTTATTTAATTTTGTAGTAAAATACCACGAATCTTAAAAACAATTGAAAACAATAAATTCTCCTTAACTTTAAAGAGATAGAATATTTCGAAGTTGGTAACTTTCTAAGTTGTTTTACAACTGCTTACACTTAAAAATGTACCGTCAACATTGATTCGCAAATTAAAAGTTTATTCTTAGTTATGAAATGATTTATTCCTATTGAGATTGTAAATGAAAAGTCAGGGAAAAAGTTTCCTGCTTTATGAATTAAAAGTTTTGTGAAAATTTACATACGTTTTCAAAATTTAAGTTCTTAAAATACCTCTTGAATAAAATATGAAGTTGCTCGTTAAAGCTAAGTACTCTAGTTATACGAAACAATATTTTTGATGGGAGCAATTCTCCAACCAAACTACTTAATTTTAAATATAAAAGCCCATGTTTAAATTAAGGTAAGCTTTAATGAACCTTAGTGAATGAAAATGGAAGAAATTGAGATTTCATAAACTTTTTTGGAAAAATAGCTTATAGCAATTTTTTAAAAATTCTCTTTGCTTATTAGATTTTGAAACGAAGTAGAAATATTTTACGTCTATTCAAGTGATTTTGTTTCACTTCATAACCACAATCTGAATAAAGATTAGATTTTAAAAGTTCTTATTTGCTAGAATATCTTAGAACGGCTTTGCGGCGTTTCAACCGAAGGCTTAATGTTTTTCTTCGTTTTCTGGCACGGACCCTAAATTTATTTTAATTCATTTCAACAAGATAAAAGAAGATACTCGCTTGCGACTTTACATAAAAGTGGGCAACCCTTTGCTTTCTTACGCGCGAAAGGGGTATATTTCAATTTTCATGCTAAAAAGAGAAGCAATACAACTTTAAAATCACAAAAGAACGTTTATAGCTATGAAAAAATATACGCATTTACTTTAATTAAACCAACCTTGTTATTAGTTCTTTTAAACATATCGCTGCAGTATGTATTGTAGCTACTGGTTCCAAAAAATACGTCAAAAATAAAATAAGCGTAACGAACAGCATAAGAAAAGGGGCGCTTAGTTGGTTTGGACGTGTAGATCAGTTTTACAAAGAACAGAGTGTCAATAAAATATATGACACCCAATTGGATCGAAGATAAAGGAATATCCCAGAAAGATATGATACGATCAAGAGAGTTGAATACGTGAGTCGGATCAGGTAAACGGATGATGCAATGTGTGTGAACCAAGACAGATTTGTGTGGCGTTCTTTAATAGTTCCAAATTTGACATTCTGATGTAAATGTCGGAGATTCTGAACTCTGGAATGTGTGATTTGATAATTCAATGTCGTTTTTATTATTCTAAACAATAAGATTTATAGTGCACTGTGTCACATAAAATGAACGCCACCGTTTTACCTTGGCATTATTCTAGTTACCTACTGCACCCTTGTCAAATGCACAACTCATGCAGAATTTATTTCTTCGCACCATATTTAATACCTGCGGCATGGTATTCCTAAGGTTTAATTCCCACAAGTTCGCTTTTCGAAAATAAAAAAAAAACCTGCATGAACTGAATTGACCCGATCTGAATAGATAGATTTATAAAATCCCTTATTTTTTTTTCTTGCTCCTAAATTTTTATAGAACCATGGTTTAAGACCCTTGTTAACATCACATACAAAACACATACAAATTTAAATTGTTATGGCGGAGGGTTTGATTAAACGTCGACATGAAGCGAGAATCAGCGGTTAACGCGGGCCGTTATACATAGTGGAAAACGGCAATAATTAAAAATGGACCAGAATTCAGAATTGTGACTACGTCAAATTTGACGGAAGTTCAAACAACTGGGTCTAAGTGTCGAAGTGGGAAGTAATCTAATAAGTGAGTAGAGGGTTTGCGGTTATTTTTATTTAAAATGCTGATACGAAAATGTAAAGTAAATATTTTAATATTCTTCTAAATATGTAAAATATTTAAGTGAATTATCTTTTCAACTGTAAAAATATGAAACGTAAGCAGTTTGTTTTAGATAATAATAAAAAAGGAAAAAAAAAGTTATCGATCGCCGCTGCTATGCAGCTTAAAACGAATTTTCATTGGTTTATTTAAATTAAACGTTTACGCATTTAACAAATCAATTGGATACTTCCAAACCTAATGAGTAGGATGCACGGGCTATGCAACGAATATGGCGAAGTTGCCGACATTTTTGATATATTTAAAATGAATACCAAATATTCTTCGAAATCAGAATATACGGAAACGTTTGATGTAAGTACATTGGACTTTTTTCTGTGATTATCGTTGTTATTGGACTGTACAGCGATCATATTTTGTGTCCCACCCAGTAAACTATTTCTCTCTCTCTTCTTTTTATTTGATATAAGATATTTAGTTGAACCGCATTTCTATTGAAGTGTTTATTTTTCTATCTACTCTTTTCCAACTCTAGTATTTTTTTCCTAGTCATATCACATTATAAATATTCTTAATGCAGATGACCATCGGATACCACGAGGCATCGAAAATATGTCAATTTTAAGAGTGCGTCATTTCTTTCAAAGAACATTTCGTATTCGAGTATGCATGGATGTTCATACTAAAACTAGTTGAGAGTAAATTCAAATGAACGAGAAGTCTGCATTAAGCAAAGCATTCGCCGGCCGCCGGTGGTGAATTTACCGACCATAGCCCCTTGATTGTGAGACGCGAAGTCTCCCGAGCAAACACCATGGAAACACGAATACGATTTACCATAAAGCCCTATTAAACTGAATACATTTCTAACGAACCGAGTCAAGTGGAATAATGGGATGGAATAACTCGGTGATTTGCCATCGAACAATAATTTCATTCTGAACCACTAAGATGTTAACAACATTTATATCTATCGATTATTAGGGTTGCCGGATTGTTTACTGGAGTCTATCAAACATTACTTAGGAGATTGAGAAACACTATCTTTAAGATATATCGTATCGCCCTTACCAGCTTTCTTTTGCAATTGAATATTTTCACTAAGAATCCAGGAAAAAACCTTAGGAAAACATGAAGAATGAACTGTTGATTAAAACGTTTGACTGACGAGAACTATTCTCCTTCCTCAGTAAACAGCAAAATAAATGCATTTTTTTTTTACGCTTATTTGTATAATTCTTTATGTTTTTTAATTAATAAATACGTACCACACATTCATTTTTGTTTTTGCTTATAATATTTTTGTCTCCATAAATACTGTTTTATTTTTTTACTAATCTATATCTTGTAACACTGTAGTAACTCTAGTAAGTTATTTATTTTTGCACCCAATACTTGTTGTATTATTATATATTTTGTGACTTTATTCAGGGGTCATGTTCTTTAAATTACTGCTAGAATGGTGCTTATACGAGTATACATAGTAAAAAAAAATCATACTGTCAAAATATTAATCTTAGTCCGACCATGCAACATAAATGTAAGGTTGAGGTTAGATATTGCTTAAATATAACACATACACAGATAAAAAATTTACACACACAGGTTGAAGTCATTACGACTATAGTCGGTGTACGACAAAGAAATAGGCATGTTATTAATTGATCCCGATGTATCGGATGGAACTCAATAGACATTTATTAACATTCTACCGTAATCACCGCTTTGTGGTTAAGTGTATTAACAGTAATTTAGAGTGATTTCTGAAATTATTTTATTTACCGTAAGTTTGAAATTTTCACAATAACAATAAAAATATTTGGACGATTTGTATAGCGCCGTTTTTGTGAAAAATCACCTCAAGGGCGCTGTACAGATCTTACTTTCTATCGTTACATATTAATTCAAATAAACTAAAATAAACAGGAACATACTAACCTGGCAGGTCCCATCAGATAGACACAATAATTAACTTAAAATTATGATTATTATTTTAATTTTTTTTTCCGATTTAGGGCATGGGAGCGAAATTAAAAGAATGGACTTTTTGAATTTGCATATCTAAAGGTGATTCGTCGAGAGACAGATTATGTTGAGATTCTTTTAATGAATTTAAGGATATGAGAGTCTGAAAAGGTAAGTTTTCAGTTTGGACCGAAATTCTGTTAAGCTCGTTATACATCTTAGTTCCGGAGTGAGTTTATTCCAAGCCTTCGGCCCCGAAACTCCGAAAGCGCGATCTCCAATCTTAGTATTTGGATTGCGTTTAGGTTCTATAAGCCTTCCGATAGCCGATGACGTTGCTTATCTAAGAGTCGACTGCTTTAGAAGAATGTTTTTTGGAACGCATTGTTTGGTAATGTACAGTGGAGCCATTTCGTTAAGGGATTTAAACACCATCCAGCACAACTTGTGCTGGATTCTTTCAGTGCACTTGAGCCAGTGAAGGTTCCGAAGGTGCTCTGAAATATGCGAATATTTAGATACCCCAGCCTTGCTGCAGCATTAAAAACTGACTGGAGTTTATTAGTTTGGTATTTAGGAAGGCTGAGAACTACATACGAATTGATTAGTAGTTTAGTTGCTTCTATCGGGTATCACAGTTTAATAAAATATCATTTCCGAGTACCTAGAGTCACTAGACCATCATCAATAGGAACTCTTCATTAATTTAATTTACTTATAAATTTTAAGTACATATTAGGTAGGTAAAAAAAGTTTTTGAAATATATATCAAGCAATAGCGTTTTTTTTACATTGACAAATTTTAGAAAGCAAATGTGATGAATTTAATAATACAAATTTATGTATATGGTTCAGCTAAGTAGGTTGAAATAAGTGGTTTTAATGGTATTTAAATGTGGTTAAATCTATTTCGGATACATTAATGTCGTTTAAGTATTCACTAGCCCATACTATGTGTACGTGATATTGGTGAGTATCTAATTTGAGTTTCTATATTTCCATGGAATACATCATATTTATTTGGAATAGGGTATCAAATGGGAAATTAAAGGGTTATGTTAGAAGACAAATTAATAAGTAATGTAAGTGATTAGTCAAAGCAATGTATGTAAACTAATGCATTGAGGTCAGCCTGGCCGCCTTCAATACCCTTGACCGTTAAATATTTAAGTGCTAGTGACTTGAAATGCATTTTGGTACGATCTGTACCAGAAAGAAAATGTAATCTCACCAACTATTTAAATGATAAAACTTGAAAGGAATTATTTTACTCTAAAGTCCAGAACAAAAAAATCAAATCATCTCTTAGCAACACAATTAAGTAGACGTACACTCATTTTTTGAAACCATTGTAATAATGCTTCATTCCAATGTACACATTATCGCTACATGAGAATGATTTTATCAAAATAACTTCATAAAGGACTAAAGGTAAATATTACACAAAATAAATTAAAATTTCCGAATAAAAATAAATAATGAGTCTAATGAGTAAATAATGAAGGGGAAGGGGAAGGGGAAGGAAAGGGGGAAGGGGAAGGGGAAGGGAAGGGAAGGGGAAGGGGAAGGGAAGGTTTTTTTTAAACTTCAGGTTTTAACTCGTTGAATTTTTGAAAATAAACTTTAATTTAAACTGAGTTACCTGAGTTACCTGAAGCGACAAAAAGCTAAAAAAGTCCCAAACTTGAGTCAAGCCTTCTCACAAATGGTAAATAAATTTCAAATAGCTGAAGGGCCACAAAAGTCTTAAGAATCAAACGTGTGTCAGAGTATTCGAGGCAGAAAAAAAACTGATCAAATCTGCATATTTAACTCTTTTTTGATCAAAGTGTCGTTTAAGCTCTTATACCTTTCCAGCGACGATATGCGAAATCACATATAGCTATTTCAAAAATAAATTGCACCCGCCGGGATTCTAACTTGTGACCTCCTGGAGATTCACAGAAATGTATTTATGATTTCGTTCCCGAAATAATCGCAAGGTTGATCTAAATGGTAGACATTCAAATTCGTATATTGATAACTTGATGTTGTTTGACGGCTTCGATAATGACTGAAGCCCAGAAGTGATCCAATTTCTTTTTTTCATTATTCGACGAGCGTCATTGCGGAATACAATTAATCGAGCTTTTACTACAGATATTTTAATTGGTTCAACGTAACTGCTTTAGTAATAAATTCACTGGGGCTTTATTTCCCGTAAAATTTCGACCTTTTATGTCGTATTTTTTTACGTTGTTGTACGAAAAATTATGATAAAAAATGATCATAGATATACATTATATAACGTGTTGATATTGACCCAACCTTTGCAGGTGCGTACATTTATGTGAAATTCAAAAAGAAAATTTCATTCGAACGAAGACATTTTACATTACTAAAGATATTCTTAAACTTGTTTGAGGAATAGTTAAGATGCAGGAAAATTCTCTATAACTACTTTTTTTAAAAACAAACATTTCCGGCTTACGTATAATATTTTGTCATTTTTAATATTTTGACAATACTTCGAAAACTTCTACTACCATCATTATAAGCGTGAAATGTTGCTTGTGCAATGATAAAGGAATTAGCCAGCAGAGGAATTAAACGATGCCTGGGTGGGAATCCGACGCTTTTGTCCACTCAGCTACCGACGGGTAAAATTGATTTTATGGTTAATATTGTTTCTTTATTTCCTTCTTAATCTGTGTTTTATTTTTAATAATGTTACATAATATAAAATGGCTTAGGAACACAGGGGCCAAGTAGCAGAGTGGCTGATTATGACGTCTTCTTCTTTGGGCGGCCTCGTCTACGGAGAGGCATTTCTGTTCCTCTGTAAGGAGATGGCGGAAGTATGGTAAATGCCGACTTCTAGGGTTGCTACTTCATAACTCGTAGGCCCATGCTTGCGCATGATTATATATGGACCGTCTCTGCGAGGAGCTAGTTTAGCGCTAAATCCTTTGGATGCATTACTGAGAGCATGCAAATGAATTAAGACTCGAGTACCAGGCTGGTACTGGGGATCGGGGCGCCTGTTACGGTCTGCGTATTATTTTGTGCATCACATATTTTAGCCACTTTTAAAGTGTCGGCTAGACGAAGCAGATGTGGTGTGATTTCGGGGATAAAATTTTCGGACTGGACGATGTTCTTCAAATCTCTATTTACATCAGGATGGCTTCTCGAAACACTCTATTGTAGTCTTCAGTTTATGGCTATTAAATTGACCTTGAGGTAAGTCATCGGCAGCGTACTCGACTGGGTGTTTATCGGATCCCTCCCCCTACACTGAAACAGCACTTAGTGTAGGGTTACTTGCGTTAGCCTGTGATCCATATGGAAGCAAGCATCTTCTGAAACTGCTTCATAGTAAGGCGATCCACCATTGCTAGTAGCGGACTGCGGTGGGGTAGAATGTTACACTAAACACTTAAAGAATCACTTTTTAAACACAGAAACACTTATTTTTAGAATAGAAAAATAAAATACTTTGGTCTCTGGCCACTACGATGGGCGCCAATTTATAACAGGATTTATTTGTTATGTTAAAGAGTGAGTGGAGTTCAATCCAGAGACAAAGTAATTTATTTTATTTTAAACACAAGAATAAATGAACACAAGACTTGGAAGGGTTTTCCCTTATAACTTTGAACTTTAAAACAATACTTAATGAACACGGTTATAAAACAAACTGAAAGGCCGATGGCGCACAACCCAATCGAACTCTTACAGGTATATTTATACTTAGGACTCAAATACCACACTGAAGGGGAAAAACGCGCAATCAGTATTAGGTCTTGAGACTAGGTTCTGGCTATCTGACTAAGTACTCAAAGACCACACTGAAAGGGAACAACGCGCTATCAGGTATCAGGCCTTGAGACTAGTTTCTGGCTCTCTGACTAAGTACTCAAAGACCTCACTGAAAGGGAACAACGCGCAATCAGGTATCAGGCCTTGAGACTAGTTTCTGGCTCTCTGCCGTTTCAAGGACGAGCAGCGCGCCTTTTTATAGGCCGGCGGAAGCGGCCTTCAGCACAATTAGGTGAAATTCCTAGAATTGCGTCGGCGATTGCCCAATTGGAGTCCGGCCCTGGATTTACACAGCTGAGCATTGCTAGAGAGAGACAGTGCTTTAGACGTGAGCGAGAAAGTATTCGAGCCCGCGCGCCTTGTCGCGTTACAATAATAAATTGAATAATGAAATCTCACCTCACTTAATAAAGTATTCATACATTTTTTAGTGTTAATTGTATATACATACGATAATTGTATACGATATAGGACCAAGCAATTATAATAGGTAAGCAAAATCGTGCGCTTAAGTCTGTGTACGAATAAAAGCAGTTATTCAGATTAAGTTGACTGTATAAACAGGCAAATAAAATATATTTCAAAAACCGAACCAAAAACGAAAAATGTTATAAACCGAAAATGAACTAAATAAGTTAATTTTTTGCAAATATACCACACGCGTCCAAATATGATCTTATTTATTAATGTTAACTTAGCTTATCGCACAAATTAAGTGTTGGCCGCTACATTAATGAACCCGCTTATAAATTGCCTACCCGGTGATAAAATATAAATCTATTTAGGAAAGTCATCGCTAATAACAAGGTTAGCCTGAAACCGTTAAGTCCTTCAGACCGCAACTAGGTGTCAAACTGACTTATAGAGGATCATCTGGGTGTGGCGATAACTACAATTTAACTTAACACATATAATGAAAAATACTTCCCATCTGTCCGTATCAGAAAATACTCGCTTACTAAAAACACCCCTTTGACTAGTCTTACGAATTTTGCTAGCTAGTAAATTTGAGGATTCTCTTAACGAGATCGGTCAGGATGGATTGTTGTCTTCGAATCTTCACAGTTCTCTATTTTCAGAAGTCTAGTCTTTGTAAAACAAAAAAAGGCTAGCATTAAACGGGTTCCTGGTAAAAAAGGTTCGTAAGAACTTAGTATTAAATTAGCTGTATTACTATATGAAAAAACCTTTCTAAATATCTACGACTCTCTCTATTAATGAAATACACAATGTGAAAACTGAGTCAAAAGTAGGGCAACCCTTGAAAAGCAATTACTCAATCAGCCCGAGACGTGTATTAGTGCTCGGGGTATATTCCGCATGCGCTTTTGAACTACGGGCAGTAAACCAAGAAGGGATGGTATTGAGTAATGCGACCCGAAAACTTACGGGACCTTTGGCCCTGGTTATTCCCCGAGGAATGGTCTTCTGAGATGCGCAAATCAAATCACCGAGGCGGCAAGCGGCCAGATCCAATTCAAAGGGACAACAACAACGCGACATCTATCGTAAAGGAAGGACATTATACCCTTCCATGTAATAATTTAAAGGGATATTTGTCAAGGGAAAGTTATGACGCTTTTCAAAGACGTAATTCAATTTGAAGAAAAAAACTACCATTTCAGTTTTGAAAAGGACATCCTGAAAGATATACACTGGTCTTTTGAAACATGTAAAGGATTAAATGTTTATTATTTGTAGAGGGCAAAATAATAATGGCGTGCTGATCACAAAACTAACAGAATAAAGACATCCTTAAAGTCCTTAAAGTAAGAACGATGACTCGGGGTCGGAGGTTGGGAATTCGATTTCCGTTGAATATTGACAAGGAATTTTATCCAGCGTTAGAAATAAATACGCGTTTATAGAATTGAATTGTCAAACATTTCACACCGATCCGTCTTCTCACTGAGGACCGTCATGTTCAGATTCTATTTCTGAGACATCTTTCAAAGCAATATAGATCAGATGAAAAAAATATACTAAGAAATTCCGCAAACATCCACAACCGATAAAAAAAACTTATTACATACAAAACTATTACATAATTACACTGATTATTGTTGTTTAAGATCTTTGCAAGAAAGATAGATGAACGATTGAGTGTCGTTCTGCAGAAATAAGTTAGATACATAGCCTGTTCAAAAATAAAAGGTGAATTTTGAATTTTCGCGGGCTGTGTACATTCGATTATCGATTTTTTTTTTGTTATGTTGGTACACATATGTTTATTATGTGTTAGCATTATTAGCCATTTTGGATTAGTGGTTTGTTTTTGACAGCTGGAAAGTTTAGTCACTTTTTTGTGTGTTCTTCGATTTTTTACTTTTGAAAAAGAATGGATCAAGTTCCTTATAATTGATCATTATTTATTTAATTATCAAAAAACATTTAAGGTTACACTTAGGTAAACAGTTAAGGTTTGACGGCCTCCATGGTCGAGTGGTAAGACGCTCGACTACGAATCCAAAAGTCTCCGGTTCAAACCCGGGGTGCGCCAATAACTTTTATTTAATTAATATGTGCAACACATTTTAATTCAAATAAAAATAATAAAAAGCATATTTGCGGCACGTTCCAGAGTGGTAGATACTCTAAGTATCGCCCTGGTGAAAGACCACCATTCAGAATCGAAACGTTGCTTGAAATGGCTTTAGCCGTGTTTGGTGACCAGATATGAATATCCAGGTACTTCCCAACCTTCCACTTCCCCATCTCCTTTCCCTCCCATACTTTCAGCCTCACAACATACCCCAATCGGGGTATGTTGTGAGGCTGAAAGGCTGAAGAGGCTATAGTCTCACTGGCTCTAGACGGTTGGAAGCAGTTGCGACTCTTGTGCGGTATTCACTGTAAAAAAAAATAATATTTTTTGGTTTATTTTCTTTGTTGGCTTGCTTCATTTCGCAGAACGTTATTCTACTTGTTGTGTGGGTTGAGCTGATTTGAACTAACCTAGTTGGCGAAGGCTCCTTTGTTCGTTAACTTGTGTCAGCCAAAAAACTTTCTCCGCTGTTACAAATCAACGGAACCGTGATAAGAAAAAATGTCTTCGTGGTACAATACAGTCAACGTCACATCGATCATTACGAAGATTTGTTTCTGTAGTCGAGTTTTCACAGCAGATGACACTTGAGACTTACAAGTATTACTGTCAAGCGACTTTCACGAATTCAAAGCTTTTGAGCCTTACCTAAAAAAGAAACATTTTTATTTTATTTTTAAATCTTGAAAATGTTATGAAATGAAGCAGCTTGCACTTAGATTTTGGCGCAAACCTTTCGTTAGGCGACACTTAAAGCAGGGCGGTAAGCTCAATGGCTCTGAACCCAAGGGTCGCTGATTCAAAATCCAACTTGGGCAAATTAATCCATAGTAAATAAGTTCCTGTGAATATTTGTTGTCTCTCCATCAGCCTCAAGAACAAGCAGCATTGGGTGAGAACCTTTCTCGTTTTTCGTTTACGGTATTGATACATTTGTGTTGTATTGTTTAGGGTAGATGCTCTTAGTATCGCCCTGGTGAAAGACCACCATTCAGTCTCGAAACGTTGCTTGAAATGGCTTCACCAGTCTCTGGCGACCAGATCTGAAAAGCCAGGTACTTTCTAACCTTCTTCTTCTCGTGATTTAATAAAACAAATTTATAACTTTATTCCACTTTTATTTTATGACTGGACCGGTTTCAGCCTATGACGGCCATCTTCAGACTAGTGTTCTTCTTCTCCATCTCTTTTCTATGGGAATAGGTGGGTGCCCCCGCTTGGGCGAATAAAAAATCAAACGGTTAGTGAAAGACACTCTCAGCTTAACTCTGGTGAGATTCTACCATTCGGAATCAAAATATGGTTTGAAATGGCTCTAGCTGTGTTTAGTGACTAGATCTGAATATCTAGTTACTTTTTTATTCCGTATCTCCTATCCACCTTCACTTCTTTCAGACAAATAGTTCCTCTATCTCCCGGCAGTATGGTCGTGATCTTAGTATAATTATGGATTTATACATACACATTTCTTAAAAAATAGCAATCCTGGAATAAAAGAATCCCATACTTATATTGCGGCGAATACTTAAAATTTTAGTTTTATAATAGGTAAATTAACTACTCGTGACAGGTTATCAACGTATTGTGTACCACTACACGTTAAAATATATCTTCCTTTACGAGAAACATTTTAAGATATACGATCGCATCACGCTTAAATTATGTATGTTCGTACTCAATGTACCACGTTAGAATAAAATATAAAGCACAAAATGTTTTCCGTCATGCTTTAGATTATTTTTTTTACTAACTAAAAGGAATTGTTTAAATAAGGTACGGTAAATTTTAGCGTGAATATCTACGCTTGTACGTTGACGTGATAAAAAAATTAACCACTAGTGAAATAAACGAAATATTTTAAACGAAGCTTGGTAAAATATTTAAATCCAATAATGTAATCGAAAAACCGCTTTCCTCCATTTCAATCACCGAAATACACCCGAGTCACTCGAGGCGACGTAGAGTTCCCCCAACTGTCAAATTTGGATGGATTCGGCGTCCCATCGATTGCCTTTGTTAAAATTCCATAAACGTCCACAGATATACGTGTGAATTCAAGACATCATCGAGTTATACCTCGAGGAAGTTAAGGGTTCTAACATTCCGTAAACAATGCTGGTCTACCGAACAAATAAATTCGAATATAGTTTGTAACTTCCGTAAGTACTTTTAGCAAAAGTAGGAAATCATTTGGAAATTTGCGAGGTTTCCATCAACGATAAATGTGTGTTGGAAAATGTAGCTGTTTCCGATATCACTAACTGAAACCAAGAATTCAACTCAATATACGTTATTGTTTTTGACGTAAATATTCAATTTATTCATATTGGTTGTCAAATTATAAGACAATACAATATTTCGTCGCTCACAGAGCAAACAGGCATATCTAATATTTAACAACTTTTCAGGAGAGTCAAAATACCGTTTTTTTCCAGATTCTTATGCATTTTACTAGGTGTTTTGCATTAGGGAGGTCAAAAGAAACAAAACAAGGTTTCGAAATGTTAGTGATGTGCCAGTTTGCGATAGCATAAATAATGAATATTTAATCATTTTGGTACTAATCTAATTATTGAAGTTTTTTGAGATTCGCCTGTTTTGTTGTGGGCGACGATTTATTAAATTGTTGATCAATATTGATTTAGATCAAGTTCAAGGTTATAAAACATTATCACAATAAACTACCTAGATTAGAAACTCTCATTTAGAAAAGAAAATAAAACTCGATAAACTTGCACCGAAAATTTGTTAATATGCTTTCCAATCAATTGATAAGATTACAAAATCTTTAGGTTTTTTGATTCTATAGAATGATATTATTTATTATTTGATAAAGCAGGGAGTGAATTCTCCAGCACTATTTAAAGACGATTTTGTGAGGAAAAGCTTAATTCCCTGTTTTAACAAAGTGCAGACTACAAATTCTATACATAGGCTAAATTCATATATAGCCACTCTGCTGGACGATGTATTGAGGCGGGCTAAGGAAAGAGCTATGGGAAGGGATTGAAGAGGCCCGGATTAACTAAAAAGGGAAAGACTAGATGTCGGTGATTCATTCCACATGCGTGCCGTTCTACAAAATAATGATTCGGAGAAAAGATCTTTTCTCATACAGCCAACAACAAGTGTGAACGGGCTTTCCATTGTTTTCTCTTATGTTTAAAAAAATTTTATGAATGAATTACACAGCTTACATAAATATTGTTGTCATAATAAATTCATTTTTTCAATAGAATCTCTCATAATTCATCACCATTTTCACAAGCGCGACGTGAATAAAGTATGAAGTTTGTTTTGTGTTTGCGTTTCTGGGAATGAATGACAAAGTAGAAGCTCCCACTGGTCGTGTAAGGCTATTGTGGGCCGGGGTACTGGGGAGCGGAGCATTGGGGGCCGGGGTACTGGGGGGGGCGGAGTACTGGGGGCCGAGGTACTGATGGCAGGAGGCAAAGTGCACAATTAGTTGGCTTTGCCTGCCGCTTAACAACTGCAGCACTGACAACTCAAACATGGTTTGTCGCGAGCGATCCCGATATTCGGACTTTTGCTTGTCACTTCAGGAAAACAGAAAACAAAATATTTTTAAATTTTGAGTGATTACAGCAAAAACAAACAATCAATAGGTAATGAGAGAGAATTAAGATTTATTTATTTTATTTGTTTATTTATTAACGCTCTGATGGGATTTTATACATTAAATAAACAGAGTAAGTATATGTGTACCAAGGACAATAACAAAAATATTACACGAAAGAAATACAGTTAAAATGGTAAAAAGTACAAAGTTTTGAAATATGGGTAATAAACCAAAACAAAAAAAATAGTTCATATATATAAGACTATCTTTGCTACATTAGTGACGTATATTTATATCATTTAAGTATCTCTTAAATATTGCCAAATCAACGTGAAAGGTGTCATTATTTGGGGTGAATTCGTGTCCAAGTGTGTGTAGGCGAGGAATGGGTGCATGCACGTGGTAGTTCGTTTGGAAATTATTGTTACAGAATAATTGTAATTACGTAATCGACAACCTCTTTGGCGAAGTTGTAAGAAAATTATCTCTTAAAGTGAAGGTCGCGGGTTCGATACCCGACGAAGAACATATGAAAATGTATCATTTTTAGAAAGTATTGACACTGTGATCAAACTTTTAAAATAAAACACATTGACATCAACATCACATTTTTGTGTATGTACATTATATTCACAAAGAATTTGTGTTTTTATAATGTTATGGATCTTTCGCGGATAGATTTGAACTGCATTTGTACATTTCGTTCGAGAGTGGTTCAAACTCTCAGTGTGCCTCTAGTAAGAAACTTATCCGTTCACAATAACATTGTAACTGAACATGGCTTTTAGCAATGTTTAGAAAACAGAACCCGTTACTCCTATTGCATCGTTCCTCACCCAAAACTACTCTTCCTTTTCTCAAAATACGTATTTATTAGGTGTTATGGTCCGATTGGATCCAAGTGGTAGGTACATTACACTCTTGTAGGACATTAACTTTAAGAACTGAAACTAATGGTTGATTCTCATTTAAAAAATCTGGTGATTCTGACGGACCTAGTTAGTTTAATTGAATTTTGTAAGCTACCGCACCTAGTGAGATTCACAGTATCGACTTACAGGTGTTATCTTTTGAAACTAATGTTGAGCATAAATAAATTTGTATGTATGTTGATTAAAATTTCATTTTTGGGTAGCTATTATATTATATTCATTACTTCATATTATAATTAATGGATTTCTCCATATAAGTGTGGTTTAAATCTTACCAAACTAAACATTAATAACTGTAAAAACCTCATAAAGATCAAAGCTTCCATAAATAATGTCCTGCAATAATCATAACAGTACAGAACGATCGCCATTTGCTACGAGTGCGAAGGAATAGGGCATTTATTTTCGCATTTTCCCATTTACAAGAGATACTTCTTGAACGTAAGATCTTTTTAATGCCCTGTGCGTGATTCATATCGCTGGTTCAGGCACGTTCACATAAACAAAATATCAGCCGGGTACTTATTCAGCCTCGGTGCAATAAAATGCAGATAAGATTGTATATTAGCGTAATTAAAAAGGGGCTTTTGGAAAATAAAAAAGTTTCGAGAGCGAGCTTTTTATAGACAAGGTAATAGCGACTACATGGAGTATCGTAAAGTGTTTAATGTTTAGTGCTGCTTAAACTGTGAAATATCTACAAATTTAATGGCTTTTCTTTAGCAGCACAAACTACACCTAATTTACGATGCGGTAGTTGTCATTCGGTCGACTAGTACTAACGAACATATTTAACCGCAGCTATGCCAATAAAATTATTTAAATGTTTCAGTTACCAACATTTTCGGTGATTTTCCATCTATAAATAATAACTCGATTACCAACAACTTAATGATTTTTTGGTAATAGTAAGCCGCAAATAAAATTATGTCGATATCTTAAACTGTTTAGAGAACCGACATTGTATTTCTCCTTTTCGGCAAAAAAGTACATAATCGACGTAGGAGACAAATTATTATAATTTATTTTATTATCTGGAGCCAGTGGAAATATGGTATTCCCAATGGGGTATGATATGAGGCTAAAGGTAGTGGGTAAAAAAAGGAGATGGGGAAGAGGAAGGTTGGAAAGTATCTGGCTGTTCAGATCTGGTCTCCAAGCACGACTAAATCCATTTCAAGCAACATTTTGATTCTGAATGGTGGTCTTTCCCCAGGGTGAAACTATCTACTACTCTGGAACGTGCCGGAAATATACTTTAAAAGAATTAAATGTGTTATGACACTTATTTATTAAATTAAATTTATTTGCGCATACCGGGTTTGAACCCGTGACCTCTGGATTCATAGTCGAGCGTCTTACCACTCGACCACGGAGGCCGTCAGGATTATGTTGACTTATAAAAATATGGCATCTCTTAACCACACTATTGCAGAAATATTTCCATATTGAAATACTTAAACATCTTATTTTCAAATTAATTGTTTTAATGAGATTTCTGTACCACAGATGATTGACTGGTATTTCAGATTGAACGGAAACAGGTTTTTAAAACAAAACATTTAAAAAAGGTTGAAAAAAACACAGCGATGTAAAAAAGTAGGTTATGTAAGAAATTCAGCTACTGTCATTATCATTTGATGTTTTCATTAACTTTTCAAGCGAGAATTCATTCAGCAATGATATATTTAGATATTTCTAAGGAAACATTTTCGTATAAGGTTACAATTTATTTCGTCTAAGAATTTGAATCTATTTTGGTTAAGAGCATAAAAGGTACCTCTTATTTATGAAAAAACTGCCATAATTGTTCCGTAGGAATATTACATTGTGAGAAAAATCACAAGAAATAAATTAAAGGAACCAAAAGAAAAGAAATGTGAAAGGTTTGGACTTTTAAATTCTCGACAGAAAGAATGTTTTGAATTATTAACAAAAACACTTTGAAATAAATTACTGAAGTGCTTTCTTTAAGTGAGTGGACTTATTTATTTAATGTTATAACGTATAGGCTTCCTTTGAGGAAATTAAAAGAGAAAATGTTGACAACAGTGATATAAAATTTAATTTAAAATCCTTTGAAGATGATGCTATTATCTTTCTGACTAAAATCAAGTTCAACTCTACTCTTTTTAATGTAACAAAATACGCTTCGAAGAAATAACTTTGTACGAACAACTGTATTTGTTGACATCCAATGTATTTTGCTTTTTCAGAGCAGTATTTGATCGATGTTCATAAACTGAGTTGGTTTATGAGCCGTCAAAGATTATGTATTAGCTTAACACGTTGGCGACAAAATAAAAGTAGTACATTTGATTCACACAAAGTAAGAGTATTTTTTCAATATTTTTTCGACAGTGTGAGCTTGCTATCATTGTGGATTGTAGTAGAAATACAAAGATAAACACGCAAAAGGGTGGGGAAGACGTGGCCCAGTAAAAAGGTGCAAAAATAATCTAGAACCGATGTAAGCGTAATGAACAAGCTTAAGAAACAGACACATAAATGATGTGGTCATATATGGTGGATGAAGAGAGAAATGAGTGTGAATTATTTGGCCGTTTAGTAGCTGAGTGGACAAACGCTTTGGATTCGCACCCGGGCATCGTGGGATCAATTCCTCTGCTAGCTAAGTTCTCCATCATTACACAAGCAATTAAAAAGCGGTAAACAATAAATAAAAATGTATTTCTACCTTGATTTAATAAAACAAATTTGTAACTTTATTCCACTTTTATTATTTTGACTCAAAATAATAAAAGTGGAATAAAGTTACAAATTTGTTTTATTAAATCATTAAAATGGAATTCCACCACGAATTAACAGTTTCAAAATTAGAAATAATATTTCTCCCTTGTTTCAGAGTTGAAGATACTCTCAGTAATGGCTCTGGTGAGAGACTACCTTTCAAAATTGAAGCGGGTCAGCTATGTTTAGTGACTATATTTGAATAGCCAGATAAATCCTTCTCTAGACTCACAACACAAATCAACTGTGGATGACATGTTCCACCGGCTTCGAGCAGTTGGATCTTTGTTGCGGATCACACATAATATATATATTTCTAATTCATACACACAGCATTAGTTTTTTAAATTTAAAATAGTGTTCTGAAAACGATTTTTTTAACGTTGAAAGCGTGATTTAAAAACATTTAAAAGCAAGTGACCTCGATTGGTTTCCCATAAAAACGAAAACACTTTATATTCACTACACGTGAACTAATAAAGAGAACAGTGCTATTCCGAACCAAATTACGGACTTTTAATAGCTTCTGAAAAGCTCTGTATGCATGAATTTCACACAGCGGAAATCATCATCGACTTTACGACCCTAATTTCACGGAAACATTAAATATGTCGGTTGATAACTCCTTTCATTCCGAAAATAATTTTAAGCCGCGGAGTTGTCGAGTTATTGTCAGTGGACATCATTGACCTGAGCTTTATTAAAATGTTTTCCGATTTCCGTTTTGACCGGTGGCCCGTTTTCACTGCGACGTTTCAGTCAATGTTTTACTGTGGAAGTTAATCTGTGAATGTATTCGTTGAGAACGTTTTCGCTTTGGGTTATTTCAGAGTTTCCCAAACCAATTTGGCTTAAAACCCTCTTTTTAAAGACATTTTTTTTCCATTTCTTCTCTCCTTTCAGATAAGCTGTACCGTGTTGTAAATGATATTGTTATTATGACATGCGCATCCTCAAACTGGACTGATCGAGTAACCAATTTAGAAATTCTTCGTCGAGTGGCCAACAATTGTGAAATCAGTACAATTTGTATAAAAGAAGAAAACCTAAATATCTTAGTCACATTAGAAGAAACGACAAATACAAAATTACCCAGTTGATACACCGAGGGAGAATTATTAATGGTCAAGTTGCAGAAGAAAACGTCGCACTTCAAGACTTTGGAATCTACGTGACTGATGAGTGAGGTGAACAGTGTGTTTATTTCCCCGTTGATAGCCAATCGCCTCTGATAAGTTAGGGCACCAGAATAAAAAAGATACATCGATGGCATAGTGCACAAATATATTGTACTGTAATGTTGTATAATAAAAGTATAGAAAAGTGGGAAAGGATAAACAAATATAAGAGTTTTTTTTCAACACCTTTTTGTTGTCTTTACCGCCTCCTTCACTGCTTTCCAGGGTCACTCCAGTGGCTCCAGGAGTGGTTTCACTCGCTTTGGGAAGCACTGATATATCCAATCGCCCGCCAGTGGCCGTAAAACAAGTCCATGATAATTACAGAGCGAAACATCGGCCGGTTGAACGACTACCTTCATATTATTCAACTGCCAGAAGCGGTATTTGTTCCACGTACTTGTATAATTTGAATTCATCAAAGTCTGCTAAATATACCAATATAATAGAAACATAAATGAAATGTTTCATGATTTTATAATCCTGGAGAAATATCCATAACTTTTTTTTAAACAAAAATATTCAATTTATTTGCCATTACACGTGTGAGGTATCTCACTCATTGATTGACTTATTTTGAAAAACAAAATGTGGTTGGTTAAAATCTACGGAATCAAAGACGAATTCATTATGTTTGATCTAGCTTTACGAAAATTATGCGAAGAAAAAAATCCGCTGAAAAAAACATTCTCAATGTTCTAATACTTGGACGAAAGTATATTGAATTGTTTAATTCAAATGTACTCTTCACATGGAACGGTAGGGAGAGTTAAGATAGTTCAAATCTGAGGTTGTTTAGCCAATCAACGGTATCTCGCATAGGAAACTGGTGAAGGGGATATTCATTTCAGTAATAGTTTTATTTTACCTACCAAACGACCAAACATGCTATTCAACTACCTCACCATCGCGCCAGGTGTAGGATAGAGGGGGTGGACCACCTCATATAATTTTTTTCAGGCACACTCCTTGTTTCATACTCATTCTTATATACCCTACTGTTTTTTTTAAGTCTTATCCTTTTTGATTAATTTCATCAAGCCATGTCTTCTTGGAGCATCCCAAATATCTTCTTTCGGCAGCTTGAGCGTCACATATTCGGGTATTTACCTTTTCTCCGTTCATTCAATTTCCAAGCCCAAAGAATGTGAGCGTCACTTTTTCAATCTGTTTCTGATTTTTTCTTTACTACTTTTCGGATCTCCTCATTCATAACACGGCTTCATATGGTTTTATGACAAATATATTTCTCACGGATTTATTGATATATTACTTATTTATTGCACTAAAGTGTTATTTGTATATGACGTTGAAAACATTAATGACAATCCGCTGATAGTAATTAAGCTTGCAAAGTATGCAGTCGATAATGGCTATTCAGCTTTAGAAAGTAATTTTCTTTTTTTATTTTATTAGGGCGTGCACAGTCTGTACTTAAGGACAGCACGCTGGCCTCATACCGTATTCTAACAACGTGAATATTTGCAAAAAAATACATACCCCATAATCGCGCACGCCAAAAATATGACCAACCACCCTTGCCTACTTTGTAGAACTACTCCGTTAGACAGTCGCCAGTTGCCAGTATAGTTTTTCATGGAGTCCGCAGCGGTGTGCAAATACGAGTTAACAAATCCTTTTTTTGGGTCACGAGCGTATTTTTCTAAAAACGAAATCAGTCGGTTTAAAAAGACCTACAAACAAATGAACCCTTCAACATTGAAAATAATTTATTTAATTGAAATCCATAGAAAATCAAATAAACGAACGAAAAGTAAAAACCTATTGAAACAATTAGTTGGTGTTCCTTTTTTCAAATGCATTTTCAAAGGTTGGTGTTGACGTTTACAGTCTATTAATAAATTCGACGCAAAAGCAATTTTAACAAAAATACCCCGATAGACTTTCAAAATACTTTTGTATTTATTTTGTGCTATTTAGTGATCACCTATACATATCTTTAATTACGAAATACGAAACCTTTTTTTAATTAAAAAAATCATGAAATTTTTGACTATTGTCAATGAAATATTTTGGAAATGTTTTCAACTAAATATCTTTTACCTTTTTTAAACCGTCATCCCTGCGGTTTTAGATGACCTATCATAGTTGAACGGGGGAAATTAAGTAAAATAAAATAATTAGGGTTTTTTTACGCACAAAATATTCTTATAATCGAAACGAATTGTGTGAGAGCTAAAAACGCTCACTATTATTATTTATAACTTCAATTCAACCAAAAAAATGTCCTTTTAGCTTACGTTTTAAAATCTGCGAGCTGGATAGTTTTCTTAAATTTTATTTTAGGTTAGTTTTGGATCAATAGAAATAATGGAAATCGAGGTTAATATAATTTCACAACCTACGTTTTATATGCTTTCCTTTATAGTTACGGCCATCGCCAGACCACTTAATATTTGAATTATTTCTATAGCGCTGTCTTTGTCAAAAATTACCTCAAGAATGCTGTAACTAAAACTGTAACTAACACCCATGAATCTTTAGACACTAATATAACCCTAAAACACCTAAACGCACACAGCGCTAAAGTATTATAAACACTTTATAAATAAATTTATGCAGCGAATTTGACAGGTTTGAAATTTCGAATGTCAACAGACCCCAGGAAACCTGAGAAAATCTCGATTCAACAAAATTCCCGAATGAACAATGGACAAATTCAATGTTATCTCAGATTTCCTAATACTTTAAGAATTTGGTCGCTGGTATAGAGGGCCGTTAAATATATTTGTATATGGCACATCATACAAATATTTGAACATAAAATGTTTAACCTTTTTTTTATACATTAAACGGGTACAAAAATAATGAAAAATTGGTAAGTTTATCCAAACCTGCTACTGCTACCTACTCGCACTTTGTTACCGATGTTGAAAATTAGCGAGATGCATCATTCAATTAAATATTGTACAATCATATGTATGTAACAGTAATAAAAGTATGTAACGTTTTACCACCTACTTAAATATAAGTCATTATTAAGAAACTAAATTTGTTTGCAAACTATATTGTTTTAAACCATATTTCCTGAAGTATATCATGGTGTTGTGTTGTTTTTACCACCAAAGTCACAATGTTTTCCCGTGCGTGGGTGTGCTGATGTGTATTTTTCAAAAAGACCAGACTGTACAATATTCATAGGACATGGATCAGGTCTGTTATCCACAAATCACTTCCATAATCGTGTATGCTAATCGATTAAAAACGGGCGATGTCACTAGTTATCAACAACAAGTACCTACCGCATTGTATTATAAAATATATGTTTGTACATCGTTTTTTTTTTAACACCACAAGTTAATATTTTGTGTTACTTATTCTAGTAGAATATACTTACGGCAGATGGGTCACTTGTATGATGATTTTTTTTTTCACGGCGCCCCTTCAAAGATGGCGCCTATATTTTTTGCACAGTTTGAACGTATGGTGGAACCGGCGCTGGGTCTGTGAGATGCGGGAAATGCATTCAATACATTTTTCGGTCTTTCAGATCTGCGAATATGTTAAAAATAATAAAATTCGTACATTTATTTTTGAGTAATATTTTTACTAATTGAAATTTAATCATTTTCTTCATAGTCTAGAACTGCCTCCCTAGATTTTGTTCTATCTCCCCAAAGTATGAGTTTTATTTGGAGGCCCACGTTTAATGTTCTAAAGCCCCTAGAGGAACAAGTGGACTTTGATTGAGAAATAATATTCTAAACTTACGAAACCTAACCATAACTATAAACCTAACCAACTATTCTAACCTCGTGAAATTCTGCACCTTAAATTATGTTACGTTAAAATCATAACACAAACTCTTTTATCCAGGTGAAAATGTTAATATTAAGAGCTTTTCAGCTTTAATATGAATTGAAATTATTAACTGTACAGACATAATTTCCATTGTGATTAAGTACGAATGATTAAAAAAAAAAACAAACTGATTTGAATTGAAGTTATCACATGAAAAAATAATCTTTTCAAATCCCTACCTACCTAATAAAATACCTACCTTTAATATATTTTAGGAGATATTATTCTATATTTGAAATGGGTAGATTAAAACAACCGATATATTTTCTTGGCAATTCAAGTTACATCCCGTGATTTTTTCGACTAATAACTGGTATGAGTAAAATAACACTAGAAAGACATAAATTCAGTTTCCAGTAACGTGTATTGCAGACAACATTGAATGTCGATATTCGCTCAATAATTCACTATTTGACATTGGAGCTGACATCCGGTCTGCATAGGATGTTTCGAAATAGTCACCAAACAATAAATCACTCCAATCATTCTAAGACAAATAATTCAACCTTAGCTCTGTCAAAATATAATGTAGGGTGCTTAATTGAACTATGGTTACGATTTTGATTTGATGTACATAAATCTAAATTAATCAGGCGGTTATTTGACAATATTCTGTACACTTTTTAATAATATTTTTCATAGAAAATATTTCTGGTTATTGTATTTGATTTTTATAAATTGAATGTATATTTTTAGTACATATATTTTTAAACTGCCTTAATTTTTTTACGAAAATCATTTTCAAAATAGAACACCACCAAAATCAAAATCTAAAAATATATTATTCTGCTTTACCAGGATGTATTTATATACCTATATGAATGCTGTATCAAATAACCGGTGACTTTATTGAAAGTCTTTTTTCTAGATTCTGCAAAAAAAAAATTAATAA
This sequence comes from Drusus annulatus, assembly GCA_022651775.1. Lineage (NCBI taxonomy): Eukaryota > Metazoa > Arthropoda > Insecta > Trichoptera > Limnephilidae > Drusus > Drusus annulatus. The sequence continues at coordinate 2,654,019 of JAGWCC010000005.1, read as the reverse complement.
TGCTTATTTGTTTTGAAAAATGAGGTATCATAATATTATTTTCTTATTTTAGAACTGAGATTCTCATATAGTTTATATTGCCATAGTGCCTGCTTACTTGACGTTTATGTATTTGAGTGGTACGTTTATGTTTGGAAAAACACAAAAATATTTCCTTCGTTACTATTAATATATTTAAGATTAATATTCACATATTTTTAATCTTATAACTCCAGTAATATTGAGTCATAAGTGTATGGTGTAATTTAAATGCAAAAATATTGTGTAAAAACTGAAAATAATAATAATAAAAATATTTACATTTCTTCACTGCAGTGATTAAAGAGGAGAAGAGCCCACTTAATTGTACTCTTTTATATGTGTACAAGTGAATAAATTATAGACCTTAGGACATATTTGAATCGATTCCGATGGCCTCTGTGGTCGAGTGGTTAGACGCTCGACTACGAATCCAGAGGACGCAGGTTCAAGCCCAGCGTGCGTAAATAATGTTTGATTTAATTAATATGTTTTATCACACATTTAATTCATATAAAATTTTAAATAGTATATTTGAGGCACGTTCTAGAAAGGACAAAAGAAGAAACTCTAAGCATCGCCCTGTGGAAAGACTACCATTCAGAATCCAAACTTTGCTTGAAATGGCTTCAGCCGTTTTGGTCACCAAATCTGAATAGCCAGGTACTTCACAACCTTTCTCTTCCCCATCTCTCCCCACTACCTTCAGCCTTACAGTTACAGCATACCCCAATTTATTGGGGCTGCCATAGTCTCACTGGCTACAGACGGTTGGGAGCAGTTGGGACCCTTGTGCGGTATTTACTATATAAAAAAGCACCATGCCGCGAAGCAAATAAACTGAAGAAATCAGCAGATATTTGAGTTAAGCGCTTGTTTGTATGTACAGCATTATATTAATTCGAAGATCAAATTGACTTGCTAATTTATGTTGGCATGAAAAACACCTAGATGCTTTGGCAACATAAATTTTGAGAGTGCTTACTCTAATATAACTTACCGGATATAAAGTTTCATCATTGGGCCAAACATGTCAGAAAGTTTTGATTTAAAGAATCCGAGAAGACTCAACTTTAAAACAAACTATAACTCTTTCAAAATCTTGTGTTAAAGAGAGGAAACTTATTAAAGATTTTCCTTATATTTTGCTGGAAATTTTGATTTAATCAAAATGCTTCATTCTATACATTTTTATCAATAAGCATAAAATATAGATTCTAGAACGGACTTACACAAATAAATTTTAAATGTCAATATCATAATTTTAAAAATATTTTTATCAAGCATCAGTACAAAAATTGTAATTTGGATTCAATAATCAATTCCGTTTAACCACATATTGCTCAAATATATCAAAGGCTTAACTTGGGTATAATAATAATAATTGGTTAATTTGTAATATATGGCGTCGTTTAAAATAATATAATAACTGAGGTAGTGCCTTGTAGGGCATATTTAATTATTTATATCTTACAATTTGCACGACCACCCCCAAGGCAGTGCTACTCTTCATTTTAAGTGGAAGTTACTCTCACTGTCACAATGGTCAGAGAATTCGTACGAAATTACTTGAACTATGTTAAGTGAAAAGATCTTAGTCAGGTACTACCCAATCTTCTTCGTTGCCTTCTCTTTTCCCTTCCCTTCTCGATTCAGCCTCACAATATTCCCTAATGGGGTAGTAATAAAAATAAGATTCATAGTTTCACCAATAATAAAAAAAACTGACAAGCAAAAACTCTATGTAGCAAGCAAGGAAGGGAAAAATAAAATAAATAATATTCGTTTCCTTCGATAACGTCAAGTAGCAAAGTACCTTACAGAACACACAGCTTTTGTTGACATTTGAGGGAACTTATTAGATACTCTATTTTCTTTAGATGTTTGGTTTGACTGGCCATGCGATATGTATTTTCTTTGCCAACCCATAAAGTATAAGAAAACTTTGGAAATGTGTAAAAACGGCTGAGCTTAAACGACTGCATGAGTTTAGTTGGTAATTTGTTTGGCTACTGGGCGATGGCTGCTCCGTGAAGCGAATTATTAATTATAACGTAGATATTTTATCAAAATCTGCTAACCGTTATGAACGATTATAAATTGTTATAAGCTGCCTTTAAATTAATTGCATGTTATTATCATAAACGAGCAAATATGCTTTTGGTTTGTGGATATTATAAAAACATAAAAGGCATATTTTTGTAAATATTTAAAGAATTTAAGAATATTTTACTGTTTGGAAATGAGTTTTATCGTTCTTCAAGGGAATCCCGGCTTCAAGAAAATATTTTCGTTTGAACATAAATTCGTTTTAATGGGAAAAGGGATTGATATTATAATAAATTATTAGCAAAAGTAATCTTATGAAAACAAGAGTCACAAAAACAAAATAAACGGAATTTATCAGAATAAAAATGTTTGATCATATTATTAAATTAAACTAGTTTTATTTTGAGATCCGCTTTGGTATGTATGATTGTGTTTTTTATCAAACGCCTTTCTAGATAAGTAATATTTAAATTACTTTATTTATAACAACAAGCCAACTGGTTTCGCACAACTCTGTTTTTGGTAGGCCACACAGAAACGGTTGTAACGAAATGAATTGGCGTGTTGTTACAAATAAAACGATGCACACGCAGTTGCAGGACTTCATCAGGAGTTATATTGGATGCAAAACTAACCCTTAGCAAACATGCTGAGTACACACAGAAGAAAATTGGGAAGAAGATTTCTTTTTTGGGAAGTATTCGGCGAAAAATTTCCAGAAAAACAGCAATTACCATATACAACTCCATTATTGCTCCACATTTTTATTACTGTTCAACGATTCTTTTCTTGTGTAACGACAAAGAATAAAACAGGTTTCAAATTCTCCAAAATAGAGCAATGAGAATTATACTTGGGCGAAATAGATACTCAAAAGTAGCTAAAATGTCAGAGGAACTAAATTGGCTGACAGTTAAACAGATGCTGACATTGAACACATTGATGTTTATACATAAAATGAAGAACAACTTGTTACCAGAGTATTTTTCTGACAAAATTATCTACAATGTAGATATTCACAAGTATAATACAAGGGCATGCAAAGAAATTAGACTACCAGAAAAGAATAAAGCCAACACCCAAAACAGCTTACTATATAAAGGAATGAAATCGTATAATGCGCTGCCGGAAACCATCAAAATTATGCCTATCAATAAATTTAAAAAAGCCTGTACAAATTATTTAAAAATGTATGTAAACCAAAATAATAAGTAGTGTTTAAGTTAAAATATTATTAGTCAAAAAGTAAATGAAATAATTAGATACTTGTAAACTTTAATGTACAAAGTAACTAATATAAAATTAAAAAAAAAAATTTAAAAAAAATAAAAATAATGTTCCATCACTTAATTTACCGAATTCTTTTAAATGTAAAACACACTCTAGGTATGTAGGTAGAAATTTCAATAAATCTACACAAAACAATAAACATTAAAATACACAGCACAGTGTTTCGATTATCATATTGTCTTAAACATGACTTTCAAAATATTCGTACGGGCATAACGTATAATATAAATATTTTATCATAACCTGGGCCAAGTTTTGTCGCAGCCGTAGAACGAACCTCGACGCCGACGGTATTGTGAAATGAAAATCCTGTCCGTCTGGTAGCAGCTGCGCCGGGAAGCAAAAACACGGAGATGCAACGGATTTTCGGGACTGAGGGCTGGAGGCAGGAGGCAGGACGGGCTCGGGAAACTTTGTGTTCGTGCCGGGTCAAGTGGAGAGACATTCGAATGTTGAATTAATTCATTAATTTTTGTTCGACGATTTATATTCATCTCACGTTTACCTGAAGCAAAATACAACAAAAAGGACCGCTATCTTCCCTTTTTGCATCACAAGCTGTAATATTCAGCAAAATTAACTAAACACATATCAATGATATTCCCCCTGAACAGGCAGGACCGTATTAATGACCGTCAAGATACTTTTATAATTTGTCCTTTTACTTTGTCGTTCGCAGTAATACGAAAAATATTTTAGATTACCTCGTAATTTGTAATTGTAACAAATAAAATAAAACCTGCTTCACGCGTTGTTAGTGAGATAACTCAGTTGGTGAAGCGCCCGTCCGCATAGCTGAAGGCTTTGAGTTCATGTCCCGGTCAAACAAAGAATCTTTATTATTGTTTGTGTGTTTTTATAAAATGCACGATCCAATTATTTTTAAAACTGTTCCAATATTCGAAACCCTCAACTAAAAATAACTAAATTAACCAAATACATAATTTAAGATGCTTAACTGGAAATGATCGGATAAGGAAGGTGAAGAGAATATTGTTCTTCCTATTAGTTTTTTACATTGCGTTCTGATAATCCAAAATTAAGCACACTTATTTTCTTATTTCTTCTTCATCAGGACTGACTTATCATGGAAGCTCGTTGCTAGATTTTACTCTTTTCCACGGAAGTATCGAGGTCTTAAATAATTCAGTAATTAAAGTATTAAATTAAATTGTTTTATTATTTTTCCAGTACAAATAAATATGAAAAAATTGTAATAAAGCATTGAAGGATTTCTAGTTACACGTAATCTAATATTTGCGTTTGGTTTCACTTATAATTTTTATTTAGTTCACGCTAAAAACAATTAAGCTCGTTCATTAAAAAGTAAAACATGCTCACCAATTCAATATTTATAAAGTGAATAATATCCATAAAAAACATTACAACCATTCTGGTTCTTAATAAAGGGCGTATTGTAATTTCACAAAATCTTATTGAATTGCCTGTAGATATGTTTGTCAAAGTTTTTATGAATCGATTATATCTCACGACATTGGCTCTGCCTGCTATACGTGTTTCGGATTTAATTCGTTCAGATTTTCAACCATTATTGTATTTTTATAGGAATCGTTAGAATTTACGACACGTTACAAGTTACGTTGAATTCCTCGAGTAACTTGGAGGCGAACAAAAATGACAATTCATCGTAGAGAATTAGGTGTCTACACAACTGTGTATGTAGATGAAGGGACTTCTTTACGTTATGTATGTATAAAAAAAAACTATTGTGAAAGTGACTTGACGAATTCGTAATATTGTCCATAATAAAGACACTTTCGTGTTTGACGACGGGTACAAATTTAACGGTTTAATGTTGGAAAAAAGTTTTTTTTTCATAATTATATAAAATCAATATCAGAGACATTATTAAATTAAAAGAGTACAGAATCTATTATAAGACCCTTGGGTATAGGGTGCTCCATATTTAGCTTACTAAAAACATGAAACAATGATGTACATTTTTAATGCTTTTTTTCCCAAAAAAGTTAAGACTTATGATTATTTAAAATTTAAAAAGGCGTCGTGGTGAAGTGGTCCAAATAATTTCATCAGAATCAAGATGCTGAAAATAATAATAATTGTTTCCGTAAAATATTTTAAGCGTTCTTATGATTGGAGGAGCAATTTCCTGAATATTTTTAATTGTAGCGGGAATATTTCAATCTTCTCGTTTCAAGTGAGGAATTTCCCTAAATTCGTTGTTGAACAGAATTACTTGGGAACATTTAATGGGTTAAAATTAACCGAATTTCGCACATTAAACGCGATTTATTTTCATAGATAATATTCCTTGGAGAAATATAGATAAAGAATATACGTATTTAAGATATTTACATAAAAACTACCTAGGTATGTTACAAAAGTACGATTTAACTTCACTATCACCATATGCTTTGTTTTCAATTTGGCCACTTGACGAACAATTTATTTATTTATTCTTGCTAAAAATATAAAAAGCAATACATGGGTATGATCCATGTCTGTCTCACTAAGATGTTCCTGTGTCGAGATGTATAATGATCAATGTTTAATAATGTACAATGTATCACAATAGAAAATTAAATCTTACGGTGGGGAATTTTTGTTTTTCTTAATTTCAAACATGTAAAGTTAGGCAGAAAACATAACGGACAAATGTTTTGTAATAGATAATGTAAAAAAATACACTGTGGCTGAATCCGGCTCTGAAACAAGCAGTGTAGCATAAGTCATAGAGCGAGAGGCGAACGTGGATGGTGTAAGAGGTGGGGCCATGATGACTGCGGTAGATTGATGACTGCAAGCGGCCATTAGCCGGGCCATGGATGGGTAATAGTAGCTGTCAGTCACTCCTGGCTTCAGGGAGCAGAAGCTATAGCTATGCATTTGAGCCAAAAGGCACGAAGAGACGTGATTTTCCCCTTTGATTATGGAGCGCAAAGTGAGTGAAGTGAAGGCGAATGGGTTCAAAGGATCATGTGCAATACACGTGTATGTGCACATACTATTAGCGGGCAATTGAGTGCATTTGCATGTTTTACGTTGATCTGCGTTAAATTAGCATATAATAGAAGTACAAAGTACCTCAGATAAAAATATACTGTCGATGAACTGATATTAATTATACTGAATAATTCTAAAATCATTCTTTATTCTGGGTACCTAATATAAATCGATGATTTAATTTGAAAACCAGCTTCATTTGTGTCAAATGCTAAGTAGCTACAAAATTTGTTAAATTTTAGAGCTCCGCACTACTTTTTTGTAACGATAAAAACGTAGTACGTCTGAAAATATGAATCAAACAGAACTGTATTAAAACAACGAAGGCAGAAAAGCTGAAGCGCCATTTTAGGAAGTGTACACTAGAGCACTTTAAAGTGTTTTAAAGTCTTCAGGACCTGGTTGGATTTTGAAAAAAAAAAGTTAACTCAATACTCTCATTGAGTTACCTGAAGCGACAAAAAGCTAAAAAAGTACCAAACTTGTGTCGCTTGAGTCAAGCCTTCTCCCAAATGATAAACATATTTTGGATGGCTGAAGGGCCACAAAAGTCTTTAGAATCAAACGAGAGTCAGAGCATTCGTTGCAGAAAAATAAACTGACCAAAGCTGCAAATTTAACTCATTTTGACTAAAGTGTGTCTTAGGCCTTTTAGCCTTTCCAGCGACTATATCATTTGTATTTTATATTAAATTTGAAAAATGATTCAACGTGCAAAGCAAAAATATCGTGTATTATTACTTTATTATAAAAAAGGTTAGTTGTGAACTTCTGTACCGACAAGAATTTCAATGGTATAATTCAATCAACAATAGACAGAAAATGGAATTTGCTGGCCTGTGGATTAACCCATCAAAATATCAGACTCTAATCCGCTTGAACGCTTCCACCTTTTTTAAAAAAATATTTTTCATCTGGCATTTGTTACACAAACACGAGGAACTGCTTTTTTATGATGTTAAATGGAATACGTATATAACAGTGTTTTTACAATACAACTCTCCTATAGTATTTTTGAAACTTGTGTGTATTGCAAATTCGGTGGCAGGAAAGTTTATTGAGTTGCTGCAAATGCGAGGGACTCGCATGTTGATTTAATGCGTTCTACTTAAAGCTTATTTCCTGAAAGATCTAAAAAGCTCTCATTTCCAACAAAGGATTTCGCATATTTCATTTCAAAGCCCCGATTAGTTTCCAAGAATATTTTCTTTATTGAGCTTCTCTACAGTGGTATATTAAAATAATATAATCAAATGTTTAGAATTATTTGTCATCAAACCCGGTTTTATAAAAACATGTGTTAAGTTCGTCTTCTTCTAGAACTACTTCCTATCAAAGGTTGACTATCAACAAGGCAATCTCCACCTTGTGGATTGCAACACGGCCCAAACTTGTAACTATCAGCTCCACAGTGCGTTTCAAAGTGCGATTACCTCATTTTTAATAATTTCCATTTCCTGGTTTATCGGTTGGGTGACCTTGTGCCACATGTGATATGTTTCTGAAATTACAGTTTTGTTGACTTTTTTTTCTTAGGTTACACAATTTATTGACGAGGGAATTAACAAATTAGTTTTTTCGATTATTTTTTCCAAAAACAAAGGGCTTACAGCCTCGAAAAATTCCACACACCCAACGAATTAAGTGATTGGCAGGGAACCAAATTTATCCTGTTACTCAAAAAAACTTTTGAATCGTGGGTAATAGACAAATGAAATCCCTCTCGAAATTTAGAGTTTTTATTAAGATGGCTCAGAATGCCATCAATACGTTGAACAAAGTCTTATATAACTTAAAAATAAATTTAAGAATCAGAGACGGTCGTTCTTATGATATATCTTTCATCCTATTTGGACCTAAATATTTTGAGATTACGTCGATAAATCAGAATTTCAAACGCGTCCAGATTCAACGCGGAGGTTTGGTATGGTTTCTAGAAACACAAAAGATCGTTTCCGTCAGTCTAAGCAGTGAGAAGTGAATAAATAGTTATTTATTCCAGTTAATATCACATCATTGGGTGACCAACATGATGTGTTCAAAAAATATTTTACAAGGTTCATCCAATAGATGCGCGGATGAACAGACATGGAGGACACTATCAAAATATCCATAACACAAATACTTGTGCAGATGCTCGAGGCTGGGCGTGCCTTTGGAGAGGGTCATAAACATTGACATGCATGTGTAGGTATTACGTGCAATGCTAAAACAAGGAAGATTTAAAAGTCTAAGTATTTAAATATAAAAAAAGTAAATTAGAAGTTAAATTTTCATGAATCAATCTTTAATTATTTGTATTGAAGACATGTTCAAGGAATTGTATTAGAGGTCAATCATTGTGACTCTTAAGACGGCTGTTAAGCTAAACAACGCCCGATCAATAATATTTTATGGACAGTTTAGTGTTATAACAATTAAACGTGCTAAAATATTTTGAGTTTATTGAGGTACAACACCGAAAATAACATTTTCAAAAACATTCAGAGAAAGTCACATAGTATTTAGAATAAGCCGCTCAAATAAATGAAATATTTAAAGTATAAGTTGTTAAAATTTTTAGAATTATATAAGTTCACAGCATGTAGTGGCTTAAAAAAAAACACCACCTGTCGGCTGTCAAATCAAAATACGTTTTAAAGAAGTTTAGAATTTTAAAAATAGATTCCATATCGGTGGGGAGCTTTTAACGAATTCCTGAAATTGATTTTATAAACGACTCTAATTAAAGCACAAATTGAATTAAAATTAATTGGTTATAAGTACTGAAGCAATATTGCCAACGCATGTATTTTCAACCATGTTGGTTTTCAATTATTTGTTTCAATAGCTCCACGTGGAAGCGTTCATCGGCCTAACAGGGGTTGATTGAAATTAACAAAATATCATAAATATCGTTAAATTACTTTGGAAATAATTGGATTCGTTAAAGTATCTATGGTAATGTTCTCATTTTGAATCAATTATTATTATCCAAATGCGCTTTAATGTGACAGCGGAAACATTGAACGGGAATTTATTTCATATTCATTTCGCCGCAGGAATGTAAAATAAACGAAATAGGGCTGTTAGAAAGATAGCACTTTTATTGTTCGGTTAGTTATTTACTAGCTATTTCATTTGCGGCGTTTCCGTTAGTATGTTCTGATAACAATTTGTAGTGTTATTAACTGGAAAGCGTCATTTACCGGTTTAAGCGGCCACTAAAGCAACCAGGGCTACGTTTTGAATTTAAATAAGTTTTGGAGAAATCCGGATTTATAACGATGATAAAATAATATTGACTAAGTAATAATTTTACTTTTACTTCCGTACACAAAATGGTAAAGGTGAACTCATTTGAAATAAGGATGGTAGAAAAAATAATTTGAAATGAATGAACCCAAAATTATTGAAAATAAGAACATGATTTTAACAATAAATTTTAAATTTAAATCTGATTGTCTGAGGCATTAAACACTACTCACTACTAAGCTGTAAGGTATTTCATTTTCAGATCAGTTTCTACCTGTAAAATCTAGGAACATGTAGCTATTTTCAACTCGCAACATCATCTCTACACAGAGTTATGAACTTTAAAAGAAAATAAAGGTCAAACGCCATAAGTTTTGTTCCGTCGTATTCAATAAGAAAAAGATTTCCAAAAAATGGAGTTGTAACTCTAATATAACCGTGTGGTAGCTACTGGACATATGGTAAGTAAAGATTTTATTTAGATTTATGTGACATTTCACCTTTAAGTATGAATTTAAACTTACTATCAATAAAGATATATTTGCATATTAAGATATACCTATATAATACAAAACATTTACTTTAATAATTTATTCAAGGATGTTCTTCTCACATATAAATATTTCCTCAACGTAAGCAACTATGATAAACATTATTGCTTAGAGTTTACATGTATTTTCAAACTATACAACGTGTTTTAAAGGTTTATAAATGGTCCATATTGTTGACTTTAAGAGTGAACTAAACACTGAAATTTAGCTGGGGTTAATGGGTACTTCACTATATGATTTCAATACTATGCGCAATTTACATACATACAAATGAACAATCACGTTCCAATCACTTTTAGTAGATAACATTTATGTCACATCTCCACTTGTATATTGCATCTCTAAACTTTGGTTTGATGTTAACTCTTGTTTGCTGTCATCGTATTTTAATTTATTTTTACTTGGATGTACAGTCATTTTTTATGCCTCTAAATCGGTGTTTATTTTATTTTTATTATTTCTTAACTATATTAACATAAAAATACTTTTTTTTTAGAATAGCAGAAAATAAAATAATTAATTCTTAAAATATATTGGTAGGTAGGTACTTAAAACATGGATACAGAATACACAACAAAAAGCTGAGAGAAATTATGATAAAAACAAGATATGATTTTAAAAATAAAAATATGTTCCTCTTTCAATATTTGCAAATATAGAAAACTGAAATATTGATTTCACGGTGGCTTGGCTTTTTGTATCGTGAAAAATTATTGATCTTTTTCTAGAAGAAAAACTATAATTGGGAAGCTCGTATGTGTTAAAACGATGTTAATACTAACACTACATATTGGAGTGAAACTTTATTCTAACTACACGCTGTAGTTCAATCTAATCTGGATCCTTCGCCCCAATCAACACATTCGCGATTTCCGTTTAAGTTTATCAATAGTTCACTACCGTCGTCAGCCACCTCTTTGCACACTTTGCGGGATTGAGAACTCCCTGAATTACTGCTATGGAGAATTTAACAAGTCATAACTCACAGAACGTTCACACAATTATACGACAAACAATTTATTCAGTCACTGGGAAAAGTTAATTGCTCCACTATCATTCTAGAAAACAACAAACCTACAACGAGGCTTTAATAAAGCGGGGTGAAAATATAAAACTTTTCCTTGTGGCCTTGACATTTTTCCAGGAAGTTTGCACATTTTTTCATGGATTTTTTTGTCACTTTTTCCACAAATAAATATTTGGTCACTTTTAAGTCTTTCGGTAGCTTATATTAAACATTGTCTTACGTTGCTTTCAATCGAGTCAATCGGTTGCGGGTTAGGTTCCCGCATTGCGTAACATTATATAAAACAGGGTTCTTTAATTAAACTTATGGGTACGGTCAGGGCCCCTAACATAAACACGTCAATAAAGTTTTATCAACGATATCGGTTATTTGTTTAACACTTCCGAACACGGGTGTAGATCTCTATCGAACAAACAGCAATTCACGTCGACTAAATTAAGCAGATTTAGTCGACGTGAACTGTCTAAGTCTGAGTGCTGTGTTTCTGATTGGTATGTTACATGTAGCTTACATATCAAGGAATATTCAAACTAAATAGTATTTTGAAAGCATTTATCTGACTTAGAAACTGGTCGAAAAAACATCGAATAATTTTTGTTAAATCGGGATTTTCTGTTGCATTAGTGATGGAGTAGTCACATTATTTGTGAAGATCAATTAGGACATTTGTGTTCAACACATATTTTAATAATACGATGATATTTTTGTGAAAATGAGAACTGTAGAAATAAATTATCCCCACCACCCTGATAATAATTTTTCGAAACATTTTTAACATTGCAAAGTGTTTTGATTCTCTTTTGGTCACCACGAGCAACACATTTTGAGGAGCAAATTCATCTCTAATAAATAAATAAATTATCCCAGTTGCCTCGTTACTTAATTACAAACAGTATCTGTACAGTAACAGCACAAACAGTACAGAGTTAAGCATCAAAGACATTTTTGTTTTATTGCGCATTAGTTTTGTCGTTCACATTTTTCCTACATTTTTAATTATCCGTCATTACTTTACTGAAATATGCTTGGCGTAGAGAAATAATTCCGTCCGAACAAACATACTAACGAGCATCTCTTTTTTCAATTAATTTTAATAAAAATGTACTTTTATGTCATGCTGGTTTATAACAATGAAAAGTTTTCTTTGTAATTAATACACTAAAACCACATTTGCCATTTCGTTCAATTTTAATCAAGACAACGAAAAAAAAACATTCGCACTTCACACATTTGAAATTTTGTGTGATGTTTATACAAATCTCGATGGTGTAGGTATGCTCTTCTTGAATAAAATTTCACAAACCTCTGGTATTGCCATTATGTTTTTTGTTATTCGTCTTGCTTGAACGTCTTAAAAAATATATATTCTTGTATATTGCAACATATATTGCCGATCAGTTAAATTTTAAATGTGCAGTGTTTTATTATTTTTATATTTTATTAAGTACTAATTAAGAGATATATTATTTTATAATATATAATACTTTGAAATATAGAGGTATTGAAATATTTTGATTTTATTCACAGTTATTTTTTTAATTAACATTTCCAGAAAGCATTTTTCCTTCTCTCACTAATTACAGTCTAATATATAGGCTCGAGGAATATGGTGCGAATAGAAAAACTAATAAGATGTTCCGAGAAGTCAATATGAAAGAATGGCTCCCATACAATATCAATCAGAAATTGAAACTTTTATTTAATATTTAAAGTAAGGTAAACATTGAAAAAGTTTGTGTATGTTCATAAGCTTTCAATATATTTGATGTTTCTCTTTTAAACTGTAATCCCCCTTTGATGAGAAGGAACTCGATAAGTATGTTTCTATAAGCTGTCTTGCTATCAAAAAAACGTCAAAAGTGATGCTGACATACATAGTTTACTGCCTACATTAGGAAAAAAACCGTTTTTTGTATTTTCTCTTGACGGCGAATACTCAAAGTGATTTCAGCAAATTCGGTCACATTTAAATAATTAAATAGACAAGCCCAATAACGGAATCAAGCGCTTAAAAAATATTGTAATTGATGAGAGTTATCTTGTTTAGGTAGATGATATAGAATTTAAACAGCAGGAATGCAAAGTGTAAAGGGAATATTTGAGCGTTTACTGACCGTCATGAAAAGGGTGGTTTGAATAAACTATCAAATTAGCAACATGTTTATTATTATCTTCAATAATCACGACCTTTCATATTATATCAATGACGGCTTAAATAATTACCTGCCATGATGCAGAATACTTAATCCCCTAAAATATTTAAACGGAAAGGGAAAAAAGGCTTTTATTTTGTATTTTTGTGTTTTTTTTTTAAACATGTAAGAATTAACTTATTAAAGCTCTATGCTTTATTTTAATATTAATTATTGAGAAAATATTAATAATATTCAACGAAATTTAAACAGAAGAAAACACAGAAAATAAAAATATTGGGTTGCTACCGAGACAACTAAATTATTCGGTCACAATAAAATCTTACAGTCTTAAGAAAATCTTCCGGTCACAATAAAATCTTTCGGTCACACCTCTTTTTATTTTCTCTTTCTTCTTCTGTTTCATATTTTGTTTAAAACTATTGATATTGTTTTATAATTATTTTATATCATTTGTTTTCAGTAGCACCTTGAATTTTATTTTATTTTTTATCTGTTGTGTACAGACTTCTCACTATCTAGTTTTCTTGTGCTTCTTCATCACTTACTTCCATATCAATGGCACATGTTTGTGCCATTGATATGTAAAATAAACACTAAAATACCTAGTTTTAATTTACTCTGAATAAATCAAATATGATAACAGCTCAATGGCTTAGATGCGTAGAATATGAAACCTAACAAATATTGAAACCATGTATTTTATCAAACATTTTAATGAGAGTCGCTTATGGTTTATTCATAATATGATCTAGAATAAAATATTATTTATGTTTATAATTGTAATTTGTCAACACGGAAAAAACATCAGACGCTCGTTATATCCATAAATGTCATTTTATGACCAGCAGCATAAATAAATGCGCGCTTAAAATAATTATATATATATATATTAAACTCGTATATATACATTTAGAAAATTTATTTTATCAATTGTACAAAAATAAATATTTTTACTTAATACTAACAGTAGGTATAATATTAATTCAGTTTATATACAATGTCTAGTTTCTAGTTAATGAAAATACCTCCCTAATTGAGAAAATTCTTATGCTTTCTTAAACTTAAATCATAAAAACTCATCTGTTCAAATCCACCCTCATGAAGAGAATATTTGTAAATCATAGGTTCAATTAATTGGCAAAACCCGAACCAGTGGCACCTTTTTTTCTTATTCATCAGGGGTGGGAGGAGAGGCAGTTAACCTTTTTAGCATATGGTGATATATATTGTAGGTACGGCCTTAAACACCCTGACTGCCAGGTTATCCTAATATGAATCCCCAGTTCTTGCAACGATCATTAAACCTTTTTGAATATCGACAGTAGAGCCAACACTTTCATCTCCTTTGCTGGATGTGACAAAGTTAGAGCAGGGCAACTTTGCCAAAGAGACGGCATTGCTGCGATTATGTAAATTGTTCATATATAACCTTGGATTATTTAACTGTACAGAATACAGGGAAACGAATGATATCTTTCAAGTTTACAAGTGTAATTAGTCAATGCATTTAAAAGAAAAACAATGTTAAGAAGATAACGTTCAACAACAAAATATTATTTTCGCAATTCAAACTACTTCTAAGCTGACCTTAATTTTATTAATCAGGTGCATATTTAACGCCTTAGAAATCTATTGAGAATAATAACAAATGTGACAATTTTGACAGACTGTTAAATATGAGTTCAGATAAAGAGTTCCGTGTGTCTCGTAAAATAGATAAAAAAGTATGCTATAATTATAAAATATATAAAAAATGAATAAAATAGCATTTAAGGGCCACCAAGCCACAAAAAAGGTTGAAGCTTTATAACATGAATAATTTTCTACGGCGAAGTTCTCATTATTTAAAAAAAAAAACAATTTCTTCTTTGTATATCTAGAAATAATACCCAGTATTTGGCCCTTTAATGAATATCTTTTATGTTTTCGCAGAAAGCAATCTTTTTGTGGTTTGACATATTTAGAGAAATAAAAAAAACTTTGTAAAACGGATATTACATATTTTTTTTATGACCGACCGGTTTCTCTTAGTCTAAGCATCATCAGGGTACAAAATTAAACTATAAAAATACAAAATTCGCGGTTATATATACATATACCATACATACAGAGTGAGAACAAAATATAAAATAAAATACCAGAACAATAGAATTATATTTAAATTATAACAAAGAAACAGATAGAAAGAGACAGATATTATGAATAATATTTATCTCTTTCTCTATGTTCCTTTTTAAACGCACTAGATATGACAATGAATTGTGTCAAAAGACCTTTATATAAATTTCACATTGCTTTGAAATTGATCATAATTTTTCACGTTGGTATCTAAAATGAAGACCACTACATAAAAGCAGTTTTCACGTGGTTCGTGAAAGCAGTTTAGCGTTCACTCATCCTCACAAGTTTTGTCAGCAACACAGAGGACACGAATAGCAGATCCGTCGCCGACCAAAGCGACGGTTTTATCTAATTAAAGTAACGCTGGAGAATGTTCCTGTTAGTGTTTTTCCACCTCTGGTTCTGTGATAAAAGATAAGTATATTGTTATCTTCGTAACTAAGGCAAAGCGATCTGCACGTTTCGTGCTAGAACGAGTATGGGGGTGTTAAATTTACAAAATCCTCTTGAAATACACATTGTATAGGAAAAGTAAAAGATTCACACGTTCAAAGGAAGAGTTAGTTGAAAATATGTTCACATGGTATTTGTAAGCAGACACGTAGTCAGAGCTCCAATTCAAACACTTTGTCATCTCCTCGGTTAAAGGTTTTTAGAGAGATTAGCAGTTTCTTCCTAGCTGACTAAATTTACGATCCGCAACGGTATGTGCGATATTTATATTTTACGATCCGGAGCCTCGTCTCTACGCTAAATTCAAACATAGCGCCAAGTATTTTCCTTTGCCTGTCTATGTATTTGACTAAAATACTTACGTTCAAAATGATAATAGGAAACTAAGGACATAACTTTTATTAATGCTACGTTTTACTCTTGTCTAAAATTTGATTTATTTGCTGACGTGGGTAAGTAAAAGTAAACAGTGTAGAGTTGGAAAACGTGTAATACTAAATACAAGTTAAATCATTTACACATTTTATTTCTTAAAAGGCTTGAACTAATGTTCTTAAGAAATACGTATGAATAATAATAAAGCAAAGATAACGATTAGAAGAAAGTTGAAAGTACTTAAAATAGTTTCGACCTTCGAAGATTTAATCAAACTGCTACCACTTAAAGACATTGAAATATGTTTTATGGTTTAAAAGCACAATAAAAATAGCCGAAATCTACAAACTAAAAAAACAAATTCTATGAATAACTGGTTATATTGGCAACGAATACCAATATTATTAAATATTGCCAACTTGTGGTAATACAAACGGTTGTTTAAATAATAATTCTCAATAATTAATTGGTAATGAATTAACCTAAACTTTGTTAAGTTATTTACAAAATCGTGCCAAAATACTCAAACATCGATACCTTTCCTCATTACCATTTATTTAATCTGACATGATTTATGATTTCTCGTTGTTAAAGCGGGAGGAGTCGTTCCAAAGATTCTACAGGAGCTAAGTTATATTTTATGGCTCAGAATAAGGCCAAAATACGGTATTAATGCGATCTTCATCCATATTAATACAGGGTTTAGAACATAATTCGCTTTCCGGAAGCACGAAGACAGTAAATTTAAATTAGATTCATTATAGAAATGTAGACGATGCAGCGCAACGATAATTTAAATCAATGATTTTGATTAATCAGTTGTTCTTCACTAGCATTACCTATCCGTGATGGCTGCATTGGTAAATTTTTAATTGAAAAATTACACTGAAATTCGAATAAATGACGACTTCCGTGACAGAGCGGTAAGTAGGTATAAAAAGTATATTTAAGAAATGATGTAATGCTCAAGACAGCGTTTTTCTAACAATATTTATTAAGAGCCGTCTTCACTTATTTGCTTTCCATGTGAAATACATAAATATCAGTATCAAATTCTATAGAAAAATAGTCTTATTTCCTGTCATCAGATATCTTACCTGATAATGTAGTAATGGTTATATTCAACATTTAGAGTATGGTGGATTGAAAGAATATATTCAGAAAATATTTGATGATAACAAAAGAGAAACATTATAATACTTTGAGGAGAAAAACAAAATTATCACTGAAGCGAGATTTTACATTAAAGTTTTTACTAAAGGCCACCGTTTGTACTTTATAGCCAGAAATGATCAAAATACTGTAAAAAATAAAGTATTGAAAAATCACCTCAAGGGCGCTTTAAAAATCTTCATTCCTCGGCTCCATCTAATTGCTAACATTATTATAATCTATGGCATTTTAATATTAATTTATATTATGTTTAGAGATAATATACAGAAACATACTTAACTCGCAAATTACTTTAGGTTTTTCTAGTTTGGAGAAATATGCAGTTTTGCACTCAGATGATCTGATATTAGCAAAATCATATTTGGTAGGTTTTTATTTAAATAATTATTTTATTTTATTGACTTAAGTAATAACGCTAAATCATATTTAGACATCAAGCACCGTTTTAGAAAAAAACGCACATTCATTAATATTCATAAACACAGTTTCATGAAAAGAGAACAATGCGCTTGATGAGAGTCACATACTCATACTAAAAAATATTCGATGGAATGTTTACCATACGACGAAAGTACGAGAATGCGGTATGTGCTATTTTGATTTTAGATTTTTTTTTCTTATAATGATAAATAAATCGCTTTTTTATTTAAATTATTATTTATTTCCTACGCAATAAAATTTGCCAACTAATGTCAGCACTATTACAAAATATTCAGGGCACTTTAAAGAGTCTAAAAATACAAATTAAAACAAAAATATAAAATGGCAAGGGAACAAAAGTTACGGATTTTTTTAAATATCTGTAAGTGATTAAAATATTTTTTAAATTACTTTTGTTATTATTCTTTAAAGTGATCTGAACAGTAAGTAATAAATAAATAAAAAAGAGATCGAATTGAAAAAAAATGGAATAATACATAGTGATTTATTTATCAATAATTTGACCTTAAACGATGATTATGTATTAAAAAAAATATTTTCCTATTGTTTGGCAAGGAGTATTTGACAAAGTCTTACGTACAAAATTCAAACGACTGTTGAATTAATTAGTATTACATACAAAAATAAATTATGTAACTTACAAATAAATGTTTATTAATATTAAAAGCAAACATATAAATTGAATCAAATGTATTTGTGCAGGTCAAGGATTTTAAATCGCGACCTTTGGATCTGATGGTGAAGATATTAACCGCTCAACCACGGAGGTTGTCAAAGCACAATAACCCATAACTAAGCACAAATCTTAACTGAGTAAAATTTTCATGGCGACAAAAATAGCATTATTCTCTTTATCAATGGGATTTAGAATAATCGAGGGCAATTATTTCCGCATGAATAAAACAGCACATTTAATATCATATCAATTCACGGTGATTTTATTACCACACTACAACTAGTAAACAGTTATTATCGTCTACCGGCGTGCACGCTCGCATGCAAATCTTAATGGTCAAGGGTTTAATTTCCTTAGTACACCGGCGAGTGAATTTCGTATTCATGGCATAAGTTTCCGTGCGAGGAAAAATGCGAGAAAAATGTTACATTTACATATTTTTTCAGCAATGTGTATAATTTTCACTATGGAACAATGACTGCATATTACAAATTACTACGAGTATATAACCTTGCAAGATTTCTGATCTACATTTAGGCCAAAATATGTAATAGGTACCTTTTATATGTGGACATCGCATAAGAGTCCCAACTGCTCAAAGTTAGTGAGAATATGGAATCCCCAATCGGGGTGTGTTGTGAGGCTAAAAAGAGTTGAAAAGGGATAAAGATGGAGAAGATAAAGGCTGAAAAATACCTGGAAATTCAAATCTAATCACCGAATATGGCTAATGCCATTTAATGCAATGTTTAGACATGGAATGTACCTACTTTTTTGGTTGTAAATGATGCGGGCATCAACATCCGCAATTTTTATTACATTGATTAATTAAAACTTTGCTATTTTTCACAATATTTTTAATTTTGAACTCCGTTGAATATTATTACAGATCTAC
Organism: Drusus annulatus; assembly: GCA_022651775.1. Taxonomy (NCBI): domain Eukaryota; kingdom Metazoa; phylum Arthropoda; class Insecta; order Trichoptera; family Limnephilidae; genus Drusus; species Drusus annulatus. The sequence goes on along the minus strand of JAGWCC010000005.1, from coordinate 2,634,575 downwards.
AAACTTATACATACCTGTAATCGGGGGTATTGCTACTGTGGATTTTTTTTACCTGCCCAGATAAGTGTATCAATCGGTAGATAAATCAGATACTTCTAGGTATAATTATGTTTTTGCTCGCAACCATTATTGTAGGGATACATATAAATTATCGATTGTGATAGCTGTTTCGGCTTTCAAAAGCAACGTTAATATCTATAGAAGTCAATAATTAAAAATAAACTCTTTCTTTTTAAAATGTAAGGGAACATTTTTTAAAGTTACATTCTTTGGCAAACAAGGCGCTAATTGATAAATGTTTTCATTTACATTTAAATACAAATGGAGAAAAATTGTAGTACTCGTATTATTATGAAAATCTCGGTAGCTAAAATTACTTCATGGGAACTAAAATTTATAATAGTTGGGAATCTGCTTTGACACTTTTATTAGGCGCTTGTTTGCTCAGAACTTTTCGACATTCCTTTTTGTGAGAAGATTTTCTTATAATGTATCATCAGATTTTTTCTTCTTAATTTCCTTGTTTTATTCGGGTCAGGGACTCATTGCCGCGAAAAAGCGCTTCCAGGTGTTCATTTCCTGCATCACTTTGGTGACTTCTGTCCACAACAGGCCAAGCCTCTTTTCGCACAGCCTCTGGAATTGCTTATCTCAACTTTGTATAAGGACGGCCCACTAGACGTCTTCCCTTTGGAGTCACACACGGTATTGTCAGTTTTTTTATCTGTTAGTGCTATTTAAATAAATGTTTAATGAGTTTTTTTTACTGGATCAACAGTAATGCACTCCATCAACTCTTTAAGACCCAGTGTTGTTTTTAAATTAACACAAACTTTCTGTTTTTTTTTCCCGGACCTTTGACAATCAGAACTATTTTTTCCCCCTAGGTTGCAATCCTTATTTCCGCCACAAAAACCGTCAATATTTTTTCAGCTCCCGCTTTGGCGCTAATGCACAAATATTTTTGTTTTATTTATGTAATCTTTAAATATATTCAAGCTAAATTGCAAAAAACAGTTATTTGTTTAGTGATTTTATTAATACCAAATCGTTTTTGTTTAATTTATTTTACCTTTAAAATAACGCAAAAACATTCTAAACTATTGACTATTGACTATAAAAATTCTAAACTCACAACTATTAACAAACAAGAAATTATTTTCTATGCGTGAAAATCATAAAACGGGTCTCAAAATTATGAAAGCTTTAAAAAAACAGGGGCAGTCGTTCAACGCATGAATTTATCCCACGTTACTTTTATTTGTCATTTTTTATGCTGCCTTTCATGTAATTATAATTTATTTATTTATTAATTCTAATTTTAAAACTAATTTGACTGATGAGTTTTTGCGAATTAATGCCAGTTGCAATATTATTCATGTCATATTTCATGTCAAGAATGTTGGCACAATAAGTTAAATGCGCAGACACTTTTCAAGTTTTGAAACATTCACACCAGAAGGCTCAAATAGTCGTTTAGAAGTATCAACACTGGTTCACTGAGCGTAAGTTGACTTTGGTTAAGACTGTCACTCACGCGGAGATTAGCCGATTATGACGATGCTAAACCGTTCAATGTTTTATACGCAAAGACAAATAATGTGTTCCATTGAAGGTAATCGCGCAGAAAACGGATGATTTGTCGAGATGCTGTTTTGAACATCTTCTGCAGTTTATTCAAATTTAAATAAAGCGAATCAGCATAATAGATAAACTATTGTTATAGTTCATTTTGAAGATATTCTAATGACACATTACATACAATCTCTTGAGAGACGACTCTAAAGACATTTATTTTTATTTTGTATTATTAGGAACACATACAAAATATTTACAGAAATCTATTCAAAAGTATAATCTTAATGTTAATTTATATTTTACCTCATTATATCATTTGTATACCTTTAGTCTGTCTTGATACGGGAATTTCCACGAAGCAATTCCTTGAATTTTGTTTTTATCAAGATAAATAATAATAACAACAAAAATTTTTTCGAAGGAAGCAAAAACTTGGGGGTGTGACATTGTATATTAAATAAAACAATAAACTTTGTAAAACACCACTTTATAAGAGTTAATCACCAACCAGGTTTCGCTTTTCTCAAGCTTCTTCAGGGCTTTGAAGCTTTGAGAAAAGCGAAACCTGGTTGGTGATTAACTCTTATAAAGTGGTGTTTTACAAAGTTTATTGTTTTATTTAATATACAACAAAAAAGATAAACGGTACGTGTAAATGGCTTTAATTAATGTGTTCACAACAAACGTAATATAATAATAGTAGATAACATATATATTTACTCTACCTATTTCCATATAAGCCACATACGCACAGCCTATCCTACCTAACTAGCATAAAAACATTAATATTATTCCAATTAATATTAACAAATCGACAAACTTACTGAATTATTCCACGGAATCAATCTACACTTTCAAAAAGACGCGCAAATTATCAACTATGATTTGCAGCGCCGCACCGACTGCACTACATTAATGTGTCAAAGGCAGGAACTAATTATGCCTAGTTTGATGCATACGAGTATGTCATGTTAAAATGTTTACTTTATTCTACACACAAATGTTTATGTGTGCGCATTCTCTTCGAGGGTCGAATCGTTTGTGTAAAAAAGGTGGGGTTTTTTTTTTAAATTAGGTTTTTATAAAAAATAATATTTAGAATTTGTGAGATCAAAAAAAATATTCGTATTTATTTAGCGGAAAAAATTATGAAATATTATCATGTGAAACTTACTCTAGTTTTTTTTTTTTTTTTAAATAATTTTTTAACACTTGCATGAAATGAGTTATCTGTGACAAGTTTTTTTGTAAATCAATTAACGCGCTGTTTTTTCTACTGCCTACTCTGATTGAAAAGTCTGTGCACATTACCACCTATGGGTTATTTATTGCAACTAGGGTACCAAGTGCAGAAATATTGGTATCTAAATTATTAAAAATATTTTTAAACGCATTGTTTTCTGGATAACTTCTAATCGATCGATAACACACCTTCACTTTCTACAACCCTGCAAATGGACACCTTACCAAAAACCGCAACACTAGCCTTACCTTTGAACTGAGATAATCCGTCTTGTATGTGTTGATACTTACTTTTTATTTAAGGAATCCAACTCTGTAGGCAGATTGAAAAGATCCAGGTGGTAGAAGAAACATTTGTTTTCTTGCGGCGAGCTGGAAATAAAAGAAAATGTTTGGTTGATTGAATCTATCTTGTTAAGAGTAAATGACACGGTCTACAAAATTCTTCAACTCTCAAAACATGTTCACTTTTTTGTCACTAAATGGCGTAACCATCGCTCAGTTATCTAAAAAATTACAACCGTTCATTTAACATTAAACTAGCGTAATACTTGTCGTAATTTGACAATGGCAAATTCGGAGAAATTCAGTAAAATTTCCACCTTTTAAAAAGTTAAGGCTTGTTTACTGAATCTTTTATTTTGGTAATATATTTAATTTGACCCTTTTTATAAATGGTTTTTCATTTACCCGCCATTTTAAAATTACATATATATACACAGTCGCATAAATAGATTGTTGTATTATACATGGTATCCGTAAACTCGAGGAACAATAAGGACACTTGTGAATCTATATCACATTTTTCATATCATTTTTTTTATTTGAGCTGTCGTTTTCGAGTAAATTGCGTGTGATTTTTTTTTTTATAAATTCAAAATATTTATTTATTTATATACGCCCTCATGGGCTTTTACATAACATATGATATAAAACACAAAATAATACTGACTTTTTTTATTTTTATTTTTTTATTTAATTATATCGCTACGAAGGTGCTGGTTGTATTTTAAAAAGCGTCAAAGCGTAGACCCGACTCTTATTATTTCTTAACCTTAAAATTGCCGAAAAAAGGTTTTTAAAAAAATAAAATGCTCCCACCGAAAAAAAGTCTTTTGGATTCTCCACGTGCTGCAGATGATCACATGGTCTGCTGTACTACGAATTAACGTACATTGTGTAAAAGTGAGTCAGTTTGATTTCTTAACACCGAGTACCTACACTACTAAAACGTAAACAAAAAATAATAATTTAAAATAAAAATAATTTTGTTTAGCCACTTTATTTATACACATATAACAATTCGACGGTTCGATTAATCTAACCTTCATCGAAACGTATAAGTATAAACAGTTTATACTTATACGTTCCAAAACAAAATTATTTTTATTTTAAATTATAATGTCAAGCTACAAAGTGTTTGCTTCCTTCGATAAAAAAAAATAATAACTTGGGATACTTTCTTTCTACTTTACTTTCTCTATAAATTTGTTTTGTTTTAGTTTCTCTGTTTCCCAAGTGTCAAGTAAACTTAATTTAAAAAAAATGGAGTTACCATTGATATTAACACCAAGTAGTAAAAAAAAAGCAAATACTGTTAAGTTGGTGGTCATGACGTTGGAGAATAGAGGATGGTTACATTGGGAAACATGGCATCCAAACATAATTTGTAATGCTGCTTTATACGGCAAAAAATGTATTTAGTTTTTACGTAATATTAATTAATTTCCAAAAGTGTCGATAAATTTTAAAATGACCGGAAATTTGTCATTATTTTTTTGTCAATGAAGCGTGTAAAAACCCGACAGCATTATTAAAACTTATCATTTTGAAATGTTAATGTAAACGTATTTGAGGCGCGTGAAGCATTATAAATACAATGGTAACAGAATTCACACGCATTTTGAAAGTTAGAAATTACTTCAGAAGTACATACAGTGACATTGTTTTGTGTATTTGTAAATATTTTGTTAAACTATCTGTTTAAATAGCTTTCTTAGATGATTTCAAAGTTTCAAATGAGTCGGTATCCTCCTTTTTGATTCATAACCTGGGCTTTTCGGTGGCATTTTTTGTTATTTCAATCGCAAATTCAGAGAACGTGGAGTTGGGGTGATTCCACCGTGAGCTTCTCTCACGAAATGCAGAAATGGCGATGTTTTTTTTATGAATTTATTACCAACCACTATTTATTCAATTGATACTATAAAAAGATATCACAACCGTATATGAAAAGCCGTCAAACAAAGATGTTTGTGTTATCTACTCATTTTAAATGTAATTTTGTTGTCCAAAATCATTATTAATGCGACATTATTCTGACAAACTATATGAATGTTTGTTTTATTGTATTTCAGAGTATTATTTTTGTATCTAAATGTCATCATTACTTACAGAAAAAAGTTCGTAAAGTAAAAAACAATAGTCCGTTCTTTGGGAATAAAAAATATCATGCCTGAGAAGGACATATGAAAGGTTGTATACGAGTATCTAGTCAGTGTGTACTGTTTTCTACCAAAATACACTGTAATGCATATAAAAAGCTCTTAAGTTGAAGGATCCTTGACGTTGTTCCTACTACCTAGTTTCATCCAAGATTTAAGCCTCAATAGATTTGAACACGTTTTTTAAGAAATTTTCTTTCGTATACTGTTGAAAAATATGGAAAACACAATTTGGGGTCTTGTTTTTTTGTATGTAAACAGATGTTTGAAAGCTCTATAGCTCAAAAGCCATGCAAGTTTAATGAAATCAGAGCTAACCGTTCAAAGACTTTGAAGGAACTGATTTCCCTCCGGACCTCCTTTGTGAGGTTTATTGTAAAAAACAAGCTAATGCTTTATAGTTATGTTTAAAAAAATATTATCACGAAAATTTTCATGGTGACATATAAACGCAACATACGGCAAAACGCCAGTGTGATAAAGTATAATATAAAACCGCGAAACAATATTTCATAAAATACAGAGTGTGAATTTAATACATTCCATATTGGTTCGAAGTAATATATTAAGCCAACCCCTGTCAGTTCGGCGAATTGACTATAAACAGTATCGTTTTTTCACGGGCCATGTCCTGTCTATTGCCTTTCAATGACGATCCTGTAATATATTTAATGCTGACTTTATAATATGCTCACTTAAGGCCGCATGTGAAAGGTTTGCAACCGTAAACTCGAGAAGCGTACCCGCTCGAACGCTAATGCGAAGCGCCAGCATTCGCCGCCCTAATGTACCGCAAAGATCTCGGGCGTCATAAGCACGAAACATGAAACTCAGTGGAGTAAGAACGACCCCCTTAAAAATATGCTATGCAGCGATATTTAAATACCGTGTGCCAGAAATAGAAACTGTATATGGCGTAGAAAAAAAATCGATGGCGGGTTTCAAAGCCGAGATTATTTCAAATTCCGTTAGACGTTGTCTCATTTTTCAAAATTAAAATAGTAAAATGTAACTCAAATATATCAATCATGTAATTACTAATAAAAATAATAACTGTTTTTTTTTCTCCTTGAAATTATGTAATCGGTACGTACACCCGCACACGACCAAATCTGTTGTATTTTTGTTTTTTTAAGAGAAAAACCTTTTATTGATATTGTAACATTATAATACACAAAATTTTATGCATGATCAAATTATAAAAATCCTTGTTGTAACTTTAAATGGTGTTATAAACGGTGTTTGGAGAATTGTGTAAGCTTTGTTACGTCAAGTAACCATTGTACTTCACATTCATTTGCAATTTAAGTAACAAATAGATTTTTCGAAACAAGAAATTTGAAGTTATTAATATTTTGATACCAGCCCCCGTTACACAATCACAATATGTGAAAATACAAAATGTACTGACTTATTTTTTTGGTTGTGTTAGTTTGAAGAATTTGCGAGAAGAAATGTCGGTTCAAAGAAAATATGACGCCAAAGAAACTTCAAAGTTCACTATTTTTCTGGGTTAAGCATCTATTTTTTTCGTAAAAGTTTTTTGAAATTTGAATAATATCGCCCGATTTTCTATTCTCTTTTGAATTTCCGTCTTCAGTCTACTGCGGGGCTAGAGAACATTGTGGCTGCTCTAAAGTTCGCTTTATTCAACTTCACAATTACCATTGACAAACGATGAAAATATATTGAAAACAGATTGAACGTCATTTAACATTAAATAAGTTTCCTATCCGAGATAAAGGCTCAAAGGTGGTACAAAGCAGCAGATGCCTAAAGAGCGCTTGGAAATAAAGCTGCGTGATCAATCACAAACGTTGACATTTTAATGAAGAAAGTCTCTCTAAGAATCGTGGAAAATTCCTTTTTGATGAACGAAAAGTTTTACATAGTAAATGGGTGTATAATTTTTCGTTAGGAGTGTCATATTTTTTCGAGGTTTTCGGAACGCAAAGAAGCATTATTTCTGTTTTTTTTTTCCTTTTACCCCTCCACGCAAGCCGTTATTGTAACCTATATATTTTCATAAGGTGAATATACTATCCCACTCTCCTCCCGTTAATTGGCTGATTATGCGGAAACTCATCCTAAGAAAACATTTTATACAATCATATCAGTTTCTAGTCATCTACCCTATTTAAATATTTATAACATTAAGATAATAACACACTCTGAAATAAGTACCGTGTTTCTGTCTGAAAAAAACGTTTTGAAATTTAAAGCAAATAAAACCTCTTTACTTTTACCTTTGGAGTTTTTTGAACGATATAACGGCAAGAGCTTTGAATAAATTTCAATAAGTATAAGCCTTTGTTTCGCCTGTGTTACTATCGGGTATAAAATTCTCAATTTGATTTGAGTTTCCCTTAAGGGGGTCTCTGACCATGGGAAGGGTCTTGGCAAGGGTAGTCGGTTGGGTAAACAGGATGTATACACAAAGTGTGATGTTTGCATTAAGAATAAAGGCTCGCTTGCCGGTTATGTTTATACAAATTAGGTTCAGTTTCGTGTTCATCCGTGCGCCAGAGGTTAAACAAGACTTGGAAAAACAAACCAGACAAATTCACCGCATCAGCGACTACCCCGACGGGGCTTTTAAAATTAATATCGCTCATCAAAAAGTGCAAAGTGTTGATTCGTGTCTTTTTGAGGTCGTAGAGTTTTATGTAGGTATCAAACAAGGTCAATGTCAAAAACAACGTATGTTGTGGATTTTAAAATAAGTGTAATACATGTTCTGAGGATAAGACACTTATTTTTATTGTATTTACAACTTTTCATCGCACAACGTCTTTTATATCTGTGCTGGAAAAGGGCAAATTTTATTTTTTCTTTACCTTCTTGAAAGTAAAAAATGTAGAGATTAACAAAAAATATCTATATTTCAAACGGCTTATTGATTGAAAAAACCGTTTACTTTCAAACTATTGGATAATGTCGATAACATCTAACAAGAGCTTAAACTATCTAAAGATTGCCTCAGGAGCGTAGAAATTCAGGAATCCGGCTTTGAGGTATTGCGGTTTCGATTCTTGTCTAATATAATGATGAACTTTTTCATTCCAATATGGGTAGTGACGTGCTTCAATGTATTTGCTAATATTAATGAATTTTTAAAAAATACTTGCCAGTTAAGAGCGACGTTTTACAAAACACAAACTTTTCGGTGAAAATCCTATAAAAAGTATTACAATCAAAGGAGGGGGGAGGCAAACATGCATTTTCTTACCAACCCTTTTTAAAATGTTTTTTCATAATATTGATAACTTATGAAAGAGAACTCATATATTAAGTCCGAATTTAAGGTAATTCTGAGATAAGCTACCATTTCTCAAATAAAGACAGATTCATGGAGATATTTACTCTTGAATTTTAAACAAATATAGCCCGAACAATAATCTTGATAACAACGAAAATATACTTAAATAATCCATATTAAAATACTCGGAAACTTTTTGAGGAGATTATCAAATTGATCTTGATTTTCAAGTGAAGTCAAACTGACGTTCATTTAAATAAATAGTATTAATTGCAACAAGGATTGAAAGAATGAACATTTGCTTTCATACGGCAAAGTGCTGTGTCCAGGTCATACTTTAGTTTGCAGCGCCCTTGAGGGGATTTTTCACAAAAACGGCGCTATACAAATCGTCCAAATATAATTATATTATTATTATTTGGAATGGAAAAAAATACTGTTATCCGAGACAATGTCGAGATTCAGCACTTTTGAAATTCGCTCCGTTAAAAGAATGGTTAAATTATCCAGAAAATCTTACAATTATTTTAGAGTATTATTTTTTCCAGTTGATTTATTTTTATTTTTCTAATTAAAAAATAATAACCAATAGTTTTTCGTCTTATTTTATTTTTATACAGTTAATAAACGAAAAATTCATAGTGCCACAGCTGGTGCAAACATTACACAGCTCAACATAGTTGCCTTGACCTAGATATTCTAGATAGACAGGCCTAGAAAAATTTCATAGCGACGATTTTATAGTTCAAATTTTATTAGATGGTTGTCATGCAAACAATATTACATCACATCAGGAAAGTAAAACGAAAAATCAAAGACATGAGCTTTAAATGTTCTCTTGTTTGTTAGCCAATTCTTAACATCTCTCAGTGATGTACTCGTACATGTACAACTTTCATGAAATTACAATAATAATATTCAGTGATGTGGCAGATGAAATACGCTGCAATGCAGCTGGTTGCAATGCTCGGAGCTTGGCAAGTGGTCAGAGTAGGTATTAATTCATATTTTGAGAATGTTGCCGCTCTTCGCGCCAAGAAGAGGGGGGTGTAAACATCACAAAGCAAGGGGGGAGTTGGGGATGAAATCTAGAGGCAGAAAATTATCTCTTCCAATTTCTGTCTTACGTGTGGTGTTTCCTTTTTTTTTTTTAACTTAATGTGGGAATTGTGTACCGTTTAGTTTTAAAATGTAAATATAAAAAAAATACAAAAAGGTTTATTTTTTTCTTTGATATGATTTTTTAAAAGCTTTAAACAATAAACAGCTAAAGTAGAAACATGTATAATCATACTTCATGTTGAAATTGGAATAATTCAGAAGTAAAAAAAAGAAGTGAACTCGATCCGACCGACTGCAATTTGAGCGCCCTACGCACCGGACTATCGACCACCTCTAATACCATAGTTTATTAAATATATCTCATCTTTTTCCCTCCCTAAGCACAAGAATTTTCTTTATTAGGGTGGTACTTATCATTTTCAACTAGAACATTTTACATAGTATATAAACTGAATTAATGTTATAACAACTGTTAGTATTAAGTAAAAATGTATATTTCAACAACTGTTAGTATTAAGTAAAAATGTATATTTCTGTACAATGGATTAAATTTAAATAAAAAAAATATATATATTAAAAATCAAATATTTTTTTCTATTGGGCATGCATACATTTAGATTGCGATGTTTTTTTTTTTCATTGTAGTTTTTTTACTGAACATTATTTAATAATTACCTCTTTTTTTTAATAATCGTAGGAACTCTTTTATATAATATTTGTCCGTAAAGCAGAAACTGTTGTCGATATTGAAACTACTAAAATTAATTTTACGCTTTCGAAAGAACAAAAATATAAATATGTGAAATCACATGAAAAGCTTAAAAGGGGTTTTTTAATGATAAAGTATTTAACTTTAACCAATTAAAGAGAATCGAAAGAAAATTGAAGTGCCGGTAGAGAAAGAACTTGGCTGATAAACCACTCAGAGTTGTGTAACTTTGAGTTTGACTCTTTTGTTGAAAGAGTTACTTTAAATAAGAAAAAATAAATTAAACGGGTAATGGATTCCCACCTTTGGCAAGAGAGAAATATGAAGAATATAACCCAAACATCTTTTGATAAATCGCTGATTTAATGCATGAACAGAATATTTCACCTTAATTTCGCTATTTAAAAAAAAAAGTATATTTAAATTACCTTCTAAGGGATTAACGCTCTATTTAATTATAAATTATTGATCGAATATCAATAATTGTCTATAAAATGTGAAACAGAAGAAAATAAAGAATATAAAAAAGATAAGGTTGCGACCGAGACATGAGCTCCGAATGTAAAAAACTAGAGTAGGTACTTTATCGATGCTTCTTTTTTTGGATAACTGTAAATAGTATAATGTTAATCAATTTCCCTAAAAGCTGGCATATTTATATTAAAGAAACATCCGCGTCAATTTATTTAACTTAATTTGGTATCGGAACCACAACTGCCCGATTTAAATTTAAATACGTAGAATACTATGCAATGGAGACTGACTTTGTTAATTTAGAAGTAAGTATTATACTTTCGTCTGGATTTCTTAATTAACGCAAATGGTTGTGGTGGTCGTGCGATTATGATCCTCGACTAGGAATCTAAAGGTCGCCGGTTCTAATTCAAGCATACGCAATCATAAAATTGTATTAATGTTGGTTATTTCACATTCAATTTAAACAAAATAATATATTTTTTATTCGCGACACGTCTCAGAGTGGTAGATACTCTCAGTATTGCTCTGTTGAAAGGCTACCATTCAGAATCGAAACGCTGCTTAAAATGATTTTAGTCGTGTTTAGTTGCCATATATGAATAGCCAGGTACTTTCTCACCTTCTTTTTCCCTATCTCCTTTCCTTCCCCACTCCCTTCAACCTCACAACATACCCCAATTGGGGATAAATTTGTCCCACTGGCTCCGGACAGTTGGGACTCTTGTGCGGTATTCAGATGAAAAAATACAAACATTCCCGGGGTACGAATAACCTGAAAATATTTGAAAAACTCCTACAACCATCATAATAAACGGAAAATTTTGCTTGTGCAATGATAGAGGACTAAGCTGGCAGATGAATTGAACGCACGACGTCCGGGTGGGATCCGACGCGTTTGTCCACTTAGCTACCGATCGGTTTGTTTAAATATATAATAAGTTTTTTTGTCAAAAACACTGTTTTGAAGCTTAATAACTGGTAAATTTAACAAAAAATAACATGCTCTCGGCAATATTGAAAAATGGAGACAACCAAACTTTGGTAATTGACGGAAGCTTGAAACTTTGTTGATTATTTAATTTAAATACAAAAGTTTTACTCGGGTTGATAGGTACCTACTTTACGAAGTAAACAGAAGTGTCTAACAAGAAAGTGTTCTTTAAATAAACATACAAAATGTGAAGAAAATAACAGTGTTTAATAATAAAAAATCTTATTGAATAAGGTTACAAGTTGTTTTTAGACTATTTTAATAATAATAGGTGTAATATTTATTTTATAATAATTATTTCAATAAAAAAGTAACCCACAAAATAAAATAGTAAACCCATATAATTATTTTTACGCGTGATAGCTATTTGCAGTTTTTTTTATTACCAATTTCTTTATTTACTAGGAAACGTAAATAAATAATTATAATTTTAAATTAGAATTAACTTTAAAGCTTTTTTATAATACTCAATAATCTTCAACGTAAATATGAAACAGAAAAAATAACGGTCGCAAGCGAGGTTCGAACTTGGAACCTCTACAAAGATAGCAGCCAAATCGGAAGAAAAAATGATTTGAATAATTTTCAAATGAAGTATGAGTTCGATTAAAAATTCAGTTTCTTATAAAATCTCGTTGGCTCAACTGGCAGAAGCATTACTCCCGGATAGAGTAGAGGTTCCGAGTTCGAGTCTTGATCGCGACCTTGGAGAAACAATGTATGGAGATAGAGCTTATTCTTTTTACCCAACCTGTACAAACTTGCGATAAATCACTTTTTCCGGGTTTTTACGTCGTAAACCAAGAGAGAGAAAGAGACAACAAAAATAGCACACCGCTTTCATGTACTGTAAGGATGATCTTGGTCTCCCACGTCTCCGGGACTCTGCCCACATATTTTCATGTGCGACTAAACTCGACACAACTAAACGGTTTTTTAGGTTATATGCTATATTTTTGTTGATAACAATACTGTAAAAAGTGGTTATACGAATAAACAAAAGCTTTATGTCGACATGTGCTATGAATGGATGTATAAATACCCAAAGTCCTAGTCCTAGCCACGCCCAAGTCTGCCGAGTCAGGCAAAAACGATCAAAAACTGACTACACTGCCTTGGATAGGTACCACTCTATGTACTCTAAGGTCGCGACCGTTATTTTTTCTGTTTCATAAATATGTAAATACGTTGAAGATTATTGATATAATTTCAACTATTAATATAAAAACTAATTTTATATTTTCATAAAAAGTAATCACTCTGTTTAACATTTTAATTTTTGTTTCGTTATTAATTTTCAATAAAAATTATTTGTTCAAAGCTTTTCAATATATTTACCTAGAAATTATATAAATTTTTATTAATAGTGCATTTGTACGTGGCCTTTTCATAGTTTGACAATGCCTTTCGGAAAGCGAAACATCTATCACACTAAAAATATTTACATTAGAGAACTTTTTTTAAATAAGCAAAATCGTTTTTAAAATTTCGTTTATCATTATTGTTGGATCCGAATCTGCGATAAAGCACAAAATGTGTTCCCAACTTCAGATAAATTTGGAAAATAGTGGATTGTAAACGATAAACTATACTACTTGACGGAAGTATCTAATTATGGATGAGGAACGAATAATTCGTGGTAATGAAAGAAAAATGGAAAATAATTCACTCACCGATGAAATTAAAGTTCTAGACTCTTCTTACACATGAATTTACAAAACGAATCACAAAAAATTCACACTTAATTAAGTTTTCTAATCTATGAGACACCACATTTGTTTTATATTTTTAGAAGATTAAACATCAAACCAACCAACAAGCGAAATGAACGAGCAATTACGTTTTTCCACACAAAAACTCTTCTGTTCGATTGTCAATTGTTTTGAATACGGTGTTGTTGAATACAAAATTCGATACGGCGAAATGGTAAGGTAGGTAGGAACTTGAGTCAAAAACATAAAAGTAAGTAAGAACCCAAAACACATTATCAATTTGAAATCAACCATTATCATTTTCAAACAATATTAAAACAAAACAAAAATGTAGTTCTACAAAATAAACTTGCTATTTATTTTTTAAAGAAAGATATACATCCTCGGGTGACGAATACCCTGACAATATTTGAAAAACTTCTACCATCATTACAATGAGCGGAAGGTGTTGCTTGTGCAATGACGGAGAACTTATCTAGCAGAGGAAATTAACCCACGACGCTCGCATGGGAATCTGTCACGTTTGTCCACTCATCTAACAACCGGTTCTTGTTCTCTGTGATACAATACATAAAAATTAATTTTTACCTAGTGCATAATTACGAGTACCTTTTAACAACAATGAAATAATCTTATAGCGAAAGCTGTGTATTTTTTCTTCAATCCATTACGTAACTTAATTGGCTTTTATCTATTATTTTCTCGGGTTTCTTTCGCGGTTCAGATCAGCCTTTAGAATCTCAGATTTAATCGGTAGCCGGTCCACTAAGCGAACTACCGTCCTACATTGTGAAGCTAAGGCTTCTCGGCTCTAGCATAAAAGAGAAAAAGTTTTTGTTCCGGATCAGCACTTTCAGGTTCCTACTCTGGACGGCGTTAGCTGAGATCCATACCCACATTGTGTGCACGAGAAATAGATTTTGCTCAATTTATTGTGCAGACAAAAAGCACAGCGTATGAGATTAAGATGCGAGCACACACGGGAATATTAATATGTTTTACATAAATTAATTGTAATAATTTCGCGATGCGAGGGTAGTAATTTCCTTTAAGATACATTTTGTATCGAGAGTAGGCTTAAAATAAATAATAATAATTATGGAAATATTTATGTGATCAAAATTCCATGGCGTTATATATATGTATATAGATATATATATATATATATATACGAGGCCTGTTCAAAAGAAAAGGTGAATTTTGAATTTTCGCGGCCAGTGTTATCGTTTTTTTTTTGTTTTGTTATATTGGTACACATATTTTTATCATATGTTAGCATTATCAGCCATTTTGGATTAGTGGTTTGTTTTTGACAACTGGAAAGGTTAGTCACGTTTTTGTGTGTTCTTCAATTTTTTATTTAAAAAAAAAATGGATCAAAGAATATGTATTAAATTTTCCGTTAAAAATGAAATAAAGTGCTCCAACGCACTTAAAATGTTGACTGTGGCATTCGGCGAGTCTACTTTGTCTCAAAAAAGTGTTTATAATTGGTACAAGCGCTTTACCGAAGGCCGAGAAGATATTAATGACGTTGAGCGTCCTGGAGTTGTGGAAAAACAATTCATTTTTTTCAAAAGTAAAGAATGTACGCAGCCCGCGAATATTCAAAATTCACCTTTTCTTTTGAACAGGCCATGTATATATATATATTTATGCATATACATTGGGTTCAATGTACATTATATATAATATATGGTATAGGTGGTACCTACTTAGAAATATTTGGCTTGCTAATCTGAAATTGTAAAAGATTTAAAGTACCTACCAACGTATCTATTTACCAAGCTTACGATATTAAACACGAATAACATTAAATTTCATGAAATTCAAATAATTACAATATAGTTTACACCACAATTAATCTTTTAGATGCCTACATGGTTTCCTTTGTACCCAAGTTTTATCAGATATATCCCGGATATTAATAAATAGCGTTTTAAAAATGTAACATATAAATTATTTCTCAACAGGGTAAATAAAGCCCTACAATCTGTTTTCTTATTCACGAAATTTTGGCTGAATTTTCATGTAAATTTTATTGATGTCCATTGTCCTACCTCAACATAAAACATCACTGATAAAATTCCGGATAGAATCTGCGCTAACTGTAACTCTATACTACAACGGGTTGTTAGTCGAAAGGCAAACCATTCGGGCATAAGACAAGGCCGTTAATCACGGTCCTGCAAAGAGGTTGTTCCGATAGTGGGGTGACTTATTTTTCGGAAGCAAGAAAATTCCTGGGAAATTCGCGGGAACAAAATATGGGTACAGATAACGGGGTAGATTAAAACGCGTTAACCTACCACTACAATATGGTGAAAATGTATTTCTAAAAGGGTTTATCAGCGTCTTTGAACACTGTAATATATTCAATACAACACGTACTTTATTCAGGCAATCATCTTTTGCCATCTTTTTTCAAGGCTTCTCCAATATTGTAGAATTTGTACAAGGGGGAAAATAACGAAAACATGTTTAGAAGACGTGATAAGATAACCCATTGTGAGTGGTTTGTATCTAGGCGTATAAAATCATGTTAAATTTTATTAAAATGTTATTTGAACCGCTTTAACGGAAGAGTGAAAATATTTTTACCCTAACAAAAAAGCAGCAATCTTTTTGTATAATGCCGTCATAATTGTCGAATTGTGAGCTTTGGCATCATAAAATTAGCACAGCTTTTATGTCTGTAGTTGTTACAACACATTTTTTGGTTACGTTATTTCCGTCATGGGCCATATTACTTTTATGTAGCTGTTAGAAATAAGACAAGACTTCAGATTGTTTGTTTCATATATTTTGAATATTTAATAAGAAAAAAGTATTTAAACCTCGATCACCAAGGTGGTTTAAAATTTTTTTTCTTATAGTGAATACTGCACAAGAGTCCCGACTGCTCTCAACCGTCTAGAACCAGTGAGACTATGGCATCCCCAATTGGGATATATTGTGAGGCTGGAGGAAGTAGGGAGGGGAAGAAGATGGGGAAGAGCAAGGTTGGTAGTTAAAATAGTAACATCATAACACTGATTGACAACATATTAAGTACGTTAAGCTTTAATGTATCCCTAACTAAGCTGTTATTGCATATATAGCATTGAAAAGTCAAGTCATCTAAGAAATCGGTTGATGGGTTATACAGTCGAGCGGTCAAAGCGTCGGGTTCCCTCCCAGGCGTCGCTGATTTAAACCTCTGCCTAACTAAGTCCTCCGTCATTGCTCAACCAATTTTTTCGTTTGTTAATGTGATAGTAGTTGGGGGAATTAAAAAATGACAGGCATACTCATTGTTACAAATACGTATACTGGAAATATTTGTATATCTTGAAAAAGTAAAATCTCCGGAGTCACTTTTGTATATCTTGAAAAAGTAAAATCTCCGGAGTCAGTTTTGTATATCTTGAAAAAGTAAAATCTCCGGAGTCAGTTTTGTTTATCTTGAAAAAGTAAAATCTCCGGAGTCAGTTGAAACCAGTTTGGTAAAAAAATAGCTACCGGAAAAGGGTTTATTATATTTTTTATCGATTATGTTCTTAAGGAAGAAATCTTTTTAAAATACTTATTTTTTGTAATTCGCGGAATTGAATCTCATTAAAAATATACATAGAAATATTATTCTTTAAAAAAAAAGCTTTTGATATCATACAATCTGAAAAAAACAACCTCCACCAATTTCTTCAAGCACGGGTAGGTAAGTACTTATAATACACTTAAATCTACTAACTCTTTCCTCGAACGAGAGCAAAATGGGATTCATGCGAATGGGCCTTTAGAGAGCGAAGACGTTTGAATAATAGAGGTCTCACAAATTAAAGACCATAGACAACATAAAAAGTACGTTTTATTCAGAGGCACCGCGCTGTATATGAAAACTAACGAGTGTTTAGTAAGGTAGCAAAACAGAAAATACGGGGCGTTATTTCAAAGCCGAATTATTATTAGTCCTACGAAGGTATGTTAGTAGAAGCTTTGGCTCCGTTTGCTCATACGTTGAACAACAGCTTGACAAACTTTAGCTTAACGTGTATGTATTATGTACTTCGTACGTGTAACAATGTTCATAAATGCTTTCAGCAGAACGTTGATTGCCAAAAACGGAATATGTCGGGCGTACTGCGGCATGTAAACGACTATTTTAGTGCAAATAACTTCAAAAACAAAAATAGGATTATTTGGTTTGGTAGATTTGAAAATATAAAATGAATGAATTATTTCGAAATCGTTTTTGCGGAAAGATCCTTTGTTTTGATGTAAAGTGAACCTTATTTTATTTTTCTATGTTAAAATTGGATTATCAATAAAAAAATAAATATTTTATCAAAATAAACGCGAGTTATTTTTAAACTTTAATTTCTAAGGTTTTTTGCGATTATTACGCAAAATACAAAAATGTGTACACCAACACAGAAATCGTACTCTGGTGATATACTATGATTCTCTGCTGGCCATGAGAGTTTTTTGATTGAGTAACCTTTTTACGCCCCGTTCTTTTTTGAAAGTTGACATATGACATTCAGTAGAGACGGATAAAAAAAACCTTAATACACCATGCAAACGGTATTTACAAACATTATTAAAAATTCTAATTTTTAATAGGGATAATATTAAAGCCATCGAGTGTAATACATTTAAGATTAAATCGTTTAAATTTATAAAGCAAAAATATTTGTTGTTTTAGGCAGCCTCGACTAGACACCATAATTTTAAGGCAACATAATGCGTCCTTTATCTTCAGCGGACTTGGAGCGGGCACCTTAAAATTGAACCTGCCGAAAAAAACCCAATACTCAAAAAATATCCACTTATTTTCTATATTTAGGCGTGCCAACCAGTTCCGTAGTTTTAACCAAAGATTTGAACATTTTATCAAACACATATACAAACAAAAATTAGAATACGGCACGCAAGCTCTGAATTGTTCCACTACAGTGATAAGTTTCACAACCCTTTTGCAGTTTTGCAATTACGATTATGGATAATTCGACGGCTGTTTTTTTACGTGCTTCTGAGCATTTGGGCCGGGGTGGGTAGTTACCCATTATCATGTATTTTTTTTTAATTCAAAAAGTTTTGACAACACGTATACTTGTTGACACACCAACTAGCTGTAGTGTTGCGTTTAACATACGGTTCAAGCTTGGTAGGCGCAAAACTAATTAGTGTCTAACCAACTAGTGTCATGTTATTAATGTGTTATTTATATGTCAACATCATCAACCGCTTCACACTCCCTACCACTCGTAGCCGCGAAGCTACTTTTAATAATAGGTAAGTACTGATATTTATTAATTTAGCTTTTTGTGGAAATAATCCGATAGTCCGATTAAATAAATTTATTTAGAAACTTCTGCGGTATTTAAGAAAGATGAAATAAAATACGAAAAAAGGGAAAAAGAATCATTTCTCATCCGAATACATTTTAGTAAATTATAATAATTTGGACATTTGGTGACGTGAACTGAAAAAATTCTCAAAACTGAGTTGCTATAAATTGACACTGGTTCGAAAAAATTAACATAAGTAGGTATTTAAGAGGGAAATTCGCTGAAAAGTCATTCATAAATAGATAGAAAATAAATGATTCATTTTAAGAACTCAAACATAAAGTTGGGACCGATAAAAAAGACCAATCTCATAATTCGTAATGATTTTAAAAAGATTTTATTAAGAACAACCTTAATATTGCCGTCGTTAAAATTGAAAAGGAATTTGAACAATACGAAGCAGACTCATTTAAAGTTTATTCAGTTTTGCTCTCGGCTTGCTTGTTAGTTGTTTTCGTTCAAGTGTCATATTTGCTTTAAATTAGTTTAGAAGATTTTTGACTGATTCCACTTAAATTATATAATACGTAAATTTTAATTTTAAAATATTATGTTTAGTGAATTGAATAAAACATTAATAAAATGTACATTCCAAATGATTTTTCTTTAAAACTTGTTTGTTAAATTTATATATAAAATTGGCTTTAGGTAAGTACGACTCGGCTTTATCTAGGCTTTTATGTTTTCTCTTTAGAAAATATTCATTAGAATGTTCAATTCAAAAAAAAAAACGTGGAGAAATATTGTTGTTTTAAAGTTCCATAATTGAAGCTCGCGAAAGAGATAAAAATGGTGTTGTGATCTCAAAACAGATGTGTGTCTGGATAAATTACATAATTTTATAGCACACGATTCAAGAAGTTTTTTCATATTTTTATTTTTTATAGTGAATAATGAACAAGAGTCCCAACCGTCTAGAGCCAGTGAAACTATGGCATCCCCAATCGGGGAATGTTTTAGATGCTGAAGGTGGTGGGGAGGGGAAATTTATGGTGAAGATGAAGCTTGGGAAGTACCTGGTTCCTTAGATCTACTCAACAAATACGGCTTAACCATTTCAGGCAAGGTTTCGATTCTCAATAGCGGCCTTTTACCAGAGCAATACTATGAGTATCTACCACTCTCGAACGTGCCGCAAATAAACTAAGTATTATTTTATATGAATTCAATATGTTATGATTCTTATTAATTTAATAAAAGTTATTTGCACACGCAGAGGTTGGAGCCTGCGACCTCTCGATTTGTAGTCGAGCGTTTTACCACTCGACAACGAAGGCCGTCAAAAGTTGTAACTGGTTTATATTCAGTTATACTGCTTTATAGTTATATACGAATATATTGCAAAGGTGTATTCTGTATTTATATACATATATAGAGTAAAAATGCACCTGCTTAAGCAGGTAGGTGCCTATTTTATTTTTGAAAAAAAATCTCGAAAAACTTTTATTTTTCTTTGGCAAGAAATAAATATTTTTTTGATTGATTGTTACTATCCGGGCGATAAAAATGAATTTATTCATGAAAATCCCTACAATCGTTTTTATTGTGATCCAATTATTTATATTGAGTTATTATTCTGGGGGTTAAGGAGATTTATTAAGTTATTTAGACATTTATGTCGACGTTTAGTGTGATGTTCTTTGAGTTTATTTTTCTTATGCTATAGCAAATACCTTAAAACGTTCATACAGCAATTCAAATAAAAACAAAAATTCCACTTGGTTTAATTATTAGTGAGTGAAAGTGAGAGAAACTTTAAAGATATAAAGAGAAGAAAAACAGTTGAAATTTATGGAAACAAAAAGGCACTAGGACCACTTCTGAAGTAGGAAATGAATGTTTCGAGAAAGTAAATATAATATATATGATTAAATAAATATATATAATGTAACAAATTATAAGTGAAAAATCACGGGGTGTAATTTGATTGCCAAGAAAAAATACGAGATGCTTTAGCTCACCCATTTCAAATCCAGAATAATTTCAGCTAAAATACATTATAGGTAGGTACTTTATTTGGTAGGTAGGTAATTTAAAATATTATTTTTTAAACGTAATTAACATCAGTTCCGAATTTCAAAAGTTCATAATCGTATGGTCGTAAGTACTCACAAAATAATTTAATTTTAGTTAATTCGACTGTCCTAAAATGGTTAAATCTTCCTAGTTGAACAGTCAACTTTTTTTAAAATAATGTTAAATGCTTTCTTTTACATAATTTACATGCAAATAAATAAATAAATGTTACAGCAAAAATACACGAACATTGATTTATGTTTTTAACGGGAAAATCTTAGCATTTACAGATATGTTTTTAGAATAATAAAATTGTTAAGTTAGGTTAGGTCGAAAAGCTAATTTTGGCTGGGTTAGGTTGGTTTAAAAATCATTTAAGTGCTTTTATTTTGCACACATAACTGGCTGGAGTTATCGGTAAAACCTAAGATCCACCAATTTTCGAGCTACTGCAGTGACACATAAATATGCTTATTTCAAAAGAGCGCTCTGCAGCAGAGATATTAATCTCCAACTGTAATCTACAGGTGTTATATTTCTCAACACTTGTGCACAGAGTAAAAGTGTGGGAGCTCACAAAAGCACCAGAAAATAATGTAAAAGCTTTGAATTCTGAATATTTCGACGCATGTTGAGAATTCCCCGGTCATGCCGAATAATTAATATACAGGTGAGAATGTCACTGCGGCACGATAATGTCAAAAGACAGAAAAACTAGCAACGTCTCTATTCTAGGCCGCAATGACAAGGGTTTCGGGTATTAAACTTCCGATACAAGGGGAACATGACGAATCAGAGATTTTTGCAATTTAAAAGAAACAAAAAATTAAAAAAGAGAGATACATTTTCAATTTATGAAAATATTTTCACTCCTCTTACTTCCATCATTATAAGCGACAAATGTTGTTTGTGCAATTATGGAGGATTGAACCCACAACGCCTGGATGGGAACCCGTTGCCTGTATCCGCTCAGCTACTAACCGGTCCATTAATCAATTGAAAGGGTCCGCACTCAGCAAACAGTCATTTTTGACCGGTTAGTAGTTGGGTGGACAAACGCGTCGGATTCCCATCGGGGCGTCGTGGGTTCAATTCCTCTAAGTCATCCATCATTGCACAAGCAACATCTTTTGCTTATTATGATGGTAGTAGGAGTTTTCAAAATATTGTCAGGTTCATCCCGGGACTTTCTTTTAAAAAAACAAACAAACTAAACATTTACATTTCATGGTATTAAAAGAACGTAATTAAGTTAAACTCCCAAACAAAACCTTTCTTTTATATTTTCAAACATGATTTGCAGTCGCTGAGCATCTTATGAGTGATCTTCCCACGAGTCTTTTTAATATATTGTGGCGTTCAAATATCTTACATTTTGTATTTTCCTCCTTCTCTTCCTTCCTTTTATGCCATTCTCCACTACGTAGGAAGATAGAAAGCTCCCACGTTTCTCTCGGCTTTGCGTTCTACTTCGTTCTCTCGTTTTGCACTCGGCAGAACATAACCTTTACTCTGCATTCAATCTGCTCTCAGCCCCTAACCCGTTTCGTTGAAAGACATTTACAGTCATACTAAAGAAAGTTATATTAATGACCACAATACTCAAAACTACATGAAAATTAGAATTGATCATCAAAAATACTTTGATAATGTTTCATTGTTGGCCTACAGAATTTAAATGGACATTATTTTTTTGCGTTAAGTCAGGCACAAGTCCGTAGTTTGTGAGATTGATTGCTATGTTTGATAGATATTATGAAAACGGCTTAGCTGATATTTCAATAATTAAGGTACGTTAATAAATCAAAGAATTTTTTTGTTTGTTTAAACAATACTATTAGAATACACATAATATAAATTATACAATATCTTTACGACAAACACATACTCGTAGAGCCGGATATACCGTATAAGGCGTTGATCGGTTATGTAGGAAACTTTGAACATTGTCAGGTTTTGTAACACGGGGATGTTTTTATTTGACAAACAAAATCAAAAATAAAGTATAAAAAAATAAATAAAGTAAAGTTTTTATTTATTTTTATTTAACATAAAACTTCAGTTTGTCGGTCTTTTAAAAGAGTACTAAGTGTTATTAAAAAAGCCACTATTTTGGCAACTAGGATTGTCTACTGCCTTGTTCATTTGCTTGGAACACATTTTTAAATCTGCAGTAATAGCGCATATTGCTCTGTTACGTAATTTTCAGTAATTCGTAAAACATACGAAGGTATGCATAACCAGTACTGTCGTTTAGCAGGATTCCTGAAATCATGCTCTAAATTGAAATATTTCTGAAACCCATTATAAAATGTCCTTATGTATACTTTCGTTAGCCACCAATGTGTTTTATTTTTTATTTTTTATATTTGGTACGAAAATACATTTAAGGCAAAATATAAAATACAATAATGTGTATCTTTATTGTTTTTTTGTTCATTTATTACATTTAAAATGGTATTTCATTGTATCATAGCAAAATTTTCACACACCCTTTATGTTCTTAGATGAATTTATGATAAATCTGACTACACGTGAACCTCGTCAATCAAATCCCTTAAAAAATATTCGAGTTGCCAATTATGTTGTTACAACAGCATATAATTTAAAATGTCTTATACCTATAAATTGTTTTTGTTTCTAAAATGTGGATGTGGAAGACTGTTTTTTTAACCCGTTGATACAAAGTGGGATGACATAACTTATTTATAACATATACGTTAACAGGGAAGATGCAATAAACCAATAAAAATATAGAATGACATTAAAGTTGGCACACATAATATTGTAACTTCCTTTATTGGACCCTAGTCTGTAGATAGACACAGAAATAGGAGGCAGTGGAATGTTCTTTATCGGTGTCTCCTGCTAAAATACGACGATCATAAATATGATCCTTCTGCGGTTATGGACGATTTGGTTTCTCTAACTCCATTTCTGGGGAAAAATAACATGAAGCCATTTTTGGTTGAAGTCACGTTACTAGTATGTAGGTTAAAATTATATTATATTATAGATGGTAGTTACTACTCGGCTTTGTCCAAGTTTCTACTTTCCTTTTTACAATCATGTCTTCACCGGATAGGCTAAAAGGCTAAAGTGTCATTTTGGGAAGTTTACACCAGACTACTTTAGAGTTTTTTTTGATGTTTTAAAATAAAATTCATAAGTCTCAGTACCTGGTTGGATTAAAAAACCCAAGTAATTGAATGGTCTCACTGAGTTATCTGAAGTGACAAAAATGTAAAGCCAAACTTATGTCGCTTGAGTCTAGCCTTCTCCGAAGTGGCAAATATATTTTGGATGGCTGAAGGGCCACAAAAGTCTTCTGAATCAAACGAGAGTCAAAGCATTCGATGCAGAAAAGAAAACTGATCAAAACTACGTATTTAATTTATTTTTGACCAAAATTTCGCTTAAACCCTTTTGGTTTTTCAGCGACGATATACGAAACAAACACTGGGCATCGTTTTTTTTTGTTATTTTGGCAGCAAGACGGATATTTGAAAACTGTAGCTCATGGTAAAAATGACGTCTAAAACTGTAAAATGTTAGGTTCATGTAGATGTTCCAGACATCAAAAGCTGTTGAAACTTCATGATGCAGAGCTCGCCGTTCGAAAGTTTTGATGCTTTAGATTTAAGACAAACAGATTTTCTGCTTTACTGTTAAGTTAACACACATTTCCAGCGATTTCAAACATAGTGTCTACGTGGCTAGATACTTGATGAGTATGTTCCTATGTTTTGTTTAAAACAATGTGATGGTTTTTTTTAAAGCTGGCAAGACAATGGGAATAAAGTTAATACGAGTATAATAAAAGGACAAATCTTTTTTGAGTGGCGTATTATGTAATAACCTGGTATCTTCCTGGTGTATCTTCCTGGAATTTGTTTATTACATCTCATTGAGATTGCCCATATTACGTTTTATTTAATATGAAGGTATAGTAAAATAATTTTTGTGTGAAAAATGTAAAATCGTTTTCATAATGCAAAAAAAACAGTGTTTAAACTAATGTTTAATATTAACAAAATGCCCAGCAACTTTTTCTCCTACTAAATTTTAAGAAGAAACAACTTGTAAAACACATATTGTTTCAGTGGTAGGTACATAAAATGATATGTGCATGAGATGTCATACTAAATATTCTGCATACAAATATGTCATTGCGGTGAATTGCTGCCAACATCCCGGCTGCAGAAAATGCTTTACGGCGCCACTTGCCGCGCTGCGAAATCAATCGGACAAGCTTTGCAAGGATTTTTGTTGTATTTTATTATACGGGAATAAAATCCTGATCGTTTATCCCGGCTGTATTTCAATCGCATGCGAGTACATTCGTAACATGTCAGTTGAACCATACGCTTTCTAAAATTGCCTGTAGCATGTTTTCTGTTTTCCCAAGCGATTCAGACTCCTATGGA
The DNA here is from genome assembly GCA_022651775.1 of Drusus annulatus. Taxonomy (NCBI): domain Eukaryota; kingdom Metazoa; phylum Arthropoda; class Insecta; order Trichoptera; family Limnephilidae; genus Drusus; species Drusus annulatus. The sequence goes on along the minus strand of JAGWCC010000005.1, from coordinate 2,609,328 downwards.
CAGGATAGTAAAACAATAAAAGTAAAAGAGAACAGCCCCCTGTTGGTAGTTTTATTAGGAAAAATATTTCAATCAAGTCACAAATAAAGTAAGCCTTTTTTGTGCTTCCCTCGCTGTTATTTATTTTTTATTGCTCTTTCAACTATAAATAATCAACTTGACATAAAAATAGTATTATTCATTGAAAACTTATGTTCAGCAGTAGTTTTAAAACACAATCACGCCATAAATAATTTTCAGAAACCATATTCACGCTCATGTAAAAAAATCCATTAAACATCATTTGAACCATCTCGATGATGAAAATAGAATGAATACTGTGGACATGAGATTTCTGAGGCGTACGTGTGGTAAAACCATGTATGACCGTGTTAAAAATGTGGATATACGGAAAGAATGTAAGGCTGATGTAAGCGTAATGAATATGATCAAGAAAAGGATGGTTAGATGGTTTGGGCATGTAGAGCGAATTAACGAAGAAAGGAGTTTAAAAATAATATATGATGCGAAAGTGAATGGAAAAAGAAGTCGGGGAAGTTGGAAGAAGACATGGCACGATCAGATTAATCAAATACTTGAATCGGGCCATGTGAACAGTCGGAATAACAGAAGAGTATGTATAAAACGATGTATGAATGTGAATGAAGCAAGGATTGTGTGCCAAGACAGAGTTTTATGGCGGTCCGTCCTCTCTGCCTACCTCTGCGGAGAAACGGCGTGATGGTTAGTTAGTTTTTTTTAACCATCTCGGTTCTTAAAAAAACGATTGCCGTTTTCGAAACAATTGAATTTATTCGAAAGTTTTGTGATGTTTTCTTTTCAACGAGATGTCGTTATGGACTGGTTGTCTGTGTCCACATGGTTGATATATTTTTTTTAACTACTGTTTTTGTGTTAAATTTGTAGAACTCCATTTCCAACTTGTACAAGTTTACTTAATATGAATATTGTTAAGTTTTGCTAGTTTTGGTTTGTATTTTTTGTGACAGCTGTTTTAGCATGGCAGTGGAATGCCGAAACTACTGTCACTTAAATTGAAAACCTAGCAGAACTTAAATAAATAAATAAAAAATATTTTTTAAATATTGTTCGATTATGTCAATCATTATTTGAATATGGGAAATTGATAAACAAATTTCATCAAGCAGTGATATTCAAAAACAAAGAGAGGGAAGCCGCACTAAGACTCGCTGAATCGACAAGTTAAACAAGTAAGTTTAAAACACGTGGCAGCGCTAGACATGAAACTCAGAAGAATAGAAGTTGCTTTGGGATACCTGCACAGTATATAATAACTGTATACAAATAACTGGATGGACAATAGACATCACCTAATGACGAGAAAGAAAATAATAATAAACTAACCAGCTTAAGCGATTCATTTATAACTACAATAAATGAAAAACAATTTTCTTTTCAATTCTCTAAATAAAAGAATTTTTTTTTTGCAGTTTAAATAATTGTTTAATAAGTCCGCTAAAAAGCAATTCTAAATTTAAAGACAAGACCAAAGTGGTTGCATAAAAAATATTTAACCGGTTTAACTGCGAAATAAATTCAAAACGTACTACACTGTTTCTTCAAAATACTTAAACGTATAATTTTCCCATAAAACGGAAAAGTATCAAAATAACCCATTACGGTTAAGATACTAAGTACAACATAAAACATTAAAAGACAATTTTCGCCCAGTAAAGTACCCGAAAACCTTCAGTTTTTCCTGCGACGTTATAAATTAATTAAAGTGCTGTTAAAAGTTAATCTGGTTCCGTAACCAGACGCCCATCCCTAGAGCTCAGAGCGACCAACTCTCGAGCGGAAGAGAAGCTTGAATAAGTATTGGATAAGTTCCCGAGTTGAGGAAGAAACGAGGAAAGGACAAATCACTCAGAGAGAAGTAGTTCAACGAACCGATTCATAAGTTTATTGTGACAATGGTTCTTCGATTCTAAGGGGAATCAACTATTCACGTATTCAATTCGATTGAATAAAAGTATTTTTTGTTTACTAAATAAGTAATCGGTCACCTAAATATAATACTATTCTGAAAACATAAATGATAAATGTGCCCAGAACCCGATTAATCAGAACTGATGTATTAAAAAAAAGGAACACAAGCCCTCAGATTTATAGCACAGAGTTCTACCGTTACTTACTCTATCTGCCCGACCGCTATCGATCACATCTAATTAGTCACCAAGAAGTATTCTAAGCAAAAATTGGATTTGTAAATAGCCAGGGGTGCCTTGATTAGACGAAAACAATATTTTCTGTTTGCTATATCAATATTGGTTGATCAAGGTTAGTTGACCCAGAGCACGATTTTTTGTGAATCACTATGCTTTTAAATTACGATCGAACTTTTGGTGGTAAAACGCAAATATTTGGGCATCAAATCAATATTAATTAGGTGTTCGGTATACAAGCTTTCATATATTTGTTCCCTTTTATAAGTAGGCACTCTTATTCGTTTAATTGCTGGGTATTTATATACCAACAATTAAATTAATCATTTTCTTCCAGTTTTGTTTCTATTTTGGGCAAGAATCTGTCATTTCCTCCGTATCTTGATTTCTGGTTAAACAGGAAACTGCGTCAATAATTTTTCTCATGGCTCCTGGAAATTTCCAAGGTAATGTGATCCAGTAAGATTTCTCTCCTTAGTTCATTCGCCAAATGTATTTTTTTGTTACTATTTTTTACTCTTTAAGTAAAATAAAAGTGCGTTTAAAATTATTATTTTTTCAATTTAGTTTGTTACGATGAAGCAGAAAAAAGGAAAGATTTATCAATCAGGATGTAGAAAAGAGATAGAATAAGTTATTGACACTGGAACTCCCCCTAGTGAAAAGGGCATAGCAATGTCACTTATAAAAAAATGTTAAACAGCAATTTTTTTTTCTTTGTTGCGCTTTCGAGTCATTTTCATCGTAAGTTTTAATATAGCATGGACAACCTACTCTAATCTCGTGTGGCGCTCTATTTCATAACCCTGTACTTTAGATATTTACCCAGCACTCCTTCCCAGCCTGGATATATCCTCTCTCTGATCTCCTGGTTCATATATTATGTATGTCTAAAAATATGGCGTACAGTATAATTATTCCTGTTTAATACTTTTATATTATTCTGCTTATCAATAATTCGGAAACGTATCTGCTATCGAAAACCTTAGCGGTAGCAGCGAGATCCTTGGCTCTTATTGCAGAGGTCACGGACTCAAAACCTTGGAAAGTGCAAATAAAAATGAACTGTTCTGAAATTTATTTTCTTGTATCAATTAATTCTGACTTTAATTCGGTTGTATTTTCCTTCATTTTCAACTGCCTTATACCTACCCATTTTAGGTTGAGAGAATTAAAAAAAAGATAATTTTATGTATCTATCTCTTCTTTCCAATCATTAAAAACTGTGTGTCAAATAAAAATGAACTGTTCTGAAATTTATTTTCTTATATCAATTAATTCTGACTTTAATTCGGTTGTATTTTCCTTCATTTTCAACTGCCTTATACCTACCCATTGTAGGTTGAGAGAATTAAAAAAAAGACAATTTTATGTACCTATCTCTTCTTTCCAATCATTAAAAACTGTGTGTACCCTACACATTTTCAGTATATTGGCTTTTCGATCGATAAATATAAGTCCGTAATATTTAAGATAAATTGAATGGTTTCAAGCTTTCAAATCAAAAAGAAAATATAACGGATCCCGATTTCTAGAATTTTCAAACTTCAAAGAAAGTAATATTGAGAAACATTTATATCCCTAGCGATACTGTAAACTTTCCAAAACACCAACCAAATGGCGACCGCGTGTTTTTCTCAGGAAATAACAATACGATTTCGCTTCGAATATGGTTTGTGAATTCATGTTGATATTAAGACACAAACTGAATGGTGGAATAATAAAAAATAAGGCAGCTGTTTTAGCTATAAAATTACAATTATAAAAACACAAAACTGGAGGCATTATTGTATAAATTTAAAATACCAATTTCGCAGATTTAAGTTCAAGGAACCAAACGGCAACGCTTTTTAAAGAAATTCAGCATTTTTATTTTCTCGTAACTGAATTGAAAATGTACAGTTTAATTTATTAGTATTTTCGTTTGTAATGTTTGATACTTAAACAATAATAAGGGAATTTTTTTAATGCTTAAAATTATTGGTTAATCGTTTTGTTATGAACGGTATTAATTTAATGTGAAAAATCATCAATTAAATTCGAGATATTTGCTGTACAAACCCTCCATTTAGGTATTTATAACCCTTTTCCGTCATATTTTAATAATATTAAACAAAAAGTTATTGATTAAAAGAGATGAAATAATCTAAAATCCCTACAAATACATTATAATTACACCCATCTTTACTTCATTGGCAATCCTTGATTACGAGATTTGCGCCATTGGGACTGCATTTCCGACATATACCTAATAAGTTTAGGTATGTTGATTTTAATCCCAGATTAAATAATTAGACGAGTGTTTTCTTAACCCTTTCGTAGGTAACACGATAAGGGTTGAGGGATGAGAATTAATTGGTACCAATGGGCGAGGGTCATAGACTCAGCTCTACCACTAACGATCGGTCTTTTTGTCTCGTTGTGGGAGGAACGGTAGAGTGAGTGTAAGTCCTATCAATTATATGCTTCATCGAACTAAGGTCTGGTAACATATTAATGAGATCGTCGCTCCCTCTTTGCTGTGGTCTACTCTGTGGTATTTCATTCTCCGGTTGAGCAGGGTTTTGCATCAACCATGTTTTTTTCATGGCCACGTGGTCTTTTCTTTTTTTAGAGCTGCGTCATACAGGCGATGCGATTTATTTTCAATTAAGTAGGAAGTCAAATTACTCTTAACATGTTTCATTTCATGGTACGTTAGTTTTAATTAATGCTTCCGTAATAATTCTGCAATATCTGATCACTCTCCGAAAATGAATTATTTAATTTTTTTGTCGAGTTTACTCAATTTCGGGATTAATGCTCGAGTTTTGAACTTGTATACGAAAAATCTTTTCAAATTTTAATTTCAACAGTTTAGGTAGTTTGTATGTCTCCAAGAAACACTTAAGATACAAAAATATGTATTTTTTTCAAAATACCATTTATAATCTGTAGAATAGACCAGGTGTACCTATGCTTCGTATTTGTATGAGGGTTGACAGTGTAAAAGTGAACAACGGTTTGATGATCACACGAACTGCCTTCCTTTGCACAAAGTCAAGCAGGTATATCAAGGTTCTAGCGTTCCAAATTCAACTTTCCATCGTACTTGGGAGAAAACAAGGTAATCAGTAGGTCACTAATGAAAAATCTGCCAGCCATGTTATATGTATTTAAAGTTCAGAGTGTGCATCTTTTTGAAAACCCGATTTACTCGGATTTTAATAGAGTACTGATACTTAAGCCGGTTTTACTGCAAACAGCTCAGTGGAGATTTTATTTGGGAGAATTTTAGATCAAACTGTAAAAGACAGTTATTGATCTTCCTTTTCATTCGTAACTGAGTAGACATCAAAATGCCAAATACTTAACACGGGTTGAAGTAAAAAATCCCCTCTGCAATGAAAATGAACGCATTTTTTTGTACCCAGTAGGGTTTTATTATTAACACAAAAACAAGCTAAATCTCTCCCTATAAAAAATGCGCATTTAGTGATAAGGCACCGCAATACTCCACTTTGGAGAGTAGGAGATAGTCCCGTTTTGTGAAAAACAAGGATAATTACATTATTCATACGAATTTGAATTAAAACTCTTAAAAGTTTTAGCTCGTGAAAAGTGAAGGGAAATGAATGAATACATTAAATTTGATGAGCAAAAATTTTTTTTTACCTGGTATCTGTAGCAGTGTTATCATCCAGCGGGTTCTCAGAGGTTTAAAAAATCTTTAAAAAGCATGATCCTAAATCGATAATAAATTTGGAATAATCACCATTAAAATTGAATTCACAATTTTATTTAGATGTACTCGTATATAAAATTAGCTACACGACTGTAAGGAATGTAATTGAAGTATGAATGGGAATTTTCGGTTATTGTTGGAAACCTGTTACTAAATTGGATAACACCATTGGCGGTAAGCCAAAACTTGGTAGGTACGTGGCAAAAACGTCAAACTAATCTTTTGGGAAAGCCTTAGAAATACGACGTAGATTTATGCAAAATACAGGTTGTCAACATGCGTGAGTGACGTGTATTTTTACAAAAAAATCTGATCGAGCTTTTATAGCTTACGAGAGATGTCATAATATGGTCATTGGTGAAACAACAAAGCAAATGACATTTTGATAAGAAATGCGATAAGGTGATATATTTTTATTGATTGCACAAAAAAATCCCAAGCGGTCTACGACGAGGAATTCGAAAAAGATAAAACGGGTAGTGATGTGTTTTTCATACAGATGAAATTCCCTTACAACTGAAGGGTTTTTTTCAATTTAAGATCCATAAATTTAAAAAATAACGGCATAATATCCAGACTGGTAGCGTCTTCATTTTATTGTTATTTTGTACTTCTGCTGGATTTAAACCTGTTATCTGAGTTATCTTCCGATTCAAAGTCTGTAGTCGCAAGGCACCAAAAGACACCCATACTGTAATAAATGCTACGAAACCAAATGAAATACATTCGATGTATTTAAATATTACATTAAGAATGTTATCTTTAGGACTTTTCAGGCGTCATTTTTCAACAACTTTTTAAATGTACTTTTTTAACTTCTATTCGATGAAAGCTTTCCATCACCATCAAACAACTATTTGGCTTAAAGTTTTCTTACTTCTGTTAATAATTCTTTCTTTAAACTACTAGTGTTCTATCATTTAATCGTTGAGGTGGTCGATAGCCCGGTGAGTATGACGCTCGGCTAGCAGTGAGGAGAATAGAGTTCGACACTCACAGCGGGGGTGAATTTCATTTCAGAACAATTAATGCGTGGCATAAAAGTTCAGTATCATAGTTAGGTTAGGTTAGACTAGAATTTTTAAATACATATAATGTATAAAGCATCACGATTTATCGCATTTAACGAAGAAGTGAAGAGGCTAATACTCAACTCACCAAACAAACAGTCTATTCTTGATCCTATTCCAACGTGGCTTCTGAAGAAGTGTTGCAACGAAATAGCTCCTTTTCTAGTTTATCTTTTTAATAAGTCACTTAGCACAGGTGATTTTCCCAAATCACTAAAATCAGCTGTCGTAACTCCATTAATAAAAAAACCGCAATTGGACGCTGAAGATTTATCAAATTACCGACCCGTTTCAAATCTTCCATTTATATCCAAGATTCTAGAAAAAATTACTGCTTCACAGATAACCTATCATATAAATTCAAATAAATTGTTAACTAAATATCAATCTGCATACAGAAGGTTCCACTCGACGGAAACTGGATTACTACGTGTTTTGTCGGACATCACTCTTGCCATCGAGTCAGGAAAGTTAGTACTTCTCTCGGTCTTAGACATGAGCGCAGCTTTCGACACTATCGACCACGGTTTTCTTATTACACGACTAGAAGAAACTTTTGGTTTAAACTGTGGCGTTAAGAATTGGCTGATATCGTACTTAAGTAACCGATTACAAGCCGTGAAGGTGGGAATAAACCAATCAAATTTTACAACGCTTTCATCTGGAGTACCCCAGGGGTCCGTTTTGGGCCCACTGCTCTTCATCCTCTTCATAAATGATGTCGCTCAAATAAACAAATCATTTGGTCTTATATCACATTGCTATGCCGACGACCAGCAAGTTTACTTTTACTGCTCACCGACAGAAATAAACAGTCTGAAAATACGCATGACTGAGTGTCTAGAAGCGATCACTCTCTGGATGACCTCAAATAGACTGAAATTGAACCCTTCAAAGACAGAGTTTCTCTGGACCGCCACAATCAGACGTCAGCATAACATCGATAACTCCCCAATAGCTGTCTCAGGAAGTGATATTATTCCAAAGACATCCATCAAACTTCTGGGTGTTAATCTGGATGCTGATTTCTCCCTTAAATCCCAAATTAACAGGACTGTGAGCACAGGGTTCTTTCAACTAAGACAAATAAAAAATCAGCGCAAAGAAACCTGCCGACAGAGGCAACCAAACTACTTGTAAGCTCGTACGTCGTTTCGCGTTTAGATTACTGCAACGGAATATACACTAGTCTTCCTAAATATTAAATTAACAAACTACAACTAGTCTTCAACGCCGCGGCAAGACTTATCACCGGCGTATCAAAATATTCCAATATCTCAGAGCACCTCAAAAATCTTCACTGGCTTAAATGTCCTGAAAGAATCCAGCTTAACCTTTGCTGGATGGTTTTCAAATCAATTAACGGAATGGCTCCGGCTTATTTATCGGAATTGTGTATTCCTGAAGATTCCAATTCGCGACAGTCAACTCTTAGATCGGCAATATCATCGGCTATCGGAAGGTTGAAAGAACCAAAGCGCACACCAGACACTAAGTTCGGAGAGCGCGCCTTCGGAGTGTCAGGTCCTAAAGTCTGGAATGGACTACCACATGATCTGAGAGTAATAAAAGACTCGACAGAGTTCAGAGCCAAACTCAAAACTCATTTTTTCAGAAAATCATATCCATAATCAAAACGTAACAAGCCCAATAGAACCTAGAAAACTTTTCAGACTCTCATTCCTTAAATCCATTAAAAGATTATCACCACTATCTGTTCTTCACTACGAAAAATTAAAAATACTTCCGATATACTTTATTTTAAATTTGCTCTCATGCCCTAAAAAATGAAAAAAATAACAAAAAGAAATAAAAAAAGAAATAAAAATAAAAAGAAATAAAAATTTAAGATATTCTAAATTTTAAGTTATTGTGATATCGTGATTGTGTCCTGCCAGAAGTGACCTGCCAGGTAAGTATGTTGCTATATATTTATATAAACTAAGAATTAATTTGAAGTAGAAATTAAGATTTGTACAGCGCTCTTGAGGTGATTTTTCACAAAAACGGCGCTATTCAAATTATCCAAATATTATTATTATTATTAATTTGGCCCATGATTATTGATATTCGTAATTTATAATGATTTGCAAATAACATTCCGTAAAAAAACTCTACTTCCATTTTGAGATCTTCAAAACGAAGCCGGTAAAAAACTAAGACCAAAGAAAGATAAAATTAAGTGAGTTATTAAAATTATTGATAGATTCATAAACGAAAATAGTATTTTAACTGGGCCAGCCGCCATCTGGGAGAACAACTTTGTTCTTCGGTTAAATTAAACTTTGTCCTTAAAAATTGACTAAAAAAGTTTTCTTGTTACACAGAATCGGTCGTAGCAATTTAAAAAAACAAACTTAGTTGTATACTTTGAGAAAATGATCGTTAGCGAGAAAAATAATTGTTGGGCAAAGTAAATATACCTAAACATTTTACTCATTTTAACTTGCAAACAACGGCAGTGAAGACAACTTTTGGCAAAGGTTACTTTAAAATTGTTACCGAATTTCCTGAAAATTATAAAACGTTTTATAAAAATACTGGGGTTGTTTTTGTAACTCTCACGTGGTTGTTATCGTTAATCTTTGTTTCCTCTTTAACTGTTTTGCAAACCTTTATTTAAAGAGTTGATTTTTTATTTGGAGAAATATGTAAATCTTTAGAGCGATAAGCTCTGGCACTATGAAATTTGAACAAATTGTTGAAATTTTGAGTCAACGCAACTATTTTTACATTTTTTTTTTCTTAAAAAAAATACAAACATTCCCGGGTTACGAATAACCTGACAATATTTGAAAAACTTCTATTGCCATCCCAAGAAACGGAAGATGTTTCTTGTGCAATGATGGAGGACTTAGCCAGCAGATGAATTGAACGCACGACGCCCGGGTGGGAATCCGACGGGTTTGTCCACTTGCTACCGACCGGTCATCACCGATCGTTAGATCATTTCCATCAGGATCTACGATGCCTATAAATAACTACTTAACTGTTACAAAAAAAGATAAAAAGCTATTATTTATATTCTATTTTATTTATCGGCTCAGAATTATGAAGCTTTTTGAAAATTCGGGTAATAAATTGTTTTAAAAAATGTTGTGGAAATGTTACTATGTTTTTTTCTTATAGATGATGGATCGGTTGGAAATTTACATGAGATTCTCGTTTGGTGTAAAAATCATAGATAAATAAATAAACGAAAGATAAATCGAATACCTTTTCCAACCTTTAGATTTTTGCAGCTGGTTGTAAAATATATTCATCTATCAAATATTTTATGAAGAAAAATGTACCAAAATAAAAATAAATAAAAACATTGCGGTCAGATAAATCATTGACCTCCCTCAGGTGTAGAACACCGCCCCGAGGATACCCATATAAAACGATTGTTATCCGAAATCAATTTATATGGTGAAAATATTCCGGGTCGAAAATTTTTTATAAAGTTTTACTCAAATGAGAAGCATTCGCAATTTGTGTAATAATGTGTAGGTACGAGTACGTTGTGGAATTCAATACGACAATTTATCCCAATTTTAATTTTGTGGAAAATTTTATAAAATTTCAATGGAAATTATTTTTCAATACCGCTCTCGTTATTAAAACGGTTCAGTGAATGTGGTGAGTTCAACTATCGACATAAGACCTAACGCATATTTTTTTAAATACTGTTTTTTTTTTTTTTTTTTCGTACATACATAGGTATTGGTATATGTAACCGTGTTTTAAAACCACAGAATTTATTATGAGGGACAGTCGGATCAAGGTATTTTTTAATCATTTTAAAGTAGCTTTTTTTTTTTTTAAAGTAGAGTATTGACGTGAAAACCGATAGAGGGACACATCTGGTTATTAAAACGGTTCAGGAAAGTGGTGAGTACCCTCGACTATCGACATAAGTACCTAACGCATATTTTTTTAAATTCATATATTTTTTTATTTATTAAATTTTTTATTTTTTCGGTTGATGCAATACCCAATCTGCCATTTAACATGAGCTAATAATGTAAAAAAGATAAATATAATTATCAAAAACAAAAACAATAAACATAACGTTAATGGGGCGTGTTGTAAGGTGGTATCAGCATCCATCCCCCATTGAGAGGAATTATATTATAATAATTATATGGAGTATCTACCACTTTAAAGAGGAGATACGTTTTGCGAGAAAATGTCTTTACGATCCTACCGTTGAGAGCTCTGTTACGACCTCTTTTTTATGTTACTCACGTCGTTTATGAAGAAGAGTGACAGGTTAAAACGGAACCTAAAACAGGTCTTTAAATGTGTAAACTATATGTCATGCAAATATTAAATACTTTTTGGTTTATTTACATAAAAATAAATATTTTGCACATAACTATGCATTTTATAACCTAAAAAATACTGAATGCATTCAATACTAGAATATAGTGGACACACAAGAAAAAAATATTAGTAACTTTAGTGTACCGATTTCAAATTTAGATTAATGTCTTTTAAAATACTCGTACATTTACAGGTGGGTGCTTTATTAGTTAGGTAAAAATATGAAAATATTTTATTTTTATTTTGATAATTTTCTGACCTAAGCCGTCAGTTTCAAGATTTTGAAAAGTTTGAAAATTTGAAAAGTTCACACTCGCACGTATCAACGAACTTATTTACAATGTAAATTATTTATAGTTGATTAACTTAGATTGTTTCGGGAAATTCTAAATTATCTTTGTTCTATTTTTATTTACGTGAAACAGTACTATTATTGATAATGAGGTAGTCGATAGTAAGGTGGATAGTAGGTAGCCTTGTAGGCTTGACTGGCAGTTAAACGGGCTGTGTTTGTTTACCACATTTTTTTCAACAGAAGTTATCCCAATCTGTATTATAGATTTTAGGATTCATAGCTTTTTTTATAAAACTAAAAATTGTATCGATTTCAAGTTTAAGATTAATCTGGTATGCCGTTTGAAAAAGGTTAGCAAAGGAGTTTCTTATGGGTCCATATTTCGTAATTTACTAATTTTTACCGTGGGAAAGAGACGTTTTGTGTATTAAAATTAATGAATTTTTTTTTTTCTCTCAAATGACCCCTATAACAATTGATAAAAAAATAATGAATATTATCACAGCAATACTTGATGATTACGAAAAATATAGCAATGTAAACCAGCTAACCATTACGTCGTTTCTCCTTACGGGTAGGCAAAGAGAATAAACTGCCAAATAACTTTGTCTTGGCACACACTCCTAGCTTTATTCACATTCATACAAAGATAGATACTCTTCTATTATTCTGACTCTGAACATCACCCGCCTCAAGTGTTTTATTTTACTTGATCGTACCGAGCATTACACAATGATTATATATTACTCAAAGTATTAATAATTATCGGAAGCGCGATGAATTTCGGAAATTTTTAATTTTGTGCTTTTGGGAAATAGACTGAATATTATAATGTGTAGCAAATTAAAACGGTTTTCCCGGAACACGTTTAATTAACGCATTGTTGGTGCATAGTTAAGCGCATAAATTATGCAAACTTGCTAGTGAATATGATGAAATGATGGGAGGTTTATTTTTAGTTTATTAAAATTTATTTAATAGAAAAAATATCGCCGTTGAACAGAATGTTTTCTAATTGTTTTGCTCAAAGTTAGCTTAGAATTCGCTGGTTAGAGTTTACCGAGTACATTATGTCATAAAATATAACTGTTATTGTTCATTCATTCAAAAAAAGGTTGTAAAAGATTCAATAGTAAGATATTTACAAACTGAAAATGAAAGTATGTAGACATTTATCTACGAAGAAACGTAAAAACTATGTCCAAAAGGGAGTATTTGATTATTTGAGTATTTGATTTGGTACTATAGACAGCCCTGAGTTATCGAACCTTATTTACTTTCACATACCAACGAGAGCTACTCGATCCAAAATTATATTTAGTTGTGACAATAACATCAGGACTGAGTCTTTCAGATTCTCACTTTACCTAGATTGCATGTAGTTGGTAATACATACGCAGAGGTGGCTGATGTATTTAACTGCACGGAATGTAGATACAAGAAGGCTATAACATCATACATCTTTAATCAATAATATTTTTGTCTATATAAACACCTTATTTTGTTTGTGCGTATAATTCTCATTTTTTCATTGTCTCTCGGGCGTATACAATAATATAAATAAATAAAATATTTTACAAGTACTTTTTAATTATTTAACTCAAATTTATTTATTTTACTAAATTTACGTAAGAGTTTAATTTTATTTTTCATGTGATCCACAAATCATAGGTTTTGAGTTAAGTACTGCATTTGGTTAGTAAACCTTTGTGAAATAACACCCAGAACAAACACCAGTGCAAAAACTAATATGGTTAGTACATTTAAATCTTTTTATTTGCTTGCATTCTGATAAACTGCCACAGTATACAGATATGTGGAACTAACATTTGCTAATATTATAACTCATACTTTCATATTGTAATAGACGTATACAAATCTTCGCTCATCATCATTTATGGTTCAAGCCCGGCGTGCGCAAACAATTTTTATTTGATTAATATGTGTCACAAAACATTTAATTATAACATGTAGGCAGAAGCGTTACTCCCGGATAGAGTGGAGGTTCCGAGTTCGAGTCTCGGTCGTGACCGTTATATATTTTTTGTTTCATATTTACGTTGAAGATTAGTGATATTATTTCAATTACAATATATATTTATCTTTATAAGTTTTTTGATAGCAGAATTTACATTAAAAAAATATCTTGCCGAGGATTTTCAAGGTGCGATGATAATACTGCACAATACCAAACCAACGACAGAATTTAAATTCTTGGTTCCATGCCAAGTTACCGAGAGCAGATCTGGATTCCAGAATCTCTGCAGTAAGTTACGATTTCCGCTTCATTTGCACCAGCCGGAGTTAAGATTTTATTGGATCTCCGGGTAATCGATGCACACCGACTGAAAGTTTCAAGTTACTTACCTGGCAGATACTTCACATAAAATTTGCTTCGCTGCCGATATTCGTCAGTGATTTGGATGCTTGTGTATGTTTATTCCATAGTCCTGTATGTTTCACCGAAAACGCTGAAAGTTATTGCCTGCAAAAGAAAGAAAAAACGTTTTATTTGTTTTTGTATTTTTATTTAGATGTATGCACATATTTTTTTCACACATCTAGTACGAAAAACTTTTATACATTTCACAATAATAGAACAAAGCACATAAGGTTACTATACAGCAAATATAAATTGAAATCTTGATAATCTTAAGAATCATAGGTTTTTTTTTACATATTCAGCACAAATCTTACGAAAAGTGCCAAAATTTTAAGGCTGCTTTTAAGGCACTTGGAAGACTATTAAGTTTTTAAGCTTTGTAAAACACCCTGTTTTTAAAACACGCAAGTTTCGTTTTGGGAAGCCTAAAATCAAGTCAACTTTTTATAGGATAACTGTGAACATTCACATTATATATAATATTATTTTGCAGATATTTTGGGAGTTTGTCATTTTTAGGCTTGTAAATCATCGTTAAGGGTCAGCACCCAAAAATAGACACTTTTTGACTTTCTAGTACAAGCAATGCTAAAAATGATTCATCTGTTTATTCTATGTGAGTAGTTAAGAAAATGCCTGAGGTTTCTAGTGAATACATTTATTATTTAATAACTAACAGTTATCTTTTAATTTGTTTATGAAAAGCTTACTGGAATTTTAGGTAAAACGTTAATAAATGCCTTTTTTTGATTCAAAACTGCACCTTTTAGTAAAATTTTACTAGGTTTTTCATATTATTTAAAGGATTACAGTTGTAATATTAATTTAACTGGAAACCTTAGACATTTTTTTGACTACCCATAGAAAATTTTCTGATAAATCATTTGTGGAATTGCTTGTATTAGAATGATAGAAAGTAACGTTTAGTGTCATTTTTGAAAGCTGACCCTTAAAGTATGATGTATTATTTGTTGTTTAGGTGTCATCATATTTAAATTTCGCAACATAATTTTTACTATAGATATACAAACAATATTTATTTATTTATGGACTCCGTCTTTGGTAAATTAGTTTTTTTTTTTAATTGACCGTCGTTTGCTCTATCGGTGTATTTCAACACGCTTTATTCAAATAAAAATTCTTAGCGAACAAATAAAAAAAATTGGAACAAACAAAATGACATCTGGTCACATTTTACACACTTAAACGGATATTTGAGCGCTTCATAGCTTTTAATAAAAGTGACTTAGCGAGCTGGAATATAACAGTAGCGGTTATCTGGACGTTCTAAACAGAAAAATCAGTAAGAAATTCGTAATAAAATAGCTCGCCGTATGAGTCTATTTAGTGGTATCTGCAAATAGATTTTCCGTCTAACAGTTTTGATATGCCTAATTGCAATGCTTTGTGGAAGTCAAATTTAATGTGAATTCTCGAATTTTAAACAGGGACTTAGTCAAGAAGCAGAAATCTAAGCTCTGACGTCGTAAAATTCGTTTCTCCGGAACCGTCAAAACAAAATATTTTCAGCTTTCAACGTTATTTTTACCATTAGTTGCTAACCTTGAAAAGTTACGGGATGTAACTTGACTTGTCAAAAATAATACAAGTTGCTTTAATCCACATTTTCAAATAAAGAATAAAATCTACAAAAATATAATATAGGTAGGCACTATGGTAGGTAGTTAGAGATTCGAAAAGTTTTTTTTTTTGTAGAATGCTATCACTTTGTAGTTTGACATATTCAATGAAATAATATTTTTATATGAGACCACACATTTAATTTTAATTTTAAGAATATGACTATGACTATTAATTTGAATGGCTTTCTTTATTTCTAGTGCTTCTAAATTATTTAATCTGTTGCCACGATCGTTTTTATGGAGAATATGAGCACCGGTGCTTTTATTGAAGGTGATGATGATGCTTGGGCTAAGCGAAACCGGTCGGTCATAAAAATTAAAATTAAAATCTATGGTCTTAAACAAAGTAATTATTTCATTTTCATTAAGTTTATAATTAATTAGATAATTTCAATAACCATCAGTTCCAAATTTGAAAAGCTTACATTCGTACGTACGTACGTACTCACAAAGGAATGTATTTATAGTTAATACCTTGTGAAGCCTTGATGAACAAACTAAAATATCAGAAAGACAAGACTTTGTTTGCTCCATATTTTTAAATGTTTTAAACAAAGAGTATTGAATTCCGGGTGAAACGAGGAAATAACTATAATAAAAAAATTTAAAAAACAAAATGACAGAAATTTTCTATTTTCGTGGAAAGTAATCACTTTTTGGTTTGACATACTTAAATAAATGAATAAAATAACTTTGTACTAGTAAATATAGTTTGACTGTGTACCCAGACGATGCTAAGGCTAAGCGAAACCGGTCGGTCTTAAAAAATAAAATAATATTCGTGGTCTTATACAAAGCTATTTTTTCATATCTTTAAATTATATAATATTATCTGAGCTCAAAAGTAAATAAACCAAAAAATACTAAATGCACCCCGCAAAAAGATCTAGTAAGTAACTTGTGTATTTTCGGTGTTTTTTTCTGATTCCGAGTAGTAATAAAAATACACGCTTCACAAGACTCGTTTTGTATTTTTTCCCAGGACATATAACAACGGCAAAATAATATTATTACGGAGGTGAAGAAAGAAGGAATTATTGATATTTTGCGATTCAAGGGCAAGACGGTATTACTGACAGCGTTTGATATTTTCGTCACGTATTATGAAAATGTGAATCATGTCTTTTTGTCTTTTATACATTACGGTTTTTTGTTTACTTTCGAATACTGGAGTTTTTCGGGATGTGTGAAATCTGAAATTTTCCCTTTGTACCCACTGGGACAATATGAACTACGTGCGTGTCGGGTGAGAATTATGTCAGAAAGTCGGAAGTACATTCATCATGTACCGAAAAACTATGAACAGATTGACATGCTTATGTGTGTTGTCGGCGAAAAGAGGAGTTTAAGCATTGATTATTTTGTACCTTGTTACGTAGAAGTGTACGGTCACGTAGTTACGTAGAAGTGAACGGTAAACGTAGACGGGCTCGAGTGGCGGGGCTCCATAGAAGCCCTAGTAAATCTACCTTCCAAGAAACTAGTCGTCTTCTTTAAAGGTAGCAGATTCTTCAATAGTGACCTAACTAACAACCATATACAAATCACAAGTCCAGCAGACGAATTTGGGAACCACTTCTGGCTGGGGCTCCCAAATATTTGATAAACCTACTTGATTATGTGAAAAGGAGGTCAATTCGGCTGATTGACATACGATTTAACCCGAAATTCAACAAATTTAAATAGTCATCGTGAATTTCTTAACTTTTGTCCCCAAGTTGGTAGAAAAAAAACAACCGTTTAAATGTCTAACAATTTTTTTTGTAAGAATCGTCTACTATATATACTACTGTCCACTACCACATACTTCACTGGCTGTGCGAGAGTATAGCAGACGTTCCTCGCGTCGGATTTATGTGCCTGAATCAAAGGGAGTTAAGGGAACCATCACCGTTGAGGGAGGGAAAATAATGTAGCACTCGGACAACCTCGCCACGGGAAAAGTCTCGCCGAGCAGCGTTTTCAATATTTAAACATTTCGAAATTTGAATAAAACGACCATTTGTATGAATTATTCACATTTTATTAATATCTGAAATTATGTTTATATGTATGTATTTTGCTAAAGTATTCTTTAAACAATTTGCAAGCTACATTACATTTATAATAAATTCAGTCTCGTTTTGTTTCGGGACACATAAAAATCTAAATATCTCCACAAGCTGTTGTTCTACAAAATGAAGAATATTAATAATTTGATACAGTTGTTTTTCTTTCGAGTTTAATGGTTTTCCGCGGTAATGTAATGACTGGTTGGCGGCGGAACTTGGCAAAGTGTAATAGAAATATTTAAACTCGGAATATAATGGAAATATTCAAACTTGGAATGTTCTTCCTTTCGTTTGTTATTACGGGTGCCATTTCCGGATTTCATGCGTACATTGAAAAGTCATTATGAATAGAAAAATAATACTCTCATAATATAACTCCGGAATAGTATGTTTTCTACTGAGGAATATAAATTGTTTGTGTGATATGACTTCAATTTGCCAAATCTTCTTCGTCATTTTATGTTTTCCGGTGTGATTTTTTATAATAAGTCTTATTTCTAGGTCCCTAATTCTGAAGAAAAGTTTCTTGTTTTTTTTGGGTCAAGTTTCAAAACTATGTATCTTCTTAAATATTGGGATCATGAATAAATTCGTAACGTTTTGTTAGTCATTTTAAATAAACGAAATACCCACATCGTTGCTGAAAAGGCAAAAAGGGTAAAGCGACACTTTGGTCAAAAATGACTTAAATATGCAGTTTTAATCAGTTTTGTTTCTGAATCGAAAGCTCTGACTCTCGTTTGATCCTTAAGATTTGTGTAGCCCTTCAGATATTTAAAATATATTTACCATTTAGGAGAAGGCTTCACTCAAACGACACAGGTTTGGGCCTTTTTTAAAAACTTTTTGTCGCTTCAGGTAACTCAGTGAGAGTATTGAATTACCTGTATTAACTTTTTTTTTTCAAAATCCAACAAGTCAGAGCTTTTACATCAACTTGATGTAAAAGCCCTGACAAAGCTTGAGAAGAGCGAAACCTGGTTGGCGGTTAACTCAAATAAAGTGGTGTTTTACAAAGTTTATTGTTTTATTTGTTTATTTAGAATTTACTGATACATCATGTGCAGTATTGTTTATATTATAATGCTACACAGTAATGTTTTGCGCCATTTTCGGGTGCTGAGCCTTAACTGTCACTTAGGTAATATTAATTTTTCTTGTTCCAAAATGATTTTATAACTTATCAAGATTGCTTAGTAGCAAGATATATGTTTTTATTTTAGTCGGTAAGATAAGTAAGATAAACACATGTGTAAAAGAAAAAATATTACAAAACACATTGTTGCCTTGGAATCCAAAAGCGTAACGAACTTATACAATGTCATTTAATGAACAGATGTACCTAATTACTGTAACTTAACGGTTTAAATATTAACATCATTGAAAGAACAATTGCATAAGCTAGTAAGTTTTCCTCAAAATTCGATTTCCAAAATCCAAGATCCGTACTGCATGAGATAATCATATTTCAAACCCATGTTTGTTTTGAACATATTCGAGAGATACCATGTTGAAACTTCTACAAGGCGTTCTATGGAGTATTCAGAACGTGCGAAAACGTGAACAACCCTGAAAAACCCCTATAAACTTCTAGAAATGTATGATATTGGGTAATGAAGAAAATTATTTCATTATTTACTATTTCAAAAACATTATTGTACGAAATTGTAAAAGAGTTACCACTGAAATATATAATGTTGTATTCTGCAAACTAGTGATGGGTAAACTACAGCCTGCGGTCCGCACGTTTTTTTTATTATTATTTCGTAACACTCAAATAACCAAAAAGTTAAATAACATAAAAAACCTCGACACACAGTGTCCGGAAACTCATGGTACAAGCGGGAAACTGGTGAATCCACATCACATTTGAAGTCGGTTTTGCGGTATAATTTTTCTTATGTTAGTTTTGGTCCAATTTAAAATATTATGTACCTACGGGGTTACCATCAGCTGTTTGTTTAACTTTAAATGCTTAGCATTGACCCGGCTGCAAAAATTTCTAATCCTAAAGTTACCGAAAAAAAATTGATTGCTTTTTAAACCTTTAAAAGTATTTAAGTTAAATGCTCAAATAGAGTAAAAAAAAGTATGTTTATTTGGGTGTTTGGGTGCTCTATGTGCTGCAGATTATCATCTTTTTATATTGTATAGGAAGATTTCAGATTTAAAAAAACATCGAAAAATTCACTTCTATTCATTTTTAAACGTACTAATAAAGTAAAACCACTGATAGCTTTGTTGCGACCTCTCGCTCGCAAAAACGATGCATGTAAAAGAATGACGAGTCACATCGGTGCTCTTAGCGACTGAAAAATATACCTCCAAACTCCGACGAGATAAGGGTTGAAACTATTTCATGAAATCGCGTCTTTGTCTACACACGAGTCTACACTCGTTCCGCGAATCTTTCTTGAACTAGGGGGTGAAGGGGTGAATATATGGCAGGAAACCACGTGCACTAATAAGATACACCAGTTTACAAAAGGAACCTTAAAAGCAAACACAAAACAACCCAAAAGCTATTAGGTATGCCATATAAGTCACATACTATACATTATATTATAAACTCGCTGCTACAGCACTTTGTTTACCGCCTTCCACCTTCTAGAATTTAAAAATCTTGGTTATATTTCCATACAACCATGTTTTCATCAAAATGGTGCAGCTACTATACTTACTTATACGAGTATAAAAAGGTATTTTTTTGTAAAACGATCTATTTATTATATCGATTTTAAATCTTTGCATGTCTCATGAGAGCCCTGTGTGTATTATTAGTAATACGATTTTTTTTTCAAAAATATTTAAGGAGACTCCGATTGTACTCGTAACATCTCAAATCACACACTTTTATAAGTCAAAAAAGATCAAATTCTAGAGATAATAACACTTTCAGTATCGACCTTGAGTTGTCACATTCAGAAAAGAAAGATGACTTGAAATTACTCCACCTTTGATATGATTTAAAAATCATAGTCAGTATAAACGAGTCGATAAAATTTAATGATATAAGATAAAGACTGGAAAAGCTACGGGTGGTTGTTTAAAAACTAATTGCAGAAAAACAGACAAAAACAATATTTTTTTAAACATTGCTCACCATCGCGCAAATTTCATATTGCACAGATAACAACCGGGCAAGTAATTTTGGAAAAAAGACAGAAAAACCTCATGTTGAAACATTAATTATCTTAAAACTGTTAATTAGTAATGTGATCCGTTGAAGCATTATAATAAAATAAAACCTTATAAATAAGAGTAATACAGTAATAATGGGTTTGTACACAATATCTTGAAAAGTATTTTTGTTTGCAAAATGTTAAATAAATGCTGTTCGTAATCATCCAGAAACCATGATTTACTACTAAGGCAAACCAATCAAACCAACTCAAACATAATCACGTACTGCGTACTGGTGGCGATAGGGTTGAAATTGCCACTTTACGCCAGTCAGTTGTTTCAAATTATGCTAAAAAAAAGAGCTCCAAGAGGCATGTTTTATTTTATGTTGTGAAGCCCAGGCACAAATATTAAAACGTTATTCAGGTTAAAATCTAAAAAACTTATTTATTCAGATTATAAAATAAAATAAAATCCAATAAAAAGGATCGTGAGTAGAAGATTGAACACTTCACATAGTTGTATTGCGTGAAACTAATATTTCCCAGAGTCACTAGAAAAATGTCCTACAAATAAATAAGTAATTTAAAGAATGTATAACAATATTCCGAGGGTATAAAAATTTTAAACCAAAAACAACGATTTCGCATTATTTTAAAATGCATTGCCTAATAGCTATGTTTTTTTTTTATTTACATTAGAAACCAAAAAGTATAATTAATACATTCGTAAAATTGATAGTTCTTGTGAAAAGACCTGGAAATGGTTCGCAATGACCATGACTTCTAAAGCCGGTCCGTTCTTTCGATCACCGAACTGAGAGGAGCATAATAATATACACTGTGGTCTTAAAACGGAAAAAAATTGGGCAGCAAAAAAGGATAAGCATCTATTAAAACATCATAATTTACGAATGTTTTCACAGAACCTTCATATCAATAATCATGTGTTAAATTTTATGAACTTCGGAACACCCGCCTTTTATATTTCCAGACCACAACAATTAATAAATTAGGATAATTATCACTGCTACGTGCTTTTATAGTATCAGGCTATAAAGCCTCAAATAAACTGCCACATGATCTAAGATTGATAAAATACTACGGAATTTAAAGAAAAACTTAAATCTCTTCAGAAAACCATATGCATAAATGCAAAAATAATGCAAAATTGCCCTAATTTTCAAACACAAACACAGACTTGATAGAAACATCAACAAAAGTGTAGTTACACTACACAAGACAACGTGACAAATGCAAAGAGTCTTAAACAAAATAAAGAAACTGTGGAAAACAAAGTATTTGTTATGAGATTTAACATTATGATATTCTCCCTCATGATTCTGAAAAGGAAGACTAAAGTTTCAGGGTATTTAGCCTCAAGTTAACGAAATAGTCAAAGAACAAAATGTGTAAGCATGAAGTGTAGTTTATTAATTATAGTAGTGAAAAATTGATAATTTTCCTAATTTTAAAACTGTTAATCATTATGTTATTTCGCAAGTTAATCGTTTATTCTTATGGTTCGTTAAAATATTCAACGTGTCATTCATTCAACGTCGAGATGAAAATTATTTTGGCTACATAATGATTATTTTATGACTGTTTAAATTAACCAGATTGGACTGGTGATCAATGTCCACACCATTATGCGAGGAATGTGTCAACAGTACGTAAGGAGATAAATGAAGTGAACTACCGTGGAAATGATTATTATTATTGTTCTGGTACACAAACAACACCATAATGACCGCCGCGAAAACGTAATGACATTGCAGAGGTTTGATGGTAATGGTGAACCCAACCAAAATTTAACCTAACCCAGGATAATAATATGACAACATGTACCCTATTATTAAAACTAACGTATGCTTAGCTATAATCACACTCACATAAGTCAGAAGTGAGTGGTATAAAAACGAACAACGTAAAATCAAGTCAGTTACTTTGGGGTCATATTGTTAGCTATATTATTTGAATTCACAATAACTTACATAAAGTGCTTTTGAGGTGATTTTATCATTAAACGGCGCTTTGTAAAATTAATAAGAAATTACATACTCGTACAGCAGAATTATCGGTACTTACTAAAAATGTGTTTAATCCAACAACAAAAAGTCCGGTAAAATTTTATGTTTTCAATTGAACACATGTCTTAGGGTGCCTTATGAACAAAAAAAAGAAAAAAAAAATATCTAAGACAAAAAATCGGCGGGTGTTCGATCCGAAGATGCGACAAAACACCGAATGTGTTTTCAGCTTTAGATGAATTTAGAAAATAGTGGATTATAAAACGTTAAACTATACTATTTGATGGAAATGTCTAATTATGGATGTGGTAAGATTATTGGAGTGAAGGGAAAATGGGAAACTATTAACTCACCGATGCAGTAATGGAATGGAAGTGGAAGTTCTTGATTCTTCTTACACAGTTATATTGTTAAAGGGTTCACAACAAAACACCACACTTAATTTTATATTACTTGGAGTACAACAAAAACCGACGAACAAGCGAAAGACCAACGAAAAACACGAAACACGTTTTTTTCACACTAAATTCTTCTGTTTCGATTGTCACTTGTTTCGGACACTATTTTTTTCTATACGGAATTCAATATTGAAAAATGGTTGTATAAGGTAGGTAGGAACTGGATGAAAAATATGAAGGTAAGAACCTATCAAATTATCAATTTGAAATCTAACAGTGAACTAAAGCTGAACCGTTCGAAAGTTTTTGCTGCCACAGAAAATAGTTTTGCTTTATGATAAGTGGTTAAAATTAAAAGTGTTTATTTATTATTTTGTTCCTTTATGTTTATTTTTTGCTCAATAATAATTCCTGCCGATAATATTTGGATAATTTGCGTAGCGCCGCTAAGATTTTATAATTATTCGTAGAATTTTTTTTCCCTTCCATCTTCGCTGACCCTCGAATAATATTACAAATTGACTGTTGGAAACGTTGAGTAATGGAAACAAAAAATGTAATTTAAAATTGATATGGCTGTCAATAACAATGAATGATTTCTTTTCAAGTTTTGATTTCGAATTTTCCATTGTTTTTACATTCAAGGTCGATTATGTAATATTTGGCAATTTGTAGCTACAATTCACCATCTATTGATTGGTTATGAAACAGATATCAAATTATAAAAGTCTTCTCACGGACACAGGTAAATATGGATATCATAAATCCTAATTCAAATATAAATAAAAGCTTGGGAAAGTATTAAAAGGGCTATTTTTATAGTTGTTTGCAAACCTCTTGTGTGTTTTTTTCTTAAAAAATATAAGTTAATAATAATATTTTAAACAGCTCATACAATTTGTCTCACTGAATAGATAAACCCGATGGAACCGTATTGTGGGCGAGTCTGTGTGCACGAGTTAAGTAAACACTTCGGGGAAAATTTACTAAATATATATATATATATATATATTTCTGGAATGAGGAAATCAATTTCATTGGCCTGAAGCCTGGGAGTAGAAAGGTCTTATGCAAAATTGGCGACAGAACATTTCTTTGAAATCGGTAGAGAACACATTTCTAGGGATTTTCTCTTCGGTGGTTTTTATTTTTTTATGTGAATATCGCACAAGAGTCCCAACCGCTCCCAAATTTCTAGAGCCAGTGTTCTAATTGGGGTATGTTATGAAGCTGAAGTAAGTAAGGAGTGGAAGGAGATGGGTAAGAGGAAGATGGAGATGTAATCAATTATTGTATCTGGATGTTCAGATCTGGTTACCGAACACGGCTAAAACCATTTCAACTAACGTTTTGATTCGGGGTAGTGGTCTCTCGCCAGGGCGATACTGAGAGTATTTTTTTCACTCTGAAACGGGTCACAAATATATTATATATTATAATTTAATTCATTGCGAAATGACTTAGGTTTAATAAAAAAGTGGATTTGAACCAGCAACCCCTGAATTCGTATTCGTGGATCTTAATCCACCACATCTATCAAAAGTGTAAAAACAATTTCCGGCAGTATTCTCAGCGTCAGAGTTATTGTATTATTTCGTATTATCAAAATATGTCGAAAAATAGAAAGACAGGTAAGCAGTAGGTATAATATAAACAACTTCAGGTATTATATAATATACGTCGCAGGTGAAAGTGATTTAACGTCGTTTCTATTACAAATTATGAATAACAACTGTTCTTGGTGCTATAAACTACACTGAACACGACACAACACAATTTGCTATAAATTGTAAGCTATATTGTGAAACAGTATTGTAAAAAGGTCAAAATATTAAATACATAAGTGTAGTATAATGTTGTTGTAAATAAATTGTGCTTCGTAAATACAATTAAATATTAATTATAAATGCTCGAGATGAAAATATTATATGGAACTAAAAACAATCTCTAAAATTTTGCTTACAAAATAAGGAGGAATTTATAAAATTGTTGTCACTAAATTTTTTTCTATCTAATATCAGTTTACAAATCACTTTGTTAAGTTGACTATCCTAAAATCAGAGTACAATACGATAGTAATGCTCGTTAAAGTTTGGATAGCAATACTGAGTATATACAACTTCCGTATTTTTCTAGGTAATTAATATTTTTAAAGAAAGATTCAAATTTCCGAGTTTGGAATAACCTGACAACATTTGAAAAACTCCTACTGTCATCATAATAAGCGGAAGATGTTGTTTGTACAATGATGGAGGACTTAACTAGCAGAGGAATTGAACCCACGATGCCTGGGTTGGAATTTGACGCGTTTGTCCACTCACCTAACCGGTCATTAGTA
The DNA here is from genome assembly GCA_022651775.1 of Drusus annulatus. Lineage (NCBI taxonomy): Eukaryota > Metazoa > Arthropoda > Insecta > Trichoptera > Limnephilidae > Drusus > Drusus annulatus. The sequence goes on along the minus strand of JAGWCC010000005.1, from coordinate 2,583,780 downwards.
CATTATTCATCCTGACTCCATTGCATTTGCATACTTACATATTTCAAAGTCGATTCCATTCAATAAAATTCACGATGGAACACTTTTGTTACAATAAGATTATAAAAGTGTATGACGCTGTTCCAGTTATTTATTAAAAAAATATACACATGTATTTAGCATTATACGGGTATCAACTATAACATTTTGTTTGAAAACCTAATCGCTAGATCAATGTATATTTTATCCATCGCTTATAAAGAAACAAGAAGAAAATGGGATCTCAAATAACATCTTTGTCATTTAGTATGTAATGCCTATTCCCTTAAGAGTACGTTCTGTACAAACGATAAGATTATGGAAGCTTAGGTATATGATACACTAAACTCGAATATAAAATTCATATGGTGTAGACTCATTTTTCATCTCACGAATGGAGTGAAATAAATAAAGACTGTGTCTGTTTTTACGATTCAAAAAAGGGAATAATTTTTTAAGCAACATTGAACCCGTTTGTATACGATAACGTTTATCCGTAGACAATAGATAATAAAAAAATAAGGTTTGTAAGAAAAATGTGTTCCTACTGGGGTACCTCGTTCTAAGGCCACATTGTACATGGTTTTTGTAATAATTCAAACATCAATTTAGTTTTTTCAAGTAAAAATAAATATTTTTCTAATAGTAAAATATATGAACATCAATTGTGAGGCAAATAAAAAATACTTCATGAGAAATATCTTCTTAACGAAAGAAAAAGATGGTTGAAAATATAATTCACCAAGAGTTTCTACGAAGGTGATAACATTTATACACAGATAAAAGCATTTATACGTAGACGATAACTACCCAAAACCAGGGAAACTATCGTACCCATAATTTAATGTTGCGAGGTTCAAGAAATGAACGCTGTTGGCGCAAATAAAAAAAAATGTCCAAAGAAGAAAAGCTATCAGTTCACAGTGGAGTGTTTTTATCAACCCTGATGTATGGTAGTGAGGCATGGAACTGGCAAAGGTAGGATTAAAGCAGACCGAATGCTGTAGAAATGAGATCCTTGAGGTGTATACATGTATTTGATAAAACCATGAATGACCGTGTTAAAAATGTATCCGGAAAGAATGCAAGAGGTGAGGTGATTTTTCACAAAAACGGCGCCATACAAATCGTCCAAATATTATTATTATTATTATTAAGGCTGTTGCAAACGTAATAAAAAGGATAAATAAAGGAATGCTTAGATAATTTGGGCATGTAGAGCAGATGAACGAAGAAAAGGAATGTAAGGAGAATATGTCAAGCGAATGTGAATGGTAAAAAAAGTCGCGAACGCCCAAGAAAGACATGGCATGGAAAGAGGAGCAATGTCAAGAGTCAGAATAATAAAAGGGTATGTATGAGACGGTGCATGAATGTGAAAAAAACAAGGAGTGTGTGTCAAGACAAAGTAGCGTGGCGGTCCATCCTCTCGACCAACCTCTGCGGGGAAACGACGTGATGGTTAGTGTAGTTTAGATGTAAACGGAAGTGGGGATGGTAATGAGGAGAAAAATGAAGGTATGTAAGTCTCCCTAAGCACGAGCATTTTCTCAATTAGGGAGGTGATTGTCATTGACTAGAAACTAGAGATTGTATATTAATTGAACTTATACTATACCTACTATTAGTATTAAGTAAAAAATGTTCATATTGTACAAATAATTAAATAAAAAATGTGTCCGACAATTCAAATCTTGTAACTTATTATACTTATAGTTATTTCAAGCAACTTTTCGAATCTGATTGGTGGTGTCTGGCCAGAACGATGTCAAAGTATTTTATACTTTAAACGAGGTGCAAAATTTTTCCTTTTCAATGTATTCAATGTTCCATATTTTGTGATAAAACTCATATAATTTTAATTGATATTCTTTAGCCCTCTTCGGAATTTGACATCACGACTTTAAACCAAAAAATGTACCCCTCAGCAATTGTGGCTGTTTCCATTGCCAAAAGGCCAAAAAAAAATACTTACAACTGGCGAGTACCCGGCATGCTTTTCAATGCCACTCAGAGAAATAAAGTAATTGTGTTTTAATTCTGTTTATTAAATTGCTTTTTAATTATATAATTAAACATTTTTTATCCGTCTAGTGCGTATATGAATAAATCAGAAGGTTTTCCGACGTATGAGCAGGCCACATACAGCTGTCAATGTGAGTAGCATGAATTTTCCAAATTTAGTCCAAACACGCATTGTTTAGGTGAACAGTGTACGTACAGCCTAATGCGTCGGTCGAATATAAATTGGGATGTTCTTCACCTGCTTTACCTTGTTTATAACCTTAAAACTCTTTCACTGAAAGTAGCGTCTCTGCAAACATAGCATCCCTGCACAATGAGAAAAATGCAGTATTTTTTTTTCGAAATTCATCACTTCATCGTTCGTAAATCAATTCCCTATAACGTTAAATTCAATTTCGTATTTATTGACAAAATAATTCAATAAATAAATCGTACAATCCGAACTTACAAATAAGTGAGTAAATTATTTGAAACATCATTATCGTCACTTATTCAAAGTGCGTACTTAAACATTACGACGAATTCAAATAAAACCGACCCGCAATGTACTCGTAAGTACGTACCAAAATAGTTATGTTTGCTATGATTTTATCTAAGGAGGAACTGTAATCAGAGGATCGACATCATACTTGCACTTAACGACGCCATAAAGACACGGGTCTCCTATAAAAACGGAACAAATATCTCCATCGTGAAAATCGACTGTGATGAGTTATAAAAAACCTGAACATCGAACTAAATAATGTATCTCGACAGAAGAGGTATTATTCTTTTTATGGTGGCCCTTCGTGGGAAAAACAAGGAAACCAATAAAATATCAGGAAAAATTGAAGCGCCTGCGAAGAGCACAGAAATAATTCAACACGCGCAAAAGATTCGCGAGGATCACACCTAAAGTAAAAAGGTAACGTTATAAAGAAGTAACGTTAGAGTAGATACTTGTATAGTATTGTTATACAGACGTCAAAACAAATAGAAATTATCTGAAAAAAAATATCGAAAATAAGACCTCGGCTTCAGATTCAGTGGTCGCGGATTCTAAACCCGGAGTATGTAAATAACATTTGTTTAGTTTTCATGTGTTATTGCACATGTTTTTTATGTGAATACCATACAAGAGTCTCAACTGTTTCTAACCGCCGGGAGTGGGCTATGGCATCCCCATTTTGGATATTTCTTGAGGCTGAAGGTACTGGAGAGGAGAAGGAGGTGGATAAGATGAAGATTGGGAGGTACTTGGCTATTCAGATCTAGAAACACGGCTAAAGCCATTTTAAGCAACGGAGCGATACTTAGAGTGTCTTCCACGTTTAACTCTACTTTTTCACGTTTAATTAAAGTAAAATAATGAACAGTATATTTCCGGTACTTTCCAGAGTGATCGATACTATTAGTTTCACCCTGGTGAAAAAGCAACGATTCAAAAATCTAAGCGCTTTAAATCTAAGCCTCTTCCTAATTCCATTAACTTCCCTTTCCCTTCTGCCTTACAATGTATTCAAATAGGGGGTGCCATAATCCTACTGGCTCCAGGAAAATGGTACTCTTTTGCAGTATTTATAAGATTGGCCAAATTGGGCAATAAAAATGAAGAACGCTATTTAGTTGAGTTAGGTTAAGAAAGGCATGCACAATGATATAGCAACCCGAAAACTTAAAACGCGTAACGTATTCAGGCGACTTAAAAAATCCCCTTCCGTTTATTTTCTGTTAGACAAAACCAACGTGACTAAACACGGCGTACTTTCTGAAACGGAGACCAAAAACTAAACATTCGCTACGACGGGTAAACTCGCATACGTGGTTATCGCTCTCTCTAAACATTAAATTCATAAGGGAACCTGAATGGCAAAGTTCTGAAATGTGAAACCTATCAAATTGAATAGGTGAGTTTACGAACGGAAACTGTTATCCCAAAATGTATTAAATTTAAATGTAACTAGATCCGGTGATGTTGCGATCCGTCCCTTTCCTGTTATTGGGCATATAAATGTTAGGCAAAAAGTTTGGTAGATTACGGCAAATTGAAATATTATAAATGGTATGAGGTGGATATAACATCAACACTATTTCAAAAACATGTTAATTAATTCAATGCTTTTTTTAATGTAGCACGGTATAAGAGTTCCAACTGTCCTGGACCGGTGAAGCTAAAGCACACCTATTTAAGGAATATAGGGGGGATGAACAAAGATGGAGAAAAATAATAAGTGGAATAAATGCAGAATTAGGTACCTGGCTATTCAAAAGATTCAACTGCCCGTAGCCATTAGGACTATGGCTAAATTGGGGGAAATCGTGAAGTTGTAAGAAGTTGAAATAAAGAGAGGGAAGAGGAAGGTGAGGACGGCCTCCGTGGTCGAGTGGCAAGACGCTCGACTACGAATCCAGAGGTCACGGGCTCAAACCCGGCGTGCGTAAAAAAAGAAATAATATTTATATGTCATAACACATTTAATTCAAATGAAATAATGTAAAGTATATTTGCGGCACGTTCCAGAGTGGTAGATAATATATATATATACCCTGGTGAAAGGCCACCATTCAGAATAGAAACGTTACTTGAAATGGCTTTAGCCGTGTTTGGTGACCAGATCTGAATAGCCAGGTACCTTAAAAACTTTATTTCCTTCATCTCCCTAATATCTTATAAATATTTTAAATATTAGGTTAATGTTTATTTGATTAAAGGCTGTATTTAAAATAAAGGCACATTATAAAAAGTGTTATCAACCCACGCCGTGTTTCGAACCGCCACCTCAGGATCTAGAGCCAAAGAGCTTTCAGCTCTGTCATGGAGATTGTCATTATTGTGTAATTGTGTCAAGTTTAACAATGTGTACATGCTTTTAAATAGCGCGACACAATTCTACAACATGCTTTGACCTGACAAGCAAAAATTTGTATACAACAAAAAATATGAGCAGAAAACGTTTTATGAGATACCAGCGAGGCCAGAGGGCTTCCGTTAGCATTGCATTATTTCAAAAGTTTGTCAAAAAGCTTTTTTTAATAATTACTGCGGATGAAATGTAAAATGTTGTACGACCAAAGTTTAATCTCCCGGGAAGCAGGAGGCCGGGTAAACAGTTCGCATAGAAACAATGATGAATGTCTACAAACAGTTCCCGCGAGACGCTAGTTTGGTCATTCTTAACAAAGGCTAAGCTTTTACCCTTTGATTCAACCACTGTTTGCGGGATTTGTCTAGAACTTTTACTTCGTTTTAAAGGCAATGACAGACTTTAATAAAGATACATTCTCCTTAAATAAAGATACATTTAATTTCAACGTCTGTATGGAATAAAAATAATTATAACGTAACTAATCAGGTAAATTGCGATGACTCGTGAGTTTTGTCACATTTTTACAGGACTTATGTATTGTCCGGAATCATTTTGCTAAGTTGAGGTAAGGTGAGATTCACGTATTAGCCAGAGTCAATTTGAAGACCTAAACTAACCTTAACTTTTCAGAAAGATTTCCATAAATGCGTAAGGTACCTCTTTTATAAATACTAACAACTTGCAAATAATTTGATTACAGATAATATGTTATTTGTTTTAAAATGACTTTTTTTTATTTTTATTTTAATTACTTTGTCTAACCACGACGTGTTTGTTTTCTGTAAAAAATGTTAATTGGCTGGTAGAACAGGCTAAAAGTATTTTTGGTGCGCAATTGGTAACCCAAATGAACGAATATGTACGACAATTTGGCAGCGCACCGTGATAGAGTTCAAAAAGTTAACCGAATCCGGTCGTTTTACTGTACATAATTCGTATTCCGAAAACGCGCTAGTATTATTTGCTAATGTCAGACGGCCAGATTTCCGGCGTTTTCCTCGTCCCCACCGGAAAACAACATTTTGTTGACCTTTTATTGGCCAAAAGTGCAGCCGTGTTCACAATGCACCGCGAGGACGTTTCCTTCGTAACTAGAAAGTTTATTTTACTGTTGACTTGCACAATTTTAAAATTCTTAACGATATACAGAAACTGCAAACAGCCATAGTATTCAATTATATGTTTTGTTCCAGTTATGACTGAGTTGTGAGTATCACCAATTAGACTAGATGTAGTTCGACATAAAGTTGACTATGGAAATTATGTGAAGCAGAAGGAAATAAGAATGGGAGGAAGGACAAGAAAGAGTAGAATAGTTGGAAAGTAGGTAATCAGATCGAGTTCCCATACATAGTTATAGCCATTTTAAGAAACGTCTCTGTTATGAATCTTCGTCGCTCAGCAAAAAAAAAAACTGAGAGTGTTTTACACCCTAAAACGATTTTTTTAAATTGTTTTGATGTTACCAAACCTTTACTGTTTTAAACAAATTAACTTAAGCCGATTTAGATCCCTAGACATCTGGGTCCAAGGATTATAGAGCTTCGGAAAACAATTAATAATAATATCAAGGCTCACGTTGTTCTACTGTTTTTAATCGGTTGCGTTTAAACTTTTTGTGTTTGTTAAATGAAAAGCTTTTCTTATAAACTGACAAAGGAAGCCAAAACAAAGATATTCTTTTGAAACAATGAAGCCTATTTAGAGCCGAACAATCACAGCATCTGCTGTGTCGAAACAGTTAAAAGCCTAAACGGGTGTTTTTTTTATCTCCAGGGTCACTTTTAAATTCCGAGAGAGAAAATCGTTTCATATTTAGAACATAGGGAAGGAGGGGAACAAATCCGTCTACCCACATCCCCTGTGTATACCACCATTCTGTCATCTTAAGCAGGATGCTGTAATCGGGAGGTGGACCACTTAGTGAGAAGTCAGGGACAAAGTTAAGACGGGAGTTAGGCTAGATGAAAATATGAAGCCTTTGGGAATAGCAGTTAGCAGCAAAAACGAATCATGTGCCCGGCTCACTGGAGCTAGGAACTTTCTTCTGAAACATAATCTGCTCTGAGCTTGATAAATGCTAAGTGCCAGAGAAGTATTACCGTTGTTGTGCTTACATACGAGATTTTCGGGCTAAACCTCTTTTTACTTTAATGTGGACAAGTTTTCGGGTTTTAAAAATTACTTTCCGTTTCTACGATTCGTGTTGTGAATTTATAGCGTGAGATCATTAGTCATTTTGTGCGTAATAATGATTTACACCATTTTTATGTTTTAATGCTTTCATCTTAACATTAGACAAAATTGCGTAAGCAATACTTTATTATTTTTAATTCAGAAAAACGAATAACTTACTATAAAGTTACTACCAGGATTTGCCCAAGTTTTGACACTACGCATGTTTCGTACTTGGCATTTTTTTCTTATTGGACAGTTGATAAATATAAAGAAATCAATTTATTTTTATACGATTTACAGGTAAATAGCATAAATAATATTACATTGTATTAACATTGTGAAGAATAAGATAGGAATGATGGATACATTAAGTGATTGTATATATATTAGTGTTTTTTGTGAACACCTTACTAGGAAAACCTGTGTTCAGGTGTTTTCGTGTTTTAGATAAAGTGTAGGTATGTGTGTTGATTCGTATTAGATATTTTAATTATGTGTGATATTATAAAATAAAAATTAAATTTATATCTTTTTATTTTATTTTCTTTATTTATTTTCTTTATTTATTTTCCTTATTTAGGAAACAAACAGTCATATAAGTTTAAATAAAGTTACAATTATACATATTTTCGACCAATCAAGTTCCATTAATAAGTACATTTAGGTTATATTAACAAGTGAAGATTTAGGTATAAGCATAACATGTTAAATTAAGTACAGTAGATAGATAACAGTAGAATTAGTATCATTTAAAGTAACACTTCAGTAAGTTTCATTTTATAGGATTTCAAATTATGGTTGAAAATGTCTACATCTCGCAGGGTATTATGAGTTTTACAGATTCGTCCTATCAACGAGTTTTGCGCTTTTAGTCTTAAAGTGAGGTATTTTAAGTTATAGTAATATAGGATACACTCATTTTGGGACAAGTATATAATTAAATAAACCAAAAGTGATAGAATGCACAATTGCAACATGGAACCATACAAATGAAATATTTTAATACAAAAGAAACAAAAAACGAAACATTAGGGTACGAAAAGCTGAAAACGCTTTTTAAACATACTACGTAATAGCATAGCGCTTCGATTTGTATTTCAAATTTAAATTTATATATTTTAATCCTATAGATCGTGATTTGAATGACGTTATAAGCTTAACACAATTTCGATAAGAAATTTCCCACAAAAGCTGTGAAAATTTTATGACGCCTTCGAGAGTTCTCGCAGATTAAAAAAATAGATTTCCAATGATGTATAATGATTAAAAAAATATTTTATCGAATAATTTAATGTATGTTTAGAAACAAAAAAATATATATTCAAGATTAAATTTCTGAACGAAAAAAATATTATTTGCAGATAAGAACCCAATCGATGCCTTTTATCATTCATTCTTTCACTCAAAAACTTTTAAATATCATAATAATAAAATTGCATTTCCTCAACTGTAGTCATTTTTGCTAGCAGAGATTGACGCAATAAACAGAGCTCAATTCCAGTTGTTAACAGGAAAACTTCGTCGGACTTCAAATAATAAATAATAATTTTGGTAATAAAAACTAAATGATGATATTAAAAATAATCAATTAAAGAAATCACGTGAGTATCATGTTTAGCGTGGTTAATCAACCATATGTGATGGTTGCTTAAATTTTTAACTTTGGAGGTTTATCGGAGAAATATATATGTTTCAATATTAATAATAATTAAACTTCGATTATTTATGGAGCGCCATTTTTGTGAAATACCACCTTGAGGATACTTAAATAAAATTAAAATTATTCGTATCAAGTAGCAAATATTCAATATTGCAGGAGTGCCATCATGGAGGTCACTTTTCCAAGGAGAGACCTATGAGGGGATTTTTAGTATAATTTGATTTGGATAGTTACTTTTTAGTAAGTGTCATTCCTTTTAGGAACAAAGCAATCCGAGAAACAGCAAAAATGATTTAGTTTTGGCCAAATAAACGCAACGCATATTTCTCCCAAAACAAAGTTTTTGTACAAACATAAAACAATTTTTTTGATAAATTTAAATATGTCTAAAAAATATGTCTATCTTGTGAAATTTGATAACGAAAATCAAAAACTGAACGGTCAGCAAATAGTATGTACAAATCCCGTTTTACTTACCTCTAAGCGATAGTTAAAATTTATTTCTTTCCGTTTTACTTGATTTTCACCACAAAAAGCTAGATTTATACCGAAATTGGGTTAAATTTCATAGAATTAAATTTAATTCATAAGCATTTGCAAAATTAATTAAGTTTTCATAGGTTTTAAATACACATTTACGGAATTATTCGCACTTTTTACTTCAAATTCCTAAAGCACGAAAATCATTTTAAAATTATAAGTATTGCAAAAATGTATAAAAGCCGGTGTACCTAAAGATATTGTGTTTCATTTAACATATTTTCCAGTTTTATTTAAGAATCTCCTTTATTATGACTGTTTTTTTAAAACCTTCTTGGTATTCTCAAAAGAAAGCGGTGCTGAATGCAAACCTGAAGTTATTTCCGAGGCTTTCGTCGAGTGGAGCGCCTTCATTTGAATTGATGCATAAAATTATCTCTAAACATTGATTAAAGGAGTGGTTGCAAAACACACCCTCACCTCGCTTCTCCGTCAATGGTCCCTGTGGAGTTCAAAGAATCTGTTTGATTACACGTATCTATTTAATATTAACTTTGTTTTTTCTTTACAGTATCGAATTGTATCATAATATAAAACAATAAAACACAATATTCTAGTAAAAAATAATGTTACTTCACATGGCTTATCTTGTTCACAACAGCGGGATTCATATTGGTAATGAGTTGATACTATTTGCACTTCCTGTATTTTCTCCAGTAAAAGATATTCAGGATCATTTTAAGACTCTAGGTAATTCATTTACATCCATATCTTTTAACATTTTAAAATAAACAAAACAAAATATACATCAATTTAAACATCAATTTTAAAGGCGTTGTTTTTAACTGCAATTGTGGGCGATAGATTTTTATTTTAATTAGTTGTATGTTTTTCTTTCGTAAGGCTGGCTTAAAAAAGTCTTTATTGCATGTGCCTACCATAAAACCAAGATCTAGAAATACATATTAGTCGTCATAGGTAAAAGCTATGTTTTTAGGCATTTCCATATTATAATCTGTGTACTTGATAATTGAAAGATCTCGATAAATCTACTTTCGTGACGTTATAGTTTCTGGGTATATCTGTGCCACCAAGCGTTTTTTAAGAATAAATTACAAAAAAATAAACACATTGAGTATAACAACATATATCCAGTAAGATATAAATTAATATATAAGATTTTTTTGTATTATTAAGATCATTGAAAAAGTAAGATTATGGTAACAAAAAAAAACTATCAAAGATATGGTTTTAGAACCAAAGAAACTTCTTTGCAAAATAAAATCTATTGTGCTAAAAAACTGTTAAAACATTCGAGCGGTGAGCTCTGGCCTCATAAAACTTAAGCAGCATTTTTTCTGACAACTGTAAATCAATACAATCATTTTAAACTGGCAGTTCATTTTATTATGAGTTATGAAGCGTAAAATGTACAGATTTTAGTGTAAAAAACATTTAATAAAAATTAAATAATAAGTTTGTATGAGACCGCAGACTTTATTTTATTTTTTATAACCGACTGGTTTCGCTTAGCTTAAGCATCATCAGGGTACAAAATTAAACAATCGTGTAAAAAAATTAAATCTGTAGTCTTATAAAAAAATATTATTTCATTTTTATTTAACATGTCAAACCACAAAGTGAAGTTCTACGAAAATATTATAAAAAAACATGTGGTTAAATTGTTTGACAAATTTTTTTCAATCATAAAAGTCCTGAAACCAAGTATTATTTAAAGCAACAAGCTAGGATACTAAATAATATAAAACGTGATACATAAATTACACCTAACCTTTGACGCTTTAAATGAAACCAATATCCACAAAAAAAATCCATGCAATTAATAACAAAAGGAATGAAGGGCTCGAGACGAATGGGTAGACAAATTTGTGCTGCTCTCGCCGCCGTTACGTAAAATAAATCGATAAATTTCCAAGCCACGATGGCGCGGGTATTTGTTTGAAGTTTCTGCCTGGATTCATGTGAGTTTTTAAAGAGTACTTACTGGCGCTATTATGCCCCAAGTGGTAGCGAGTACTGGTTGTGAGGAAAAGGCCGGAGAGGGCATGAAGCGCCCGCACGCGATCGCGCTTCCGCCTCAGATGTTCCCAGCAAGAAGGCACGGAACTAACGTATGATGAGCTCAATGAAAATATTGAAGAATTGTTAGGTTTTTTACTTTTATTTAAACAATAATTATTATTAATTTAAATTTTTAAAAAACAGTTTTTAGTTAAAAGCTCTGCGATGTAATTATTTTTACGCGTGACAGCTGTTTCGCCTTCTGAGGGCATTATCAAACTGTGGAGAAGCCACATACAGACGGACTATTTATATCATGTTTAATGTTATTTTTATTTTTATTTTTAACTACCAATGTCCCCATTAGGTTTTTCTGATAAATTGTAATTATTGTTAATGTCATTAACATGGGGAGTTTCCTACCTAAGGGTATACTATTGTTTGACAAAAGGTCATTAAGGAGGGGCATTGGTGTTTCCTAATTCGTTTTAAGAAACGGGGTTTTTATTTTTATTAATTTGGTTGATAATTATATCTGAATTATTTTTCTTAATTTTCGGTTTAAACACATCAAGTAGTGGTGAATGGATCATATTCTTTTGTTCATTTATTAACTTAAAGTTTGGATCATTTGAATTTTTATTTATTTCCAACTGCTCTAAAAGATTTAATTTTCGGCCTTTGTTTTCTAAATGCAGAGGAGTTATCTTGTTATTATTTTTAAGCGAATGATTTTCGTTTAAGAGATGTTTGGCAAATTGTGAAGCTATTTTATTTTTGTTTTAAATGCTCTTATATGTTCTTTATATCTTATCTTAAAGGACCGGCCGGTTTGTCCAATGTATACAGCATTGCATTCATCACAGTTAAGTTTATAAATGCCGCTATTTTTTTTAATTTCGGTGACTTACTTTTTGAATTTTTAAGTGAAGATCCAATATTATTTTTTGTGCGGAAGGCAATATCCAAGCCACATTTTTTGAGAACTTTAGCAATTTTTGTAGATGTTGGTCCGACAAATTCCAAACATCCAAAATTATTATTTATTTTTGTATTAGTCGTCGGGTAAATTAAATTAAGGTTATTTTTATGTTTTTTACTATTTATTATTTTTTCAATATCTCTATCCTTGAATCCGTTATTTTTTAGCAATAGTTAAAATGATTTTTCTCTCCCTCTCATATGATGCTTTATCCAGTGGTAAATTAGTTAGTCTATGTACCATTGAATGGTACGCGGACAGTTTGTGTGACCATGGGTGTAACGAGTTATTATGGATTGTCGTATCTGTAAAAGTTTGTTTACGGAAAATTTCGAATGTGTGTTTATTGTTTTCTCTACCAATTGTTAAGTCTAAGAAATTAATTTTATTATTATTCTCTTTCAACCGTAAAAGCAGATTTTGCGGTTGATGGAGTTAACCATTTACAAAAATATCTAATTGTCTGTCGGTACCTTTCCAACAGATGAGAATATCGTCGACATAACGAACATAGTAAATAATATGTTTGCTTAAGGCTGAATCTAGAATTTGTTTTCAATATGGTCCATAAAAATTTCCGCAAGAAGTGGGCTAAGCGGGGAACCCATAGGTAAGCCATCAATCTGTTGATAATATTTATCGTTAAAATAGAAAATAGTTTGTTTCCACACATATTTTAATTAGATCATATAATTCACTTTTAGTAACCGGGTTTATGTTAGATTTATCTAGTATGTCTTCAATGATTTTAAGGCATTCTTGGATAGGGATATTGCTAAAAAGACTTACCACATCTAAAGATACAAATTGGCAGTTGTGTGGTAGATCTAAGTTTTCGATTTTATTTACAAGCTCCAGAGAATTTTTGACGCTATATTCCGGAGAGAATTTAGTAAATTGTTTGAAGAGAAAAGTTTAGTTTTTTGGCCAGTATTGTTGTTGGAGCATTTATGAAGGAGACAACAGGCCGGATAGGAATGTTTTCTTATGAATTTTCGGTTGTCCGTATAGTGTAGGAGCCCTTGGATTCATTACCACTGTGCTTTTTTCGAGCATATTTAGTGATGAATATTGCTTTGCAATTGTGTATTAGGGTCCGCACGTTCTTTGAAATTTTATCTGTTGGGTCTTTCTTTAAAATTGTAAATTCTTCTGGTTTTTAGGAATGTTTCTACTTTATTTAAGTAATCACTTTTGTTTAAAATGACAACCGAATTTCCCTTGTCCGCTTTGGTAATTGTGAGATCACAGTTTTTAATTTTAGATTTAATATCATTTAGAATTTTGGTTTCTTTGTTAATAAATTTAGTTTTATAAGTTGATTTCAAAGTTTTTTCTCAAGATATCCGTGGTTATTTGTTTAGGTAACCCGTTATTTTTTTTTTACTTTGGAGAGAGAAATTTCAGTATCAATTGCCAGATATTCTATTTGTTTTTTAGTTATCTCCGAGTTTATTTTATATTTAAAGCCCTTATCTAATAAGTTGAAAGATTTACTTTTGGTAGAAATATGCACGTACTTGGGGATCACATTTAACTTTAAACACTCTTGGTTAAACCACAGGTTTTGCACTATTTTCCGATGTTTTAATTTTAATCGTCTGTAAAATATCACTTGAGTAGCTATATCAGCTACCTTCAATTTATTTATGGTTTTAAAGTTTATTTTGTAGAACTCCATTTTAATTTTTAGGTTTTTTACTTTTATTTAAACAATAATTATTATTAATTTAAATTTTTAAAAAACAGTTTTTAGTTAAAAGCTCTGCGATGTAATTATTTTTACGCGTGACAGCTGTTTCGCCTTCTGAGGGCATTATCAAACTGTGGAGAAGCCACATACAGACGGACTATTTATATCATGTTTAATGTTATTATTATTTTTATTTTTAACCCCTAATACACAATTGCAAAGCAATATTCATCACTAAATATGCTCGAAAAAGCACAGTGGTAATGAATCCAAGGGCTCCTACACTATACGGACAACCGAAAATTCATAAGGAAAACATTCCTATCCGGCCTGTTGTCTCCTTCATAAATGCTCCAACAACAATACTGGCCAAAAAACTAAACTTTCTCTTCAAACAATTTACTAAATTCTCTCCGGAATATAGCGTCAAAAATTCTCTGGAGCTTGTAAATAAAATCGAAAACTTAGATCTACCACACAACTGCCAATTTGTATCTTTAGATGTGGTAAGTCTTTTTAGCAATATCCCTATCCAAGAATGCCTTAAAATCATTGAAGACATACTAGATAAATCTAACATAAACCCGGTTACTAAAAGTGAATTATATGATCTAATTAAAATATGTGTGGAAACAAACTATTTTCTATTTAACGATAAATATTATCAACAGATTGATGGCTTACCTATGGGTTCCCCGCTTAGCCCACTTCTTGCGGAAATTTTTATGGACCATATTGAAAAACAAATTCTAGATTCAGCCTTAAGCAAACATATTATTTACTATGTTCGTTATGTCGACGATATTCTCATCTGTTGGAAAGGTACCGACAGACAATTAGATATTTTTGTAAATGGTTAACTCCATCAACCGCAAAATCTGCTTTACGGTTGAAAGAGAGAATAATAATAAAATTAATTTCTTAGACTTAACAATTGGTAGAGAAAACAATAAACACACATTCGAAATTTTCCGTAAACAAACTTTTACAGATACGACAATCCATAATAACTCGTTACACCCATGGTCACACAAACTGTCCGCGTACCATTCAATGGTACATAGACTAACTAATTTACCACTGGATAAAGCATCATATGAGAGGGAGAGAAAAATCATTTTAACTATTGCTAAAAATAACGGATTCAAGGATAGAGATATTGAAAAAATAATAAATAGTAAAAACATAAAAATAACCTTAATTTAATTTACCCGACGACTAATACAAAAATAAATAATAATTTTGGATGTTTGGAATTTGTCGGACCAACATCTACAAAAATTGCTAAAGTTCTCAAAAAATGTGGCTTGGATATTGCCTTCCGCACAAAAAAATAATATTGGATCTTCACTCAAAAATTCAAAAGTAAGTCACCGAAATTAAAAAATAGCGGCATTTATAAACTTAACTGTGATGAATGCAATGCTGTATACATTGGACAAACCGGCCGGTCCTTTAAGATAAGATATAAAGAACATATAAGAGCATTTAAAAACAAAAATAAAATAGCTTCACAATTTGCCAAACATCTCTTAAACGAAAATCATTCGCTTAAAAATAATAACAAGATAACTCCTCTGCATTTAGAAAACAAAGGCCGAAAATTAAATCTTTTAGAGCAGTTGGAAATAAATAAAAATTCAAATGATCCAAACTTTAAGTTAATAAATGAACAAAAGAATATGATCCATTCACCACTACTTGATGTGTTTAAACCGAAAATTAAGAAAAATAATTCAGATATAATTATCAACCAAATTAATAAAAATAAAAACCCCGTTTCTTAAAACGAATTAGGAAACACCAATGCCCCTCCTTAATGACCTTTTGTCAAACAATAGTATACCCTTAGGTAGGGAAACTCCCCATGTTAATGACATTAACAATAATTACAATTTATCAGAAAAACCTAATGGGGACATTGGTAGTTAAAAATAAAAATAATAATAACATTAAACATGATATAAATAGTCCGTCTGTATGTGGCTTCTCCACAGTTTGATAATGCCCTCAGAAGGCGAAACAGCTGTCACGCGTAAAAATAATTACATCGCAGAGCTTTTAACTAAAAACTGTTTTTTAAAAATTTAAATTAATAATAATTATTGTTTAAATAAAAGTAAAAAACCTAAAAATTAAAATGGAGTTCTACAAAATAAACTTTAAAACCATAAATAAATTGAAGGTAGCTGATATAGCTACTCAAGTGATATTTTACAGACGATTAAAATTAAAACATCGGAAAATAGTGCAAAACCTGTGGTTTAACCAAGAGTGTTTAAAGTTAAATGTGATCCCCAAGTACGTGCATATTTCTACCAAAAGTAAATCTTCGGCAGCCATAACAACTGTACAGCGAGCACAGAGGATATGGTTGAAGGAGGAGACTAAGGAATGTTGCCGGAAAAGAGACACGATACTTCACTACATCAAGGTTTTACACTCCGAATTAACCTTTAAATTGCATCCATGGGAATTTGATACCCTGGATTATGACACTCGCGAACACATCAGTGGAATTATATTTGATAAATTTAAAATACAAGAATCTAAACTAAAAAAACTTATCGAAATTAAAAATAAAAATTTGAATACACCAAAAAAAGATCTAAGTGACGAAATTATTAACGAATTTTATAAAAAAACTATTAACCTCTCAGACGCAATTTTTGAAAAAGAAGAAATCAACTTATTAGATAAGGGCTTTAAATATAAAATAAACTCGGAGATAACTAAAAAACAAATAGAATATCTGGCAATTGATACTGAAATTTCTCTCTCCAAAGTAAAAAATAACGGGTTACCTAAACAAATAACCACGGATATCTTGAGAAAAACTTTGAAATCAACTTATAAAACTAAATTTATTAACAAAGAAACCAAAATTCTAAATGATATTAAATCTAAAATTAAAAACTGTGATCTCACAATTACCAAAGCGGACAAGGGAAATTCGGTTGTCATTTTAAACAAAAGTGATTACTTAAATAAAGTAGAAACATTCCTAAAACCAGAAGAATTTACAATTTTAAAGAAAGACCCAACAGATAAAATTTCAAAGAACGTGCGGACCCTAATACACAATTGCAAAGCAATATTCATCACTAAATATGCTCGAAAAAGCACAGTGGTAATGAATCCAAGGGCTCCTACACTATACGGACAACCGAAAATTCATAAGGAAAACATTCCTATCCGGCCTGTTGTCTCCTTCATAAATGCTCCAACAACAATACTGGCCAAAAAACTAAACTTTCTCTTCAAACAATTTACTAAATTCTCTCCGGAATATAGCGTCAAAAATTCTCTGGAGCTTGTAAATAAAATCGAAAACTTAGATCTACCACACAACTGCCAATTTGTATCTTTAGATGTGGTAAGTCTTTTTAGCAATATCCCTATCCAAGAATGCCTTAAAATCATTGAAGACATACTAGATAAATCTAACATAAACCCGGTTACTAAAAGTGAATTATATGATCTAATTAAAATATGTGTGGAAACAAACTATTTTCTATTTAACGATAAATATTATCAACAGATTGATGGCTTACCTATGGGTTCCCCGCTTAGCCCACTTCTTGCGGAAATTTTTATGGACCATATTGAAAAACAAATTCTAGATTCAGCCTTAAGCAAACATATTATTTACTATGTTCGTTATGTCGACGATATTCTCATCTGTTGGAAAGGTACCGACAGACAATTAGATATTTTTGTAAATGGGTTAACTCCATCAACCGCAAAATCTGCTTTACGGTTGAAAGAGAGAATAATAATAAAATTAATTTCTTAGACTTAACAATTGGTAGAGAAAACAATAAACACACATTCGAAATTTTCCGTAAACAAACTTTTACAGATACGACAATCCATAATAACTCGTTACACCCATGGTCACACAAACTGTCCGCGTACCATTCAATGGTACATAGACTAACTAATTTACCACTGGATAAAGCATCATATGAGAGGGAGAGAAAAATCATTTTAACTATTGCTAAAAATAACGGATTCAAGGATAGAGATATTGAAAAAATAATAAATAGTAAAAAACATAAAAATAACCTTAATTTAATTTACCCGACGACTAATACAAAAATAAATAATAATTTTGGATGTTTGGAATTTGTCGGACCAACATCTACAAAAATTGCTAAAGTTCTCAAAAAATGTGGCTTGGATATTGCCTTCCGCACAAAAAATAATATTGGATCTTCACTTAAAAATTCAAAAAGTAAGTCACCGAAATTAAAAAATAGCGGCATTTATAAACTTAACTGTGATGAATGCAATGCTGTATACATTGGACAAACCGGCCGGTCCTTTAAGATAAGATATAAAGAACATATAAGAGCATTTAAAAACAAAAATAAAATAGCTTCACAATTTGCCAAACATCTCTTAAACGAAAATCATTCGCTTAAAAATAATAACAAGATAACTCCTCTGCATTTAGAAAACAAAGGCCGAAAATTAAATCTTTTAGAGCAGTTGGAAATAAATAAAAATTCAAATGATCCAAACTTTAAGTTAATAAATGAACAAAAGAATATGATCCATTCACCACTACTTGATGTGTTTAAACCGAAAATTAAGAAAAATAATTCAGATATAATTATCAACCAAATTAATAAAAATAAAAACCCCGTTTCTTAAAACGAATTAGGAAACACCAATGCCCCTCCTTAATGACCTTTTGTCAAACAATAGTATACCCTTAGGTAGGGAAACTCCCCATGTTAATGACATTAACAATAATTACAATTTATCAGAAAAACCTAATGGGGACATTGGTAGTTAAAAATAAAAATAAAAATAACATTAAACATGATATAAATAGTCCGTCTGTATGTGGCTTCTCCACAGTTTGATAATGCCCTCAGAAGGCGAAACAGCTGTCACGCGTAAAAATAATTACATCGCAGAGCTTTTAACTAAAAACTGTTTTTTAAAAATTTAAATTAATAATAATTATTGTTTAAATAAAAGTAAAAAACCTCTAAAGCGACACTTTGAAAATGAGTTAAATATGCAGTTTTGATCAGGTATTGTTTTTGCATTGAATGCTTTGACTCGTTTGATTCTTGTTTAAGACTTTTTGAGACACATTGAGACGTTTAAAATTTATGGCCCTTCAGGTATCTAAAATATATTCACAATCAGCGCCCTTGAGGTTATTTTCGCACAAAAACGGCGCTTTAAAATTTATCCATTTATTTTTATTTTATTATTTAGAAGAAGGCTCAAGCGACACAAGTTTGAAACTAATTTTAGTTTTTATTGCTTCAGGTAACTCAGTGAGAGTATTATGTTGCCTGGGTTAACTTTTTTTTTCAAAATCCAACCAGGTGCTTAAGACTTTAAAAGCTTTGAAGTGTTCTGGTGCAAACTTCCCAAAATGGCGCTTCAGCCCTTTTGCTGTTTAGCGACGATATGATTAGTTTGATTGGAGGAATGTTGTGAACAGTGTTATATAATGAAATACTCGATCGAAAGTAATATACGAGAAAGGTTTAATTGAAGAAAATGTTTACCTATGATAAGACGAATAAAAAAAATTAAAAAATACTAATTTCACGTACTTTTTTAAATTTTATTTTTGGTGGTTAACTTGTACAATTTCACTGTGATTTTCAAACCGTTTTTGCTTTTTTTTTACATTTTGATGATTTGAAAAGATCCATAGTGGTTTTTTAAAGAAAAATCGGAAATGGCATATTTATATTTGCAGGTAGTAATCAATAATAACAGTTTAATAAAATAATAAAACAGCTTTGAAATGTAGGTCATTGTGATTTTCTAACAAACGATATACCTGTAGGTGGTGTGAATTGTTGAAAAACATCGTTTTATCTTTTTCGAAGGTGACTATTAAATCAAGTCATCTGCGATAATGAGATTATTCAGAACCTCACAGCAAGGGAAAGTTCATAAATGGTTCGTCATGATGCAAGCTTTGTTGCATGGTCGCGTGTATTTAACGCTCAAGTAACTTTACAAATTTGTGCAACTCAAGGCTTTGCCTTATTACTTAAGGTTTTAAATTATTCCATCCTTGTGCCGAGTTTTCACCGAGGGTGGTTGGAATAGGATTTAAGACATGTTTTTGTACAAAGCAACATACGACACATTTTTATTTTGTATTTTGCAATGCAAAATCTAGAATTTTCTCTGAAAAACATTTCTCAAACAAAGAAATAAGTTTCAGTTTAAATTATGAATCCGAGAACAAATAAAATATACAAGGAGATGTTTTCAGAAAAATGTATATTTTAAAAACTCCAACAAACTATGTATACATTACAATAATATTATCCGGTATCTTCTCGAGATTATTAAAAGTATCCTAAAATATCTTTATCCGTGAAAACGATTATTAGATATTCTTTATTATTTTCATTATTGTATCGAGCCACCGCGGCAACCTTAAAACCCACCAGGTTTGTTCAATATTTACGGTTTTAAAAATGATACTTTATTAGTGCTTATAAGTTTATCCGCTGTTAGCATCCATATTTATTAATTACAAGAGGATCAATTAAAACTTTTTTTTAATTCACAGGAATATTTATTGGAGGCAAACAGGGTGGTAAAGTCTATGGGTAGTGCTATTTGGTAAGAAAAAAATGTCATTCACATGAATATATTGAAAAATTCAAACGTCTTTGTTAAAACCCTCTTAATTTAGTTTAAAGCCTAATTGTATCTGATCAAACCATACCCTAGTTGACGCATTCAAATAAAAAAATAAAAATATAAACGAAACGAAAAAAGAACACATACACTTTGTTTAAAACCACTTTTTTATTCAAAATATGTCTACCGGTTTCGGAAGTACCCTTCCATCATCAGGACAACATTAAATTAACCTAAAATACAAAATAAGTGTATGTGTTCTATTTATAAATATGGCAAGCCACAAAGTAAATGCTTTTTACGAATATGAAATGTTGAACATTTAAAAAAAATGTATTTATAAAAGTGTCTGTCATATATATGAGTATTATAAAAAATGAACGGTCAAATCAGCTAGTAAGGTAAAGGGGGGGGGGGGTAGAATACATCTAGGGAGATGTAAATTCAGTAATATATTGAGTACAACTTGTATTTTTTTTTATAAATAAGGCCACTATTATATTTTAAGTCGAAACAAAAAGTGATTCCCGGAAATTGATAACATAAAATCGGTTTTCCATAAAATAAATAAACATTTTTTTTTAGGTTTTCAATACTCTGAGAACTCCTAAATAAGTTATTTATATCTAATAATAATAAACTTGGATTTATGAATATTTGAAAGGAAAAAACGAAAACATGGTTATAAAGGAGGTTTTAACATTATTTTAGGACCATATTCTAGGGACGGTTGGCTACAACCATTTTTAATGTATTATGGTATTTTCAGCACAAAGGGAGTGGAAAAGGCCATCCATTCCGTTTCAAATTCGTATGTTCTTTGGCCGAGACAATATTGTGTTCTTGCGCGGTGCCACATATTATTATGAAAGGAGAGATAGAAAAATGCTGTATTTTTAATGTATACATCTTTCTATCTCAACCAGTTTTGTTTTAAATTAGAATTACGCTCGCGACCGTTGTTCTTTTTAGTTCCTGGCTTTTTCTGTTTCATATTTACGTTGAAGACCAATTACGAACTTGGACACGGAAGAAACGCATCTACCGATTACGCTATCAAAACTGCTTATTTTCATTATTATAAGTGTCTAAAACATTTTTTTTTCATGTGGCATACGATAGGCGTTATGTTTGATCCATGAAACTTTAAGCATTCACCTATAGACTCACATTGAAGAATTCAAATTATTAATCTCGACATAGTTGCAGATATCAGTATCCCAACTTCCACCCCACACGGAGTGTACTTAACTCTTCATCATACGAGAGCGTATGTTTGTGTGTTGTTTAAATCCTCGCAGCATAGGACAACTTCATTTGACTGAATATCGCTCTGGCACATGTTCTTCGTACTCCCACTTTCCAATCGTAATCTAAACCATAAACTTTCCAATTTACCAAACGATTTGCCAGGCACACTTTTTTTACTCGGAGAATGAATACATTGTTTATCTTATTAGTAAATATTACATTTATTTTGGCCGTGTTTTATAAGTCTCTCTTTTTTAATTCTAAAAGAGCCTGCTCAAGAGCTTTCTTAAGCTCCTTAAGGAGTTACTTTACTTACAACTAGAATCGTATTACATGACATTAAAAAACATTGGAAAAATAAAGGTTAATGTACTCTAATTTTATCACTGTAAACGAAATGATTACTATAGTGTACCCACGATAAAATAAGTATTTAAAAACTAACTTGAGATTATTCAAAATAAAATAAAATAGTTATATGATAACTCCCTTATTATACTTTAGTACCAGTTACATTTTTTTATTCCCAGTTTTAGATATTTAAGTTTAAAAATGTTGACTGTTCATAACAACTCCATTATTTACATTTATTTTTCTCCTTAATCATTTACCGAAAATTTTAACATTGGATATTTTCGTTGGTAATAAAATTTTTCGTATCGATGCCATGAGCTTGGTTTTGGTGACGTTCATTTACATTATAATATAATCTATCTGTGAACTTTATTAAGTTACTTAGGAAATAAAAAAATAAATACTTTGTTTTGAACACGGTTTTTAATAACAAATTATATTTATGTTTCTGAACCAATGGTTCCTTCTCCAAGATACAAAGTGTACGCATTATAGTATAGACCAAAACAAAACTGTCAAATAACTTGTGGGAGAGGATTAGAGGAAGGGAGTAATAAGTTATATATTAATGTGAATACAAATTTACGAAGTGGCTCTTTGTGGAAAGGATTTAGTTATTTAGGTTTTCAGAACCAATGATTCCTGTAGAACGAACCATTGTTTCTAAAACATGTAGATAGATTATTATTAAAACAGTGATCAAAACTAAATGTTTTATTATTTAATAAACATGGTTCCACAAAGCACTTTTACAAATATCGAAGAAGTAATTAGGAATTACGTAACGTAGAAAGTGATTAGTAAGGGTTCATTATACGTGAAACATGACGCAGGTATTAAATGCTATGCAAAACACCCCCTTTCTTTGCTCATTAAGTCGGTATTTCTGAACAGCTTTTTCTATTGTTGTCTGATAAACCTGGCTCACGATAATAGTAAACCAGTTATACGCAACCCGTGGCCGAACATAATTTTTTTGCGGCTTAATTATCTACATAAAACATCGGATAGTTTGCGGTTACTCTGGTGTAAATTCTCAAGAACAATATACAAAGCTGAATAGGTAGGTATATGAATAGGATCGTTTAAAAAAAGATCAATAATTAATATTTTTACATGCAGAGAATATGAGAAAAGCTAGTTCACCCGGATTATTAAACAGCTATACCAAGCTTAGGCTTCTAACTCTTCTCCATTCTACAGGATTATTAAGGAAAAGTTTGAGAACAAAGATTGTAATGCTTTTATTACACTCATTGAAAAAAAATATAATTGCCAATAATTTTGCAATTTCATAGTTTTTTTGTTGTTGTGATTTTTTTAATCATATTAAAAACAGATCCAATTTGAAGTGGTAAGTAACGCCAAGAAGATAGGGGTCAGAAAACTTCACTGAGTGGTCAATTTCTCAACAACAGCGTCCAAACTGCGACAGGATAACGTCAAAGCAAAGCCGAAACTTTTAGATCTGTTGATATTGCAAATATGTCTGTAGAAACTAACTAACCAAACTAACTGACGTTTGTTGGTCTATGATATATTTTTTCATAATATTTATTAGATTTCCACAATGGTTGTGCATCACTCCCATTAAACAACTCCCCATAAACAAACTTCTATGCTCAATCGCTATCACCCACCATCTCTCAATCGAATTTTCCCGTGAAATTTGCACAAGAGATAAAACTGAATAACCGTGAAAGGATTCTTCACTTTATGTACTCACACCATTTTGAATTTTTCATAACACGCCTAATGGAATAGACGGGAAGTTGTAACAATGGTGTTCCTCCGTAAGGGATTCTAGTCATGTATGATCGTTAACTATGAGTGAAACTAGCAAAGGGAGCATGGCACAAATGTCCGAATTGCAACTTAAGCTGGCCAAAAATATATGTGAAAAAATGGAGTCGCTAACAGTATAGTCCTTCAATAGTGTTCAAAAAATATAACAAAGAAATCATGACAATTTCAAATATTATAGGACCTATATTAACAAAAAAATTAACTAATAACAAAAATAACTCAAGAATGCACTACGAGTAGAAACATGTCATACATTATGATTTGAAAAAGCTCATTCTGTTCGGTGTATTTTAGCTGTAAATGCAAAACAAAGTTTGTATGAAGCTGGCTCCAAGTGCGTTCATCTTAATGGA
This sequence comes from Drusus annulatus, assembly GCA_022651775.1. Lineage (NCBI taxonomy): Eukaryota > Metazoa > Arthropoda > Insecta > Trichoptera > Limnephilidae > Drusus > Drusus annulatus. Next base: position 2,559,473 of record JAGWCC010000005.1, on the reverse strand, counting down.
AAAAAGCATACATGTAATTTGTTACTTAGATAAGCATGAATAATCACCCTGAAAATGTTCGCGGTATGAGCGTAAAATACGGTGTACTCGTATACTACAATGCATGGATTGATCAATGTGATTGTGCTTGATTTTTTCCGCTACAGGCATTTTGTCATAGTCCCTTCGGTCAATGAGGTAATCCTCATTAAAAAAATGTACCTTGAAAATGATCAACCACACTGTTTCCAGTTGTTTTTGTCAAGGTATTTATTTGTGATAGTTGACCTTTGATTCTTCTATCAATATCAAATCATTAAAAAAAAATTGACTTTAGTCATAATTGTATTTTTGGCCACTTGATAATGCGATTTGGTCATTCTTCCGAAGGGGTGTAAAGGGAGGCACATAAATGTTCGCTACCTGGATGCTTTCAAAGTCGTAAGAGACGAATGCAAATGCCAATTTCAAAGCGTCATCCATATAACGACAAAGCTGTAGATTATTGGTGTTTGGTCGCGTTGGGCAAGCACGTTACTCGGGCGTAAAATGCACACCATTTAATATGATGGAACAAAACACATCGGTGATACAAATCAGTCGGCATATTGTAATAATTGTTGATGGAATTTTAATGGATAGAATTGTTTCTGTACTTAAGAATCAAATTCAAAGGACGATTTATGCTTTATTATAGAATTTTTATCTCTATAAAAAATTAAACAGATTTATTTTTTAAAGTGGTCAAATATTTATATTTTATCCCGTAAACAAAATAAAAAATATTTGGTAAACTTTCAAAAAGTGGTCATGTACAACTTTTTTATCGATAACATAATATCATATAATAATATCGATATAGATATTTGATTTTATTGATAATAAAATATATAATAACAATTTTGGAAATTATCACAGAATAACTCCCAACGATTAAAATCCATAATTATCTTTTTGGACACTTAAACTATGAATATTTAAATATATAACGTATTTTTTCTTATTATTATACTCGCATACTTTCATACGTATTTTTTAATTTTTTTTTATATATTTCATTTCATATTTACCGGTGATTTAATTTGATTTTTTATTTTTTCAACAAGCATGTACTTTTTTGTTTTATTTTTTAATATACCATGTTGGTACTAACATATCATAATGCTCTAACTTTGCTAAAATAACTGTATTATATAAATTTTATGTAGAAGCTCACTAAGCGTTAATAAATTGATGATTTTTTTATGTGACAAAAGCACAAATTAAAAATTAAACGCGTGATAAGTTAACTGTTTGAAAATTAATAATTAATATTCAGAACGGCATCCTGCTTGAAGTTGGACCTTATTACGGCGCAGAATTTGAGGGTCGTTAAGTATCCAACCCTTTAAAAAACATAATAATCGCTACCCGCCGCGTGGACTAATTTTTTTCTGATCATCGATAAATTGAGAGGAGACCAGAAGAGAAAGGGAGACCGGGCGAATATTAAATATTGACAGGAATATTCAGAGCACGCCTTACGAGGTACGTGACCCCCGGAGAGATTGATGGTTATGTCATATTTAATCGCTATATCCGACCTCAGATAGAGCCATAGTTTACAGCGGCACTGAAGATTAGCCCGATCGATATGTTGTAGGTTGGAAGTTGCGGCATCCCTAATGGAAAAAACAAACCCGGGGGATTCTGCTTTCGCGGAAAAAGTCTTGAAGGTATTAATAAATATATTATTTTTTACATCCTGACCTATCAATTGGTACATCATTACCTGTTGTCGTTTAATTCATCCATTTTAAATAAAGAATAATGTTTGCTAAAATACATCATACCTAGGTAGGTACCTTATTAGGTAAGTAGGATTTTAATCGACAGTTTCAAATTTGAAAAATACAAACTGTACGTACGTACTCACAGAGAAAAATTAGTTATTGTTAGTGTGTACTACGTTTTTTTTTTAAGATTTAGTTTATTTTAAAATACTACTTAGTTCTGATGACTTTTTTAACACACCTACTTTGAAAAGTTTTGTTTGTTATAAACGGGTTATTTCACAAATTGAATCATATCTCACCCTGGTGAGATCGTGAGATTCCACTGTTCAGAATCGGGACATTGCATGAAATTGCGTTAGCTTTATTTAGTGACTAGACCTGAATAAACAGGTACTTTTCAACCTTTCTCTTTTTAGTCGTTGTTTTAACGACGTTGGTACTGTCGCTCAAATAATGTTATCGGTGGGTTAGTTAAACATTTTATTTCAAATATGTCTGCTACAATTTACATCAAATGGCAGTGCTTTATTAGGTTTTATGCTTTAAAATTGAAAGCATTTTATGTTCAAAAGTCTCAATTGGTGGGCCGTAGTAAATAAATAGATACATTCATAAATACATGTTCTCGTTGTAAGAGTTGGTAAACTGCGGTTTGGTCTCGTGGTTTCGGACAGTGGTTCAGGAAACATTGTACTAGATTTCGTGGTGGAGTTTCACTGAAACATTTTGATCAAAAACACTGGGTACATAAGTGAGTTATCTCCGCTGACGTTATAGTGGTACGATGCAACCACCAAAGTGCAACACCACTCTATGTCAATACTCCATCACATTACATAACTCTTCACAATGGATGTTTTGGTTTAGTGCGAATTTTATCTGAATCAGTTTAATTTTATTTTATTATTTTTATTTTTTTTAAACTTAACACTAATAGTTGGTTCATATAAATACAATTAATATTTTTCATGTAATCCTTATAATTTATAAACTGAAACAATTACCTCCTTAATTGATAACATTCTCCTAACAAGAGAGGGAGTTCTATCATAAGTTACATAATTTCATGTGCGCATAAAGATTCTTTTACACTAATTATAATTATTCCAAAATGCACATATATATAACGTATAAAAAAATATAATGTACACATTTAAAATGAGTTTGATGTAAAGTGTAGTTTTTTAATTAAAAAAATATATTTCTTTTTTTTCTCAATTCTTATTTCTTTACGAAGATTTTTAAAACACTTAATGCATAACAGAGATTACTTCAATGCTTCAATATTGAACCGTATTACAAAAATGTCCTTATTGCTGCACAAGGCGTTATCCGTGAAAAGTATATATATTGTTTATATTTTCGTAAAAACCAATCACTTTATGGCTAAACATATTTAATGAAAATAAAATAATAACGTTGTATAAGACCACAGACTTTAATTTATTTTTTTTATGACCGGCCGTAGTCAAAATATTTGGTATATTTTCCGTAAACTCATAAAATTTATCATTATTCTTTTACCACATTCTCAGTTGACGTTTTGCCTCTTTCATTTCATATCATCTGTCTCTTTCTCTCTGTTCCTTTGTTTAAATATTATTATTTTATTTTCTTACTGTTCTCTTATTTCATTTTCTATTGTGTTCTCCCTCTGTGTGTATGAGAGTATATAACCACACATTATGTATTTTTGTTTAGTTTCATTTTGTACCCTGATGATGCTTAGACTAAGCGAAACCCGTCGGTCATACAAATTAAAATAAAATCTGTGGTCCTTTACAAAGTTATTATTTAATTTTCAATATTTATATAAATATATATATATATATATATATATATATATATATATATATATGAATTTAGTTAAATAATATATATTTATATATATTATTTAACTAAATTCCACTTCTTTATTTTTAACGTATCTTGAAATCTTGAAATGTGTTCGGGTATAAAACATTGATCCATTTTGATTAAATTAATAATAATTTTTAAATATCATCCATTTTAGTCGTACAAGATTTCTTAAACTTTATTCCTACCTAACTTGATTTTTTTACTTTATGAGACTTGCGTAATGTAATTGTCATTGTATCCATTGAATACATGAGCCATTTTATGAAAATGTCATCACGTTGTTCACCTTTAATTTGAAGTGGAAATGGCTGTGAGATTTGTAATATTTCGAAGAGTGTAAAATAAATATTTTTATGTTCATGTACAATGTACATACATTACGGACGACTCCTTTGCTTTCATGCATATAAAGGTAATATTTCAAATAAACACATTAGTAAGCAAATAACGTAACATTTATCATCCCTTTCTCCCGGGTTTTGACATAATTCATTTCTTATAAAGATTTATTATTTTTGGTTTCTGCATTAATTTTTGTCATTATACAACGTGATATGACAGTTTTGTATGACCACGTGCTTTAATTTTGAAAGCTTCCTAAAATTGTTAGCATATGTAGTGTACTATCGTGCTGATAAGTATTCTCTGCTGTGTACCCACATATGAGGATAAAGAAGCAAAGGCAGCAATTTTTTTCATTCTAAATTATGTAATGAAAAGTTGATAAAGGGTTTGATACATTTTTATTTAATGAATATGTTAAAACATTTAAAGAATATTATTTCAAATTGTTTCTGGTTTAATTAACACAAACAGTTTAATACACAAAATTATCTGTTTCTTTATATTAAATATTCAAAAGTTGACAACGCTTCAGAGCCGTTTTTGTAGATTGCTGATTTTGCTTCTAAGCCCCTTAATATAATAATGATATTTGGATAATTTGTATAGCGCCGTTTTTGTGAAAAATCACCTCAAGGGCGCTGTACAAATCATAATTTCTACTTAATATTAATTCTTAGTTTATATAAATATACAGCAACAATATGTGATATACTACCGTGCTGATAATTATTCTGTACTGTGTACCCACATATGTTAGCATCTAAACTCACCAGTATAAAAATATATTTTTACGCAATAATCCGCAATCCTCAATCCTCGATCTACTGCTTAACAAAAAAATCGTAAATTTTTCACAACCCGCTACCAATGTAAAAAAACTAATGTGTAAATGTCAATAAGGTAATTTTAGTTATAATTTTAGGTATTTAGATAGATCTAGTTGGTAAATTAAGTGAAAGTTTTTAAGTTTTGCAAAGCGCCCTTGGTTGAGGTGATATTTCACAAAAATGGCGCTATATAAATTAGCCAAGTACTATAATACGAGTATGTAGTGTACTATCGTGCTGATAAGTATCCTCTTTTCTGTGTACCCACATTTTTTTGAGAATGATGTTACGTATTTGAGATGTTTTTTGTACTATTGAAGTATAAAATAATCATCATCAATTATTAAAGACCTCGGTTTTTAAAATTATTGGTTCGCGATATTCGTTGTATTTACAGTCAAACAGTCAAAGGGTCAAAATGTACAATTATGTTTAATTATTATAAATACAAATTATCAAAAGCGGTTTTTTGTACGAGTGTTTTCAGTTATACGTAGTTTATTTATGAAACAATTGACATTTTGCAAGTGTTTATTTATCTACAGCAATCATTGTTTCGAAAAGTACACTTTTATGGAAAACCAAATACAAGATATTTTTCAATGGCAATTGCTGATATTTTGTTATGGCATCGATATGTGCATTGCAAATGGATGCAGATGCTCTAAAATCGTCTTTATTTTTTGGTATCATAAAATCCCTCAAAAAACTATTTCAAACAAATGTAATTTATCTTCTCTGACCATTATTTTACAAAAAAAATCATTATTAAAACCTAAACATTGAAAACGTTTTCAGGTATTTTAATAAGCATAATAAGCATACGCGAAAAATCCTAATTTACACACTTTAAATATAAGTTGGGGCTAGTTAGTATAAAAGTAAAAAGTAATCTTTGATTACTTACCAATAAAATTGCGTGTAAAAGTAAAATATTTTTTTAACCATTTCAAAATTTTAGGCCTTAATTAAAAAAAAAAAAAATGATCAACCGAAATGGTTTAATTTGCTGATGTAATTACATAGCTTATTTTGACAGAAAAATTGGTAATGTATACCAACAAACAACTATGGTTATAAAATTAAAACACCATGGTTTGAAAGTGTGTTAATTCGGAAAAAATATTACATTTTAAAGAAAAGCGACCATAAATAAAAGATGATGAATGTGGTCCCTTTTGTGACTCGAAAATATTTTTTTGCACTGAGAACACAAATTTCATATTAATGCTGAATTCCCGCTACGCAACTTTAGCCCAAGATAAGATAATAAAAATTTATTAGTTACGTTTAACCTCTGTTCGCAAAATTAAGTTTAATAAATGGTAGATATTCGTTAAAGTGTTTAAGTATGGAACAAGCTGTCTTTTTGGTAATAAATCACTGTAATTAAAATATATTTATTTTTTCACATTTTGATCTCGCTTAGTCAAGTCAATGTAAAGACTTAAATGATGTTATTTTGTATAAACCAACGAATCATCTAGCATACCATTTACCCGTAAGAGTAGACAGAGATGATTGAATACAACAACCCTCTGTCACGGCGTTAACACCTTACACATTATTCAAACGTATATATTATTGAACTTGAATATTTTTCCGATACTTGACATGGACCGCCTCTATTAGCTATCCGATCCACTTGGTCAGACCGTAGGATCTTCCAGGGACATACCCGACTTTATTCTATCCACTTACGGTACGTGTTAAATGTCACCCGTGGGAATAGACCCTTGAGAGCGATCGAATAATATTTTAGATACTCAAATCCTTGCATTGGAATTTAAGTACACGTACGCCTTAAAAATACTAATTTTTTCGGCAACATTTTAAAGTCGTTATTTCTATGCCAATCCCATGAATCACTACCATAACTAGGTATTTTTAACATATACTTAGGGTAGCAATACTGTGTTTACTTTAATCGTTTTGTGTTACTGGTATTTTAACATAAATTATTACGAAAAACTAGCGCTATTTTTATCTTTCGTTTCATTGAAAAAAACCTTCCATACAATATACCCATATATATTAAGCTCCAAAAAAAACTTCAAGGTAACTTGTGCCTAGTTAATATAAAAATCAAGAATTCAAGGTTGATAGAACTTCGTTTTTCGTAAATACGTATAAATACAAAAGAGTTTATTTTTCTTCAATAATAGCGGGCGTTACACACATTTGAATAACATGTCGTGGGAAAAGTACCTATAAAAACTTATAATATAATACTTCGCACGTAATATCGGTTTCATATCGCCATTAGTCATTTCCCAACACAAGCACATTTTATCATTCTCGGAAAGACGAGTCGTGGTAACGATACAAACTTCAAATGGATCGTTTGAATAATTCAGGAATATTTCTCGGCCTTACTTTCCTCTGCTAAATTTCCGTGCTGATCCCGGAGTTATATCAATAAAGCACTACTTTGATTTGCATTATTATTCGATTCTGTGCGCTGCATCATTCATGAGAAGGTACCGAGCATTGGGATATATCTTATTGCTTTATTTGGTAAAACGTATTACAAGTAGCGTTGGCGACGATTCGTCGTCTGAGATTGGTTTTAAATCTGTCATAAACCCAGTCGCGATTCACTGACTTTGGAGTTTTAGAAGGTGAGTTCATGAACCTGACACTGAAGAATATGTATATAAATACTTTACACAAAATAATTGTCGTCTTATTTTAGTGACATTTTATGATGTGTTGAATAAAATAATGGCATCAATCTATTCGTTTGACTGCTTACATACTCGAATAAATCGAATCAACTCAAATTTGAATTAAACAATTGAGAAAAGGGGGAAAAGAAATAACGTTATGTATGTTAAACAATTTATTATAAATCATACATCTAAACTGTACTTATTTATATATCACAGTTTTTTTTTTCAACAAACAATGGAGAATTAATTTTTAACTTAATTTAAACATCATCCAATTTTGGCCATTGTGAAGTGAAATACATTGTAAAATATTATCTTATTCAAGGTCTGTATCAATCGAACCACTGAACAAAAAATTGTGTTGGTGTACTTTTCGGTTAATAAACATAGCTAAATAATTCTTTATTTAAAAACTATGGTTCTGAAACCTCAAAATATTATAAAACCTCGGTATTTAATATCTCAAAATAGAAAGTTCAGTTTATTCAACCGAAGTTTCCGAATAATGCCATTCACCCTCATGATGCAGGGTATTAAATGTAACTGTTTAAAAAGTATCTTTCCATTCGGAGGTTGTACTTTTTCCATATTGGCTTAACAAAACCTCTTTGAATACTACAATAATGTTAAACACACAAATTGAGTACATCTTTTTAATAAAAATTTATCTTTAAAAATAAAATTTATTTTATCATATTATGTTATTTGCTATCCCTATCACTTGTTATCTATTACTATGTTTGAATTAAAAAAATAAATTTCTCATTAGACAACATGCTAAACGCATTTAACGTGTTAAACGCATTTAACATGTCTAACGCATAACATGTAGAGCGAATGAACGAAGAAAGGAGTGTGAAAAGAATATATGATGCGAAGGTGAATGGAAGAAGAAGTCGAGGACGCCCGAGAAAGACATGGCACGATCAAGTAAATCAAATACTTGAATCGGGTCATGTGAAGAATCAGAATAACAGAAGAATATGTATGAGACGATGTATGAATGTAAATGAAGCAAGAAGTGTGTGCCAAGACAGAGTTGTATGGCGGTGCGTCCTCTCTGCCTACCCCTGCGGGGAAACGGCGTGATGGTTAGTTAGTTAGTTAGTTTAACGCATTTAACGTGTTTTAATTGAATGATGAAATTGAGCAGAAAACTGAATATCACCATTTATTATATGTGAAAAGAACCCTTAGAAGCCAAAAGTACCAATAGTAGGTCACAATGAATATGTGACCGGTGTGCTATAAAAATAAATAGGCAATTCATTACTCGAATGGATAAGACCTTCTATTTATATCACACTCGCCTGGAGTAAGATCTCAGAATAATGCGGCATCGTTAGTTGAATGGCTTTGGTTTCTTTACAGAGATACCTACTAAATAAACAGGAAGGGTTTTTTTTAGTATGGTGTTTTTTTTTTATATTGGGGTACGATTTTGTTCTGTAGTCACTTTTCAGTTGGGGTGTTAACTATCGTGTAGTTTGTACAGTTACAAAGTATTGTTGAAAGTTAGATACTTTAAAAACACGTTTTGGTAATTACAACATTTTATGAAAAGGGATCATCAACAACAATAAAACTAACAGAACATTTTCCTGGATTTAGCGAAAAAAATAAGGCGTACAATTACATATTTCGATACACTGTATTGTGTACCTATAATTATGCTGTAATAGAAATTATTGTTGAAAGAGATGGTAATCTAGAGACCTCCGTTAGACGTTATGCACAAAAATGGGCATTTATCAAATCATTCTACATGTTTTTTTAAATTATTATATATATACACTGCCCTTACTTTATCACATTTAAAGCTAACAGCTATAAGAAAATTATCACAAAGGGGATCGTTAATAGAGTGCAATGGTACTACAATTCAATAACGACAATCCAGATTTTTTTGAAAAATTTATCATGAACGCCAAAGCTCACTGTGAAAAAAACGTTAATAAACAGAATAGTTATTATTACAGAAAGTCAAGGTTGCCTTATGAACAACGTATTTATGCTCGTATAGATAGGTGCTCAAATTGGGTTGGAGGAATCAATTTATATTTTTAGAAGACACTATCGGAAAGTAAGCATTCGACCAAATACGTATTATGAACTTTATTGAGAGATGCTTAATTGATTTTTTTCTGTTGTACAGGACGTGTGGTTTCAACAAAACGGTGCAAAATAAAGCTCGTGTAACCATGCGAAGTTCACACTTGGAAACACCGTGTATAATGGCAGCGTTTGCACGATAGTTACGACTATAGAACATGAGAAACCAATTCAGTTAAAATAAATTTCAATTTCCTAGAGGTATTTGTATTAATAATGCATACCTACAATACTTTTATTATCATTTTAATTTGATTTGCATAAAAAATCACGGGATGAATACTGAGATCTTGTTTATACAGAATTATGTATTTATAAAGTGTCGTTAAATCGGCACATTAATCTACACCAAAAACTAGGGATCTGCATTTTTATTGTTTTTCGTGTTATTTCACGGATTCGTACTTTATTGGAAAGAGATCAATACTAGGTTGGTGCCTTCTTGATTTATAACGATTGTAACAATATATTTGTATTGATTACTAGCGACAGAAAGAAACGCTGGAAGCTATACGGTATACAGACACCAAACACTATAAGTTCCTTATTACTTGTATCTAACAAAGTATGTATCTGGATTTGAAAAAAAAATTTTATATCTTATAAAATTTGACTCCACGCACACATTAGTTTCATATTGAAAAATGGCTTGCAAGAGTAAGATATATAATAAACATTTAAAATATACGGTAAACATAATCGTCTGGTAATATACTATAGATAGGTAATTTATGGCTTGTCTAGATTCAAAAGGGAGTATTTTAAAATTTAATATATTTTCTAATACATACAACAGTTCCAATTTTGAAAACGTTACACTCATCCGTACGTACGCACAAAGAAATTAAATTGTTTTTTTTTTTAATTATTATTACTGGGTCAAAATTTTCGTTGAGACGAATAAACATATTGTTCTCGTAGAGGTAATTATTATTTTATTTACGAAATAATCGCTAACTTTTTTTAGTTAATATAAGATTCGAAAAACTTATGTTAAGGGGCTTTTTTCCGTGCGTGTTTACAACCGAAAAGTGCGATAAGAAAGCTTCAGGGAAAAATGCACAAACTAGTAAATAATTTATTCCACCCTTGACCTATTAACAAACCAAGTGCTGGTGACGGAAAATTGTAAGTGAAATAAGTAACAGAACCCATTTTATTTATGATATCCACTTCAAAGGAGGCTAAATGTAAAAAACATAACTATATTATAAAACACACTTTCTAACGTTAATAACATTTAAATAAAATATTTAAATTATATCACTTACCAACAGGGAAAACCAAAAAATCTCTGACTTCGTAGAAATATTTTGAAACTATTATTTTAAAATAAATATACACATTTATAAACAATAAAAAATAAATTTCTCACGGGTTATCAAGCATTGCATAGTGCTAAAGGTTTAACGTATTTTATAGTTTATTGGGCTTGCTCGATAGTAACAAATATTTTTCCTCGGTAATAACAAAATACATAAATATACTCGTGTACTATATTGTATATATTTTGCCCTGGTGAAGGAGCGTTTGTTTGGAAACCGGTCGGCTTACAAAATAAATAAATGATTTAAACAAATGTATTTTTTTATTATAATACAAGTGTATAACTTAAAAGCAATATTAATGTTTTCAGATATAACAAATATTAAGAGAACACCGCTGTCGTGGTGTTTATTATATTTAGTAAGTAAGCAAATTATTGATAATTAATCCCGATTGCCCGGACGCAAATTGTACTGTGATATACCAAATTTAAGGGTTATTGTTAGGCTGGGGTGTTGTGGGATGAGTGAATTGTAGAGGGAAGACGGTGAGGAAGAGGAGGGATGGAAAGTTCATAGCTTTTCTGATTTATCCATTCCAGAAATAAATTACGTTGTGTTTAAAAAATCGTGAACACCGCACATGAGTTCCAATTGCTCCTAACTGTCCGGAGCCAGTGAGACTACGGCATCCCTAATTGGGGTATTTTTTATGTTTACGGTGGTAAAGGAGGGAAGGAGATGAGAGGTGAAATTTTGTAAGTACTTGGCTATGCAGATTCATAAAATACGACTAAAATGACGTTATTTCAACCAGCGTTATGATTATCTGATTCTGTTTTGTTGTCTAACACTTTCAGTGAATTTTGACTAAAAGTGAGCAACATTATTATTATACTACAAAAATGCCACTTTGATATTTACGCCAAATTGAGCAGAGGTCTTAAGCGTCATTAAGATGAGAAAAAGGTTCAAGTCCCAAAAATATTGTAGAGAGATTATCTTTATTAGAGAATTTGCAAGAACGTTATTTTCTCTTTCAATTCTTCAAATAAAGTTGATTTATAAAGATGACTTCAGGCCGTCAACTTAATAGAAGAATTAATATTCCAAGAGACATTTTCATTGCGAAAAGACAAGTTTGAAAGATTTGGGAGCATATCGGATTATATCTAAATTTGTAATCGACCAACCACTGACGATTTTAATTGAAGAGATGAGGATATTCAACTTTTGTGTGATGATTTTTCATTTTCATTTGAAACAAATGGAGTTTTAACTCAATTCGTATATTCTCGTAGTTTGAAGGTAAAAATGTATTTCACATGAAGAAACGTGTAATTCAATTACTTTCATGAAAACCCTTACTTACTTTCTTCATTTCAGATTGAATTCAATTATTTTTTTTAAAGTTGTATTTTCAAGTACAGTTTTCAAAAACCATGTTTACAATAAATATACTTATTTCCAAGACGTGTGAAATTCAATTTTGTATTTTCATACACTGAGACAAAAAATTCACTGCTGACAAAAACAAACATTTTCACAGATCTGTAAATATGGACACCTAAACAATTTTTCATTTATTGCATAATATTTCTTCTTAGTATAGTTTAGATCAAAGTGCGATCCAAATAAATCCTCGTCCATTTTCGTCTATTTGAAATAGAACTTCGATCCCTTATATTGGCGTTCATGCTAGTTGTTGAGCACCGCCCTATTTCGCTGGTAGCCACTTCAGTCAAACGCTACCCACACACATGGTGACAATACTACCTACGCTCGTAACGCGTACGCCGGACACGTCCACTCTGTCCAGCGATTGACGCACTACTGCAATATTGCATAATACTTCATAAAGCTTAAGTAAAAAATATTTTTAGTTATTTTCTAGCAATATAAAGCGCCCTCGGGGCTATATTTTACAAAACTGACCCAATACAAATTAGCCAAGTATTTTTGTCCATGGAAGAAAGGGTTACTTTTTATACATTCGTACAGCACTAATGAGTCTTGTATGTTATTTTTTGTGTATTATAATTTAAAAAAATGACGAATCAGCGTGAGTACAGTAGTTAAACGACGGTTTTTATACTGCTCCTCTGAAATAAGCTAAATGGAATAAAAACATGAATAAAAATACGGACATATCTTTATGATAAGTCAGGCCATATTCATTAAAGTCCCAGCGGTAAGGGAGCCACAATCAGAGCTGTCATATTGCCGTCCGAATGCCCCATAAAGACAAAGATTAATTATTAGATAATTTCAGGGCTGTACGTTTCAGTGATGCTGCGGCACTTTATTGTTGCCGCTGCGGAAATAATGCCCAGATCTAACAAAAGAAATACTAGGAATTTTCATATTCATCGCTTGAATGGCCGCATGTTTGGACGCTTTACGGCAAAGCTGATAAAAGTCAAACCCATTGATAACATTATGTGAAATTCGCCTTTCTTGATTTGGACGCAGTTAATTATGCAGACAATAAAATGAAACAAAACATTACATCATACGTTTTTAGTATTCTATTGAGGTTTATCTCAATGCTTGCTTACGTTACCTTGGTTTCTAAAAACAATGAATCCTGTGTTAAAAAAAAAAAAAAAAAACAGAGTAAAACATGTCTGAGATAAAGAAAATGCTAAAAAAAAAAAAACTTCTTACAGTCGCTTTATAAATATTTTTTTAAATATATTTTCCAAGAGTTCACTTTTATAAGATTTTAGTAAATGTCAAGATCTCACAAATATAAAATAAATAACACCGTTTTACTATTATTTTGACCTCACTAATCCCAAACCCGAATCCCGAAAATAATTTTAGCAATGCAATCAATAATTTTAGAATGATTTTGATTCACCAATCCAAGCAATATCAAAATAATTGTTCTATTTTGATGGTACCATTTAAATTAATTTTAAGGTTTCACAAATTTACTTTGAACAATCTAAGATGATTAAATAAGAACCTTTTTATCATTGATTAAAATAGCTAAATCGTTTTAATAACTTCTAAACTTAGAAAAGGTTCACAATTTATCAAAAACTAATTTACTCAACAAGGTCATTAGTAGCGAGCATAGATTATCTGGCAGCCATTTACTGGATTCGAATCGTTCTGCGAAGAAATTCCGACAGTTAATTACGGGGAGTTTCATTAAATACGTTTCTAAGACATTAACTGCCTTATAGAACACGCCGAGGGTTTGCCTGACCCGTAGGAATTCGGCGGCGAGAATCGATTCAGTATCAATTTATTCATTTACGCGTAAATGTTTGAGGTACGACCTGTTCCTATGAACAAACATGGCCAATTTACGATCTGTCGTAAAGGCGACAAGCTTCGAGACTCCAAGCGAGACGTTAATGCCGCTCTCTGATAATGAGTATCAATTTAACTCCGCTTAATAATTCTCTTTTCAAGGCGATTACAAACATTAAACACTCTTGGATCCTTGAATATGAACTAAGCCAAGTTTTGCGCGTCACATAAATAAATAATTTGTTTTAAAGCGCAGGTCAAAAACTGTAATCATCCTTTGTCATACCAATCTTCAGCGTTGTGCGTACGAGATATACGAGTATTATTGGATTTAAAATGTTCTCTCTAATTATTAAACATCGTTAATGCTGATGATTTTTTTTAAAGTTAAACTCATGTAAGTATAACCACCTTTGACCCCCTCACTAGTGGTAAGTTTTTTGATTCTGAAACACGGCGTGGATAAAATAACTAGAATTAATTTGTAACATTTTCTATATTTTTTTCATTATTCCAGGTTGGAAGATGATCCTAGTGTCGTCCTGGTGAAAGGCTTATATTTAATATCAAAACGTTCCTTAAAATAGCAATCGTCAGTGATAAATTCAGAATAGCCAAGTACTTCCCATTCTCCCTCTTCCCGCTTTCATTTTTCTTAACATATTTTATGTTCCATGCCCCTTTTCCTCATAATATTCTTTAAATGCAGATATCATATTTCCACCAGCTCGAGTTATTTAAATATTATAATTCTTAGGCGAAAAAAAAAGTATTTAAAAAAATAGTTACTTTTGATACTCTAATTTTTATACTGTATAGTAATTGCAACCATTTGCTATGTCTTCTGCAGCAGCTGGTACAATACCCACTTGACTTCAAGCATTTATAATCAGCTTTTAATACAGTTATTAGTGGATGTAATGATTATGTCCACTCTACACAGACGCTTTGATATCTCGTACTTATGTTATGACAGGTGATTTACATCGGTTCAGCTTTGCATACGTATATCCTCTTCCCAAGCAACTTGGCGAAGGTGGTTGACACAATAAAGGTATACCGAGCTTAAACTTGGCCAACAACATTCAAACTCCGAAAGCTTAGAAGTTCGCCACTTGCATGTCAAATGGCCTGGAGAGAGCCTTACTTCAACTATACAATAAAATCGTCTTGGGTGCATACACTGAAAATCGATTCGGCGAAGTGTTCCGATTTCTCGAAAGTCACTAAAGTGTATTCCCGGCGGCGAGAGGCTTCTCGGATTCCGCGATAAGAAATAATATATGAAAAAGAACCAGTTATGAAATTTGTATTGCTTCGAGGAAACTTGGGTACATAAGAAATACAGTTTGAATTCAACAAACGGAAAGTTTCAGCGGGCAATGGCGGATTTCAATAGAAAAGCGTTGCATAAATGTTTTTTTTTATTATTTATCTTTGTCGAGAGAGCTCCATTGCCTCCACTCATAAATGATGAATTGATTTCTAAATGCATTTATCGTTACACATCCGTTTTTTGTTGATTATACTGGAAGACAATTGTGATGTATTGGATATTCTATGATAAATATAAGAAAGAAAAATATTTCAAAATAATAAAATAACTGAAAGACATTTACGAGCCAATACATATGAAACATATCTAACTTAGATCAGAAGCATACAGCGCATATAGCCGAAAATCTTTGGAATCTCCAATTTTTTTATTTATTGTGAAAGGTTGCTGTTGTTTAGTGTTTTACATTTTCATGTAATTTAATTGACCGGTTTGTACCCCAGAGGACAAATGCGTCGGATTTTCACCCAGGCGTCACTTTGCTCGGTCTTTCTTAAAAAAAACTCTCTTTACGTAATGACCATTTTACCGTAAGAAATTGAATCTACTTAACACATTTATCTAGGAGACAAACTAACCACTTTTATGAGTTTTTTGCTGCTAGATCCGGCGGCTTTTGGTTGAACTACGCCCCTTTTAGATATTGGTGACCATTTATAGAGCTTTGCACTTTTAACCCAATGCATGGTATAGTAACTAACTAAATGTCACGCCATTTCCTTAGAAGGGTAAGTAGTGAAGATAGACCGTCACACAGCTCTGCCTTGGTACACGCTTCATCCTTCATTGAAATTTATGCATCGTCTCATAGATACTTTTCCGTTAGACTCTTGATATAACCCGACTCAAGTATTCGACTTCTTCTACCATACACTTTCGCTTCATATATTCTCCGATCATTTGCGCAACACATTCAAACAATCTCAGCGTACCTTTATTAATCTTGTACACTACGATTACATCAGGCTTGTATTCTTTCACCAGTCGCTACATTTGTAACACGGTCGTACATAGTTTTACGCACATATGCCTCAGGGGTTTCATTTCCAGTTCCATGCCTCATTGTTATACGAGTACATCAGGGTTGGTATCAGCACTTCATTGTAGACTGCTATAGCATGCTTATATCAGTTGGGTAGGTATATACAAATGATTACAATTATAGAAAGCAAAATTCTTATTTTTAATACATCAGCATAATATTTCGCTCTACCGAAATAGACAAAACATATAAATTTACTCTTTATTGGGTGCATTTATTTTTTAAAGTTGGGTATCATTTTTAAATACCTACTTATTTTAAGAAAACGTGTCATACTATCCATTGGTCATGCATACCATGCAAGTCATACAAAAGGGTGAAGCCCTATCAACAGTTACCAACGTCTAAACTGGGCGCAGCCCAACTAAAATCCGATCGAAATGGAAACTCGCCGTCAATGCCAACGTACGTGTATCCACTTCGAGTAATGTAACCGTTAAGTTTTAACACACACACACATCAAAAGGACGTTGAGTTTATCGTGCAGTAGCGTGATCGTAATTAAATTGCAGACTTTTTTGCGTGGATTTTTTTTTTTTTTTTTTTTTTTTCATATCTGCAGAAGAAGCAGCATAGGATCTGGCACAATAATATAATAGATAAAAGCTGACCCTGACTCGTTGGCATACATTTGTGCCATTCAATAACGTTTTTCATGAACCAATTACACTTCTCTGTTACATCCATGATCTTACACCAAAGTGAACCTTACTGTAGATAGTTTAGTTGTGGATTGGTTTAAAAGTTTTGAAATAAACTTGCCATTTTTACGGTATCTAATTTTCTCAAATAGAAAAGGTTACGAACACTTAAATACAAATAGAAATCGCTGAAATGGTGGGTTTTTTCCGTTGTTGTAACCTTTTAAATTTGCAAGTATACTCCTGTCACCAAGATCTTTAGGAAAGTAAAAACATGAACAAGGAAAATATATGAATATTCGTGTGAACCATAGTTCCTAGTTTTTCACTTCATAATTCTAGGTTTTCGGGGTGTTGAATAAAGATTTGTTTGCCTATCACGGTGACATATAGTTAAAAAATTTTCATGCTAGATTTTTGTTGTATTATTGTTATATGTACCGTAAGTGAGAGAAATCGTATTGTTATGCCATACATTTCCAATGCATGGAGACCGGTATCCACCGAGGGTCAATATGTGCTAAAAACATACCGCTGATGGCTTTTTCTATCTCTTAAATCACTCATTTATTTGAAATGTAGTTTACAATAGAGCCCCAAGCGTCAGTACTGTATAATGTCTATCTACCGATAATAATAATAATAACAGTGAAGTCATATAGCACAGTTTTGTGATATATTTAACCTCAAGTGCGCTTCATACTAAATTACCCAACCTAATATAAAAATAGGAAAAAATGATATATACAAATGAAAATGAATCGTTATCATAAATCATAAAAGAAAAAAGTGCATGTGTACATAAACAGATTTAAAAAACAATTTACTAGAAGCTAAGGGTGTAAAAAACCAGATGAAAAGTATGAATTTATATTAACAAATTTGTTAAAGCGAAGAAAAGGAAATTATATTGAGGACTGTTAGCATGCTGATATTTACTGGTCTATCATTGTTGATCTAGTAATTATGTAAAGAATAACACACACCCTAAGAATGGTTAAAGTAAGAATTTTATTTTACCGACCCGTTAGTAGCTGAGTGGACTAACGCGTCTAATTCCCACCCAGACGCTAAGCAGCTAGCTAAGTTCTTCGTCATTGCAAAAGCAAACTTTTCTGCTTATTATGGTGGCACGAGGAGTTTTTTTTTTAACAGGAATTTTTTGTCTTTCTTTTTAAAAGAATAAATAAAAATCTTCTGCGATCTTTATGGAAAAGAGTAAAAAGTAATCAAAGCCTTTTGTTTGAAATTAGTCCAAAAACTCATTGAAACCATTTTTTGACAAGAAACAAAAACACAAACAACACGTTTACAGACGCAAAACCCTCCGGTAAACAGAAACCATTAATAAAATCTCAGTTAGCATTTGAGTTCCTTTGCGGCGCGTTCGTGTCTTGTCCGAACCCTCTTTAGGCCTCCCCTTACCTTAAACCAAAGAAAAGGTTCTAGTTCTGTCCGCCCCGGGCGTTTTGCTTCCAGAATAAATCTATGGATTGTCACCAGCAGCAGTGGTGTAATGTGTAAACGTAAAGGATGTGTCTAGTTTCCGGATTTGGATAAATAGAGAAATCTTCCGACTGAAAATTCATTTCAGTATCCTTTTACTAATGAATTGTTCAAACAAGTAGGTGTATGAAATTATTATGTGAATACAGCTAATTATATATTTTTTATATATATATATATATATATATATATATATTTATGCAAAATACTTAATTAAAAGCGGGAAACCGTGATATTTTTTAAAATTTTCATGTTTTTCCTTTCATTCAGTTCAAAGTTTAAAGCTAAAAGTTGTTATCTGAATTTAGGCTTTGAAGGAGTTCCATGTTCACAAAATAAATATAATATAGCTAGTTTAGTTTTGACGTTGGAAAATAATGTCAACAACCGTCCATTTCATAGTAGATCCCCCCTACATATCTTATAGGATAAATATAGGATAACCTTATTTTTTACAGCATAACTAGAAATGTGTATTTGTGAAATACACAGTAATAGTAGTGAATAAACAAATATCTTCACTTTAAATTTATATCAAGTTTTAAGGCTTTACACACCATCGTAATATTGATAACTGAAAGAATATATACTATCTTCAAAGAATATGAACATATAAAAAGACGCAGAAGTAAAAATATTAGTTCGAGATTCGAACAAAGAACCTTCATACTATCTCTATACTTCCACGACCAGCTGGTAGGAAGTTTCAAGTTCGATTCTTGGTCACAACCTTATTTTTTAACTCTTCATATTTTTTTCTGTTTAGATAAAGTTTGTTATATTCTTTCAGTTATCAAAAAAAACTTGAATCGAAGAGTCTCTTCCCTCGAAGAATATTAAAAAAACTTTAAAAAATATGAAAACAGAAAATAAAACATAGAGAGTAAAAAACGACAATCATAAAACAGCTTTAATGTAAAAGGAAGATCATAAAAATAATTATAAATGCACTTTCGAAAAATAGACATAGATAAAAGAAAAGACCGAAATCAGTACGACTTTTATACCAATAGAACAGGTGGACAGTTCAAATAGGTACCTCGAAGCTGAATTTTCAAGTCATGCGATATCTGGCAGAACAGAGAGATCGACAAGTGGAGTTCCACGTTCTCTAAACAGCTAGACAGCGAATAAAGCTGAACAAAGCAGTTTTTAATACCAGTTTTCCAATAACCTGTTTTTAGAAACGAACATAATATTTCGATTATTAGCGAGATGGTTTATTCTAATGCTAAGCGTCCCAAAAAAACATGAAAGGCGAGAGAACAACACGTTGGAACCAAGTTCAAAATTCTGCTTTGTAGGAAAATTACAAATTACATGGTTAGGGTACATGACCAGAATGCCAGCAAAACGACTAATGAACAAAATAATTTTGCCTTTGAAGTTCAATTAGTCACAAAATCGAAACAATTTATTACTCATGTAAATTAAACAAATTTACAAGTACATACAGGGGGGTTTATTGCCTCGTTGCATCGGGGTGATGAAATCACTAATAGGTGCTACATAAAGTTGACTAAGTACTTATTATATTTGCAGGTCGAATTATTATTGTAAATAAATAATAATAATTGTAAAATAATGCACAAGTATTATCAAAATTTACTACACAGTGGAAAAAAATGGATAAAGAGGGGAAGTGGTATATTGGCACCAAGCTGGTGGGAACAGATGGAGATTCTGTAATTGGATCTCTTTAGCATTGTCTGTGCAAATATCTACCACGGATCGAGGGCACCGAACACAAACTAGGGACACGGTGGCGCATTACGAAAACGATGGATCCTTGACCCAATAGGAAAATAAAATAAAAAATTAATTAGTGAATTAATGAATTTCTCATTATTTTAATATTTAATACCGCACAAGAGTCTCAGAACTGCTTCCAACCGTCTAAAGCCAGTGAGACTATGGTATTTCCAATTGGGGTATGTTATAAGGCTGAAGGTAGTAGGGGAAGGAAAGGAGATGGGAAAGAGGAAGGTTGGGAAGTACCTGGCTATTCAGATTTGGTCACAAAACACGGCTTAAAGTCATTTTAAGCAACGTTTCGATTCTGAATGGTGGTATTTCACCAGGGCGATACTTCGAGTATTTAGCACTCTGGAACGTGCCGCAAATATAGTATGCATTATTTTTATATTTATTAAATATGTTATGACACATTTTGTTTGTATAAATGTTATTTGCGCACACCTAGTTTGAACCTGTGACCTCTGGATTCTTAGCCAAATGTCATACCACTCAATCACGGAGGCATAAGAGAAAAAAAAAAAAACATGAATTTAACTTCAGTTACGATGGCTGAAATAGAAATAAAAATACCTCGGTGCGCTATTTCTTAAAAATATAAAATATCCTGAGAAAGAAATAATTAGCTAATTGTAAACTTGAATGTACAAAGTAACTAATATAAAATTTTTTTTTTTTTTTTTTTTTTAAATCACAGAAACGGCAAAAAATAATGCTTTAAAGTAAGAAGTATATTTATTGTGGTTACTCACGATGTTTTTTGGTAGATTTTCAATTACTATATGGAGTTGTTGAAAAAATATGCTAATACGCTCATTAAAGCGTGGCAAATCTATCATGCTAGACGTAAATAAAACAAGTAAAAGTAAATAATTTAGGACGCTCGACTAGCAGACGGTCGGATAGAGTTAATTAATCAAAAGGGGTACCGACCTGGTTTGGGCATGTAGAGCGAATAAACGGAGAAAGGAGTGTGAAAAGAATATGTGATGCGAAAGTGAATGGAAGAGTCAAAATAACAGAAGAGTATATATGGGATGATGTATGAATGTGAATGAAGCAAGGAGTGTGTGCCAAGACAGAGTTGTATGGCGGTCCGTTCTCTCTGCCCACCCCTGCGGAGAAACGGCGCGATTGTTAGTTAGTTAGTTAGTTAGGTACCGACTTACTCCCTTTTCAACACAAATTATCAATTTTTGGAGAAATGAGATGTCTACTATGAATGGTATGGAATAAAGCTGCTTTAAATAAAATTTGTTTTGAATCATTTAAAAAATCCGTTTTCAGTGTGTCACTATTTATATATTCTGGACCAAATCTTTATGTAAGGATAAGATAAAATTACTCAAAATGTGTTTAAATTTAAAATAGGCATAAATTACTTTTAAAATAGCACTTTTTTCTTAGTTGATACAAGGAAAACAAGTCTAAATGAATAGAAAGTTATATTTTTGACTTGGTTTTTCGTATCTATGAGTAGCAAGATAAAAATAAAGGTTTTCATAATATCGCATTGTTTTCTGTTCAGATTTTCATTACTTCAGCCCCCAGAGTGATGATATTACACCACCACCTGAGTGAGTTCGTAAGGTTATCAGTCTGGCGCGTCGGCTAGCAAGTCTCACCTGTATTAATATAATGTCTAAATCAGTGTTTTAATCTCTCTCGTGCTACGTATTACACAATATAATAATTTGTACCTCCAAACGAGTGTAATGTTTTCAAATTTGAATAAAATAATAATATTAATTACTGACATAATATCAATAATCTTCAACGTAAATATGAAACAGGAAAACCAAAAAATAAAAATATCCGGGAGTAACGCTTCTGCCAGTGGAGCCACCGATACCTTATTAGAAACTGGCATTTTTAATCGGTCTTATACTTCGTTGAAAATTATTAATATCATTCTATCAATCTTCTGATTTTGGCCGGATAGAGTAGAGGTTCCGAGTTCGAGTCTAGGTCGCAACCGTTATTCTTCTGTTTTCTAGCTTTTTTGTTTCACATTTACGTTGAAGATTATTGTCATTATTTCAATAATTGATGTGAAAATAATAAGCATAAAATCTTTAAAGTTAATTCTTATTAAAGAAAGAGTATTTTCAAATCCTTACCTATCTAATAAAGTTTCAACATATGTAATGTATTTTAGCAGACATTATTCTATATTTAAAATGAGTAGATATTTTCTTGGCAAGTCAAGTTATATCTCGTGATTTTTTTCCCGCTGTTAACAGCAACTAGTAGAAATTTATTACAATTACTTACAATAAACAACATTAATATGTGAATCTTAATAAAAAATATACGAGTATAATGT
Organism: Drusus annulatus; assembly: GCA_022651775.1. Classification (NCBI taxonomy): domain Eukaryota; kingdom Metazoa; phylum Arthropoda; class Insecta; order Trichoptera; family Limnephilidae; genus Drusus; species Drusus annulatus. The sequence continues at coordinate 2,536,768 of JAGWCC010000005.1, read as the reverse complement.
ATTTTAGCAGACATTATTCTATATTTAAAATGAGTAGATATTTTCTTGGCAAGTCAAGTTATATCTCGTGATTTTTTTCCCGCTGTTAACAGCAACTAGTAGAAATTTATTACAATTACTTACAATAAACAACATTAATATGTGAATCTTAATAACAAATATATGAATATAATGAAAGCATTGTAGAGTAACATTAACTATGCAATTTCCCACGTGTAACTTTCACCGCATGCAAAGATAATCACAATAGATTTCTTGTTACGCGTTACGACGTTTCTGTACAAACAATGAAGAACTGTTACGGCTCTTCGCTTTATTGTCTATTCCGTCTGTGCTTTATGCCTACGCCATTTCGCCCTGTCGTTTCAAGAGCGTTCGTGCTGGTTTATTTGTTTTAATTCGACTCACTATGCCGCTGTTAAGACGCTCTAAAATATTATTTTAAAGTGAAGTAACTTACGCCGCCGTGCGCTTTATACGTTTGAAGATGATTTGGAAATTCGTAGGAAATTCAGAAATTTGATGTAACAACGCTGATGATTTTGCATAAATTATTTTTTTAAATTTGTTCAGAAATTTAATGTTACAATGCTGATGATTTTGCATAAATTATTTTTTCAAATATCGTTAACGTACAACTCTAATGAAACAAAGAAAACAGTAAACAAGATTTGACTGTTAATAAAACATATATTTTAATGTAAATACGGCAAAAGTTTTCCAACCGCCCTTTGGCATCCATCTTGTGAGGCTGAAGGATGTGAGGAGAGTAAGGAGTTGAAAGAGAAATGTTGGGAAGAACTTGGCTATTAAGATCTGGCCACTGAACACGGATAATGCTATTTCGAGCAAACGTTTCAAATCACAATTATGATATTTCACCAGGGCGGTGCTGAGAGTATCTTAAAGGGGTGCAAATATACTAAATGACGATCATGGAATGTTGAGTGAGGTTACTAGAGCTAACTCGTTTTCATATAGAGACATAATTTAATTTAAACAATTTCTATAATTTTATTGAAATGTGTTTTTTGTACGGAAATACCACACAAGAGTCCCAGCTGTTCTCAACCTTATGGAACCAGTTGTAAGGCTGAAGTTTGTAAAAATAATAAGGAAATGGGGAAGGGGAAGATTGTAAAATTTTTGGCTATTCAGATCTGGTCATCAAATTGGCCAAAGCAATTTCTAGTAACGTTTAGATTCTGAATGGTGGTCTTTCACAAGGGCGAAACGTGCCGCAAATAAAATTTATATTAATTAATTGAGGGGAGCATTTTTTAGCAGCCACGCCCTTAAGGCTCATTATTAATGTCTTGAACTCGAAATCAATTCTCATTTGTAGAAATGGTCGGTTAAAATTTATATTACAAACAAGGTTAGAAGCTGAGTAGACAAACGCGTCAGATTTCCACCCGGGCGTCGTGAGTTCGATTCTTCTGCTAGCTCTTCAAGTTATCCATCAGTGCACAAGCAACATTTTTGCTTATTATGATGTTAGTAAGAGTTTTTCAAATATTGCCAGGTTATTCGTAACCCGGAAATGTTTGTCTTTCTTTAAAAAAAAAATAATGTACTTCGTTTAATGTAAACGTAACTTTAAAGTACTCAATAAAATTAGAATATCAGCATTAATTAAAAATTCATCAGTCATCAATCACTTTTCCAGTAGTTTTTTTAAATAACAAACCTTTTAAATCAGGCAAGCATCTACTGAAAATTTTATTTAAAATCTTAGCGAATACAAGTTAAATGGAGATTTTTCATGGGTAAGTTCAAACTTATAATATATTTCCCTGACTGAAGTAAGCAGGAACAAAAGAAAGTAAACAGCGAACGCTGTAAGTTATTATTTGATTTAAGTCCGTGGTAATTGAATTAATTTGGGGAACAAATTTCCAAGGCATTATTCCTGAGTAATGTTTTGAGAAAGTGACGTATTTTGATCATTATAATAACATTCTTCAGAATTTATCCAAACGAATATTCTATCGTCTATCAAAAGTCAAGGGGGAAATCATCTAAGTGAAATATTGAAATAATTAAAATTCGCCTCTCCAAAAATGTTCTCGCAATGGTGAATCATAATTTTCGTTTTAAGTGTTTCATTGCGAACAAACAGTGTTCTTTCGGGGCTCGGGTGGTAACGTCCATAAAAAGATCGTTAAAAAGAATTCTGCGGAAACCCGAGAGTAGAGTGGGGTTAACGGGGACCACGGCCAAAGGGTACAACTCACCCCTGGTTGCTTTAATTTATTTGATTCTCTGCCATCCCTATAAAATTCTCATTTGCATTTTTAATATTATATGCAAAATCCTTCCCGAGACGTTCGCACATTTACTCAGGGTATCTTTTGGATAAATGGTAACATTTTATCAAAAAGGTTGAAACTTAAACTATATCCCAAGTTTTATGCCACTTCATTTGTCTCCCGTTCTAAGCAAAAATTAAAATTTCAAATAAGATTTTATGCAGGAAAATATATTTTAAACGACCTATGAATATAAACCGACCCGAATATAATGTGTGAAAAGCAAAGTTTTCAATTAATTTTGCTGAAGGCTAAGAAAACGGCTTTAGTTCAACCAGTTTTAGTTTGAACCTGCTCTTTATGAATCCGAATCCGAAATAACAATGTCATTTAACTTTCGTTCGAGCACGAATTTCATGAGATTGAATAAAAATACGTTTTCAATTTTTTTATTAAGGATCGGTCGTGACTGACCATTTTCCATTTTGATTATTTCCGATTCTTCATAAATGTATTTTAAAAATATGATTGACCAGTTGTTGGTATTCGAGTTTCAACTCACTTTTCTCATTGGACGATTGAAAAATGTGCGACCAACAGATTTGAATCTTGTCTTATTTTCTGACAGTTAAAAGGTTATTTCGTTATTCCCTAGTTCAATATATCGTCGCTAGAAAGACAAAAGGGCTTAAGCGACACTTTGATCTAAAATTAGTTAAATATGCAGTTTTGATCAGTTTTTTTTCTGCATCGAATGCTCTGATTCTCGTTTGATTTTGAAGACTTTTGTGGCCCTTCAGCCATCTAAATTATATTTGTTACATGGGAAAAGTCTTCACTCAAGCAACACAAATTTGGGACTTTTTCAGCTTTTTGTCGCTTCAGGTAACTCAGTGAGAGCATTGAGTTACCTGAGTTAACTTTTTTTTTTAAATATAACCAGGTACGGAAGACTTTTGAATTTTATTGTAAAAAAACCTTTGAAGTGCTCTGGTGTAAACTTCCTAACTTGGCGCTTCAGCTGTTTTGCCTTTCCGGTTACTATATGGTAAGAGCTATGCGTTAACTTAGAAATTTCAGTCCGAAAAACCTGACCAAATTTGATAATGCTTTAAGCTCATTGAGAGTGTTTGCTGCCTTATACAATCAGATTTCTGCTTTATAGCATTTATTATTATTGTTTACTACACGAGTTTCAAACTCTTTTTCGGAAGGCTTTTTTTCTTATTGAACAATATTAATATATTTTTCTAAATATTTTAGCAATGTTTTGTTTTTACTTATTTTAAAACTTATGTGGATATTTCAAAGTTCGATAACTCATGATAGAAATGAGATAATACAACGAAAATTTCATGATGCCATAACTTATCGTGTGAGAGTTGCTACTAAGTGCTTTCGATACTCTATTTCTATTTCTGATTATATATATGCAAAGTAACCTTAAAAAGTGATCTTAAATAAAATCAGAAGCTTTTAAAACGATTTTTTGTAATTTTCTTCTGTCACCCAATAGGTTTATCCATAACAATAGAACTACTAACATACAGAGGCGTAAACAGTATTGAACCCGAGACCCTTTACATACCCGCAACTCATCAGGGTGTATTTCTGCGGAAAACTTTAGAAAAATCTACTTCCCAAATCCTTTTGGCAATAATGATGTAATGCAGTCCCTTGTCAGTTTCCGACCCATGTCTAATTTGGTTGAACGTGAATCCTTGATACCCAAACAGGTTCAAAGCCTTTGAGATGATAAGAAGTCTGTGATAATGGTCACACATTCTACCAAAGCGAACAACAACATAATTCTGTAACGTCTATTGTGAATCTAACGAAGAAAAGTTTATATATTACGAAAAGTATTTTTTTAAACACTAAATTTTAAGTAAAAATAAATGTAAAGACAATGCATAAATGTGTAATATTTAACCTTACATCAAAGCTGGAAAGTGCTTAAAGATGTCCAGCAAAAACTGTCAAACGGTGGCCTCAGGCATCATGAAGTTTTTTTAATGTATAGATCAGCACATCTTCATTTTTATCATTTATGATGTATCCATTTATCTGTTGAAAGTCGAGAGGGCATATATTATATAGTTTGTTCCAAATTTTCCATTATTTCAGTAAGAAGTTTCTTAAGCAGTGTTGAACTCTACTGATAGACCATAATAAAAGTTGTTTAAATACTTGAGAGATAAGTTACATTTTACTGTGTTTTTTTATTTTTCAGTGAAATATGTAAGGGAATTTGAAATATACACAATAATCCATACAGCCAAAGTCGAGTCGTAAAACAAGCAATCTTAATAAATTTATGAAATCGAATCATTTCATTTAAAAGCCTGTACCTTGTTCGTATTTTATCAAAATTTGGGGCTAGAAATAACGACAATTTCGTCGACAAAAACATAAAACCTGTTTCTAGTTTTGAAGTAACAATATTTTGAGTATTAGATCAATGTTGTTTTCTTTTTATTATTAAAAATATTTAACTTAAATACGATGTGAACAGATAAAACCAAATATTAATGTTACAGTCAAAGTTATCCTCATCACATACGTTAATAACTTCAGTGAGGCTGGAAATAGTGCTACGCCGACGTCTGTCACATGCGTCGGTTCTCGTCGGTTGCTGACGCCACAGTACCTGGCCGACGTCGCTCGAGTACAGTTGTCTCCAAGGGTGTCAACAAAAATTAATCCGGTTTCGACCGTATATTAATTGATATTTACGTAGAGAAATGATTCCCAAAATATATTTTTGTCTCTAAATAATAATAAAAAAATCATATACCACATTGTAAATTTAAATATGGGCACAACTCTTCGATATGAAGTCCTTACAAAAATTGCTGTACCCTGTAAGTTATGTTAAACTGTACCTTAAAAGCATGTAAAGAATTTTACTGAATTGATCAAATTTAAATGAAATATTAACTGCCATGCCGTTTGTTATTTCTTATAATTTTATTAATTTTCAATTACAACCATTTGTTTCCTAAATAAATAAAAAAATAAGGAAAATAAAAATATTAATACCGTGAAACCCATTTTTTTTTAAATTTACTTAATTTTGCATTTTTTACGAACGGATTTTTTTGTTACATAATAGTAATAAATATTTTCTCAATTTTTTCATCACTGCTTTGTAAATTTTGTATTCCAGTTAGGCGTCAATAAATAAATAAAATAGAGTTGAAAGAAATAGCACATGGCACTGATGGAGTTCGTTTTGTTGTTGCTATTTCATTCAGCTCCTACCCTTGAGATTAATTTTATACGATTTCAATCGCAGGAAACACCCTTAGTCGAAATTGAATTTGGGCTTCAAATATTCAGGGACACATTAGTGAGAATTCGGTCATTATTTCTCGGGTCACAAGGCGCCACCTATGGCCGACCCATCACATTTGGCTACAACCGACCGTGGCTTTTATACTTCTCCATGGCTTCATTTAATGCCGCAAAACTTGTTTACCCGGATTCCCAATGAACCCATTCAAGTTAATAGTTAAGGTAAACGGGGCACACCTCCAGAAATAATTAAATCTTCCTAATTTATTGAATGGTGGACCGCACAACGTAGGTATTATTAAACGAGTGTCTATCCGCAAATGGTGCTTTGGTTAAGCTATCGATTTCAACGTTTGGCTGGAGAAATCATTTTCATTTAACATCTTTCAAGGCCAAACCTCTATCTAAAGGTGTTTCACATTATCAACTCGTGACAGTGGGTTACAAAAAAGCTTAAGTTTAATTTATTTTTAATTATTATTATTCAATGCCATATATTATCATGTTCGTTAATTTATTATCTTCGTGTTGTTATTTTTCTAGGTATTATATGAAACATATGAGATTCCATCACCGCCCCCCTAAGATCTGGAATTAAAAATAAGAAATATTAAAATTGACATTTTTTTTTTTCAGGGGCGTGCACCGTGATTTTCATAGAGTCTGTAAAGCTGGTCTCCCATGCAGTGGCGTGCACAAAGTTTTTGATATGGGTAGGAAATAAGAAAACCAGTGTTTTAATTTATTTTAAAACTTACCACAGACAAATATTTCTTGTGTTTTTACCAAATAAATACGAATAAAAAATTTTGATCTCGTGATTACACGATAGAAAACCAACATAATATTTACTATTATTTCGTTATTACCTAGCTCTAATAATTTATATAAGTACCGATAGATGGTGGCACTGTTTGGCACCGATATTTTTCATTTTGTAAGTAGCTGTACTAATTAATAGAGATACCAACAGATCGCACTGATTGCTATACAGGCAGCGGCAGTGGTAGCAATGCGAAGCACTGCGTTTTTGACACTTAACGAATCGTCTCCTAAAATAAAGGCGCACACACGTACATTTTTTTTTTTTTGTGTAAAATAAATATATTTTCCATTATCCTTTCTCTGTCCACAACTTTAAGCTTCACAACATACTTTTAGTTAAAGATGCCATAGTCCAACTGACTCCAGAAGGTTGAGAGCAGTTGGGACTTTTTTTGCGGTTTTCACATTTAAAAAAATATTTTTTAAATATTGAGATGTTAAAACAACCTACGGACGTAAAAAACGTTATCTTAGATTATTGAAGCGCGTTCATTTAATAATGCAAACAAGATAATAAAAACGGTCGATTTGATATAATGAAGAATTCCAATTAAAAAAATGATAACTTAAGAACAACTCACATTATTTCTGAATAAATCAAGTGTTTTGGTGTATTACATTCTTTCAATTAATGAATCACCAACATTCCTAAATTCACGGAACCAGTTGTGACGTCATAAGAACGCCCAGAATGTCAACAGACAGGAAGAATCATAACTGATTCGGATATATGACGTCACATAACGCTTATTTCCTCCACTTTACTTGCCACTTAATTTTGGATCGTTTTGGTTGGCCTAAGAAAACTCTATTTAAAAATAAAAATACATTATAAAGAGGTGCTTTAAAAAACTACTGGTATATGAATATAAGTGTCAAATTGGTCGGTGAATATCTTAGAAATATTTTTCTTACTGGGATTCATTAGTCATCTAAAAACCTTTGCTAATCTTACAATAAATGCATATATTATTTGATAAATGTGATAAGGTATTTCGACCTTCCCATCGGCTTGGTTTAGAGCTGTTTTTATAATATAGTACAGTTCTGCCAGTATTACTTAGCGTTCGCACACTAGTGAGCGTATGGTATATAACCTGCCAAATACATAATTATTATATTTTGTAGTCTTGACTTTTTTTAACTTTTAGTTATGCTACTGTATTTTAAACTTTAATTTATATTTCTTCATTCATTATCTAGACTTTCTGTCTTACTTTTGCCTTCTTTCGACCATAGTAAACAAACGTATAAGGAGATGATGAAAAACAAATTAAAAATCATCCATCATTTAATTACAAAGTAAAGACGTAGAAGCCAAGATAGTTGTAGTTATTTATTTACTCTGAAACATATGCAAAAATTCAATAATTCATCTAACCACAAATGCTAAATGGGATATTTTGACCTTTCCATTGGCTGTGGAGCTTTTGTATCTCTGTTTGGCATCGACATGTAAAATACAAAGTAAAGACGTAGCAGCCATTCTCTGAGCGGATCGCGGCCTTTTCCAGGGGTGGGATGCCGCATGCATAAATCAGCATCGGAATACAAATTCTGTTGGGCCTGGGATGGGTAATATACATCGACATCTACAAGGGTGTATTGACAGATTTTTACATATGGACGTAATACCATCCAGATATTTGTAATAGAATATTTTGTATTCAGTTGGCTTCGTTACTTCGTGCGTAGGAATCGTTTGGATATGAATGTAATGGGAAATATTTTACCGGCTATACCTTTTTTTTTTTAAAAAAACGAGTATTATTTTAATATCAAAATGTAAGCAAATATATTGATATTTATTGTTTGTTGTGGTAAACTTGTAAAATAATATGTTATTTTTCCGTGTTGTTTATGCACGACAGCTGTTTCGTTTTCATTTATAATCTTATAAGACTGTAATTAAAAAGCAATTTTACCGACAGCAATATTGACGCATTAGAAAGGTGAATTAGTTATAAAATACATATAAATACGCTGACTTGTATATACTTGTATGTATTCACACATGTAATAAAAACAAATATAGATATATATTACCTATTTAAAACATATTCTTATGACACCCTGGTGAGAAGTCACTATTAAGAGTCGCAACATTGCATTGAAAAGGTTTTAGCCGTGTTTAATGTTAGATACATCCTAACTCTTTTTACCATCTCCTTTCCCACATCAGGTTCAGAAATAAATTACCTTCGAATGGAAAAACGGCATAACCACGTGGTAGAGTTAAATAATCATAAAAATTTACATATAACAAACAATATGAAATTCCACAAACTACCAAAAACAAGATTTAACACATATACTGTTTACTGCACTCTTCTGAAATGGAATTTTTAACCATGCTAGTAATCACGATGCACGAAATGTATTTTTTAAACAAACAAATTTTGCACATTGTTTGCTCTCAACACAACATGAACTATGTTCTATACATGTTCAAATATTCAGCAAGAACTCACGCGTTTAATTAAATTCTACTTACACTTAACGGAAACAAACTTTCATCAGACTGAACAAATAACGCGAGCACTCCACGAACAATAGAAACATGGCTTTTTCCATAGAGATAATTATAATGAACAGTGTTTGTACCTCAACTCATCCCGCCTCCATAATCCGCGAAGCTAACAAACGAAATGCTAGCGCTTGCAAAAATATCTCTATGGCGTATCCGAGTGCTTTGTGAGTTTGGTATGCGATGTGGAGCGGGAATTTTATTACAGTATTTAATAGAATTTCCCGGCGGTCGCCAGACACTTCTGCACTCACAAGATGGCCGCAGGTGAGGCGATGCACCTGAAGCTAATCAACTCAACTTTAAAATTGCCTGCTCCCCCCCCCCCCGATGGCCGTAATTATAAGTTCCCGAGTAGGACGGCAGACGTACGTAAGCTGAACTCCGCAGTGAGAATTTAAATTAATTGCAACACTGGTCTGTGAATAAGAAAACCTGTCGATTAGTAGAGTTTTATCGTTTCTGGAGGATGGTGCTAAGACAATTTTGAATTCTGGAACGAGGTATAAATATAAATTAAATGCATTTTTATTTGACGTTGTCGAGACGTTACCTCTGGATGACGTTACCTCTGTGATCCAAGAAGTTTATTATTCTGCCACGGGGGTCGCACATGTTTTTATATTTTCGTAGAAAGCAATCACTTTTTGGTTTGAAATATTTAATGAAAATTAAATAATAACTTTGTATAAGACCCCAGATTATTTAATTTATTTTTTATGACCAACCGGTTTTGCTTAGCCTAGGAATCAACAGGGTATAAAATTAAAATAAATAAAAAATACAAATTCTTACTGAAAAAGATCATACCTTCAATAAAAGCAGCGGTGATCGTATACTCCATAAAAATGGTCATGGCGATAGATTAAATAATTTAGAAGCACTAGAAATAAAGAGAGCCAATCAAATTAATAGTCATATTCTTAAAAAGCAGTTAAATTTTTGCAGTAGTCTAAGGTATATTTCCAATAAACTCCATAATTCTTGCATCACCTTCTCAGTTGACTCTTTGCTCTTTTATTTCATAGTATCTGTCTCTATGTCGCTGTTTAAATGTTATTCTATTGTTTTCTCACTGTTCTCTTATTTTATTTTATATTTTGTTCTTCTTCCATTTGTAAATATAACCGCACACTTTGTATTTTTTGTTAAAATTTAATTTTGTACCCTGATGATGCTTAAACTAAGCGAAACCGGTCGAACATAAAAATTAAAATAAAATCTGTGGTCTTATACAAAGTTGTTATTTATTTCCATTACATGCTTATATTTTATGTAAATGCCTTTTCTCAATCTCAATCCCGAACTCTACTATTATTTCTAGGTTTATTGATTTTCGATAGGATTAAGATTACTGTTTTGAGACTAATAGCTTTCGACTTTCAACGCTTTTTTTACACTAGGCTTAAATGCTTTGTACCTACCACGAATGAACGATAAATTAAGTAACTTAACTGAAGAATTTTACTAAGGTAACATGACAAGCGTTTACTTTTTCAACTTCTTGCTCTTTCTAGTCAATTAATTTAAACATTATTACATACATTTTTATGCTTATTTACAAAAGAAGAAGCAAATATACATTCTATTTAAAAATTACAATTAGGTTTACATAATTACGATTATTATTTTTTCAATATTTGCTATTTCAGAAGTTGTTTCCCGGATATCTTACAAAATTTATATTTAAATAAGCTGGCTAGTAGCTGAGTGGATAAATGCGTCGTGTTCTCACCCAGGCATCGTGGGATTAATTTTTCTGCTAGCCAAGCTCTCCATCATTGCACAAGCAACATTTTTTTACTTGGTAAGAGTTTTCAAATATTTTCAGATAACTTATTTATTTAACCTTTATGTGACTGAAAGGGTAACCGGGTACCTTTTCGGTTTTTAACATAGATTTTTTTAATGTTCCAGTTAGTTTAATCAACTGAAACTTCCTGACATCTCCACAATAGTGGAAAAGAACATTTAAACATAACCATTGGATATGTAAAGGGTGGTGTGTAAGCGAAAAAGACGTAAGAAAAACTTACACCTTCTAATGACTGACGGGTTACCCGGGTACCCTCATATGTTTTGTATTGAATTCATTTATATAATATGAGGTAGATATAACAAAAAATCCCACATTGGCAAAGCCTGTTTATAGGGTACTTGTGATCAGTCAAATAGCAGTGAAAAACCATCTACCATGGAATGCACATGACTTATATCCATATATATATACTCGTATATATTACTTATACAAATCAACAATAGGTTTTCTATAGCAGTACATTAAAGGAGACCCTGAAAAGTATGTCACAATAACAAATATTGAGCTATGTAAACATTCTAGAAGGTATTTTAACCGTATTTTATAATCAAAAGGTCTAATAAAGTGATATTTTAGTAAGCTTATAATTTTAAATCTAATTACAGAAGGATACCATCACACATGACTTAAATTAAGTATTAACATTTTTAAGGTGGCGAACGGGGTATAGGGTTGTTTTTTTTTGTTATTTACTCGTTCATCTACATTGTGGATATACGCTTGTATTGCTTAACCATTGATAATATAACATGAAAATCGTTGCCTAGTATCAATTTACTACCTAGTATTAACAAACAAAATGTATCTTTAAATATGTCTTAATAAAAATGGATTAGTTATTATTTTTAACGCATCTTTTAATATTGTTAATGTTTACAAGTAAAAATTATTTTTAAAGATGGCAATTATACATTTCCCGAAACTGCTTTTGGCGCTTCATGCAATTTTGTTTGTCAATTGTATGACAAAATTGAAAATTTCCCAGGACGTCAAATAGAATGGATTTTTCTTAGCCACTTAAAAGTATTGTTTTCAGCAAAATTCCATTTTTGATTATTTATCATTGTTAATATCACGGTTAAAAAATTTGGTTCCGTTAGGTGGGATTTTTTTTCCGTGTAAGCGGAACGCTATGGTTGAATGTGTTTTTCACTTATTTATAAAATGTTAAAATGAGCATAAATAATGGAAATCATTAATATATCTGAAAAATATTTCATATAATATTCTCGCACTAGCTTTTGAAGTTTATGAAATTATAAAAAAATACAAAACACGAAATACATTTTAAGAAATACGTACTTAATTTAATAGATATAACATTATGTATTGCACACGGTTACAATGAAAAGGGTATTTCATAATATATTAATGAAAATTAAATAATAACTTTGTATAAGACCACAGTTTTTTTTTAAATTCATTTTATGACCGACCGGTTTCAAAATTAAAGTAAACAAAAAATTCACAATGTGTGGTTATATATACTCATACATACATAGGGAGAAGAAAGCATAAAATAAAATAAAAAAGACAACAGTAATAAAATAAAAAAAATGAAAGAGGCAAAACGTCAACTGAGTACGTAATAAAAAAAAATGAGATTTTTTTGAGTTTACGGAAATATACCTAATATTGGACTACTGGACAAATTTAATTGATTATTAAGAATATGACTATTAATTTGATTGGCTCTCTTTGGTGCTTCTTAATTATTTAATCTGTTGCCATGACTTGACATCTGTGGTCTTATGCAAAGTTATTATTTCATTTTCATTAAATATGTTAAACCACAAAGTGATTGGTTTCTACGAAAATATAACTTATTTATTATTAGTTATTCGTAACCCGGGAATGTTTTTCATTATTTAAAAATAAAAGCAAAAGAAAAAAAGAACAATATTCAAAATCCAGATCCTTAATTGACCCAACACCATGCTTTAATTGAATTGGTGAATATATTTTCTCAAAAAATTCTTTACAAATAATTCTACTTCACACTTTGTCAATCAAAAGTTTATTAGTGAGGATTTTTAACATTGGGTTGGTTATCAGATTTCTTTTATTGGAAATCGGTTCTTTACCTTTGGTGAATAGTGCGAACACCGACTGAGTAGTTATTCAGAATTGACAAGTATTTCCGTTTCTCTGTGGCCTATTGTAGTCCATTATTTAACCCGAATCGGAGAACCCTGTCTAGGTAAGTGAATAAACCTGTTCCTTGCAAGGCCACATTTCGGTGAAGGTTTAATTAAAACTTCACGTGTATATTAATAGCAAAACAGCCTACGGACCAAACAAAAGTTATAGGCTTAGATTCATTATAGTGCCTACCTACATTAATCTGTAGGTAAGGGACGTAATTTATATTCTACTACTAGCCTTTGCGCGTGAAAATAAAGGTAGAACTTTTTTCACAATTTGAAAATAATATGCCGGTATGGATTTATGTTGAAATATAACGCACTGAACTTTTTAAATTGCACTAAGAGAAAAGAACTGATTTCAACGTAACGAAACCGTATTTGACGTGATAATAATGAAAAGTGAGATTTTAACATCTACAATGAGAAAGACAATTATTTGTGTTAACTGCGAAAGAAACAATTTTTTTAACAAATGTTTCTTAATGTTGCGGTTTTTCCACTGTCTCTTATAAGATTTTTTGTTTATTCGAAGTAAACTCACATCGTTGTGTGCTCCAATATGCAAATTTATTAACAATAAAGATGTGAAATACATAAATGAAATAAATTAATAACCTAATAAAAAAACGTTGCGGTTAGAATAAATGAGTAAAAATAGATTAGTTCTTATTTCTACATTTATTGTTTAGTTTAACAGTAGATACATTAAAATAAAACGAACGACTAATAGAAAAAATAATGCCAATGTAATGATAATTGTGGCGTTGTACGCCAAATGTGATGCCAGATATAATATTGGCGTCAAATGTAGCCTTACCTCTCTATCTTGGGATGTCATATCGATTATATTGGGGGAATCCTAGGTTATAATTATTTTAAAAAATACATAATATTCGCACTATGTATTTTCTAATATTAAGTGTTGAGTTTTTTTTTTAATGAGAGGGAGAGAACACTGATTCACTTTTCAAAAATGTTTGTTTTGGTGAAAACGTACTCGTACAACGCGATGGTCATGCCGCAGAGCAGTTTTTAATGCAGCGGCTGGAATTGTAGAATGGCATGCTGCATATGGCAGATAATGATCCTGGTCGTCCTGTTGTTCTTCGCGATATTGCCAGTCAATTCAAACTCAACCTCAGTTGTCCTTTTTTTTGACGGAACGCATTTCTCTCTTTTTTCAAAATAAAAATTTCTTAAAAATTTCTTAAAATTTCGGTCTTCTGATCCCCTGGATCGAATCCGTTGATTCTCCTCCATCATTTCTGCGAGTCTGTTGGCAGTTGATTCCTATCCATCTGAAAAAAAACTCGGCAAGCCGTTCTTTTGTTTTTCGGTTCTCTGTGCACCGACCAGATTCTGTCCTCTGCGCCGCTTCTCACTAGGGACGTTCGTGCGTAATAGTGATGTGCGTATAAAGGTATAGTGCGGTAAGCACTTGTACTTAAAATAATTTGTTATGTTACAACATTATTGAATGCCCTTCTGATGGACACGGTATGGATATCTGAAACGTTGGCCCAAAAGGGAGTGGACAATGTTCTGCGAATGATTTATAAACAATCTATTGTTACCGTATGTTGGATTTCAAAGAGATAATATGTTAGGTTCTCACCTTCTTGCTTTTCATCCAGTTTCTACCTTTCTCGCATTTTGCTATTCGATTTTTTTTTACTCAACAACACTGTGTTAAAAAAACAATTGACAATCAAGAAACAGAAGAGTTTTGTGAAAAATGCGTTTTTCGCTTGTTCGTCGGTTTGTTGTTTTGATCTTCAAATGATATTAATTTAAGGCGTTTCGTTCAATGGTGTCTCGCTTGTTGTTCTTCAAGTAAAATTGAGTTAAGTGTTGTGGTTCGTTGTGTAAGAAGAATCAAGAGCTGCAACATCGACTTCATCGGTGAGTGAATTGGTTTTCCTTACTTCCTTCACTCCTTAATCTGTCCACATCCATAATTATACACTTCCATTAAGTAGTAGTAGATTATCGTTTTTTCTATTTTCAAAATTCATCTGAAGCTGAAAACATATTTGGTGTTTTATTTCAGCTTCGGATTCAACACCGTATAATGTAACATTTTGTCAAATTTCTTCACAGACACCGCAGCCGCACATACAAAATTAAAATGAGTGTTTCTAATAATATAATGTATTGATAAACAAGGAGAAAACCGTGTCGTAAGCAAAACTTATTTGTAAGTGTTCAATGTGTACCAAAGAGCGTAATATTAAATACATGCCTACGTGTACACTGCACAAACATTTGGTTGGGTATTATAATATGAACCTTTTGACAAGTTTACTGTATAAAAAACAAAATATGACGACATTAATAATAACATAACCTAAGAACTTATAGAAACCTCATAACGTAAAGAGTGAGTTACTTCGATCGGTAGTAACATAAAGCGATCACTGTTTCAAAGAAACGATTTGGTACTGATTTGTTGTCTTGAACTTAGGCAATACTGAAAATTTCAACTTTGTGTAATGCTTGGAGAGGGTAAATTATTTTATGGCATTATTGGGCACACGTCCAAAATTGACCATGCCAAATGTCGCATTTATATTTATGGCTTCTCTAGAGGGGAGGAAGGGAGGAATTACTGTTAATATTACTACAAAGACATATTTTATGTCCATGCAAGTTTTAAGAACATTGATATTTTGAACATTAAAAATGAATCAGATTTTTTCAAAATTATTTCAACCATAGTAACGTGACTGGATTCTGGTGGATTTAAATAATATTTAAGTATCCGTAGTTCTTGACACAAAACAATTAATTATTTTTAATCGCTTTATACATATAAAAGTACAGAACAACCACAAAAACCACGAAAAGCGCACAGGCACTCCTTTAGAAAATGAAAAACATTTTATACCAGTAACAATTTTGTGACTTTACAACAAAAAATATTTTTTAAATCCTTCCAAATTCAAAAAATGCACGTAAAATAAAAATAATAAAACAAGATGCATACGAATTTATAAAAAACTAATGGTGAACATTTTATTTTTTCACCATAGAAGACGTCACCTATTGGACCAATATAGGTCAATGCAGCAATAGATACACAAATGTATGTTCATTAATGATTTATTTTTTTAATTTTACACTTTGAAGTAAGCAGTACGTGTGTTTGCATGTAATATGTTTTTTTCAAAAACAAACTAGAGTAAAATGATCTTATTCAAAGTCGATTATCGTTTTGGAAAAAAGTAAATTGAAAGAGAAATCACATCTTTGACGGCCTCCATGGTCAAGTGGTAAGACGCTCGACTACGAATCCAAAGGTTGCGGGTTCAAACCCGGCGTGCGCCAATAACTTTTATTTAATTAATATGTGTCATAACACATTTAATTCATATAAAAATAATAAAAAGTATATTTGCGGTACGTTCCAAAGTGATAGATACTGTAAGTATCGCCCTGGTGAAAGACCACCATTTAGAATTAAAACTTTGCTTAAAATGGCTTTGGCGGTGTTTGGTGACTAGATCTGAATAGCCAGGTACTTCCCAGGCTTCCCCTTCCTTATCTCCTTCCACTCCCCACTACCTTCAGCCTCACAAAATACCCCTATTGGGGATGCCATGGTCTCACTGGCTTTAGACGGCTGGGAGCAGTTGAGACTATTGTCCGGTATTCACGTAAAAAAAAAAAACATCTTCGCAATAATTCTCAAGTATTAACATTCTCGAACGTTTTTTTTTTTTTATTTTTTTTTATATTATTTACTTTGTACATTTAAGTTTACAAGTATCTAATTATTTCATTTTCTTTTTGACTAATAATTTTTTAACTTAAACACTACTTATTATTTTGGTTTACATGCATTTTAAAAAAATTTTACAGGCTTTTTTTAAATTTATTGATAGGCATAATTTTGATGGTTTCCGGCAGCGCATTATACGATTTCATTCTTTATGTTGAGTTATGTTGTTATGAAATTATATTATTAGGAGTTATATTGTTAGGAGTTATATTGTTAGGAGTTATGAGGTTATGAAAAATGAAAATAAAAACTAATTAAACTATTTAGATGCAAATTTTCTAGGTCAAAGGTTTTATTAACTAGTAATGGCATAACAATTATGTACAAACTTGGAAATAATAGGAAAGAAGGCATATACTAGGTTTTCTATTTTTAAGTTGTACAAAAAAAAACAGTTATTTGAAAAGAATGTTTGAACTCGTAAGAAGCCGAGTCGGTAGCTGAGTGGACAAACGAGTCGGATTCCCACCCGGGCGTCGTGGGTTCAATTCGTCTGTTGCCTTCATCATTGCACAAGCAACATCTTCCGCTAAGTGTGATGGCAGTAAGAGTTTTTCTAATATTGTCAGGTTATTCGTAACCCGGGAATATTTGTCTTTTTTTAATTAAAGAACAAATATAAATCACTATTCGTTTTCTTTGAGTGTTAATTGCGACCAGACTATCAAAGCTCGATTGAACCGTTACGTGTACTCATAATATTTCTAAATAGCAATACTCGAATGTTCTCCAATTATCAAAACTAATTGGCGCACTAAAAATCTATGTTCTTTTAATCAACACCATTAAAAACTGGACTCAATTTTTATGGATTCTGTTCATCTAATTGGATCTATTAAGATTTTTTTCTGTAAATATGAAAGTACCTAAACCTAAGTCACGCTCAAATATAAAAAAAAAACGTCTAAATCATTTTACGTGATCAAGTTTCCTCGTTATATATTTCTGCGATGTACGATTTTTCATTATTTACCATACGTATTATGAGCACAAAAAGAGAAAGCTCCTGGATGAAGACCACGGAGCATGTCTCAATCTCTTAAGTGTTGCGTTTGCGTTCGTGTTTTCATTCTATTACAGCGTGGGGGAATTTAATATTCCGGGCAGTGAAAATAAATACGAGGGAGACTTTATTGTTTCTTTTGCGAGTGTCTTGATTCATAAGAATGCACTGTAAAAATACTCGTTTCTCCCCCTCCCCTTATTTTTCATTTTCTTTGCATTTTAAATTACGTCCCCGAGGTAAGCTGTGTAAATTTGCACTTTATTTGGTTTATGATTGATGCTTTCACTCAACATTTTGAATGGCATTATTATATATGGGGGGTCCACGTTGCGGTTAGCAGACAAACCTGGAAACCATGGAAAATGACAAAATAAATTCTGGTCATCATTCAAATTTTTGACCCGCTGAGATGTGCATTAGTGTGTAAGAACCAAACAAATGTACGTTTTCTTGGTCATTTTTACATTATTTTCTCATATAGCACCAAATCTCTTTGTCTGGGTTTTTGGGTGAACGCGAACTCTGTTCATCTAGCGACATCATTCTTATTTTGTTAATTTCTTTCGTGCTACGAAGTATTGAAATGAGTTGGGAAAAAGGGGTAGATGACAAATTGTTTGTTCTACAGTTTTCAATTATTCATAATGAAAAGAGCGTGTGTATTTTTACTGAGAGAGTATATATTTTTTTTAATATTTGATTAGAATTTCAAAGAATGCTTCAATAAAATGTATCTGAATGTGCTGAGACTCACTTTGACGAGCGACGAATTGCTTATCGCGCAAGGCCGTGTAGTAAAACTAGTAGGTTTGTGATTCATCCCCATCCAAAAAATAACATCTGTACATATATTTATATATTTTGAACAAACGCCCATGATATTTTTACATATCAATTGAGAGTATAGTATGAACTAACAGTAGTATTTTTTTTTGTAAAATAAAACAAGTAAGAAAAATCACTCATGTAGGAAATATATATATTTTTTTAAATAACGGTGAAAATGAGAGGAAATATGCAGAAAAAGAATTGAAATAACTAAACACAGAGATGAAACAGAATGTTATTTCTTTGATTAACACTAGGTTATTCATGTTCAATATCAAAAATAATTCAAAATATACATTTAATAAATGTTTATTTTTAAAATTCGAAAATAACGTAGGTAGGTAATTAATATTGAAAAAATAATACCAAGTTTGATAATGCGTCTATAAATTTCAATTCTTTCGGCTTTGCAATTTTTTGACAGTGATTATATGATTTTTAGCAACAATAGTATTTATTATTTTGTAAATATATTATTCCCTTACTTATAATTTGTAAAGTGATGATAATTTCCTTAGGGTTTTTTTATCCAGTAAAGACCTTTTCCCTAACTCACTAACGAAAACTTAAATTCAGTCAATTAAATACAACCATCAGATGCTGATAGTAACAAGGCTTTGAGAGCTGCAGTACTAGTTCGATAGACATTATGAGGGGTATTTGTATAAGCCCCAGATAGTTAGCAGAGGATTACGAAAGAATCTATAAAATCCAACAAAAAAAATCAGTGATGATAATTTTATGACATTTTGCGGAATCGCACAACATTTCATAACATTGTAACATTTCCCCTAAGTTGGGGACTAGAGCCCTCTTATTTGCTGTTTTTAAAACTCCATAGGAATTTATAAGCGGGTTGCCATTAATTAAGTGTTCGGAAGTATTCAAAGGAAATGTTATGAAGGAAGTTTTTTTTATCAGAATTAATTTAATAATGCCAAAAAACGAAATACATGGTTTGTGAAAAGGGAAAATTATACAATTGATTCATCAAATGGTAATAAAATTATATTTAAAAATAATGTATCTCAAGTAGTTTTTTCGGTGTTTTCAACCGGGTTCCAATAAAATTGCTACACTCGTATCGCGTATACCCGTGTTTTATCCAAATGATATCGTATCTTACATATATAGACCATGGACGATGTTTTTGTGATTGATTTGATTTCATCTACCAGAATATTAGGACATTAATCGTATTTTAGATTCTCATAAACATTGATTTACAGCGAGAAAACCAATTCTTTTCTCTTTGTGCAACTTGTTCTATCGTTAGAAATACAACAATTTTATTTATTTTTCAATAACATATCTTCTTAAATCCCCATTATTTATTTATTTTCGGAGAATTAAAATTGAATTTATTTATTTACGACGCGAAAATTTCACCCGGTGCATTTTTGCGCTAGCGCTTTGATAATTATTTGTCGGGGTTTCGCTCTATTTTCCTAAATGCGGATAGGTTTCACTCCTAAATTCAGACCGTATCAAATGTTTTAAATCAGCTGCTCAAAATGTTTAAGACATTTATGCGAAATTCAAGGTAAAAATCAGCGTTTTACTTGTTAGTTAACGTCCCTAATTTTGTTTTCTTTGTTACATCTCGATCGCTTCCCTGCTTATCATTTTATGGTAGATATAGTTTTGTGAAAATTCACCTCAAGGGCGCTGTCACCCTTTTAACAAAATACACAACTTTAATGAGGCGAGACATTGGACAACTGTTTTTTCTGATCGTATTTAAAATTAATATTGGTTTTTCGTATTTGTCTGCAAATGCAGAGTTATTTCGTGATCTCACGATGACCGAAGAATTCTGGTTGAAGATTATTAAACAAATTTATCATTTTATAAAAAATGGTATGAACATGATACATGGTTTTTATTTTCTGAAGCCGATCAAATGCCCTTTTTGCTACTCACATGTTGGTTAGAATAAAAAACATATACTCAAAATTGTAATTCTTATCATCAATATTGCTTTACCCTGAAATAATAACTGATAAAAATATATAAACACTAGGAAGAGTCGTCAACACGACATATGCAGACAATATCAACTTTTTTGGAGTTTCTTCCGACTATCCACCAGAGTCAACGGTATTAATTACACTAGCACTTCCGAGCGTCTTTAATACATTCTTCCCGATGTTTTAAAGATGGAAACCACCAGTTAAAAGAGAGGGGTCGTTTAAACAGATTACTCGTAGTAATTTATATTTTTTCAGGTGTCTGAAAACTCCAGACCAGAGGTGGCTGCAACTAAAAATAGACCTCTTTTTATATAGAAAGCGTAGCGGCGCTAGCTGCTATTATGGGCGCACCTTTACATCCAATTGGAATGCTGAGTCCGCTCTAATATATGTAGTCATTGGAAACAATGCTGAATGAAGAATTCAAAGACTTTAAAATTAAATCCGTAGGCTGTTAAATCCAGCTGAAAACAATCCAAGACGTTTAATGCTTCGCGAATAATATGTACTAAAGTGTTGTTTATATATTCATTGCAGATTAAAGTGTCCTGAAATGAGATAAATTGTGAAGCTTTGTGCTGTTGTTACATGGAAAACTTTCGCATTTCATCCTCATTTTCTCCAGAGAGATTTAGGGCCAAACTACTCCTTTAATAAGTTCGTTACCAAACTTGGGCAAAAGGATGAGTCTCTCTTCACTAAGACTTGTAATTCGTGATTATTAAATGAATCATACAAGACTTTACAATAATTATGTTTAATAATTCCTGCCAGAATGAAAGTGGAATATTATAACGTTCATGATTAGAGCGTCAGGGCGGTTTCATAATTAAACGGCAGCGGTTAAACTAAACGGAGTTCTAAAGATAACAAAAATTGAGCTGGTAGATCGCGTAGATACTCGTATAGCTGTCATTGGCACTGTGATGTGATCTACCCTCGCAGTTCCGAAGGAAATCAAAGCGCAAATGGTAATAGCGTTTGAGAGTTTATTTAGTTTCTTACTTAAACCTTTCAAATAGCGTTTAATACGACGAAACTTAGATTTCCCTCGCATAAAAGTTCCAAAAAGGTATTCACGAATGTTTAGTAATAAAAAAATGTTTTTGATGCACGTGAGGTAATAAACGAGCGTTAACTATCCGTCTTTGCCAGAGTTTCAAAACCGTTTTTTTTTCAGGGAGAAAAGCTGAAAATGGTGCAAACAATGTTACTTCTTGTCTTATTATTCGACAATCTAAAATATTTTTCAAAGCTCCATAGTTCATAATGAAAATACAGAGAGAGCTGAATATAGCTAAGTTGAACTATGAAATTCAAATATAAAAAATTGCGTGATAATAACCATAGTTTAAAAGTGTTTTATTTTACTTCTACAATCTATTTAAGAATGTCTAAATGTTTATTTTATATCTTTGTGTGTATGTTAATGGAAATAATTTATCTTGATAAAGGATTAAATATTTTTACATCATTTAGGCCTTTTGCTTACGCATTAATATTAGAAGGCAGTAGGAGGGTAGTATCTTTGAATACAATTTGCGTTTTGTTTGTAGTTGGTTTTGCTATTAATATACAGCTGAAATTTTAATTAAGCCTTCACCAAAATGTGCCTTTTTAGAAACAGGTGTACTATTAATTTCTCTCTCATACTTAATATAACAGATAGGCGTACTTAAAATCTACCAAATATCAATAAAAACGTGACCAAATCAATAAAACAATTTTATTTTCGCAAGACGAATATTCGAATGCGCTTTTGTATTATGACTTATTTTGGTTCACCGAGCAACAAAACGAAACTGTCGGATCTGGTGAGGAATTCTAATCAGACGGCGGTGGCAAGACGATTTCGCCTTATCGGCTACAGTGGGTGGCTGACACCCTAGACTAGACTCCCTGGACACCCTATACTACCCTAGATTTGGGGTAGGAGAGGTGTAACGTAATAAGGCGTTTCTTTAACATTCCACAGCCGGTCCGTTTCCATGCGGAAAATTGCACCCGTTTACAATTTTTTTGATTTATTTTTAGGCGTACGCCGATGTTGAAGGCACTGATTAAGCTAGTTATTCGGAGCATAATTCATTGAAATACCGGTTGAAATTACATACATTCCCACCTGACGTCTATGCTCTAAATATTACAGTCCATCAATTAAGAAGAATCCGTCTATCTCACTTTTCGCGCGTCTTTTATTATTTATTTTCAATATGTTTTAGTTTATTTTGTTCATTTTTTTGTCGAAGAGACGGCAACTAATCATTTAAACTCGATTATTGAATACTAAAATAAAACAACAGAGTGAAACATTTATGGGAAGCGAAAACATGTGGCTCGACCAATTATGTCAATTTTATTACCTTGAAAAATGAAATTACTTAAGGGTCAGTACTCAACGATAACGCTAAACGTCACTTTGTAGCATTTGAATACAAGCAATACTACAAATGATTTATCTTTAAATTTTCTTTGGGTAGTTAGAAAAATGTCTAAGGTTTCCAGTGAATACAATTTATTAACCGTAATCCTTTATATTTTATGAAAAATATACTAAATTATCAGTAAAAGGTGCAGTTTTAAAACCAGCAAAGGCATTTTTCAACGCTTTACCTAAAAATCTAGTATGGATTTCATAAAGAATTAAAAATATTACTGTTTAAGAATTGTATTCACTAGAAAACTTAGACATATTTCTAACTACCCGTATATAATTAAACATAATTTTTAGTTTTGCTTGTAGTAGAAAACCAAAAAGTATGTATTTTTGGGTGCTGACCCGTAAAAATATTTGAATGGTCTTAATGTTTTTTGTAAAATTTAATAAACCCTAATAATTAATTATGATAACAGATTCGGACACTCCTTAGCTTGAAAAGAAGGAGAAGGTGGGAGGCATAAATCGGTAGTAGAGATCAGAGACCAAGAGGAAGAATAAATCCAAAGGGGAACATAACGCTACCCCGCCCGCAATAATAAATATTGAGGGCTTACAAGGATCCCGAAATCGTTCGGAAGAATCTCGCGGAGTGGGAGGCGAGGCTATCACCGATATGCGCGGACTGTATTATTTTTATGTTGTTTGATGGAAAATAAGTGTTTTATTTCGCGAGTTCTTTTCTATGTAAGAGTACGGTTTTTTCTGATTCTTATCCACTTTTCACGTACGCAATACGTTTCAGTGAGTTATTAATATTGCTCTTCCTAGTGCCTTTATACCAATAAGATTACAGAATGATACGATTTCGACGCCTTTTCTTGAAAAAACGGGAAGAACACAACTTTTACCGTACTGGATACTGGCGTATAGTAAAATATACCCCATGAAAGTGAACCATATTTTAGGTAAGGCGTATTCTTTTAATAAAAATAGGAACAACAAGATTCTGTTATAAATCCATCGGTCTCGAATTTTTTAATCGAATCATGGTAAATTTATTAGGTAACCTAAAACACCTCGGCTTCAAAATCAGGCTTCGTAACTCTATTAAAAATTGGATTATGTAACAAAATCTCATTACATGTTCAGCTAATGCGGAAATAAATTCAAATCGATTCTGTAAAACTAGGGTTTTTCTTAAAACAATGATTTTTAAGTAAACAAACATCTTTAGATTGCCATTTAATCAAAATAATTCAACTACAGGTAGAAAAAATAGATTTACGAATAAATTATGATAAAAAATAACTCATTCGCGTCGATATTGGACAACTTGTGTAAAAGTTTGGTTGCCGAAGTACGAAGAGGGCCATTGTAAGTAGATTGTATGATTGTTTAAATATATTTATGATAAAGGGTATTGCGCTCATTGCCAAATGTTTCCCTTTGATATAGATGGTTTTACTGCAATAATTTAGCATGGTTTACTTAGGTTTGCTTTAAGTATTATTAGTTGTGAAAGTGGTAATTGAATAATGACCAGTTAGTTGCTGAGTGAGCAAATGCGTTGGGTTCCCATTCAGGAGTTGTGGGTTCAATTCCTCTGCTTACTAATTCTTCCATCATTGCGCAAGCAACATTTTCAGCTTATAACGATGGTATTAGGAATTTTTCAAATATTTTCAGGTTATTCGTTGATCGGAAATGATTATCTTTTTTTTTAAATAGCACTTTATTGCGATTTTTTTAAAATTGTATTGTTTAAAAAAATATTTGTATTACTACCCAGCTTCCCCCGACATTGGTCGATAGGGTCTAATATTATGTTTTGACAGATATGTGATTTCTTGAAAGCTGCATTAATGAAAACGACGTTTCAAGCTGAAAACAGTTGTTTTGACCTAGATATTTCCATGAAAGTTATGCTAAAATTATACTGTCAACCAACAAGATATCTTATTTAACCTAGAAATGATTATATTTATTTAGGTTGCATATCTTGGATAATACAAATGTCGTTATAGCCGTTATAAAAAAAACAGTTGCCGACGTTCAAGGGTATTACTGAATATAGCGGTTAGTTAGGCTCTTAACTAGGAACCTGAAATAATTATTCAGCTCCTAATTGCTGAACACTGATAACCCTATCCGGGATCCTTTGAACTCGTACCTGCCTTCGTAACTTTCTGAACTAAATCCAACAACGGTTAAAGTAAAAGTTCGTTGTGTTCTCTTTTTTTGATAACACTTTTTTTTTATAAATAAACTATTTGTGTATTTCCTGTAATGTTTACGAAAGTTTTGCAAAATCTTTCAATTTCACGCCTGAAAAAATCCAGTGATTTGAAGGTGAAGAAGTCGTCATTGCTATTTTGAAGAGTAGCGTCGTTTAGTCGTCAGGAGATTCATTCAAAATTGTTTGAAGGGGAGTGAAAAATATGAAAATCTGAAAGCAAGATCAAGAAAGTAGGGGCTTGTGGAAATGCTTCCCATCTAATCCCTCGCAGAGCCGCCTGTTTAATTTAAGCACTCGCGTTCTCACAATACGTTTGAATTGCTTAGGTGACGTCTGATGCAATATATTCTCGGTTAAACTAAAACAAATCGATTAGCCGGAATGATAGTTTTGTTTCTACTAAGCACTCCATTTTCTTTACCTAATAAATTACTCAAACGTTTTACGAATTGACAAAATTATTTCATTGTTCATCTAATCCCCTCGTCCTATTGGGGTGTTATACCCAATAGGAGCGAGCAACACTAAGGCGCCTCTTGGCATCCCTGTTCTTTGCTACTTTGGCGACACCTGTCCATAGTTGGCCAAGTCTCTCTTCGCACAGCATCTGGTGTTGCTTCTCCCAACTTGCCTGAGGCTGTTACACCAGTATGTTGAGTCACCCATAGTATGTTCAATGGAAGACGGTCTTCAGGCATTCTTACTATGTGGCGAAGCCACTTCAATTAAGACTTCTAAATAGAGTAGCAAAGGTTTGATGTAAAGCTCATCTCGAATCGTCGAGCTGCTTATTCGAATCCATTTTGTAACTCGAGCCACTCCTCTCAAAAATCTCATTTCTGCAGCTTGGACTGCTGCCTTTAAAACTCAAAATGCTATCAATATCATCTTGACAAACTAACAAACATTCTGAACTGAATCGCCACACAACTCTATTTTGGCACATACTGCTTGCTTCAATCACACTTATACATACTATTATTATATCATAATCAATAATCATTAAAAAATTATAATATGGTTTTAATTTTTTTTGATAGTAAATACCGTACAGAAGTTCCACTGGCTCCCAACTGTCTAAATCTATTGAAACTATGGCATTCTTAATTAAAGTATACTGTAAGGCTGAACGTAGTGCAGAGGGGAAGGAGATGAGGAAGAGGAAGGTTTGGAAATACCTTGCTTTTCATATTTGGTCGCCAAACACGGCTTAAGCCATTTCAAACAACGATTCTGAATGGTAGTCTTTCACCAGGGCGATACTAAGAGTATCTGCTACTCAGTGTAAAATAATATTGTGTAGGACTGCACAAAAGTGATGGTACTGCATTAAAGAAGTTAAAATGATGTACACTTATGATGTGATTGCGTTTGTTGGGCAATGGGGAATATTTATTAATTAGAGCTCAGTTCAGAGTCGGCACTACGCCGCGATGATTGCCGCCGCTGCGCACGTGCAGCAGCCCAGATTACATGAACTGGGCCAATATTAGTCCCCGGGGGTTGGATTGGCTTGCCCGCGATACCGTATCCTATTTGTACACGCCGCTGACTGGGCCAGAGTCAGAATGGGCCGAGGCAAATCGAGGAAGGCTCTTTACGTAGTTTATTTTTTATTAAAATGTTTTGAATTTTATGATTTAAACTCCATTTTTGGACTGTTTCTAGTAAACCTAAAACAGGGATTATATATTTACGCTAGTATTTTTATAAAACTTGTGTCGTAGGCTATTTTTTTTTTCATTTGGAGATTAATATTTAACCCCAATTGTTTTTTTTTTATATTATAATAATTCAAATCTTTATCAAAATATAACGTAAAATTATAGAATAATTCCCTTTATTTTTGTCCGGTCCGTCTCTTACAGAGCATTGAATTTCATAAAGTTTATTTTCAACTACCTAATTCTACGTTGCTACCAATAAATAATACCATAATATATAAGT
Organism: Drusus annulatus; assembly: GCA_022651775.1. Classification (NCBI taxonomy): domain Eukaryota; kingdom Metazoa; phylum Arthropoda; class Insecta; order Trichoptera; family Limnephilidae; genus Drusus; species Drusus annulatus. Next base: position 2,509,750 of record JAGWCC010000005.1, on the reverse strand, counting down.
TTATGTAATCGAGGTTTTTACCTTTGAATAAATTTTCATAATTAGTGCCTATAAGTAAAAAAACTTACCAGCCTGAAGATCTCCAGTAAGTAGGGTAAAACTTGTCCAGTCTATAAAAATGTAGAATAAGACAATATTAAAAAAAATCGTAATATCGCAATGCAATTCTACCACGAATAGATAAATTCAAAACGAAAACTATTATTTTTTTGTACTTCTGTAGAGGCGGGGTTTATAAAACTCAAGCTCAAAATCAAAAAATCTTTTAGGACACTATAATTAAAAAACTAATAATCACAAAGAGTTTAGCTTGTAGGTGTATCGTATTTCTTATAGTTAACCCAAAAATAAAATAAATATGAGAACTTTATAAAGTGAATTTAAAAATGTAAGCATTATAAAGTCTAAACATCGCAGAGTAACATAAATAGAAAAGAAGAAAGATTCATAAACTTTGTCTGTTGGGTCTGAATTTATGATTGAAATAAATTACATATACATTATATCACAATGTGAACTTTATAAAGTATAAGCATTCATTCATAGAGAGAGCAAAATAAGTTTCAGTATGTGAATGTTTTGAGGTGGAAAAGAATGCAATAGGAAAAGAAAGGAGTTACGGTAGGTGGAAGCAGAGTATTAAGCTAGTGGGAACAGTAAGTGTCTCTTTAGTTTTGCCCTGCAGGTGGCGTTTGTGAGGGCACCCCTTATTTCAGAGGATAGCTCCAAGATGTGTTGCTTGCAGCTGAGAAGGCATATGTGAATAATGGAAACGGGGTGTTGGAAAATAATTTCTGTGTTGTTTGTCAATTTAGCTTAGGAGGAGTCCACATTCGAGGACTTTGTAAAAATGTCCTCGTTAATGACGGTCACTATTTTTACATTGAATCGCTACAATCTGCAATATGAATATTTCTTTTGGTAATATCTTCGACACTTCTTATTTTCTCTATCAACCAGTTGGTATACTTCCCTGTGTTGTCAATACAGCCCCAATTTTTTTTTCTGCGGTGTGTGAAATAGAGACGGGAGACAAATCAGCTCGTGTGCTAACGGCAATTTTTCAATGGTTTTTGGAGTGATCTGGCAATAATGAGTGCATCAAAGATAAAAATCAAACACAATACTAATGCAAAATGTGTATTTGTACATTACACCTTCAAAGTAACTTTCATTCCGACAATTTCCGAGTGTCTAATATTTTTATAATATATTTTTTAACTTCATCACACTATAAGTTTTTAATAATAACAATAATATTTTCCATATTGTAAGTTTTTTTCAAGCACAAGGTATTTAAAAAAAGAAAATTTCATGGAGTTTTATTTTTATACAGGTTATGGAACTTCTCGTCGTCTATGAACTTCGTGATCCGGGAAAATCATTAATGTTTTCCTAATGAGAGCCCCAACGTACTCGTATATCAGGTGTTCAAAGTGGGCCGTAAGCCTGCTCGGAAATATTCCGCAAGATATTTATTAAGGTAACTCCATTTCGTGCCGCTGGCATGGAATTTTGTGAGCGATATGTGGTATGGACCAAACACTCATTTTTTACCTTACTCTTTTTTTACAAAAGCAAGTAACCATTTTTCAAACGACACATTCAATTATGGTTTATAGCTGTTCAATTTGCTTTCTTTCATTATAGATATTTTGTTTTGTCGGTTTTGATTTCTTTGTTGGGCAGTTTCTTCCGTTCATTTAGTTTTATATGAAATAACTTCCGAATCAATTTATGGTCTGAACAGAAGATGAAAAATCGTTTGTAATACATATTTCTGGAAGAGGGAAATCTTTAACCTTTTCAATCATATTACTATCATTTTCAGGTTTTAGAATGAAACTAGAAATTATATAATATTAGAAGCATGATGTATCCTCAAAAGGTTTGATGCTTATTTAGAGCGAAGCGTGAGCTTTGGCTCATAAACCGATGTTTATACAGATTATAAATTCATCTCAGACCAACTACTAATCTTAATTGAGCAAACATCAATCAACTCTCAAATTTGACATTGTCTGTTATCATTATCTTACAAGATGATGTTCTTGTACTATTTTCTTTAACATGTTGGTAATAATATGCTGTAGTATTTTATTTATTTTAACATATTATGTGGTAATACGCATGTTCTTGGTGGTCGCTAGGGGTTACTATATAAAATCTGTAATGAAACCATTCAAGGGACAATAAAAGTGGCAGAAATGGAAGAGAAAAGCCGCAAAGCGCATCTTGCTTGAGTAAAGGGGACGTTTACGAGGGACCCGTTCTGGCGGCTTCAAATAGACGCTGAGGGAGTATATGTAATTCGGTAGACAAAAAACCGCTTAGGAGACCTATACTCAATATCATTTATTTATTTATTTATTTATTTATAAATTAACGGACTAAAGTCCAATTACAAAAATACATATAAAACACGAAATATAAAAAAGAGTAACAGAGAAGAAATAGCATATATATTGAGATAAATGAAGCGATGACAAAAATAAGGCAAAATAAACATAAGAGAGAACATTCAAGCCATGGTCTTAGTCAAAGTTTTGGTAGAGTCGTAAAGAATGACGAAAATCATTTAGACTGCTACCAAAAATTTCAAGACCATGGCTTGAGTTAACAAGTCTTGACATTCTGGACATTGGAGAATTATACCCGTAATTAGTATTGTGATGATTGAGGAACAGCAATTCATTGTTTCTGAGTCTACGGCAAGGAATGTTGAACTGGATAAGTTGCAACAGAGAAGGTGAGTCAATAAAACAATTAATAATTTTGTAAATGAAAATTAAATCGAAGTCTTTCCTGCGCTTTTCTAATGAAGACATTTTCAATAATTGTTCAATTTCATCATATGAATAATCGCCTCTTTTCTCGCCCCAATCTCCATGCAATACCGCGTAAGAAGCGATGTTGTACGGATTCAATATGATGAATATGAACGGTATAGAAAGGGGACCAAATTACACTAGCATATTCTAAATGAGGGCGAACTAATGAGCAGTAAAGGGTTTTTAGAGTCTTTATATTCTTAAAGTCACATGCAATTCTATTGATGAAGCCAAGAAGTTTTAATGATTTATTAACTACATTATTAATGTGATCACGAAAAGAAAGATTATAGTCTATAGTGACACCAAGATCTTTTATAGATCTGACGGTAGATAAGGAGACACTATTTAATTTATAATTGAAGAGGATCGGTTTAAGAGTTCTATGAAATGACATAATTTTACATTTATCAATGTTTAATTTTAGGCAGTTAGTTTCACACCATTCATTAAATGAATCAATATCACTTTGGAGAAGAATACAGTCATGAAAAAGATTTTATTATTTTAAGGATCTTATTGTCATCTGCAAAAAGCCAAAAAACGCGAGGAAGAAAATACTTTGGCAATGTCGTTAATAAATATGTTAAAAAGGAGAGGAGCTAGATGGGCACCTTGGGGTACTCCAGACGTTACTTTAATATTAATAGATTCAAAGTTATTAATTTTTGACTCTTTGTTGTCTATCATTTAAATAAGATTTGAAGAAAGATAATAAAGGATTTCTAATACCGATAGCATGAAGTTTGGCGATAAGAATTGAGTGATTAACTTTATCAAAGGCTTTAGAAAAATCAGTGTAGAGAACATCTGCCTGAGAGTTAACTTCCAGAGCGTTAACAATGGTATTAGTGAAGGAAAGTAAATTTGTTGTGGTAGACTTAGCAGATCTAAATCCATGCTGTTCCTCAATCAGAACATTTTTAAATACGGGTGTAATTTTCTTTGTAATGATGGACTCAAATATTTTTGGAATGTGGGATATAATCGAAATTGGTCTGTAGTTTTCAATGTTGGACTTGTTACCAGACTTAAAAATAGGCCTAATATATGAAATTTTCCATGAGTCAGGAAATGAGCCAGATGAAAGTGATAAGTTAAATAAGATAGAAAGTGGCTTAGATAAGATGTATTTACATTCTTTCAATACAATTTCAGGAATTCCATCAGGGCCAGTGCTATTCTTACTAGATAGATTTTTAACGAATTAAATACATCTAAAAGTGAGATTTGGCAATTATTCATGTCAACATTTTCTGTATAGTTGTATGAAGGGGGTGGTGCACGATATATTAGAATAAACAGAGGAGAAGTGTTTGGCAAAGAGGTTAGCTATGTCAAGTCCGTTTGTGGCATGAGTTTCATTATAATACATACTTGAAGGGATATCATTTTCAGTCCGCTTTTGTGCTACAAATTGCCAAAATTGTTTTTGGGTTTAGTTGTAATTTTGACTCAGTGACTTCTATGAAGGATTTGTAGCACTTAGCTGATTCAACTTTAGACAATTCCCTAAGATTACTAAATTTTTGGTAATGCCTTAAGTTGCCTGAATCTTTAAACAATTTGTGAGCTTTCTTTTTTTCAAATATCAGCTGCTTCAGCTTCATACTGAACCATTTAGGAAACTTAGGTTTGGAGTAGATTCCCCACGTGGAACAAATAAATTTACAGCATCCGTTAAACATTTGTTAAATTTAAGTACAGCATCATTAATATTAGAATTGAAAAATAGAGATGACCAATCAAACTGGGCAAGATATCTATTCATGCTGACATAGTCGCCATCATTAAATTTGTTGTAATAAGAAATACATGGATTTAAAGAATCAATTTTGAAAAAAGTTTGTAACTTTTATAGATAGAGATGGATGGTATTTATCGATTGGTAACAATGAGTCCGAAGCTTCATATACAGAGACACTAGGCATACTTGTAAAAATCAAATCGAGACACGAACCCAGAGAATTTATTATTGAATTTACTTGGAACATATTCATATAGGCGAAGAAATTCACAATTGTAGTAGCTTGCAAGGAAAGAGTACCACTAACAGTTTTCACACCTAGGTTGTCATTTGTCCACAATAGTTTAGGTAAATTATAATCTCCACAAATAAATGTGGAATCGGAATTTTTAGACACGCGTTCCACTAATTCAGTATGTGACTTATACACTTCCAAAGGAGAAGAGGGGGGAATATAGACACAACCAAGTAAAAGTTTTTTGCTACCAAGAAGAACACATATGAATAATTGATCAGAAACATTATTGGAGGATTCAATAATATGACAAGAGTATTTTTGTTAACACATATCATGACTCCACCTCCTCTAGACTTGTTTGAAGAAGAGGAGCGGTCACTACGAAAAATGTTGTAATCAAAAAATTCTAGTTCAGCCGATGCAACATTATCGGACAACCATGTTTCACTAAGAAATATAAAATCGTATTGGCATACATTGATGTTACATCTAATGGTTTTTAATTTTGTATTTAAACCACGTACATTTTGATAATAAGAAGAGAAATCATTATACACGAGACGACGTTTTTCGTTCAATCTAAAAAATTTACACGAGATAGTTCGCGTCGCTCGGCAGCTTGGCGGGCGGGGCAGTCTTTCGATCCAGTGTTGTGGGAGGCCGGTTTCCGGAAGAAAGTGCACGTGGCACATACTGGGGTTTTATCCTTTTTAGGGCACGCATCGCGGTTGTGTCCAACTTTAGCACAGTGAGGACAGGTGGCTGATTCTGCTTGACATTTCGAAGCTATGTGCCCATACAACTGGCAATGGCCGCATTTAAGGCTATCGACCCAGTCTCTGACACGGTGCAGTTGCCAGTCTACTGCCAGCTTGGAGCTCGATATTAAAGAATGCCTTACAGATGGAGGCACTCTAAATATATGTATGCAGTTTCCAGTGCGCGGGCCAGACTTGTGGGAAAATGATATTTCGGCTTTAAGATTGTCCAATGTGAGACCGGTGTCATTTAAAGATTGGTGATGGATGGCATTAATAATCACATCAGCTGGGGTATTTTTTGCGGCAAATCGTGGATAGCAATGCGGGGAAGGCGATTTGGGGGACCGTTGCTTTGAGGCCAGCTTCAGCTAAACCTGAAGCATTAGCTAGTTTACGCGCCTCAGCTGAAGTGCTAGGGTGTATTAACACCCCACCACTTTTTCAATCCTCGCATTCCAGTTACCCGAATGCCCAGTGTTGTGGGATTAATCGCGGTCTTCAATTTTTTATGGTAGCTTCTGAAGTTGCCTGGATGTTGCCGGACGGAAAAACCAGAACTGACGGTCTAGAAGGGCCAGGAGCAGCATTATTTCTAGTTATTGGTGGCAAGCAGGGATATTGTGAGGCTCTGGAGTCAGAAGAGGGGGCAGCTACAGTATTCCAGGCACGGCTTAGAGCACTTGGTTGCTGACTGGAGCTGTGTTTCGTGGTGAACACTGATAGGGCTCCTTCTAGCTTGCCCATTTCAAGTGCTATCATATTCGATATAGAGAGAACACTAATCAGCTCCTTTTGAATTCTAATTTGCTGTTCCTTAGTAGCTCTGCATGATGGATCAGAAATGATTGCCATCGCAGCTTGGACCCTTTCAGATAGCTGTTTGACATAGTCAGCAGTATCACAGTTCGACACACTTTTTAGCTCATTTTCAGGAATGATAGTGGACACTTGGACTGGATCGGTATTTGATGGAAGAACATCATTATCATCTTCATCATCAGAAATTCGATCAAAAAGAGTACGATTTGATTGTCCAGGGGGTGTACGCTTCATTTTTGCAGATTATGGTTAGTTAAAAATTAGGAATAATATTTTAAATAAAAGTAGTTTTAAATTTTACCAAAAGGCAAAAAAAAAAGAAAAAAAAAAAATAGTTCCAGATGGATTCGAACTTACGCTCGGGGAGTCTAATATTATAATATGCCGGAATGGGCGAGTTGACCGCGCGGCCAAATACAGCTCTGACGTAGTTGAGAATCAAATAATATATAAGATGAATTTATGTCAAAAACAATTGACAGTTCGGTTTTGATTATGTTTAATTTGTCACTTTAAATTATATTTAAGGGGTAATTACATGAATATGAATACTTTTTTATGCATTCGGATTTATCCATAAATTTCCGCACTTTATTTGAATGTATTTTTGTACTTTTTAAAAATTATTATTGTGCACTGCAAAACAGTACCGTTTGACAGATCGTGATGTTTACTTTTCAAAACACTATTTGGATGTAATAATGTAGCAGTAATATGTAATTATTTCACTGATCTATCCGGTGTCCTTCCAAAACCAGACCCAGGGGTGGAATTCAAGCTACGTGGGGGTGAAATAACTAATAGTTATTGCCAAAATCATGACATTGACACTGTAACGAGATACCAAAATGAAAAATATTGTTGACACTTTGAACTTGCTAGGAGAATTGATAAAAAATATATTCATAGAGTTTGTTTGCCTACGTGAGAAAAACGAGGACCGCCAAAAGGTATTGGGTTTCACGTTATCATGGGGATGAGAACAATTATATATAAAATTGTCTGTATCTGTGTTTATTTTTTTTTTTTTAAATAAATGCTTGAGATGGGCCAAAGGGGTCACATATAATAGTTTATAGAGCAGAGACGCCTGTCAGGCACACATGAACATTTATTGTTGAGTTTTTTGCTATATTGTTGAAACTATATACCCCATAGTAATTGTATGCGAAGTATACAGCGAATAAAATTTTAATTGCTCAATTTTGCGGGCAAGTGTATTAAAGAATTTTTGAATTGCTTAAAAAATGGAATAATGTGTCAGTGGAACTTTAAGTCTCATTCTGTTTCCTATTTCTACGAGCATTTATGTTATGTTATAACTTCTTTACATACTTCAACCCGCCGTGTTCTTATTCTTTTTCTACCCTCTCTCATACATAAAATAACATCATTTTTAGAAAACAGTTTTTATGTATATATATTTTTTTTTTTTATTATTATTAACATTCACAACATGCTAAGAACATACATTTTTTCCACTATCTATATACCGCAAAAGAACCTTGGTTGGTTGAAAGAAATATCCACCTGGCAATAAACTCGCCTTTGTATTACCACGTAATAAAATGTGCATAAAGTGTTAGATAATAAAAATAAATTAACAGTATTATGAAGGCAAAGGTGTACCCCAGAGCAGATGTAAGACTCCAAACATAACCTTGTTAAATATATATTTAAATTTACGCTTATTCAATTACAAAGTAAATTAAAAACAAAAATATCCCCAGCAAAAAAAGACAATATTTAGAATCAGAAAGCAAACAATGGATATCAATAAAACGTTGGAAATAAAATAAGTTATTGATATTCAAAAAACGTATTCCTAAAAATATTTTACTACTTAAAGACTTATGTTTAGGACATAAAATACTTTTGTGACTGAAGGTGAACAGTTGAAAGGTGTTTAAGTCGTGGAAAAGCTCTTCCGGTTGACTAAGGACCAGGAAAGGTAAGTCAACATTATCACGAAGAAGAAATAGTCTACAATCTGCAGGATAGCAGTTTCCGACCTTTGTGAACTGTTTGTTGGATTTGAACGGAAACAGGAAACATATTTAAGTTGCAGAGCTAGCTCTTATTGGTTTGGATGTAATACGGAAGTATAAAAATGGAGCTTTAAAATGAATTGATTTATTTGAATATACATGTATTTTATTTCATGTCGAATGTACTCATCACTATACATCGCATAACATGCACTAAAAATGCCAAACAACAGTTCGAAAATATATGCTTAAAACAATAAAATTTCCAAAACATGTACGTTTCATTTAAAAGGCATTTTTTTTCGCATTTCTGATTTCCTTGAGAGTTCACGAAACGATCCTCAGAGTATTGGTTTACAGCTGAAATCTGAAGATATTTTTGATGGGTGGGTGGAAGGAGGCTCAATTCTTAAGTAGCTAATTTAAACCGCGGTATTTTCGTGAAATTTCACTTCAACTTCTCTTTTATTAAGACAGCCATAAACCTACTTAAAATAATAGTTAAATCATTAGGTCATTTATTTATTTGTATTTGTTTAAAAGTGGCTTTATTTTCTTTTATATTTTATTTTGTATTTTTAATTTTTAATTTTTTTATCATATAATTCGAAAAATTTCCACCACATCACAGGTAAAATCCTAGCGTAGAGGACTCTGTATGTACACTATTGTAAATAAACATGAAGTTAAGTAAATAATTTGTTTATTTTTAAATAAAATTACATTTCAACCTTTTTGCAAACTGGAGGTATTTTTGGGATCTGAAGCTACTTTAAAGGTACACAGATGTTGACCCTAGACAAATCTCAAATGCGCCCCACTGTTGAGTTTGAGTTTTCCATCAGCTCTGGTCTGGAGCAGCGACAAAAACTCTTGACTCCATGCAGAAACGGGCCATCCGTTTGACAGATTCACATATCCCAATAAACAGATTGCAATATTTGGACCACAGACGTCACCTGGGAATGTTGACTGAGAAACTTAGCGTCATTGATCTCTTCGGCACCTGTGCCCAGCCGAGAAATAAACCAAACGCGCAAACGTTTGTACATGATTGACATTAACCACATGAAAACGGGTCGGTTGTACAATTCGTTTTTGTGTTGAACAGAACGGCTTCTATGTTTTCTTCTTCCAACATCATTAATGTCTTCAAGACCCAGGCTCACTCCTTCCTTTTCTCAAAAATACCCTCCACAGCATCTTCAAGGAATACATAGGTCATGAGGGAAATTATTATATGTAGACTTGGAATTTTTTTTAAATACAACACAGAATTTCACCAACATAAATCACATACAGCCGATTCAAAATATTTTTTCCTTTGATGCATAACATAGTAAATAACTAATAAACCTGTTCGAACTATTTTGTGGGAGAACATTGTAATACAACATGTTCCTGGCAGTATAAAACAGTGGTGGTTTATGTACACAATCCGCGATTCACATGAAATATTGGAACAAACGTAAGTGCTAGCGTACTAAAATCAATATATGAACTCTTGAATGTAACGTTTGATTATTATTTCACAACTTGGCGTTCGATTTAAAAAAACTGTCAAATTGAGACATTGCTTTTGGGAAGCGGCTCGTTTTATTTTCTTTTAGATTGGTGAAATATTTTTTATTCTGAAACTGGTATTATTCTAACGGGTTATGTGTGTTCTCTAGTTATTTGTAACAAACAAGTAGTTATAAACAATGGCTTCATCCAAATTTTAATTCTCTTTGCAAATTATTTTTACCTATGTGGACAATTGACAAATATACAACAAAAATCGATGTAATGGTACTAATTTTTTTGACTTCTCACCATATTTTGTCATTAAATGGGTATTTTAAACCAACATTAATTATAAAGGGAATTCCGTTGCGATCCTCAAACAATTTTGTTGGCCTAAAAATTCCATACAGAAAAGTCTGAGTAAATTTAAGACTCCAGAGCTCACAGTTTGAGAGTTTTTTTCTGATTCAGAACATAAATTTACTACTAACTAACTAACCATCACGCCGTTTCCCCGCAGGGGTAGGCAGAGAGGACGGACCGCCATATAACTCTGTCTTGGCACACACTCCTTGCTTCATTTACATTCATACATCGTCTCATACATACTCTTCTGTTATTCTGACTCTTCACCTGACCCGATTCAAGTATTTGATTTACTTGATCGTACCATGTATTTCTCGGGCGTCCTCGACTTCTTCTTCCATTCACTTTCGCATCATATATTATTTTCACACTCCTTTCTTCGTTCATTCACTCTACATGCCCAAACCATCTAAGCGTCCCTTTTTTGATCCTATTCATTATGCTCACATCAGTCATGTATTCTTTCCGGAAATCCACATTTTTAATACGATCATACATGGTTTTACCGCACATACGTCTCAAAGATCTCATTTCCACAGCATTCAGTCTACTTTCATCCTTCCTCTGCCAGTTCCATGCCTCACTGCCATACATCAGGGTTGGTATAAGTACTCCATTGTGGACTGCTAGCTTCGCTTCTTTGGACAATTTCTTATTTGCGGCAACAGCGTTCAGTCCTCCATTAATGGAGTTTCCTGCATTCACCCTCCTTTCAATATCCTTATAAATTTACTACTTTGTATGAATACCGTGCAAGAGTATCAACTGCTTCCGGCTGACCGCAGCCAGTGGGATTTCGGCATCCCTATGCGCGGTATGCTGTGAGACTGAATGGATTAGAAAAGGAAGGAGATGGGGAAGAGAAAGGAGGGGAAGTACCTGGCTATTCAGACCCGGTCTGATCAATTACGACCAAAGCCATATTAAACAATGTTTCCATTCTGAATGGAAAAGGGCGATAATCAGGAGTATCTACCACTCTAAATAAACTGTATGTTATTTAAATGTGAAACGACACATTTGAATTACATACAATATATTTGTGCACGCCAGGATTTATACCCGCGACCATTGACTGGATTCACAGTCAGACATCTTAACCGATCGACCACGGAGTTCGTCATTAGATTGCTGTCACTATTATTTTATTGATCAATTAATTTAAAATAGTTTTAAGAACCATATAAAATCCACTAGTTTGTAATATCAAATAGTGTATAAGTTATAATTATTAGTTGTATTCAATATTTTCCAAAAGTGTATGATATATAATTAGTTTTTTGTAAACTTTAATATACAAATAATAAAAACTAAAACTAAACCATACTTCTGTAAGAAAGTTACTAACAAAACACATAAAAGGGGATAAAGTAAACGCATATTAACACAATTTTCTTAACTATCCAACGATAATTAAGAAATGAAACTCGTTTCATACGTGTAGGAAAAAAACTGAAAGGTTGTCTGTCGGGGCTCATAAGCTTAACCTTCACATTAATGCGCCGCATAATATTTAGTGCCACAGTGAGGGATAAGTAAGGTGCCACACAAGTTAACAAATAAACGTTATGTGGAAGAGACAAAATGAACGATATACGTGTAGCTGTTAAAAATTGCTATAATTCCGGAGAACATTAGCGGAATTATTCAAAAATTAAACATACCTACTTTTCAAAATGAAAGCAACAATTCCGAAAACTCAAGAAAACGTGAAAATGCGTGGTGAGCACATATTTACGATGCTAATATATTCTCTCCACCGACGTTACCCGGAGTAAATTTTGTCTTAACCTGGTTTGTAATAAATATTTATATATATTATATATACACACATTGCGTTTTACGTAAGAAATTTTAGACACACAAAACGGTTGTGTATTCCCCGAATTCCGTAACTATTATTGCCCGTGCATTATATCACATGAATTAGTATTTGCCTGTTATAATTAGAACATTTACCATTTTCAAATTACGAAACTCGTAGTGAGAATTATTTGCTTATGCATAATTTGTATGAAAATGGAATTTTGCAGATGTAAATATTAATCAAATAAATATGCGTACGTGTACGGTTGAATGCTAAATCATTTACAACTCTTTTAACGAATGGTGTAAAAATGGTACTTTTTAAAAACAAATCAGAATGTTATGTAAAAAATTCTACTGCCCTCGTTACGTTTATAAACCCTAAACAATTATATTACTTAGCCAAATTGAAAACGTGAAATAATATTATTCAGTAGTATTTGGTCGACATTATATGTAGGAATGGTGAAGGGTAAATTAGTGCTAAGGAAAAGAGTAAAATTATTGAAAATGTGGTTGGTGGGACCTTCGGATTATAGTCGGGTGGTCGAGTTCGAATCTCACTGTAACGCCTTATTGATGTTTCAACTCTAGAGATAATATCTTAATATATCCTTTTTTTTTAAAAAACAAAGAGATAAAAACAAAGCTGGACCAGGATTGATTCTCCATTCCTCCTTCGTATTGCAAAAGAGAGCAGGATTTTTAAAATTGCCATCGCAAATCTCGTCAAGGCCTGTCAATATCATAATACTCCTAATAATTAAAAAAAAACTGTAAGATTAAAATAATTTATACATGTATATTATGTCCTTGGCGAGGCAAGTAAGGAAATATATCGTTTGAGATTTTATTTGTAGGTATTATTTTTTAATCATTTTTGTGTTACACAGTTCTTTGTGTTCACAGTTAAGACTGCCTTAAATTTTATTTCTTGCGATCATTATTATTTTCGAGTAGTAAAATATGTACGCACTGTTTTTATTTTAAAATATTTGCATTGTTTATATTTTAAAATGTTGGTGTGTTCAATACCTCTCTTTATTTGGGTCTCGTTTCAAGAATATTCGGTTTATTAGGAAGTTCGATATTTGCGCATTCTTCAGAGAATAAAATCGGGCTATTTTTTTTACGTCAACATTCTACGTGACGCCACAAGCGAATGACTCGAAAATTCGAGCGAAATAATGTCGAGCAAGGCAAAGAATCCAGTGGCAAATTACGCACGTCAATTTCAATTAACTTCGTTTGCAATATACATTATAAATAATTGCCTCTGTCAGTACTTACATACTGACATACGTTAGAGTGAAAAGTTATCAAATTTGGAATCAATTTTAATGGAAATTATCAAATTTTATCTTTTAATCAAAAAGTATCTTTTGAAATCCAAGCGATAAAGTACTTACCTTTTATGTATTTTAGCAGACATTATTCTACATTTTAAATAGGTGGATTAAAGTAAGTAATATTTTTTTCTTATGATTTTTTTACGAATAACTAGTTTATTAATAAAATGTTAAGCAATTAGGTCATATATTTCTACAGTGAGTCTGCGAGTGTGTCTCTTTAAAAATGATTTTTTTTAAATGAAAATGAATTTGTAAAAACAATTAAGCAAAGGCTTCAATTATTGTAATAGATAGAAGCATTCTGACGTCATCACGTTCTTGTCTAAAAGCTCAAATATTTCAAAGTGGAAGATGAATGAACTCAATCAAAATTACCACTTTCTCATCTAAAAACACTAAAATGTAACGTGTAGATGAAATAAATATGTCCCACAATCTCGTTTTAATACTAATCGAAAAACTTAAAATCATCAACATGTTGATGAAGGTATTGTACTTTATTTCAAACTCATTATTACTGTTTGTATAGGCAAATTATTTACTCTTTAATCGCTCTGATAAACATCTTTACATGTAAAATCCCATTTGGGGGTATACAAATAAATAAAATGTGTATCTATTGTGTACTCTTACACCTGTTAATATGCCTTTATTAGAGACCTGTTTGAAAATATACCAGTAAACGTTGTCAATGTGAACCTGCTGGTAAACTACAAAAGTAGTTTAGTAGAATTTCGAATAATATTTTTGAAATTAAGTGCCCAAATAAATACATCACGTAATCATTCCACTAAGACATGACTTCCCATCAAGGTAGTTCTCCTTAGAATTCCCATTAGCATGATCAATTCCATCGTTTCCTCAAACAAAATACTAAGACGGTATTTCTTCAACAGTAGCCTTTTGATTCCATTAGCGCTGCAACTAACAACGCTGTGTCTCAAACAGAAACCGAGACCGAAACCGAGACCTGATAACTCTTTTCAAAGGATCACATTGTATATGACCGGGTGTCCCAATATCACAGAGACATTATGTCCTGCACTTTGGAAGATTAGACCACCACATAAACACAAGTCATTGCAGCGAGTCATTCTACACCATTTACTCTAACCATACTATACAGAATACGTTATAACTACATAATATTAATACCGGGTAGGCTACTTTAAACTGAAGTTTTCAAGAAACTTTTTTTTTCAATTATTGAAACTACAAAATCAACAATGTTCAACGAAATATAAAACAGCAAAGTTGAAAAAAAAATAGGTAGAAACCGAGATTTAACTCGAAAAACATCTACTCTAATTGAGATATACTGGCGTTTTTATCAACCCCGTATTTTTTTAAAAACTCTTATTTTTTCCCAATTTCTTCCGATATATTATTTTAGAAAAATAAAAAATCTAATCATTTTATGTTACCAACATAGTATAATTATGCCATTTTCATAATATATTTATACATTATGTTGTAAACACATATATATGTATAGATATTATAAGGAAACAGAAAAATGGTGAGATACAAGGAAAAAAACTGTTTTAAATCATTAAAAATAATATGGTAACTACGACCAAGTCATGATTGTTGTAAAAGTTATATGTAAACGTTAATTAGGGTTACGAACTAATGATTTTACTTTAATATTGCTCCACAATAAAAATAACAAAAAGTTATACGCTTTACATAAGCGATCATCCGTCCAAGCGATGACTTGGGGGATGTGTATTATCGTCGCTTGCCAAATGTTGAAACGTTATTTCGGGAATATAAATGTTTCTTTGCCCGCCTTCATTAAATATCAAATTAATTATTTATTTAACATCTAGACAGAATTTATTACAAGACATAAATTTTTGGCCACCGTTTAACAGTTATCAAATGAATGGCTCTACACAATTGTGAGTATTTTAATACTAATCGTTACCACATATCGTTAACTACTTGTTCATGTTATGTAGGATGTCAATGATATGTAATATTGAATCAAAAATCTCATCTACACCTACGTTATGACCAGCCACTGATTGCCTAAACGTTGTTGCGTTTCAATAATTGGTCTATTTTACTGTATCTAAAACTACTACTACCATCATAATAAGCAGAAGATGTTGCACATGCAATGATGGAGGACATAGCTAGCAGAGGAATTGAACACACGACGCCCGGATGGGAATCCGATGCGTTTGTCCACTCCACGCTACTACCGGTCAAATTAAAAAAAAACATTTTAATTGCAATTTTTTAAAACTATTTTAAAAGAGATCTTGGGCAGCTAAGCTATTCGTGAAAGAAAAATACAAGAGCTTTTGCAGACTTATTTTCAGAAATAAGTAAAACAAAAAACGCAACATAAGATAGAAGAACAGCAGTCAATGGGACAAGCACCTTGTAGACTTGGCAAGAGAATCATCTGACTTAAGACTGAACAAACTAAAACTTGTATCTAAAAAAATAAACACTAGTCCGAATATGACATGAACAAAAAATACTTTCGTAGCATTTTAACCTCTGACAACTTAGATATCAGAAAGCTAGATTTTAACTTTGTATTTAGAGATAAAATAAATCTTTTTACTACCCGTGTAAAGATAGAATGGAAATAGTGTTAAAATTTATGATTAATATTATGTCCGATCATTGACAAAATGATTTTATATATTGATGAGTCCAATTTGTTTCGTATCGTGGTATTTATTTTAGGAGGCACGATACATTCTTACCTAATTGACTAACCTTAACTGAAAGAGCGATTTGTTTTTTTTTTTTAATTTGCGTTACTCATTAACCGCAAAAGCTAAAATGGGGAATATTTTCTTTTCACTGGGGTATACTCGTATAATATAGCATTAGAATGGGTAAGATCGCTGGCAATAGTATTTATTAGACTTTCTGCGCATTCGTTTATTGATAAAGGGACCTATTGAAACCTTATCAAAAAGAAAACGGCCCGACGTGTGCCTGAATTCATTTTCGATTTGTATTTACTTACCAGAACCTTTCGATTAGTCCTTATAACGCCAGTAATTTTATTATACGTCCTTTGTTAACGAATGTATAATTTTAAGGACGAATTTGATTCTCTTTGCGAGATAGAAAAGTAATAAGTAGTATACTGTTAAAAAATCTCCATCCTCTGTATATGTTGGGTTGGGTTAGGTTAGATCGGGTTAGGTTAAAAAGGGCATGCATAATACGAGAATATTGTTACATCCACGCAAAAATTTGCAATTTTATTTTCAATTGCATTTTGCGTCCGTATAGAAGTCATATGCCTTATTATAAATAAACTTTTTCTGCACAAAAATTCCCACACGGTATAAGTCTGGAAGTTGTTTAGTGCCAGGAACTCCCCAATATCGACTAATAAACTGTCGGATGCTCTGCTGATAACTCCCTCAGTCTTCCTTCTGCAGTGTTGATTAAGTGAGTACACTGACGTCAGTGAAAAATTTACCGAGTACGTGATGTAAAATACATAATAGGTAGAAAGACGTTAGTCGAGATTGTGGATTCAGAATCCTACTTGCGTAACTCAACTTTTCCACTATGCGAGAAGAAAAATTATCCAAGCTTTATGACATTATTTCACGCATTTCTTTCGGATAGAAGCGGTTTTATTATCTTACAAGTTTGTCCACTATCTAGTTTGCAAAATGCTCGTACCAATGTGAAACCGGTCCGGTCCAGTCCAAAATAAGGCTAAAAATAAGATATTATGTAAGAATGGAGCCTTGTTTTGCTTCCCCCTCATTGATGCAGACATTTTCCCTGAATATGGACCTGTAATGATGTTTGAAAGCCCATGAAGGAGGAAGCCATGACTTAAACAACAAATACAATTATTGTGATCGAGAATCTTATCGAAGTTATTAATATTTGTTTAAGTAATAATATAACACCATATTTCTGTCATTTTTTCAAATATTTTTTTATAATAATTGTTACCTGCTACTCACTTAATTTTATTTATTATTACACTGATTAGAATTTTAAATTATCTCGGAAACAGGGCAGAACCTTAATTTATTTAAAATAATGAATCGGTAAATCGATTTCAGTAAAAATAATCCGAGAATATTTCGGCGGATACACGGCGGAAGCGATAAAAAGCCCATCAGAACCTCGCTTCTTTCAATTTAAGAAGGAAAAAACACCAATTCGCCATTTTTCCGGCCCATTTCTATTGTAAGCCTTGTATTCATTTTGGCGAAAGGAAAATAAAGTGATCAATTCATGGAGCAGGCGTTATTTGTTTGTTAAATTGCTCCCTTTTCACGCCCCACCCCACTGTAAATAAATTAACGAAGTTAATAAATTATTCTCATTATGTTTACGAAAACTTCGATATTGCGGAGAAGGGGTTAAATCTTAACCATAAAACAGAAAATCTTTTTGTTTGACTCGCTATGTCCATAGCAACAAAATCTTTCAAACAGTGAGCTCTGGTGCCATCAAATTTTCACTCCTATTTCGGTTCAGAATTTATAAGTGAATTCCACTTTTTTTTGTTCGTAATTAAAAAAAATACCTTTTTAATATTTATTCAACAGAGCCCTTGAGGTGATTTAAAAAGAAAGCCAAATAAATTATTCAAATATTATTATTATTAACTGGCTAACATTATGTTTTTTTGTATATATTTTTCAATTGTTGAATACATGTTCAGACATACTCAAGCAAAAGTATAATAAAATGATGGCTGTCATAAAAAATATTTTTGCTTTCTTACAAATTGTTTTGATTTGTCATTTTCATATCGAAAACTTTGCAAGCGCCAAATGATAGCATTTGTTGAATGTATTTTACAATAATTGAATACACATTAGTTGTATGACAATAGTTTCCCCAGTGTTGACTTGAAATGTTGCATAGTCACATCGTTGACTACGAACGCCTACCGTTGTTCGTTGGGTAAGTTAGCGTCTAGGGAAGTTATTGGGTTAACCTGGAAATTAGATTTTAAACATGTGATAATTAACGTTACATTATGCAAATAACACTTCCACGCATGGTACAGAAGGGATGGATGGATAACGAAGTGACTAACAACTAGTGATAGTCAGTTTAGGTATAACACAGTAAGTCGGTACAAGTGGTATTTTACAATCAGATGAAGTTATTTTTTTCATCAACATATTGTGTATACATGTTATAATATAATCTACTAAAGGTGGGCTAATTTTTGGGTGGTAATTTTTTCATTCGACCAGGGCTCTTAGCATTTTTTTGTGGCGTTTCCATTAACATAAAAATGATTCAGTAATAATTTTTTTTATTAAATGCATAAAAAGGTGCACATCGGATGGGAAAACACTTTATTTTAGCCAAGAAAACGACATTTTTGAAAACACCCTTTACATCAGAGGGCAGCTCCTTCCAGAGACGTGATACTTAAACTGCGAAAAAACGTGTGACTGATTTAGAGTAGGGTTACACGCGTGATTTTATTTGCTTCATTTTTTGTAGGGTCCTTTACAGGACGTTTTTAAAACTTACAAAAATGTTAAGTATGTGTCTGAGCAGATTACGTGAATCGTATATTCTACTTCTTGTGATTACATCTCTTCCCGAATATAAGCTACATTTTTTTTTAAAGTGTCAGTGTCCAAACTGCCCGGAAACAGTGGAGCTGTCGCAATCCTATTTGCTGAAGATTGGAAGGCTGAAAAGAATGGAGGAGGTGAAGAAACCGGAGAAAAGGGTGGTAAGCAAGTACCTAGCTATTAAGATATGGTCACTTATCACAGATAAATACATTTCAATCCACGTTTTGATTCCGATTAGTGGTCTCTCAGATACTCCAGGATACTGAGATAATATTTTTTAAAAAGAAATTGTTTGTAAACAACTTTTTATGTTCTTCGTATTTGGTGATCAGCTCTGAATAGCCAGGTCCTTCCCAACCTTTTTCATCTCTGTCCTTCCTTTTCTCTTTATACTTACCCTTCCTCTTTTTCTAATTATATGTGTGAGGCTTAATTATTGTCCCCTTTGGTAAGGGGTGGTTTGGTAAGGGGAAGGTAAGGGGTGGCTAGGGAGAGGGTAAGAGAAGGGTAAGGGAAGGAACGATATGTGGAAGATATATTATATTAAACTCATTTTAGTTTGCCCACCGGGATTAGAAACCGCCATGAGATTACCATTGCTCTATAACAGAGGTCGTCGGAGATCTTTATGAGAAATAATCAATCCCGGTCGAATTCCTCAAATCCCTCATCTATTGAATTTATCATCTTAGATGTTTTCCTACGCTCTTTCTTTGGAAAAAAAATTTGGGATTCACATTTTTTTGGACAAAGTGTCTAAGATATGCAGTTTATCTCTCCTTGGTCGCGAAGACGGGGTCCCATTCGTACTGCATTCTAAGTAACAATTCCTTGAGACTTCTTCTGATAAAGCGTTTACAGGAAACAGTATTTCTCGGCTCTACTTTATCTTGCCTGTTTACTTTTATGAGGACAGAGCACGACATGCAGAAATGGCACTACCTAAGTATCGAGTAAGTGATAACCGTAAGAAAGTGACAGCGGGAAAAGGTTTCGTGTACCCTGTGCATTCGGTATAAAAATGTCCACGGGGTAGAAATTTTATATTTCATTTTATGCACACTACGTGAACGAAAACCAGAAGTTTAAGTGGGACACGGTTATTATTTGTAAGAAGCATCACTGTGAAAGTTTTTGTCCGCCATCGTCAAACTTTGCCGCCCGTAATTTATCTTGCAGGCGGCGAACGTCCCTCGGGGTTAACCCTTTCCACTAAGTAGGAATTTAAGTGAGAGCTAAACATAAGACATTTTTGCAATGAAACTTGAATAAAATAAGACGACATCATATGTGAGTCGTATGGTATCAAAGGCAGAAATATCCAGAATACCAATTAAGAACTCTCCATTATTTAAATATTTATATTTAATTAAACGCAAAGATTGCATTCGCGCTATTTAGTATTATTATATCGTATTGTGATTCAGATATACAAATAACGTTAAAAAAGCTCAACATTAAATAACTCCTAAATACACATAAAACTGTTTTTATTAATATTTCAATATGATCAATAATTCTGGATAGTTACTATAATACTATACGACTCATATACTGTATTGTTTCTGTAGAATAACACAATATCATTGAAAAAATATCCCTTCTAACTGTTTTCCTTTATTTTCATCTTTACAATAAAGATCACAACATTACAGCCCATCTTAGATACACGATCAATTTATGCTCTTGCCCGAGAATGTAAATTCGTAATAAAATGCATAGATTATTTTATAGTTACGTGTTTGTCTCTGAAATCTTTATATGTTCCGCCCTAAGTGTAAATTTATATTCGTTTGGAAATATAAATGAAATATTACTTTTAAGCAACCCTAAGATTGAAAGTTCGATTTAAAAAAAAATCAGAGAATGCATTACCCCTGTGATTATTATCCAACTCAATCCGTACGTCTACTAGCCGAGCGCTCTACTAACCTAGCTTTAAGCATTTTGAATCGATTCATCATTGTCTTACTGAGATATCTTTAAATCCTTTTATCCGTTTCTCTATCAAGACAATAATTAGCCCCATTTAATAAACGTTAATTTTCATTAAATTTCTTCAAAATATTCTCAATCATTCATTATTTTTTTTTTCACAAATACGTCTGTAGGACATCATTACTACTGTATGCATACTAACATACTTCAATCCTTTTCCATTTTTATAACTCTTTGCGTAACACTATCAGTACTTCATTTAACTTTTCCATCCGTATTACTAAGAAGGTTCGGGAACCTATCACGAAACAAAACAAGTCCAATCTTGACTTGGCCCGAGGGCAATAAAAATGTATTGGTATCACATTCTCTCATCTTCTTTTTTTTTGTTCCATCGTATTGATAATTGTGTCAATGACCCAAAGTGAAACATATAAATAATTTATTGTTTTAATAATTACATACACTATAATTTGTGACAAAGATTATTTCTTCATTATAATGTTTACGACTATCGGTACGGAGAAGGTATATTTGTCGTAAGCATTCTAGGCCATACGGTCAACAATTGCTATCTCTTAAGTTTGACAACATTATTTTGACGGTAGTTCAGCTCATTTAGTGAAGTTTAACAGAAGTGTCATTGGGCGCTTAGTATGTGAAGTTTTTTTCCACCAAGGCTGGACATTGACGTCAACAAATAATAATCCTAATCCTTCATCTTCTTCATATTTCCCACAACTAGTGATGCTTTCCACTCGCATTCAATTGAAAACTATCCCTCCTTCAATAATGTTTTTTTCTTAATTAAGTAGTTGCCAGACTTGTTTTGGTTATGGGCCGTCTACGACCACATCAGAGTTTTTGATTTCGAAAACTTTCAAATATTTGAATGGTACATAAAATGTTGACGTGAAATAGGAATAACTTTTAGGGTGAGCTTCAAAAGAGACACGTAAATTAAATGTCGAAGAAACACCTCAAAGAGCGTGCGTAGCGAGCGTGTTAAGGGGCCGTGACAATTCTCCGTCTTATTGTCCGAAAGCTCTCCGGTCCTTCGTGTTCTTGCCGGCGACAGGAGGATTCTACCCGACAAACTTTCGGACACTACACGCAATACTAAACTTTGTGAACTACACGTTTCAGAAACTTCCATCTATTTCAAACCACACATAAAAATGTAATGCCAACTACAAAGGATGCTGTGCACCTTTTTCACAAAGGTGTTATTAACAGGATGGAGATATCTAATATAAGGGTCGGAAAATAAGTAGTGATAAATTCCATTCTTACCTACATCATGGCATATTTTAAAGTAAGCTAAAAAGAGGTTTTAATACTTACATGGCATAATATTGGAGTACTTACATACCGAGTATTTATTGCGTATTTTGGTAACCAAACGGTGTGGAAAAGATATTGTTTTAAGAATATTACAAACTTATGTTAGAAAACGCATTAACCCGCTGGCGTGAATAATCCTTAAGGCTTACTTCTAATGCCCCTTTCTTCAAAAATGCGGTCACCCTTATAAAATAAACTGCTCGCAGTAAAGTACATGTTATAAAATAAACTTTTACTGGTATTTGCAGGTGTCGCGCACATTGAACATGCTTTGTGGGATGAATTGCCAACCACAAAATTATAAAGTTAAAGAAGATCTGAATTTCCAGTATATAATAAACAGATAAAGCGACATTATATAAACTTTCGTACAGGGTACGTTGAAGGTAGGTTCGTGGAACAAAAATATATTGAATGAAATGAAAAAATAATTTTGTGTAAGACCACAGATTAAAAATTCGAAAGCTAAAAACCTAAAAAGCTCAAAAGCTCGAAAGATGAAAGCTCAAAAGATAAAAACTCAAAGCTCAAAAGCTTAAAACTCATAATCTCAAAGCTCAAAAGCTCAAAGCCCAAAAGCACAAAGCTCAAAGTTCATAAACTCAAAAAATCAAAAATCAAAATCTCAAAACCTCAAAAGCTATTGAATTAATGAAATACATTGTTTTTTAATTGGATTAAGTTCTGAGAATATGACTGGAAATAAACATAACTATGAAAATGTTGACATGGTACTTCTTCAACATTAATGAGAACAATAATAATTCTACGAGCTTAGGATATGACGAAATAAAATAAAAAAATCAGATTAGATTATCTAACAGATTATTATTATTATGATTTGTCAAAAACGATATTTTTACAGGTGACATAAAAAACTGTATTTTTACAAAAAGTACGGCTCTAGATCTACCGCTCACCAATCTCTTTTTTTCCGAGTTTACGGACCACCTGAAACACTAAGCTCATCAATAATACAAATAACAATTTGTGAAGCCATTCTTACGGTTAACTTGATCGAACGTATTATATGAATGCTTTATGAATTTTGGAAGAAAACTACTTTACTATCCATTACTGGGTCATCAAAGTAGGTACCGGCGAGCACTTACTACATGCACGTTGATTATTGCGGTCTAGAACTTCAATCAATGTATCTTATATTTCAAGCATCAAATACCTACCTATTCTAAGCTGATCAATAGGGTAAAAATAAACCAGGGTTAGAAAGTACCTAGGCTAAGAGTAACATCCATTCTAGAACGAAGTACAAATATACAAAATACAAATTTATTTATTTTTTATGTTAATAATAATAACAATATTTGGATGATTTGTATAGCGCCGTTTTTGTGAAAAATCTCCTCAAGGGTGCTCTACAGTCTTATTTTCTATTATTACATATTATATCCTAGTTAAATAGGAAAATGTACAGGAACATACTTACCTGGCAGGTCCTATCAGATAAACACAGTTATTAACTTAAAATTATAATTATGTTTTTTGCCTACGGACGATTTTACAGGTAGGAATAACAAAATAAATGAATTTATGGTATCAAACAGATTACCTAATCTTTCCATGAAAGTTTGAAAAAGCATGATGAAAAGTACTCTAGTTTTACTACTTTTTTGTGATTTTATTTGTTTATATTATTTAATAGAAAAACCAAAATTGAGCTTTCGGCCTTTCATTCTGGGATTTTTTTTTACATAAATCCAAAGAATACATCGTTTGAAAAATTCCAATACATTCAACAAATGATTTGATACGAGTATATTGGTATGCAAGACTTTCTGGGGAGTGAAGTGAAAAAATCCTGGGTGGTTTTAGTAAGATGTTACGTAAAAAATCAAAGAAAACTTATTTCTCGAAGGGTTCGCAGTGAGATGGCTAGGAACGACTTCACTAAAACGAAGAAACTCTTCTCTGACTGTAGTCTTTAGTAATTAGATTAGTTCGTTGTTATTTTTTCCATGTTTTTCTCTATAGAATGGATACCTGATTTCTAAAATTACCATTTTAACTGAAGACAAAAACTTTTTAAATGAGGGCTTAAAAGCCCATCCTCAAAGTGTATGATCCAATAGGGCGACTAAAATATGAAGGTTAATTTCTAGATAATAACCGACCTCCGATGTGAGAGTACGCTAGTAGAAGAGTTAGTTGTAGTTAAACCTCAGCACCCAAAAAGGTGTTAAACGTCACTTTGTAGCATTCTTATACAAGCATTACTACACTTGATTTATCTGTAATTTTTTTCAAGGGTAGTTTTTGGTTTTACAAGAATATAAATATTTTTTTAAATTCAGCAAACGGTGCAGTTCTTGAAAGCAGTGAAGACATTTATAAACGTTTTGCCTAAAATTCTAGTATGTATTTCATAAAGAATTTTAAAGATAACAATTTAAGAATTGTATACACAGGAAACCTAACACATTTTTCTCACTACCCGTTTAAAATTAAAAGATAAATCATTTGTGTTATTGCTTGTATTAGAAAGTCAGACAGTGTGTATATTTGGATGCTGACCTTTAATTGCACATTTAACTAATTAAGTAGAGAAATAAAACAAAAACACGCTGAAGATGGAACGCCACATATCCCCGGCGTTTGGCACTTGCTTCACACATATTCCAATAACATACTTGCATTCCTTTGATACGATCCGCCCTGAGTATTCAAATTACTTAATCATTTCATGATCTATATTCATGGTAGGTATATCTCTCTCCGTAAATACTCTGACCCAGATTAGTAAAAACAGATATATTCAATTTAATTGTTTCTCCAGCCCAAGATTTGTCATTACATCTGTTTTTTTCACAAATCGACTTTGTTTAGGTCAAAGGAGTTACTCCACATTTATTTGCTAGCAAACTTAGGCCTGGTGGTTTGAAACACTGTCGCAAAGCGATGATTAACTACACTATGATTTTTTTCCGTTACTACCATACTTCAGATAATCACCCTCGTTATCTACTAATTTTCGTCCTGTTTCAGCATTTAATCAAATTATAATCAGGTGTTAAGGCTCAGCACCCAAAATGTAACCAAACGTCTTTTTGTAGCAGTCTAACACAAACAATACATCACATGATTTTTTCTGTAAATTCTACATGGTCATTTAGGAAAATGACTAAGGTTTCCAGTAAATACTTTTTTTACCTGAAATCTTTTAAATTCAAAGAACTAAAATGTCAGTAAAAAGTGCAGTTTGAAAACCAGCGCAGCCATTTTCGAACATTGTACCAAAAGTTCCAGTATGAATTTCATATAGAATTTAAAAGATAATAGTAAAAAAAAAAATCACTAGAAACCTTAGACATTTTCCTACATTGCTGTATTGAATTAATAGATAAATAATTTGTAGCGTTGCTTGTATTAGAAAGCCAAAAAGTGTATATTTTTGGGTGCTGACCCCTAAACATAACAATATGACCTTTGTGTTATCCCTAAGGCCTACATTTCCTTTCAAAAAATGTGCACAACGTTTTTCACCTAAGCACAGTGGATATACACTTGGTTCGTTGATTGGTGGTTTGTGATTTATGTATTTTTTTACATGGTAAACGTGACACTAGTTGAAAACCGCACAGTTTCAAGTTTTTTTAAGTGAATAGCACACAAGAGTGCCAGTGGGACTATAGCAGCCCTAGTTGGGATATGTTGTAAGGCTGAAGGTAAAATAAAGTGGAAGGAGCTACCTAGCTATTCAGATCTGATTAACAAGCTCAGGTGAAGCTATTTCAAGCAGCATTTCGATTCTGAATAGTGATTTTTTATCTGAGCGATATATTGAGTATCTACCACTCTGGAACGTGCCGCAAATATATACAATGTATTTTTTAATAATAAATTACATAAAGGTATTATTTCAATAAAACTAACTTGCGCACGGCGTGATTTTAACCAGTGTCTTCTAGAGTCTTTTCGAGTGTCTTAACTACTCGACCACGGAAGCAGTACAAAGGTACTATTTTATATACCCCAGCATATATTTTGTATTTTTAAACTGATTAAAAAAAATTGAAGAGAGTTTTAATTCAAACGGTTATATTTGTAAAATATTTACAATTTAGTCAACACAAACATTTTTCCTGGTAACATTCATAACATTTTATTATTTCAGTACAGCACAGGTGCTAAATTATACAAACGTTCATGAACGCATTATTTTTCGACAGTAGTTTCCAATATTCGTGGAAAATGTCATAATAATATGCCTCATAGTAAATAAATTTGCATTTAATATTATGTTGTATGGTATCGTCGAAATGCAATATTTTTCATCAACGTTATAAATATTTGAACAGTCGAAGAGCAAAATGGTAAGTAGTTCAATAGTTTTAAAAACAATTGTTCTTCTTACTTTCTTAACTTTACATATAAATCATTTTTCTTCGAGTTGTTTGATTTTTCTTATTAATGACTTTTTTGTACATCTAAATACACTCTTACTAATTTTATTTTAAAAATTTTTGTTTTTTATTTAATTGAATTGAATAAGAACACGAGATCAAATCTCAATTATTATTATTTTTTCAATTATAGGGGTTTTGGCATGTACAGCCTAAAAACAAGTTTAGCAATAGATCAAACGGTTAAGACCCTCGATTATGAATCCAGAAGTAGCGGGCTCAAATCCCGGCGTGCTCAAATACAATTTATTTCATCTTTAATTAATGTACAATATAATTGCTGCACGTTTCTGAGTGAAATGGATACTCCCACTATCGCTCTAGTGAAATATCACCATTCAGAATCGAAACTTAACTTGAAAATAGCTTTAACCTTGTTTGACAACCACATCTGACTAGCCAGGTACAACCCGACCTTCATCTTCCCCCATATAGTTATTTTCCTTACTTTCTTTACCCTTACAATATACCGGATCGAAAATGCCATGGTCCCGCTGTCCAAATAAAAAATAAACTGTCGCATAAAAAATAAACGAGAGGTGGCTTCAAATGGCTTTAGCTGTAATAAACAAAGAATATTGAAGAATCAGATACTTTTCAACTAGCATCATCTTCATATTTTTTCCTTTCCACATTCCTTTAATCTGACAATCATTTTGCCTAACATCAAGGTTGCCATTATCCCACGTTCAGACGTTGGGTATCAAAAGAAAACATACCATTAGTAAAATCTTGAAATAATTCACACCATCTAGCGCTAATTATCAACAATGCGTACATTATTTATCATTTATTGCACTAACAATATACCTGACAAACATGTATGTTGTTGGTTATAATCATAACAGACTTTTGACATTGAACATAGTCGCTATATCGCGTACCTGAAAAACTCGAGTATTAACAGGACATGCAAACTAAACAAAAAGGAAAGCCTCACCATAAATTATATTGTGGCAGCCTTATTTATAGACGGGATATTTGCATATTTAGGACATTCCTTATTAGTGCCCTTCAGTAGTAGACTGTGGGATGCTGCATCAATGGACCATTCTATGGCGGATTTCAATGGACCAGTGTCATTCAAGAGCGTGTACTGCGCAGAATTTCTCTGGCCCCAGTTTGCGAAAGGGCGCTTTTCTAAGCTCAATTTGGTCGCTAAATTATGTTTAGTTTATTTTGTCAAGGGGTTCCAAAATACACGAAAACGTGTTTTGCGCACAGCGGGGATCTACCCATTTAGAAGCCCTACCCATATCACTAATTATGTCCTACAAAAAAGGTTTGTTTTTTTTTAAATTAAGTAACTGATAAGTGTGAAAGGTGTGTGAAATCGTATTTCAATAGCACCTCGACTATGAATCCACAGAACGCGGGTTCAAATCCAGGCGTGCGCAAATTAATTTGACATAATTAATATGAGTTATTTCAAATTTGATTAACATCAAACAATAAACTTACTTATAAATGCAACACTTTTCAAAGTGGTTAATACTCTCAGTATCGCCATTAATAAATATCTTTTTGTATAGATGTGATAAATGACATTACCCATCTGTATGAGTCAATGATATAAGTGGTAGATTCTTTCAGTATCGCCCTGGTGAAAGACAGCCATCTGGTAACAAAATTGAAACGTTGGTTGAAGTTGCTTTCGCCGTATTAGTTGACCAAATCAGAATAGCTAGGTACTTCCCCACTTTCCTCTTCACCACTGTTTAGCCTTACAACTTACCCTAATTGGGGATGAATTGATTCCCAATAACTCCGAACAGTTGGGACTCTTGTAGTATTCAACATGCACGAATAATACATAGGTGTTATGTTAACATTTTTCACTTACCAATTTTAACAATTTCACATTTTTAAGACTTTTGGTAAATATAACCAAAGTAATAGACGATAGTAAGCATATTTTTGCATTTGTAAGTAAACATCCCCCTATACATTTGAAAATGTGTTGTCTGGTTGCATTTTATAAATTACTATTATTCTTATAAGGCATAACATGCAAGTTTTCCGTGGTATTGTTTAAAACAATGTAGAAAAAAAAATCTTTTTGGTAATAAATATTATTAATAGAAGCTCAGCTCGAAACTAGGTGAAAACATATTATTTAAATCTCTCATTTTATTGATTTATTTATTTTATGATTTATCTGGTATAACAGTGTTGTGCCAAAAATTTTATGCAAAGGCAATGAATTGATTTAATAACGAAACTGCATACCTACACATACTATAATATGCTACATTAATATCTACAAAATAATATTATATACATAATTTAATGGAAAATGTTTTAATTTAATGTTAACAAATTGTCCTACAAAAACTTGTCATAATTTTAGGTTTCCAAAAACTAAACTGCACATAAAACAACGTGTTGTATAAAGGTCAAAAAGAAACCTCAAGTATTGGTACCTTTGGTAGAATATGTGAAAAGAACTTATGATTTATTTACATACCAAGATTATTTTAAGTTTATATAAAATTTATCATTAATATCGAAAATCAAATTTAATTTTATATCAATATATATCTACCAAATAAAATACTTTGTATATTGTATATATTTGGAAACAAATTGTTTGAAAGTCATTCAATCCGTCAATAAGCTTGAATTCTGAAAACCCATTAAAATTGACAATTGAAATATTTACTTACTTTGACATTTACAAAGAATTAAAATAGAATTATTATTGTACGACTGACGATTTGATTTGTAAACCCCGGTTTCATCAATATAGCACGGCGCAGCTCGAATTGACATGTAAAGATAAGTTTAATCATTTCCCTCGGAAAGGAACGTGACGGGAAACGTTGAACATTAAGCTCCCCGATGTGTTTTTCATCCCGCTAAAGCCTTTAACAACAAAAATGAAAAGCCTAAAGCATCACGGACTACACATCTCGTTTATTGTTTTACATTTGCGTTTCACAAATATTTTTATTTACGCACGAGCTCGTCTTCAAAGTGAACGAGAAATTTTAACATTGTGGAAAAAAACCAATTTGAATTTATTTACATTTAAAAATGCCAGAGACCGGAGAGGAAGTACGTATGAATTACGGGGAAACCATTTCAAATATTTGTACTTGATATGTTAAAAAAAGGCGTAACAGTTTTTCAAACATATTTGCAAGGATTTTCTACGTAGCTTAACCATCGTGAGAAAATGTCATTATAAAATGAACAAGAATAAATGAAATATTTAGTGAATTTTGTTCTCCCAAATTCGGACATGATAAATACTTTTTGGAAAGTACATAAAGATAAATGGTACAGAATACCTTAAAAGTCTAGAACACGTTTCGTTCGACTTTTTGGTTTCAGTTTTTATTATGTTGCTCTATTCCGAATCCATCTGCTCTGCATGTGCAAACCATCTAATCGTCTCTTTCTCAATCGTTATTATAACATTAACGTTGGCCTTGCATTCTTGTCGGTTAATAATTATTAATCTTTCAACCCGAGGATCTCATTTCAACTGCATTTTGTCTACATTTGTTCTTTCTTTTTCAACTCCATGCATCACTGTCATACGACTGGGTTGTTTATATTTATTCACTTTCACTTTAATAGGCTAGTTAATACAATTTTGTAAACATAAGTCGTAGCAACAAGAAACATTAAAAATCCTAACTTTCGATAAAAGTTTTACATTGGTTCATGAAAAAATGTACACTTTATTACAAAAATATGTCGCCAGAAATTACAAAATTGCAAAATAATGAAGAAAATTCATTTCTAATAACGGGAACCGAATGCGGCAGTAGCTAATGAAAACAAACAAAGGAAGCAAAACCAGCTGTCCACAATGGAGTTCTGACATACACACATATATTGTATTAGATATCATCATACACATACACATAATAAATAAGGTATTATTTCATAAACATTTTAAGGGCGGTTACAGTCATCCTAAACCAGTATCCACATTACTAAATTTGGTCAAGAACGTGAAAATCCAATGTGGATTAATGATAAATCTGGCTACAGCTCTCCAGGGATGAATGAGAATATGACAATAGGACGGTTTTAAAATATTCTGGAAAAAAATCAAAAATCATTACGGTGAAGGGCTTTTGAGGCAAATAGATTATAGCCATGGAAGCTTTTGCTCTAAAATGGTTATGTAAAAAAAACAAGTGGAAATTCAATTTGTATAAATATGTTTTTTCAGAATTTTAAAGCTTTTCAGACAACGTTATTTGACGGAAGGCATAGACGCGTAAAGTAGTCCCTTCCTTCAGAATATTACGTTTATAAATATGTGAATAATTTCAACAAGAAGTCAGTAAAACCCATCCCCCTTAAAAAGGCAAAATGAGAGCCAAGCAGTGTGTCTATCCGATTTAATCTGGTTTTCGGGATTTTACACATTTCACGGTATTTCAGGAAATGAGCAAACCGCATACGTCAAACTTGGAGTCGGGGAATTTAGGCATGGTTAAAATGCCTATATTGCGATCAAAGAACAAACAGTTTCATGCATCGATAGCGTTTTTGACTTCCAAAGCAACAGTGGTTTGAAAAAAATGGTTTTCACGCATAACAAGATCATTTTAATTTCATGGTAATATCATTCTATGTGCTAAATGAAAAAAATGCTGTGGTGCTAAAGAAAATTATATTTCAAATACAAACATATCATCCCATTTTAGGACAGTCTAATAAGTGAACATTTCCGACGTATTCATTTATTTGAATTGAGGAGTCCAAGCATCGGAGGCCGTTAGAACTATTTGTGCCGCTTACGGAAAGAATGTCACTAAGTTAAAGCATTACAAAAGCGGCAATTTAAGAGCGGGGTTGAAGGTTATTATATACTCACCCTGTCTCACTCACTTGCACTAGATGTTCACGAACTCCAAGCATCTCATTTAATAATGTCGCTATTCTTAAAAATTGATTTGACAACTTCTTCCCTCCAAACTACCATATTTCTTCGGGTAAGGAATTGCCAATCTCCCAGAACATTGAGAGCCAATAATTAAGCCAGTTCACCAACCCAATAAATATTATGTTTCAATGTACAATAAAAAAAGTTTTCTTTTTCAAAGCTACCTCAATTGAAGGAACATAAATCAAGGGTTCAAGGTTTATATTGCTATCTAAGGGATTTACGCGCAAAATAAAATTGTTATTATGTTTACTAGAAGTAAATTTTGGTTGATTAATTGGATAAAATAAAAAAAAATACTTTCACCATGAATTATATGTCGAAAGCAAAATAGATTAACTAAGACCTAATAATGAATGCACAACCTATTCTGATTTTGTATTTTTATATTTAATTTTAAATTGATATTGCTTTGATAGATCCAGAAGAATTGATACAGTGAAAGAAGAAATGTTTCTTTAATCGTGGCTATAATGAATAAATGTAAATATTTGTTGTTTCCCCTTAAAAATTACAAAGGGTCAAAGTCGGGGTTAAAAACGATACCTACCTAATAAATATACGATTTTAAAAATTCATAACAAAACGATCTGTAAGTTTCCGTTTGCAAGTGTTTGGTGGGAATAGGATTCAGCTACACATATTCATCGTCATGCCAACTCTTCAGTTACAGTATCACTTTATACGAATTGTTGTAGACCATCGGGTAATTACGACGCGAATGTTACTTCGTTCTTGCAAGTTTCAGCAAAACACACCAAACCCACTAATAAAAGTTCCCGACCTCACATGTCATAGTAATTATTTATTTAGTTCGTAAATTACTGACTTCGGGAAGTGTTAAACTACTCTACTTAAATATTTAGCAGTTCTTCCTGTAAAGGTGAATCCACACTTTGCCAAATTCACCGGCTTTAATCTAGTTTACACACGACCTATTACCAACGTAAATCACATAACCACATCAAATTTCATGCTAGTTTTAGAGTTTATTGAAGTGAACGAATTGTTTTCAGGAAAATTATTTTACGTCTAAATAATATATTATAAATTTTAAAAAACGAGTTAACGACTTTCTACTGACGTTAATCACAAAATCGTGTTATTTTTTGCTATTTTTACAGTTCCTTGAAGTGATCAAATCGTTTTAAAGAAAATTACTTTACTTGAAAGGGTAATAAATTTAAACTATTTGTTAAGGGTCTATAACCGACATTAATCACATAACCACGCATATTTCTAATTAGTTATTTTATTGGTTCATGTAAACGAAATGATATCATTAACATTACTTAGCATCAGAACTGCGTAAAAATATTAATTTTCGAAAATAAAGTACTTATTACCGACGGCAATCGTAACTCCATATTTTTTGGCATTTTTATCATAAAATCGAATGATTTTCAGGAATACTAGTTTGCGTCCAAATATAATTCATAAATAACTATGAATTTTGTGAATAAATTGAAAGTTTTAGAAATTTTATTACTTCGAGTAACATCGCACTAAAAAGCGTGAATATGGAAATTGGAGCAAAACGCGTCCTGGATAAGATGAATTAGTATTTATTATATTTTTTCAATGAACGTTTACGACACAATTTAATATTCCAGTAACGTTCCCAAGACGACAACATTCCTCGCTATATATATATATATGCTGGGGCATATAAAAATGCCCCAGCCGCCTGAAAGATGTGAAGCTATTCCATATTTTCATTTTATATCCATCGAATAGGGGCAAAGCGTATTCAAAGCATCTGATCGAAAGAAAGGATAGAAACTCAATATCCTGGAGCGAAACACATCATTCTGTGCGGGGAAGCACTGCATCATAGGAGATCATATTATTAGATACGAGTACATTTAAATTGGCATTATTATTGAAGAGCAATATAAAAATCGCCAGTGATAAACGTGTATTGTTAATCATCCTGTATTATAAAAACTTACGAGTTTACAAATAATAAAATCGTTTTGTGTATGAAACTCAGGCACACATTATATAGCGTGAGCTCATGTGGTTATGAAGTATTTTGTTTTTAATTACAGTAAAAGTGACTTATATTAATGTTTGAGTTTATGTTCCACAGCAACTAAGAGTGAGATAAGGATATGTTCGTCTATTTAAAAAAAATAAACGCATTATAAAAGTTTTGTTGGTATTGCGATTATGCAAATTGGATAATTTAAGTTCCATAGAAAAAAACCGTATTTATTTTCTTAGTTTTATTTGCCCCGATGATACATTAAAAAACCTCTATCTCTAAATATAGTGATCAAAACAAAGTCACAAATATTGTTTTGTATTTTTAAATATAATGGATCACAAATAAATCAGCAAAAACAATACAGTTTGATAGAACATTATCAATTTAGGCAGATACAAAAAAATATCAACATATTTTGAGTTGGTTTTGTTATTATTATAATTGAAGAACGTGTAAAACTGACGTGTGTTGTATTGCATTCACGCAGTGCAAGCGGTACAATGAGAAGATGGTTTAAAAATGATCTTATAACAACGAAACATCGGTTTTTTCCGTATCCATAAAGATTTTTTCAGGTAGTAAAAATTAAAAATAAACGTAATAAAAATTATTACCATAATATAATATTAAACGATTAAACACAATAATTTGCTTATAAAACAGATTTTTTTCTGAAAAATAAACTCACGCCCTGTTTTACATCACTTTAGTGCGATTTTACGTGATAACCCTTGGATTTTATTTTTACGGCTTAAATTTTGTTGGACATTAAATTTTCCCCTTTTCCTAACAATATCCTTCATCATACGTTGTTTGAGCAAACCCCAACTTTTGTAGAAACGCCATAAGAGGTCTGAGATTCCAAGTTTAAAATTCGCCCTAACCGCGGGAGCCCTCACAATTTGTTTTCCACTTACCCCATGCAAACCAGGACACAATGACCTATCCCCACATACCAAGAAACCACAATAACGGAACAAATATTTTTACGCCCTGGTTCGAAAGGTCTAAGGAATTCAATGAAAAAATTATGAAAAAATCGTAATTTATGTATGGTGCCTGTTGCATTTATATTTTACTGCTTCCTTACAGACCAGCGCACATTATACCTATGCATGAATCGATAAAGTCATTGTTTGAAGTTTGAATTTACGGAACGGTGGAGCCCCGAGTACCACAATTTACCTCATCAGCCCAGGGACTTACCATCACGGTCGTAAAATGGTTAAAAACTGAATGTCGTAAAGTGTTTGATCGAGTTTCGACAAACGTTGGAGTAGTTTTTCAAATTATGTTTTATCTGTTTGGAGCTTCAGTCTCTATGCAAAACATTTAAAGATAAAAACATTGACCAAGAAAAACTTGTATATTAATTGATACACATTTACAAGGATAATATTTCAATCGCGTCATTTTTGTGAAATATCCCTCCAAAAGGCGCTTTACAAAGATTTAAAATGTATTAAAATTACGTAAAGGGCTTTAAGTCACTCAGTTGAATTAAACCAGGCGTTTTGAAATACAAAAGAATAGAGAAATTTACATATTTACGGGTGTCGCTAACTGTCATGCTGTGAAAAGGATCAGATTTGTGGGACAAGCTGTCAGGAATGAAAGAACGAATATGATAAAGAACATCTAAATTTACACAATAAGATCAGAAAACATTATATTGTGGAATAAGAGTTGTGCGTTTAAAATGTAGGTGGGTAGATTTGTGGAAAAATTATATAATTTATTTAAAAGTAGATTCTGATAAAGACTGGAAATAAACCACAACATAAAATTAGTAAAACACCCAGTACCTATCTATATAATTATATGTGTGTATAAAATGTACAAAGAAAGGGGTCACGGGGGAAGAGTAATGTACATAAGGCGAGTAATTATTCAGAAAATCGGAATGTCTTAGAAACATAAATAAAATGATAGAGTCGTTTATAGTGCAGTTTACGAACTTACAAAAGTTGAATAGAAGATTTCTGTAGTGTGTGAGATGTATGTTATTAATGGAAGGAAGGTACTTTTTTTATAAAATTCAACTGAATTAAATTTTATATTATAAATATTACGTTCTGCTCGTTTTAGTTTTCAGTGAGCTGTTTCGGCTTTTAAAGCCATTATCAAACTGTCTTTTTTTCAGTTTGAAAATGGTCTTAAACGTCAAAATAGCTATCACTAAAAACTAAAACTAGCTAAACTAAATAATAATAATATTAAATTTAATTCAATTGAATTATAAAACAAAAAAATCACATACATCTCATACACTAGAAAAATCTTCTATTCAACCTCTAGTAAGTTCGTGAACTGCACTAGAAACGACTTTATCATTTTAATTTTGTTTCTAAGACATTACGAATGGAGTTCTACAAATTAAACAAAAACTATAAATAAACGGAAGGTTACTTAATTTTTTTTTTGTTGAATTGATATGCATAAAGCTATTTACACATTACACAAAGTATACCTATGTCTTATTAAAGCGATGAATTGTAATTGTTATATTTAGAGTCGTGGATACTCTCAGTATCACCCTGATGAAAGAACACCACTCAGAATCGAAAAGTTACCGTTGCTTAAATTGTTCTTACCCGTGTTAAGTGATTAGATGTGAATTGCTAGGTACTTTCATTAACTATTCTGTCTCCATTCCTTTTAGTTCTGTTCATTTTAATTAAGTTTGACTAGCCTTAAACCTCGTTAACTCCAAAACCCAGGGTTAACCTCGTTAACCGAAAACTCAAAACACAGGGTTACAACTATAAGCAAAATAATGAAAACCGTAAGTGTTAAAAATAAAAACATGGCGATTGAGGAATGTAATATGTTTGTTTCAATTGTACAATATTTTATTTTAAAAAGGTATTATTTTATAATACATAGGTAAAATTGTAAAGCTTATAGAATAATGGCAACATGTAGCATTGGCATTCGAGTTTCACATTTATCTGACGTGCTACAGGCCACGATAAAACTTGAACAAAAGTTACTGAAATTCGATTAATATTCGTAACTTGGATTGAGTTTACACGATATTATAATTAGGTTAAAAAAAAAACATCGTAAAACTTTTATTACAAAGTTTGAAACACGTCTTACTTTATTTTTACGTGCAGCATGAATTGAAACTAATCCGTAAGTAGTTCTCACGTAATTTGAACATTTAAAATTATTAAATATTACTTAACTAGATGTGATGTAACTTGACTATCCAAATAAATAATAAATATTAATATTTTTGTAGAAAGAAATCACTTCTGGTTTGACATATTTAAATAACTTTAAATATTAAAATAATATCCCTAGCCTTATACAAAGTTATTTTTTCAATTCTTTAAAAAGTATTTGCTTTAATTCACCCATTTCAAGTATCGAGTAATTCTTCATTAAGTGGGTGGCGATTTGAAAAGATTATTTTTTAAATTTGATAATTTCAACTAACATCAATTCCAAAATTTTAAAATTAACACTCGTACGTACTCACAAAAGAAACTGTTTATAGGTTTGTCATTAGGAATTAAATAGAATGTAATAAAATAAAATCGGGAGAACCAATGTGAGTTGTGATATTGTCGTTTGGTAAATTTATCCGAAATAATATCTGAATTCGTATTTGCTGCCAATTAAATATGTTTAAGAAAAGACATGTTTTATTATGCTTTAGCAATATTTAAATAATCTGTTTTCCCGAGTGAATGAAATTTAAAAATACCACTTTTAGTCTTATGTTGAAAACAAATTAGCATGTTTTTATTACGGGCAACGGAATAATTACTTTTTGATCTTCTTTGTTATATTTGTTTTGTTTTCTTTATTTTTTTTTTTTAAGAAAAACATTCCCAAGTAACGAATAACCTGAAAATATATGAAAAAACTATAAATATCATTATAAGAAGCGAAATATGTTGCTTGTGCGATAATAGAGAACTTGGCTAGCAGAAGAATTGAACCCACGACGCCCGGGTGGGAATCCGACGGGTTTGTCTACTCAGCTAAGTGCTTGCTGTCAATATTCATTAAGCAGTAATCGAATCAATCGCGTAGACGTATAAATTATAATGATTTACTACGCAGACTCACAAATGATATTAGGTACTTAACGAGAGTTTTAAAATAAAACAATTAATATTATTTACAGAGCGAAGTACCAAACAATCTACGTTTACACTGAAGATTAAATAGACAAGATGAATTAAAAATTTAACCAGGTTTTAAAAAATCTACGTAGATATAAAATAATTAATTAATTTAAAATCTTCAATTACTCCCCACATGTCTGACTAATGAAGAGGTTCATTATCGAACGGCAAAATATTAATCGCATCAAACAACTATGTAACTAAACAAAAATATCTTGTCTACTTTATGAGTGGTACTAAATACAAGGTTATGCTAATGTTTAATTTAAGGGAATATTTCTGAAATAAACCGCTCCTCGTGGCTTTGAACATTATGGTGACAGTCATTTCCCGATATAAGATGACACCAAAAAAGCAAGTGCATTATGGCTTCCTCTAAAATTTTGATATTAATTGAATTTATTAATACGCGTTCTTAAAAACTTCACAATTATACATAAAAGCGAAACTCCTAATTACCCTTGTAATGTATTCAAATTCAACTAAAAATGAAGGAACATTTTTCAAATAATTTTTGTTTGAAGTATGAAAACATAGAAATAACCGATATTACTTCAGAAGTTATATTTAAGACTACACAAACGTAATCTTACCCGTAATTTTTTTGAAGTTTAATATTCTCTTACACTATTTAATAATCACGAAAATACAAAGTAGGAACCCATTTCTCAAAATAAATAAAATCTAATTTTACAACTAGTTCGTATTTCATACATTTGAAAAATATATATTTTACTTGGCAATTTTGAATTTTTAGTTTTTTTTTTAATTTTTTTTACTCATTGTTATTCACTACTATGACAATTTATCAATTCTGTTTTGTGTATTTTATTGAGGTTCGTTTGATCCAATTAAAAGAGCTGTGGTATTTTTTATAGTTTTAAATTCTTTTATAACTTTCTAAGTCACCCTTCAGGTGATATCTCACTAAAATTTGACTTTTTCACTTTGGAATATTTTATACTTCGACAAGAAATTTATTGTGAAATGCGGTTTTGTACAACAAAACATATTTCACTTTGACGTGAAGCACTCACTTTGTGGAAAGACATAATTAAATTTTAAATAAAAGTAACTTTGTTTTGTCACCACTTTATTGGATACATATATACATAAACCAATCGGTTTCGGCTCTACCTGAACCTTCTTCAGGGCTGAACAAATATGTATTGGTTAAATAGCCCTGAAGAAGGTTCAGGTAGAGCCGAAACCGGTTGGTTTATGTATTTATGTATCCAATATAGTGGTGTCAAAACAAAGTTACTTTTACACTGAAAGTTGCTTTTGTTACAGAAAGTTGCTTCCAAAGACAATTTGAGTGACTGACCTTTTTACATATTTTCACGTTATTTATGTATTACTTTACAAGTCCATAGAATGGTTTAGGTAGTTGTTAGTCAGACCTTGCAACGGATGCAAAACTAGAAAATGCAGCCCACAGTGCTGTATGCAGAAGTCAGGAGAAGGCTCCATTGCTTGTCGTAAAGAATGTCCTAAATTTAGTCAAAGAGCTGGTCCCTTGTATTTTTAATGCAATCTTTCCTAGCTTTCCAACTGTTTTATACTGAATAAGATACGGGCCGAAGCCAACATTGGAAAATATATTTTAAATTTATAAAGCCGCTTTTTTTGATAATTTTAAAATCTTTGTGGCATGGCAAATTGTCGTCGGATGAACAAATAAATGTGATATCATATTTAAATTAGAAGGAATACTAAATTATTAGGAATATAATCGCTTTGTTGCCGAGTGGATGTTCGCGTCAAACATTAATACTGTCCATATTTGGTTTGGTCCGAGATGCGCGACTGAACAAAATAAACAAATTCCATTAGCAAATTCGCTGTCAAGTGTTTTATGAGGTCAGTTAATCAATCAGTGATAATGTATTATATTTTTAATTCACCCAATATACGTTTACTTATTTTGAGTCTAAATTGTAGAGTCTGCGGAAAATCTGTCTTAGCAACCCCTCATTAAAAAAGGTGCATTATATTATGAAATTTTAACGTAACCTTGACTGTAGATCAGGGAAACTGTTGTGCGTCCCACAAAAATCTCTCGAACGGTGAGCTCTGGGTTCATAAAATTTACCTGATATTATATATGTTCAGCTCAAAAAGGCATTTTCATCACGGAGCTGTAAAATACAAATTTAAATATTTTTTAAATGTTGAAAAAACAATGTTTGTTTACAATAAGACAAGGTCGGGTATTTTTAGACCTTAAAGTAAAAATAATACATTTTTAACATGAGAGAATAATTGCACCTACTTAAAAACCAATTCAAATTTCTTCATTAAAATATGAACAGACCCTCCCGCTGGTAATTATCAAAAATGCCGCTGTTTAACGGCGTCCCGTATTTTTTATAGCCATAATAAAATGCAGGAAATGAGAACAAGGCATTCAATAAATTTGGTATAGCGCCATTGTACGAGCAACTGTCAAGCTACAAAACTGATTTTTTTTTCGCCAAATACAAAATGATGTGCTTATCATATGTTTATCTGCAGCGTGTACGTAGCGTTAGATTTTCCTTAGGTGTGGCCAATTTTTGAAAACGCATCAAATTATCATAAATATCAAATTCGAATGATATATTTACAAGACCAACAAATATATGTGACAAATAACATAGATTGAGGTTTCCGCTTGTACCTCTACGAAATGCCCATAGTTATGGGCAGGTACCGGAAACGTACCGTGACTTTTAATCTGAAACTCACGACTTTCAAGAAAAAAAGACATCAAATTATAATACAAGCTTAAAAAAGAAACCGTTGGTCTAATTCCTGAAAATTTAATATCCAAGTAATTTTTACCTGTATAAAAAGTTTATATTATCATAAAATAAACCTTTACGGGAGTAAAAATACTAATAAAAAACCTTAAATACAAGGAGTTGACGGCCTGCATGGTTGAGTGGTAAGACGTTCGACTACGAATCCAGAGGTCGCGGGTTCGAACCCGGCGTGCGCAAATAAATTCTATTTAATTAATATATGTCATAACACATTTAATTGATAGAAAATAATATATGGTATATTTACGGCACGTTCAAGAGTGGTAAATACTCTAAGTATCGCTCTGGTGAAAGACCACCATTCAGAAATGAAACGTTACTTGAAATGGCTTTAGCCGTGTTCAGTGACCAGATCTTAATATCCAGGTATTTTCCAACCTTCCCCTTACTTATCTCCTTCCCCTCCCTATTACCTTCAGCCTCATAACATACTCCTATTGGGGATGCCATAGTTCCACTGGTTCGAGACGGTTAGGAGCAGTTGAGACTCTTGTGCGGCATTTACTGTCAACAAAAAAAAGTTGTGGTACGATATGTATAGGTAAAGTGTAACATACTTACCTTTTGAGGTGGTCAAAAGAGGAACTAATGAACATTTTTAAATCTACAGGGTTTTTTAAGTACAAACCCTACAATAGCGACCCTAGCTAACTGCAGAGATAAGTATGTGCTGATGTTTTACCTATGTGCATGCCCCGATAACTTGTACGATTGCTGGGAAGAAAAAAAAATCTTCATTCAAATAAATAAGTAAGCATTTAACGTTCAAGCTATTTTCTATACGTTTCTGAAAATAAGATTTATCAATCACGAAGATATCACATATATATGATATCATCGTATATTCTTGATCACAACCTAAAATTGATTTATTTTTTAACACTAACAGGGATGATAATTGGCAAAAAGCACACTGGGGCATGATCATATTTTCCATAAAGTATATGAAAGACTCAGCTCAAGGCATGTGGCCTATGGAGGCATTTTACGGAAAGACCTAGTACAGATAGCAGAAATCAAATTATAAATAGATTAATATTATACGACATTTGTAAAGTAACCGATTGAAGGTGGATAAAATGGTGAAAATAAAGATCAAAATATTTTTTTATTGAAAGTTATCAGGAAACTGTTGAGGCAAGCTAAAAAATACCATTTTAATGAATTATTTCTGTTTTTTCTTTTATTTTCAGAGTAACATAAAAAAGGCTAAGAAACGTCAGTGGGGGATTTCTGTAACTTGTCACCTAAAACATTGCCAAGGGGTAATTATAATATTTATCGATCGTTAATTACAGGCATTAATAACTCTCTTTCAGACAGCTGTTTTGATTGGATTTTTTCGGTAAGTCAGGTAACTTAAATATTTTAAATTAACGGAATATGCTTTAGAATAATGTGCATAACGAATGTTTAAAGAAAGAAAAAAAATCACATGGTAAAAAAGATCTTTCACTTGGTCGAAAAAACTCACGAGACAGTACATCTTTAAACTCTGCCAAGTTAATGATTTACACACCTTGTTTTGATATATATTCGTCCGAGCATATTTTAATAATGTTCGTAGAAGTATGTAGTATCTACATACGAGTGTGTTGTATGGTATTATGATATTTGGGGTGTATTCCAGGGCGTGCATCACGCAATAGTAAGTAGGCAAGAAAGGCAATTTTGTAAAATTTACAGTGAAAATGTTTTCAACAGCACGAGTTTTCCTATTGTTAGATTCATTTGTAATGGTAATTATTTGATAATTCTAAAACTAAAACAATAATTTCAGGAAACCCCTGAAATTATTCGTGTAAAAGTTTTGTACCCGATTTTGAATAATCCATTTTTACATTTTGATAGCGATAAGTGGGTGACTGGTGATGTTAGTTATTATGCTAAGTGCTGTATTTATAATGATTAACGCAATTTCTAATGGCTGTGTCTAAAGTAAAGGGTTGTTAAAAAATCATACTCTACTCTACAAAGATTGTAGGTCATCGGGAAAAAAAAGTTTGATTTATTCAAAGCCAAATAACCAATTAAAGGCAAAGTGTGAATTTATTTTATAACTTTTTTTGAATAATTGTAAATAGGATAGCATTGAAATATAATTTATGATTTCTTTTATGAATACTTGTTTTTATTGAAATACTCTCATTCCAAAGATCAACTTCAGGATTTAAAACTAGAGACATATTACTCAGTGACTACGGCTTTTACAATGCTTACTTATTTACCGTGTTTTACGCTCATATCGCGAAACTTAAGACTGATAATATTTCGCAAAAATCTAATTACACAGCTATTACATTTTCCATCCAGTTGAAAACGAGTTTCTATAAACGTATCGTTTATAAATCTTTTACGTGATACCTAAAAAATACTCGGAATTCATTTGTAAGACAGTTTTAGAATAATTACTAGAACAGTTTTCTTTAAAAATCTTTATTATTTTCTTGTGATTATCAAAGACAGCAACCGTTAATTTTTACATTAGGGTATGGAATATGGTGTAAGTACTATCTAGCATCGTTGTTCTAAATCCAAATAATTAGGTAAAGATGGTTGCCGATCATAGACCTTATACCCTTTGTAGATTGTAGAACCGTCCCCCGGTTTAAAAACCTTACTTCCGGAAAATCAAAAAAATAGAGATAAAAGTCAAATCATCCCTCTGCAACAAATTAAGACCCCAACTAAAAATTTTGAACTGTCACCAAAGGTCTTGTAGCAGGAGCAGAATTTAGATACGATTCAAGTTTTTTGTTTTTCGGTCAGTGGCACGAAAGGGCCGTTGGTATTTAGCAATTCATGAAGCAGAATTTACTATAGTTGTCCTTAATGATCATTTAGGAGAAAATGCCTATTGGGTTTTGAATCCGAAGTGTGTTTATGACTAGCCCTACATACTAATTTTAGCTCGTAAATGGGACACGTCTGAATAATAAATGCAAATAAAATTTCACTCTAAAAATTTATCACGTTGTAAATGCTTGATCTTTAAAGTGAATTTGTAGAATTATTTTCTAAAAAAACAGAAAAAAACTTGGAATAAAATAATAAGACAGCTTATTTTGTGGAACTCCATTTTAATTCTACATTACAGATTCGGAAGGCGAAATAACTGTCATGAGTAAAAATAAATAAATAAGCAAAAAAATTTATCAGTTTTTTTTAAATAAAAATTATGTACGTTAGTAAAACCTTTATAATTTATTTTTTTATTATGACAGAACTTATTGTATATACTTTGAACTCGAAATCAAAAAGTTTAACACAATGTAATTTAACATTTGAGACAGCATTCCAGTCAGAACAGGACGGCCACCTGAATAAACTTTTTTTCCATAACTAAACATCCATTTCCCACTTGCCGACGCTATCCCCCTTTATTTAGATAAGGATTTTTCAAACCCTTGAAAATAATGTTATTATTTCCATCAGTTTTAATATTCTTCGCATAATGAGTTTGGAAGTTCTTGTCCCTTACGGTCTGCAGTCAATCAAAATAGATACTTATCTAGTTTTTAATGTGGATCATGAAAATATAAACCATTAAAATTTCACTAACGCAGTCTAGTAAAATTAATATTACAACATGTTAAACCTGTACTTTTGAATAATGGGCCTTTTGAAAATCGTTTTTATCACACCAGGGAGCCATAAAAACTTAACCCAAAAAATAATGACATAGCTATAAATCTTTGTCAATATTATTACATATTAAACTTTACTGGAACCTTCTGCTCTCTCGACCATTTGCTACCGAAGTCGTAAAAATGTATTTAAATTCACCAATTTTTTTGTGTGTTTTTTTATGTGATATTTGTTTAATTCATAAACTCCTTAATTTTGCCCAAAGAAATTGTTCACTCCAATTGCAATCTTGGGAAAAAATTGTTCACTCTAGGTGCAATCTTGATCAATATATTCGTACATAGGCCCGGAATATCAACCATTAATAATAGTTTTTATTTTTATTTTTATCAGTTTTAAGATTATAATGATTTTATTTCAGACTATATACAGGGTAATTCAATTTAATCCACATTAAGATTGTATAAATACAGTAGAAAAGTCAAAAGTAATTAATTAAAAAGCATAAAAAAGTAAAAATAAAACGAGAAAAATATTAAAAAAATAAAACTTGAAAAAATATAAATATGTCATATTAAAAAAGAGACAGAGTAAAAATCATTATAAAAAGTGATGGTCAACATGAAAAGTAAAGTATATTGAATAAAAAAAAACTGTTTTACAGTTGTTTTCTTTTTTTAATTCAAAACTAGAGTAATAAATAAAATAAATTAAAAATGT
Source organism: Drusus annulatus (assembly GCA_022651775.1). Taxonomy (NCBI): domain Eukaryota; kingdom Metazoa; phylum Arthropoda; class Insecta; order Trichoptera; family Limnephilidae; genus Drusus; species Drusus annulatus. Next base: position 2,464,925 of record JAGWCC010000005.1, on the reverse strand, counting down.
ACATAATGTATTATAGGTTTTTAGCGGATCCACTTTTTTCTCTCCTAAAAAAATAACTTACTTTGCAATCATTCTAATCATTAATCATAGCAAATAAATAATGAAATTCTTCCGGAATTTTTTTATTGATTATACAACAGATTGACGACAGTATAATGCGAAATAATAATAATATAACAACAAAAATACAATTGTAATTTTTTTTTTTTTTCAAATCGATACGTTTTTTTAAACATTGCTAGATTATCTGAAAATGTATATTTGTATCTATAGATATCTTATTCAGTAAATATAAACCTCTTGTCACGCTATGCTATGCCAAAACATCTGTACGACCATGGGGTTTTCTAAAGCATGGCATGGTTTTTACTGTGGCAGTATTTTTCAGGCACGAACAAGCAGGAGCGTGCTAAAAGGTATGAACAATCAATTAAATGCTTTTTAAATTTAAAGCCTATTGTCATGAAACTAGTCTCTAGGCTCTGATCGTTTGTCTCCTCGAGTAGTTCCATGTAATACATGAACTTAGGGCATGTTCCGTGCAAATGCCTGAGGATTTTATAAAAATCTGTTCCAGCATATTTATTTGCTTGATCTGATGCGGAGCACAGACAGCACGAGCGTACTTCTTGCTTGCTTCTGATCACCCCATTGGACAAGGATATCATCGCATTTATGCTACTAAATTTTTAGCAGGTTCTGGCCAAAAAAAAACAAGAAGTTTGCAGCAAGTCGAAGTAAGCTGTACTACTTGACTTGAAAATGTTAGCCTAGGGTCAAAAACCGTATAATTTATTTTTTTTGTTTGAGTGTCAGCTCTACATTACGAACGTTACGCAAGGCATTTTTTCATGTTTCTCAAAATATTAAACATGACTGTTTAATCTGAAGTGTAATGTTTACCAAAAAAAACATTTCTCAAGAAATGTCTGTTAAAGGACTTAACTTTTACTTTTTTATTTACTTTCACAAATTGTTTAAAATGGTGCCTAACACAATGCCACGATAGTTTGAATAATTTTAAGGTATTGTTAAAAGTCTAAGAAAACACATACGTCGTGAATCATTGTCCCACATTTCTAAGAAGAAAAATGAGGTTTCCTGTAAATCCTTTATCCTGAGAAGAATTCCATCCGCCGGGCGTGTACAATGAACCCAAGGGACAATCACATCAGTATAAAGGACTGTGGTACTGGGATAATTTGATGGCCTGGAAACTGAATTGATGCCTGGATCTTTATTTTTGACCACTGTTCGCCAATGGAAAATAATGTGTGGAGGTTTTGAGTCTGGCCAATGATAAATTGCAAGGGTAGAGGGTAGTTAAATTGACAATTAACCATTTTATTTCATCGAAGGAAGCAATCAATTTGTAGCTTGACATTGTAGATTTAAATAAAAAATATTTTAGTTTTAAGCCACTTTATTTATACACATATAACATTCGACCGGTTTCGGTTAAACTTAACTTTCTTCAGGAAAGTATATATATAAACTGAGTTTATATATATACTTTCCTGAAGAAGGTTAAGTTTAACCGAAACCGGTCCAATGTTATATGTGTATAAATAAAGTGGCTTAAAACTAAAGTATTTTTTTATTTAAATCATTTTATTTCATATTACTTTAATTTATGATCTGAAAAGGATTCGTTTAAAATAATATTTGTTTATAGTTCTTTCTCAAAGATCGCACAACAGTCAACTCTTAGATATTTATCAATGTCCCTATTCATTGTCATCCGTCAAATGTAAGAATCAATATCAACAACTAAACATGATAATATTATGTATACTTTGAAAAATCAATGTCTGTAGATATAATTATTTGAGCGATGGTGAAAAAAAACGAACCCCCAGTAAATATGTCGACCATTACTCTTGAAAAATGGTATATTATCTCAACTATGAAACGGTTTCCGCAAATCTACTTTTTGAAATCAGCTTAAAAACTCTCTAAAAGTGAGCTTTGGAATTTCCATGCGGGTGTCACTTGACTAAAACGTTCGTAAAAAATCATTTTATATTTAAAATACTCGTAAATAAAAAAATATTATTAAATTAACAAATACTTTGTGGAAACATATTTTATAAGAAACAGGCAATGAAATAGTATTTTTTTTTAAGGAAAAATAAATAAAAAGCTTTATCTGTACTTGGAAGACAAATTAATGGAGAAGCTTTTTGAAACATGATTTTTTATGTGAGAGACTTGAGAGACTAAATAAGTTGTGAGTGAAGTAGTTTAAAACCAACAATATCTTATTATCTAGGTTCTTTCGTACAAACTTCATGAATGGGATGACCAAATTGGTTTTGTGTTTGGACTTGAACTATTAATACACCCACGTGGCATTTAATTTAGTTAAACCCTTTTTAGAAAGGTTAAAAAGGTTGACGATAGGATAGACTACTATCAAACGAATTAGAAGACACACATTTTAAATAATACGAAAGGTCGCAAAATAGCACAAAGGGAAGACTTTATTTGATATTTGTATATTAATAATAATATATCAGCCCTTTATTAATAAGCCCTTTGACCCATAACTAAATGAAATATGAAACTGAAAACTATGTAACGGAACTCGTTAGGAATTAATTTATTAGCTGACAAACAAAATCCAGTAAGCCCAAAGCATTTTTTGTACTTCACAAACAATTAGTTGGTTATAATGTATGGAAAAGGGGATTCCTGGTGATTTGAACTTTATTTGAACAATGTCAACTCGAACAATGAAAGGCAGATGAGGCAAAATTAATATGGTTTAGTTTTTGCATTGGTAGTAAATGCCGACTTCGCAGTGTATTAAATTGTGAACAACCACCGAAAAAATGAGACAAACTTCAAACAATAACAGAAACAATTTAAAGTTCTATTGTGACCATTCATACTGAAATTATTCAACTGTCCTATTGATTCGAGGGATAACCTCAAATTACGCAGCCCATTAAATATAAATTTTGCTGTGTGCATCATTTGCAATCACCGTACGATGAATTCACCAAAATAACAAAGCCATCACACTGAAGCTTTCAATAATATAATCGATTTTGCAACAATTTTTTCAATTTAAACTCCAGTAGTTTTTTCATATTCTGTATCGAGGATTTGAATAATGAAAAACTCAGGAAGATTATAATACCTTAGAAACACAACGTGGTTGTAGCTATATCCGTCTTATCGTGCACGAGGAAGTTTCACTATCTGATAAATAGAAGGATAAACACACACCCTATACATGCACAGTCCAAACATGTTTAAATATTCCGTGGAAGAAAAGGCATAGCCAAGTCGAAAATAAAATCAATCGACTATGTTTGTTTTAGACCCATACGATTTTTAATAAACTTTTTTAATGCGAATTCCCCACAAGAACTACCTGAGTCAGTGGGACTATTCCCAATTGTGGTATATTGTGAAGCTGGAAAAAGTTAGAAAAGGAATAAATGTGAAAAAAGTAAGGTAGTGAAGCACCTTGCTATTCACATATGGTAACCAAACATGGGTAAAGCCATTCCAAGCAACGTTTCGATTCTGATTGGTAGTATTTTGCCAAGACGATACAAAGAGAATGTACCACTCTGGAACGTGCCACAAATACACTTTATTATTTAATATTACTTAAATGTGAAATAAAACACAATAACTTAAAACGAAATTTGAACCCGCGACCTTTGGATTTGTATCTTAACCGCTCGGACATGGAGAAAAGAAAATGTTTAGTCTCTCGTCGCAGCATATCTTCAAGTTTTGGAAAATTAAAATTACTAAGATACGTTTATTGACGTTTATTGGACTTAATTTCCTACTTATGTGTAATTTGAATCCTGTCACAGTAGAAACCTATTTAAGGATTATTAAGATCAGATCACTTTGCAACGGTACGTTATTTTAAAGAATTTGACCAAATTATACGTTCTTTAGAATCTCTTTAGAAGTTCAACTAGGTAAGTTTATTTCGCATCGATACGTTCTTTAATGCACTTTTTAAACGTAATTTAAAACCTCTCACTGCAAATGTTTACTAAGGTAAGACTTATCCGTAGATTATTTTATGGTAACACCTTTTTAATGAACTTATTCTACTTATCCGTAATTTATAGTTTCATTGCAAATGTTGATATTAGGTTTGTTTAAGTAGTTTTATTTAGCACCGCTAGTTTATTAGTGAATTTATCCTACGAAGACGCGTATATAAATAAAATTGTTACAGACATATACTTTAGTTTTATTATCTCCAATTTTAAAAATCTAATTTTAAAATTCGTGGTGGAATTCCATTTTAATATGAATTTATGATTAAAAAACCTTTGTAACTAATTTTCAAGTGGAAATAAATTACAAAGATATTTTAATCATAAATTTGTATTACTCGGGGTTTATTTCCCCGTTAAGTTTTTTAAATGAATATTTTTGAAATTATCTCCATAATTTTTTTTTAGATATGGTATATGTATGTAGTTTTTTAAAACTATTTAATTTTAATGAATTTCTTTTGTTCTTACTTATATCTAATTTTAAGTCTCAAGAGTTGGGTAGGTAAACTTATTTTTAAAAATATGTTTTTGTAATAACCTTATCCTTTGTTGAATTCTAAGCTGCAACGAAACACCGAATGTGTTTCCAGCTTCACATAAATTCAAAGAAGTGGATTTTAAACTCTAAAATTTGAAAATATTGTATAACTTGACAAAATTACATGATAAGATTTTGAAAAAAAAATCAAAGGAAACCGAAATAATTCACTAACCGATATAGGTACATAATTTGAATACGAAACGACGAAGAAAAAACCCTTTATATTATTTTTCTCAACAGCGAAGAATAACGAACGTATAAAGAAATCACCTTCTTTCGATAGAAATTCAAATCAATTCAGCTTTTTATTGTGTATCGATTCTTCTTCATTGATAATATATATAAAATCAATCAATATGATGTTGTGAAAGTAAAAACTTAACACAATATCGTATTGAAATCCAACATCCTACTTGTATTTAATTTTGAATATCTCTTTTTTAATTAAAAATTGTGAAAAATATGACTTCGTCTGAGATTAAATACGTCAATAATGTTATTAAGGACACCGTATCCAATACTGTAATGACGAAAATAAAAGCAGGCCAGTAACACAGCGTCTCGGGATGTTTAATGGCCGCTAACGCCCGTTTAGTATAGGTTTTAAAGCGATAAGGTCTTCTAGCCGCTTCCGGTAAAAACATAACATAATATTATAATCAAAATTGCCATAGACACGGTTTCGCAGCTGGCTCCTTGCCATCAAGTATTTAAAACTGCAGACTTTAAATTTGATTTTATTCGTGCGCGATGTTATGTTAAATTAATGGCAGATTTCTTACTTTATAAGATATGTATGTCATAGTTACTACGATTTTATTATTTTCTTCCTCTCTGTGTGATTTGAAGCTCTTTTTTTGGGGACTAGAGTATTTGACAAAGGAATTGTATAAGAAAATTCAGAAGCTCCGGAAAAAAAGAAAGACGTTCAACTAATAATAAAAATATTTTATAAGATGTGTTCCTAATAAGACTGTGTTGATTTTTTATCACTTACATGCACATTTCTATGATATCCTGTCTCTTTCTTGTCTTCTGCCTTACTTTGTTAAATAATTATATTTGTTGTATTTGGTCAAAATAAAATGTAAAGTGCAAAAATTCTAATACAATGCTAAGTTTAGATATGTTTGTGTTTACTTTTGTTTGATATAACAATGATTCTTAATTTTATACACAAAACTTCTACCAAACAAACTATTGAACTATATTGTTTTTCAATTTACGGGACAATTAAAAGACTTAAACTATATACTGCTCCTAAAAATAATCCATACGTCTTCTGTACTGTATTTTTGTACCAGAAGCAATAAATATAAACGACCATTTCTATAATTGAATTTAGTAAATATTAAGCTCTGGTATAATATATAATTAAAATGAAACCAAACTGGTTTCAATAATTATTTCATAAAACAAAAATCATCTTTATTTAGCAGAAAATATCTATTAATTTGATATATAATGAATCAATATATTATAGCACCAAAAATAATACTTTTTTAATCAATTCAAATCAAAGTCATTCATTAAATCATTGAAAATATTTTTTATTGCTTACCTACAAATGTAAGAAATTAGGTTTTAATTTTCTCGAAAGCAAAAGCAGGCTTTCCCAGAATTCCTGAAAATAACTCATGTGTTGGGCTACTTCTTTAAATAGAGGGAAATAGATTTATCTGGATTTATTACTAGGGAAAGTTTTAATCAAAAGGGTAAACAGTCCTATCACAACAAATGCTTCAGTATTTATACTGTGGATTATAGTAGATGATTTCAAAGAACGCGGCCCTCGCTACATTAAGAATTTTACACGCGTGCTGAACACGTGTTTGGGTTCCAATTCGTGCGAAACATTTTTAAGTAAGCACACACTGTGTAAATTGGGTTATAATCAAGATGTTGTATTGTTAGCTTTTGTGTCCTGGTACGATACATTATTCTTCGTGTGACTTGTGAAATACAGAAATTCGTGTGAAGTTAACGGTTCAAATCGAAATGTCACAGACCTTTACCGTAGAGCTAATATTTTATAATAAATATACATTTTCTGAATCCAGAAGGCAGCCGTCTCTGAATATGCACAATTAGACATAATACTACATACTATACCTTCATATTATCGTACCTTCTATTGATTTGTAAGATTTTAGATACTTTTATCTTCCCACCTCCTTTAGCTATCTCAAATTGAGAATAATATACTGGCTCCGGTTACTTGTACCGTATTTTATTAAAAAACATTTTTTTGTCTTAAAACATAGCGATAGCATACAAAAATATGCCCATCTCATTTATTAAAAAAGATCAGAGACACAATGAATCATTATTAAGTAACGACCAATTAAATAAATGTGATTTCATCGTGTTTATATATTTGTGTCTAGAAGTAAACAAAGTGAGTTATGTAAGCAAGCCGGGAGTTGGAAATGGGATAAGCAGTTTACCACACAAATTTATAAAAACAGTTTCCTTACAAAATGACACCCTTTCCATTGAATAAAAAAGTAATTCATATTAATTTGCTGAAACATATTTTTAACCGTACACATTTTTGTGAATAAAGGGTGAAAAATCCTGAAAATGGCTGCGAAGAAAAACCTATGTAAATGAATAAAGCATTTTCTTGTCCGTTTTTGTATTCATAAAAATGCAAACGTGGAAAAACCCCATTATATTTTTACGAAAAGTCTGTGTTCGGGTTTTCAGATGTGCGGCTATCCCGGAAGTGGTTTGTTTTCAAATCAAAACCTGTAGAAACTACTAATGCACGACGAAAAAATTATTTATGCACATATTCTCCGGCTGATTCTATTCCGTTTATTTCCTAGAAAATTCATATTTTTCTTAGGTAATAAAGATAAAAGCTAACCTTTGTGAAATGTTCTACTTCTCGGATAATATTAATATATACCATCCACCCGAAGAGAAACGCTTCAATTATAAAAGTTTTCCTTTTTAAGACATTCGAGTAATTTAGTTGGGTTCTTTTTTCGGGCACTTGACTTTTCGCGTCCAACTTTAATATTGCGTAAACATAGCGGTTATTCCTATTCGGGACGAGGAATAAAACCACAAAAGACAAAGAAAACGGTGCTTTGCTCCATTTGCTAAAGAACTGTACATTTAATTAACTATTAGCTAACCAACACACGAGAAATACTTGTAAAGACCCAAACACAATTAGTAAATTAGTTTTTATTGGGTCCTCTCAGCAACCTTCTCGCTCCATTTTTTTTATTACTTAATAGAAATCGAAACTTCTCACACCTACAATAAAAACAATTTGGTGAAAATTGCATAGTAAATTAGTTTTTTTTAGGTCACTTTTTTATTTGTACTTCCTTAGAGGTTGGGACCTGGTGAATGGTGAGAATAAAGAAATTATTATATATACCTACTAGAGAGAAAAATTTCAATAATTACATTTTTATTACTTCAAATGTTGCTCTATTGCGAAATCGAAACTTCATAATACCTACTGTTGAATAGATTTTTAAAGCGAAAATTTAGAATAAAGTAATATTTGAAACTTTTGTAGGCAAGAACCTAATATTTATCGATAATTTAAAATGGTCATTCAATACATGGATATTCGTATGCGGTGTAAGGACGGATTTGCAAACTTATCTGTGCAAACGGCCAAAAGATTTTTTTTTAATTCAATAAATGTGTGTATTTATCGGTTTTTTTGGCAGTGTCAATTAAAAAATAACTTTAAATTCCCATGCCGAGAATTCGTTACAAAATTAATAAAATATTAAATTATGTTTTAATAATAATTTAAGTACTTTTTTTTTGATCCTTGGGAATAATACTTTTAAAATTAAAACTTGAAATTAACTGCTGATCTAAAAATCTGTAATTTAATTCATAGAAAACCGATATCCTACAATAAAAGTGATGTCTTATTATTTTGAGGTTTTAAAATTTACTTTTCAAGTTAAAAATACGTGTAATGTGATTTTTATTCCGTTTAAATACAATTTGACAAAAAAATACAGTGCTTTCAAGTAGTTTGGTGACCAAGCCAAAAATCATTGTACATAAAAAACTAATGTGACGGATGTTTCCCAAAACACACGAACTAACACCAAATCATAAGTTAAGCGACTGAGCAGTGAGTGTGTACGCCGTAGAATGAATAGGTTAGAATGTCGCCCCAAATTACACCACTTACCCCCGAATAAACGTCACTTGTCAACCAAACGAGTGTAATCAAGAGTCGTTAGTTCAATGCGTTTCCGTTTAGTGTACGTCATTAAACATTCAAACACTTTCAATTTTATATGTCGCAGTGGACAGAAGAGTTTCTGATTAGGTTTTAAAAATTCCCTGCATACATATTATTATGTGTTCGGTGAACTTACTTAAATTCGTATTTTAGCTCTAGATAATGTTTATACAGGGTAGGATCAAGAAGTAGTAGGACTGATTTTTTATTTTTTATTTTTGAACTAATCGGTACAAATTCTTGGTAGTCCTCAAAATAGCACCCTTGTGCTTCGACACAACGCGTATAACGCGATTCCCACTGCTCGTACGCCTTCTGGAACTTGAAGTTCCGCATGAACCGAGGAAAGAGGAAGAAGTCCGGCGGTACCAGATCTAGACTGTAGGGGGGTGAGACAACGTGGCAACCCTGTGCTTGGTCAGAAACTCCCTCACCAGCAGCGCACTTTTTGTTCATCGCTCAGGACTTTTGACACAAACTTGGCGCACACCTTTCGCAGGGCCAAATCCTCAGTAATATTTTTTTGGATGCTACTGTACAAAATCCCTAACTCATCAACAATCACACGAATGTTGAGTGCGCCGGTCAGAGTTCAGGAGCGCCTTTACTTTGGCCACATTTTCATCAATCCTTGAAGTTGACGGGCGACCGGCGCGCTGGTCGTCTTCGACGAACTCCCGTCTCTCCCGGAACAGCTTATGCCACTCGAACACTGTTGAGCGGCTCATGGCAGCATCCCAGTAAGCGTCTTTAATCATTCCGAGGGTCTCCGTCTCGGTTTTTTCCGAGTTTGACGCAGAATTTGATGGCGTAGAGCTGCTTGAGATTTTTCTCCATCTTGGATCGCAACGACACTTCTTAACAGAGGTCCACGGAAATCAACCTGCTTACTCTCCGCTTGCCTAACTGGAAAAAATATTGGTCTCTTTGGAAGGCTCTTCACTACCACGCCCAGGTGGTCCGACTCTACTGGTTCGCGCTACAGAAATTCAGTCCTACTACTTTTTGATCCTACCTGGTATATGTATATTTATATTTATATATATATATGTTTGAATCATTTTACTCTGTACCATATTAGTACACTTTAATAATGGAATATTGTATTGTTTTTGGTATCTCATCTTCGGTAGACTACCACTCGCGCCAAGGGAAAATGCTTATTAAATTAAAGTGCTGAACAAATTAAAATAGTTGTATGGCAAAGCAAATAATGTAAATTACACAACTGTAAAAATCAATACGTAAATATCTTTCGATTTATTTTAAACTACACCTATAATAGGTTGTTCATCAGAAATTTAAAAAATAAAATCCCTAGCACTGGTACAAACATGTGAATAGGGGTCAAAATAAAAAAAATCAAAATCAAAAATCAAATAAAAAATACATGTAAGAATCAGCTAAATTCTAAATTATTATGATATGGTGATTGTGTCCTGGCAGAAGTGACCTGCCAGGTAAGTATGTTGCTGTATATTTATATAAACTAAGAATTAATATTAGGTAGAAATTAAGATTTGTACAGCGCCCTTGAGGTGATTTTTCACAAAAACGGCGCTTTACAAATTATTCAAATATAATTATTATTATTAAAAAAGACTACACTTTTTAAAAAAGTCATTGATATACGAAGCTTTAAATATATTTGACGAATTACCAAAAGATATAAAATTAGAAGATTTAAAAAAAAAAGTTGGAAAAGCATGTTATCAATATATGCCAATGAATGTCATTGAAATTCTTTTATTAGAACACGTATATATGTACAACACACAACACATATATAACACATATGTATGTACTATTAAAAATAAAATAAAACATTGATTTTCACAAAAAAAATATCATTTACATTCCAAAACGCTCCATATAATAAATAGTTTGACAATTTTCCCTTTATTCAGTCACATAAAACTTATTTCTTTTGGTAAGGTTTCCGATTCCTTTCGTCAACCTTCTATCCATCTTCTTTTTTTTGTTTTACGTAAATACCGCACAAGATTCTCAACTGCAACCGTCTAGAGCCAGTGAGACTATGGCATCTCCAATAGGGGTATGTTGTGAGGCTGAAGGTAGCGGAGAAGGGAAGGAGATGAGGAAGGGGAAGGGGAAGGTTGGGAAGTATCTGGATATTCAGATCTGGTCACCAAACACGACTAAACCATTTCAAGCAAGGTTTCAATTCTGAATGTTGGTCTTTCACCAGAACCATACGTAGAGTATCTACCACTCTGGAACATTCCGTATATACTTTATTTATATAAATTAAATAAATAAAATTTGCACGTTTCGGGCTTAAACCCGTGACATTTGGATTCTTAGTCGAGCGTCTTGCCACTTGACCATGCAGGCCGTCAAAATCTTGCAATTAATCTTTTAAATTAGTATTTTTCAGATTTCTTCAAGGCTCAATATATTCGCTAAGCACTTAGAAGTAGAGAAGATTTCAATTCGCTGTCGTAAAATCGTTATACAAAGTATATAAATGCCATTAACGATTTGAGAGCATTTTAATGACATCAGCTTTCATAGTCTTAATGATGTCTTAACTCTCTTTATTGCATATAAATGAGATCAGGGTAGAGGAGAAATCTATAGAAAACCAACAAGCAAGCTCATATAATATGATCAGCATAATTTGCTAATGACCAGCATAAAATGTCATGAAGTCACGTAAGGTCTTATGTAAATACGAGACCGCTGAACAAGAAGTAACGTACATGTAACGTCTGGGTAATTGAGTTTTAGTTGTCCAATCATCATCATCGCTTGAGTCCTGACCGCCCTCCTACCTCCTACCTCCTCGTACAATGTTCCTTTTACCCAAAATGTGGTGTTGGTCTCCCCACTGTCTAGCCACCTATCCTCAGTTTTGTCAACTTTGTGGACTTATTGTCAAAAAGCCTCTTAAGGACTTGGTTATCTTTCACCCTCGCTTCCCGCCCAGCGGAGCCGTCTCAGTTTTATTAAACTTGTTATGGACGACTCTTCAAACAGTTAATATAACGAAAGCACTTCGTCTCACAATAATTTCAAAGTACATTTAAAATTTTATGGAAAGATCAGTTCAGTGCGCATTCTAGAACGTTTCTTTGCACATGTTTGGGATTTTAATGAAATCAGCAGACTGGAATTTATTAAAGGTAACCCTCTAAAAAGAGTCACTCGATTCTGAAAACAGGTCACAAGCGTCTTTAGAACAAACGTACGTATTATTTCTAATTTTGAAACTGTTAATTCGTGGTGGAATTCCATTTTAATGATTTAATAAAACAAATTTGTAACTTTATTCCACTTTTATTATTTTGACTGGACCGGTTCCAGCCTATGACGGCCATCTTCAGACTAGTACAAATGTTTGTTAACCTACGGCTTATATACTATTTTTTGGGGATGTTAGGGGTGGTAAACAATGATTTTACTTTTTAATTATATTCATCAGTATTGTTGCATGATTTTAATAGTTACAGGGTAAAAGTTACTTTTAATTTATTGGTATTACTATTTTTTATATATCTATCTGGAATATTTATTTATTTTATTTGATATTTAAGATGGGTTACAGTTGCATTTCTATAAATATGAATTGACAATGTATTTATATAATGAAAGGTTGGTGAATACTGTATACATTATTACATTGGATCGGATGATAAAATTATAATGGGTATAATAGCGGTGACTTTACAAATGATTCTAGTTGTTTATTCATGACAAATTGTGGGTCAACTTTATTAGTTAGACGGGTTATTTCCATTGATTCTAGTCTGTCTAATTTTTTGTCCTTTCACGCACGTGTGTAGGACTTTCACATCTCTGTCTTTGTCAAACGAGTGTTTGTTATCTAGTAGGTGCAATGCAACGTTCGAAAGTTCACCTTTATCGTTAACCCAATTGGTGAAATGTTCTTTAATGCGTGTTTTGAACGCTTTCTACCCGTTTGGCTATGTACTGTGACGGGCAATTAGAGCAATTAACTTGATAAACCCCTGAGTTATCTGTTTTTCTCTCTTGTCTTTATTGTTGATCAAAATTTTTCCTAAAGGAATTTACATTGTAAAGGCTGTTCTACATTTATCATTATTTGTAATTCTCGAGATTTTAGTGGATAATTCATTTGGGGAGATGAAAAATGGTACAGCATTCGAGATAACGTTAGTAATTATTTATTTTATGTACACACTGCACTCACATCACAACTACACCCCTATTGAATTCGATTGTCTTTATAATGAAACTACCCTAATGGTAAATAATAAAATATTCACAACTTACCAAAAACAGCTTAAAAAATTAACATACTGGGAACAAAAACAAGGAAAATCAATTTCTAAAGTCAATAGTGTAAAATCATCCACACCGATTTTTTATGATAAGGTAATAAACACCTCTAATGTAGAATTTACTGACACAGAAATAAATATGCTTAATAAAGGTTTAAAATACTGCCCAAATTTACCAGTTAACTTAAAAGATTATGAAAACCTTGCGATAGATACCGACATGGCAATTCCATCAGATTATAGTAAGAAATACTTGTGTGCTAAAATCATTAAAAACGCAACTACTGAGGGTAAATATTCAAGCGAAGCACACATTGTAAAATCAATTAAAAATAAAATCAAAGAAAACAATCTGATAATCTCCAAAGCAGATAAAGGAAATAGCACGGTAATTTTAAACAAATCTGAATATATAGACAAAGTCGAAAATGTGCTGAACTCCAGTAACGTTACCTTATTAAAAAAAAGATCCCACAGTACACAAAACAGATATACCCGTAAGACCAGTAGTATCATATAATACAGCACCTGCATACAAATTGAAATATGGAAATAGATTAATAAAAAATACTCTTAATTTTAAACCAAAATATGGCATCATAAATTCACTACAACTTATCGACCTCATTAAAGACCTAAAAATACCAAAAGAATGCCACTTTAGTTTCATTTGATGTTGTAAGCCTGTTTACTAATATCCCAACAAATGAACTTAAAAATAATTATTAATACAATTATATGGAAAAAATTAACATCAATATTATAAAAAAGGAGAGAAATAAATAGCTTAATAAACACTTGCATAGAACAAAATTTTTTCAGATTTAATAATAATTTTACACTCAATCAAGTGGCTTAGCCATGGGCAGCCAATCTCACCGGTTCTAGCTGAATTCTTCATGGATTGCGATGGAAGAATCAATTGAAAAACTAAAATCTTTTAAAAATGTAAATGACATTTTATCGGAGAGGTACATTTTAATTATCTGAACAGGAACGCATGACAATTAGATATTTTTTCTAAAGAAATTTAAAATCAATTAATCTTTTAGGGGGAAACAAAATTAACTTTTAGACATAGGTATCCGAAATCAGCAATAATAAATTAAATTTGCCATTTATAGAAAACCAACATATAGTGATAATATCATACACACAATACATCCAGACATCACATCTCACACAAAATTATCGGTATTCCATTCACTCATTCACAGACTTTTTACACGTACCCTTAAATTGTAATTTTAATAATGAACTTAATGTTATTAAAAATATTGCCAACAATAATGGATATAGTAGCGGAACAATTAATAATTTAATAAAGAAAAAAGAAAAAACCTAACATTAAAACTAATTTCACAAGGCCTTACACAGAAAAATGACGAAGTTCTCACCAAACAATGGGCAAAAATCCCATATATTGGCGAATCCACTAAAATCTCGAGAATTACAAATAATGATAAATGTAGAACAGCCTTTTACAATGTAAATTCCTTAGGAAAATTTTGATCAACAATAAAGACAAGAGAGAAAAAACTAGATAACTCAGGGGTTTATCAAGTTAATTTAACTCTAATTGCCCGTCACAGTACATAGGCCAAACGGGTAGAGGCGTTCAAAACACGCATTAAAAAGAACATTTCACCAATTGGGTTAACGATAAAGGTGAACTTTCGAACGTTGCATTGCACCTACTAGATAACAAACACTCGTTTGACAAAGACAGAGATGTGAAAGTCCTACACACGTGCGTGAAAGGACAAAAATTAGACAGACTAGAATCAATGGAAATAACCCGTCTAACTAATAAAGTTGACCCACAATTTGTCATGAATAAACAACTAGAATCATTTGTAAAGTCACCGCTATTATACCCATTATAATTTTATCATCCGATCCAATGTAATAATGTATATTCCTAACTAAAAACATATCATAATGTAAATGCACTTAAAAAATCCCAAACAATCAATAGGTAATAACAATAAATGTAAGTCATTACCAAAGTGCATAGCACTCAAAAATTCCTTGATACCGAGAAGAAATTATAATAATAGAAGTAATCTACTCTAACAGTGCATAATGAATAGAATCATAAAACTAATATACCATAATTTCATTATATAAATACATTGTCAATTCATATTTATAGAAATGCAACTGTAACCCATCTTAAATATCAAATAAAATAAATAAATATTCAGATAGATATAAAATAGTAATACCAATAAATTAAAAGTAACTTTTACCCTGTAACTATTAAAATCATGCAACAATACCACTGATGAATATAATTAAAAAGTAAAATCATTGTTTACCACCCCTAACATCCCCAAAAATAGTATATAAGCCGTAGGTTAACAAACATTTGTACTAGTCTGAAGATGGCCGTCATAGGCTGAAACCGGTCCAGTCAAAATAATAAAAGTGGAATAAAGTTACAAATTTGTTTTATTAAATCATTAAAACGTACGTATATTTAAAAAAAAAATACAGCCATTAATACGATTCTCTTTCTCAATTTCAATCATTCAATGTGGCTAAGTAATTCAGATCGAGAGGGCAATTTGATTCGGAGCTAAAATATATTAAAATCCATTTGTCAATTGAAATGAAACGCCAGCAATTCAAATTGTGTAAGAACTGGGATATAACTCAGCCTATCGTAAGAGCGTTCTCAATCGCCTCGGTACTAAATCGTGAAGGGTTTTGGCAGAAATTCATTAAAGTATAAAGTGACTGAATAATTAGGCAAATTTAAGCTTTGTCGATCGCTGCCGTATATTAGAAATAACCTGTTAATGTCGCGGATCTTTTAAAAACGAAAACATGTCAATTCCTTTCAGAATTATTTCCAGTTTTGAAAAAGTTCCTTGAATGTGGTTTTTTCAAAATGTTGAATCGCTAACGATATAAGAAAGCTTTTTGTGATTTTTTCCAAATGTGACTTTTGTCGCTTCATTGCAAGCAATCTTTTAAAATTGTCTACAGGTTGACAAAAACAGTTTTTATACCCTTAATATGTACAATTTTAATTCGCAGATATATGTGTAGACATGTACTTCAATTGTTCGAGGAAATATAAAGGAATTCGATCTTGTACAACGCATCAATAATAAATAATGAAAACACATGTTTATATTTTCGGCTGAATTTTTCGCAAAAGACGTAAAACGTGTTTTCAATTCTTTTAAGCGCCACTTTATTTTATGAATGGCGCCCCGAATAGCTTCATTTATTGTTCAGTAAAATGTTACAAGTGTAAAAAAAAGAATATCAATACAAAACGTAAGTGTTTTGGGGTTTTCGTGTTATTGTTATTATTATCAGCTACGGTTACATTTTCCGCTAAATTCAACATGACGGGTGAACGCTTCAAGTTATTATACGATCCCACCCATTTCGACAACAATTTGAAATCTACTCGCATGTACTAGTACTCCAACTTACCGCCTCAAAATTTCATCATTATGAAAATAGTTTGAAAACACTTTCCTGCAAAGTATTTAAAGTAGAAACATTATAGTTACGATCACTTTTTAAGGCTTCAAATCTGCAGAGCTATGAGAATAAACTTTACGTGATTGATAAATCTCTTATTTTGTTACATTAATTGTTTTAAATACTATAGTCAATTCTTTTTTTTTAATCTATTCTTGAGACTCAAGAGGTTATTCGTCTCGATACCATGCGGGCGATGCAAGTAAAAAATCCGGAAAACGGAATCACCGCTACAGAGATTTGCATTACCTTGGCATTTTCATTGAGACAATCATTAATAAATTATGATTATGGAAAGAAAAATTAATATTGTCTCGGTTTTGGAAAAAATGATCCAAGTAAAAAAATAAGCCTTAGAATTTTTAATAATTTATATATTTTTTACATTTAAATTTATATTTAAAGCTTTGGGTTATATTTTTATTGGTGTATAAATTTTATACACAAACATATATGTAAATTTCATGACGCCAGAACTCACCGCTTGAAAGATGTTCATACTTAAGAAACAACGGAAATCAAAATTGGGCATTTCCATGGTTTGCATTTCAGATTTCCTGCTTTGTTTTTGTGATTCAACATTTCTTTTACGGTACGTTGATTTTTTTTAAATATAACATCAGTATAATTACAAAAATTAGACATGTGTTCGCAGATTAACGATATCCAATAGTGGAATCCGTGGTCCAGCACGATGCTACCGCAACTCGTAACTTTGCAAGCAACCTGTACCGCTCCACCCACGCTTGGTTAGTTCATTCATTACTGCACTTTATAAACCTTTAACATTTTAAACTTTGTAAACTGCATGGTCTGATGACGAAAACGTTATATCAGGGTTTTGACGTACTTTTTTCTTATTTGTAAGTGTTCTTATGTCCATCTTTGGAAAAAAAAATTTCTCAAATGTCTCTAGTTTTTCAATTTTTTTGTGGCTTTATTTTTTAAATTTTGTTTCGAGGTTGCACTGTATTATACAGAAAGAAATACGTGCATTCAGAAAACGGCCAAAGTTTCACTGTGTAGTATCTATACGTTTTTTTTCAATGGTGCAAATACATTTGTACGCAGCGATAAATGCGGGCTCTTGTGAACAATATACAGAAACGCTAAATACTCACCGGTAATTAAAGTATTGACCGCAACATGCAACTATGATCCAGTTGCCAACAAACCGCCTTTCGAATCATGTATAATTTTAGTGCAGATCGTGTTGTGCTTTATAGTCCTCCAGTTGATAAATTTCGGCTCCGTCTCTACAAATAAATAGAGAAAATATCGATCAGGAAAAGTTGTACCGAAGTTTTACTATGTGTTTCACTGAATATGCAGAGAAATCACAAAACGGCATATCGGCTTTTCACTGTGAGAGATTATTTAAAAACAAGGAGTGATTATTTTAAGCTTTTTAAACAAACATATAGATGTGTTTAACGTCGTGTTTGCAGATTTATAATATCGACGCTGGAAAGGCAAAAGAGTTTTAGCGACACTTTAGTCAAAAATGAGTTAAATGTGCAGTTTTTATCAGTAATTTTTCTGCATCGAATGCTCTGACTTTCGTTTGATTCGAAAGATTTTTCAGCCATCTAAAATATGATACCTGAGTTAACTTTTTTTTTAAATGCAACCAGGTACTGAAGAATTGTGAATTTTATTGTAAAACAAACAAAAAAACATTAAAGTGCTCTGGTGTAAACTTCACAAAATGGCGCTTCAGCCCTTTTACCTTTCCGGCGACGATACGTATTCAATAGTGGTCGGTTCTATCGCGGTTTGATGCTGCTAAAACTCGAAACTGTTACCCCTCCGCCCACGCTTGGCTATTTTTGTTTATAATAACTCTGTATACAGTATACTCCTTTAACATTTTACACTAATTAAAGTGCACGATATATCTTCAATCACCTTATATCTGGGTTCTATAAAACTAATACCAAAAGAAAATATGTAAGTCGTAAATGTTGTATCAAGGTTTTACTGTCCATACGCAGAAAATTACGTGAAATCAAGGTTTCATCGTGTAGTACACATGAACATACCGCTTAAACTTTGTCAATGAAACATATTCCTGCGTTTTACTTCGTGTTCGCAGATTTGCGATAGCCAATAGCGGTTGGTGCAGTCGCGGTTCGATGCTGCTACAACTCGAAACTGGTACCGCTCCGCCCACGCCCGGCTGGTTCATTCATTATTGCATTTTATTCATTTTGCAATACGTTCGATAGCTAAGAACCAGTTTTAAACTGAACTTTGCGGAACACCCGTCCCAACACGGCGTTTTGCAAACCACAACTTGGTCGCTCCTTCGTTAACCTCGACCTCTTGTTTATAGATGATTTTTGGTTAATGGAAATTTGTTGTTAATATTCAGCAGTATTTAATAGTGATATTTCCGTGCAATTTGATTTATACTATTCCTATCTATTGCACTGAAATCCGCGAACGGATCAGATCGAATAAAATCGAGCTAAATTTTTATGGAGTTATCTGGTGTACATTTATAGGTAAATGTAAATATTTTTTTGTTTCAATTGAATCAGTTAATTGATCCAATGAAAATAATAGCTAGAAGTAGGGGCAGTTATTTGACAATTCCACTCGGGTACGTTCTTTACGTAATTTTTGAAGAATTATATTTCTCTAAATTAATACCAAAAAACAATAATTGAGCAACAAATCAAAATTTTCAGGCCCAAGTTATTGTTATGCATGATTTATAATTCAATTATTGCCATCTGGTGACACGTTCTGATTTAAGATTACCCATAGTCGAACAAAAATACTTCGAGCCTGGAATTAGGGGATATACGCATGCGCACTTCACGTCGCATCGATGTCCCGAACAAATGTTTCCCATAAAGATGTGCCATGGCCTGGAGAACGCAAGAAATTATTTTCCTACCCAGAGCAATTCTCACCTCTCTATTGGCTGCATAATTTAACTGTTTGTGAATCACAAATCGATGATCGCTTTTTATTCACGCTGCTGCACTGATAGTTTTTAGCAGATGGGTGATCCAGAAGGACAATCACGAATAGAAAAAAATCACTATCAAAACCAGTATCGTAGAGTACCCAAAGAGTTTATGGCATTATAAAACAGGAGAATAATAATAAATATAGAGTGTCAACTAACAAAAGTAAACAGGGATTTATTCAACGGGAATAAATAATCTGTTAAAGTTTTTAATTAATACAATTGGTCAAGTGGTTTTGTAAGCACATGTACTTAGTTAGTTTCTCGTGCCTGTTGTTTTTTTTTATGATAAAACGCTGGAATTGTTTTGGATTAAAAATGGCGTAAAGAATTTGAAACATCTTTTTGACATATCACAAGTAATTATTTAATTCTAAGGCGTATTTTTTTCTGTAGATTTGGTTAATGTTGGTTAGGCCATCAAACCTCATCAAAAATATAATGAGTACAATAGATGACAGCAGTTACAGTCGATAAACTACCACCGCATACCTATCGAGAAAGTTAAACAGTAAACATTGTTTTTTGAACACCTAATATTTTATATTTGTAAAAAGCATTTACTTTGTGGCTTGCCATATTTATAAATAAAATGGATAAACTTTGTTTAAAACCATTTTTATTTTTCAATATTATGTCGACCGGTTTCGGAAACACCTTTCCATCATCGGGACAATATTAAAAAATATATATATTGTCCTGATGATGGAAGGATGCTTCCAAAACCGGTCGACATAATATTGAAAAATAAAAGTGTTTTTAAACAAAGTTTATCTGTTTTACCTAATATTTTACTTACATAACAGTTTTTTTTTAATAGTAGGTATCTATGTGCGATACATTAATTTGAACCTACAAACCACCATTGGCTTTAGGTATGTATTTTTAATAAAATCTACAAGTTTAACATCCTGGTTTGGTCCGTGAATTAAATACACTTTTCCTGAAATTCATAAACTTTTAATTATTTTTGAACAATCGAAAAATATGAATCAAAGACAACTGTTTAATGTTTCATTTTTTGAAGTTATCAAAGGATCTTTCAAAGCTCCGTAGCTAATAATCGAAACGACCGTCACGACTTGCTTCTATTCTGTTGAAATCGCTACGACAATGTTGCAGGTTTAAGATTTTGTAAAAATTGGAATGTACTCGTACATATGCATGCATATTATGAATAAAATAATTATATATCCATCCGTTCATATAAATTATTTACCAATAATACCGAACTAGAATTGAAATTATTACGAGAATACTGTTATTATTTATAAATTGCTAGTGCCAATGGGAAATTGCACTCAATTATTTGCTTTGATAGTGATTTCTTCTCAGAGAACAGAGTATGGTGATTTATTGCCTCAGAATAATACAAGAGTATGTATGAAACTATGCATGAATGTGAATGAAACAAGGAGTGAGTGCCAAAACAGAGTTGTGTTGCGGTCCATCTTATCTGTCTACCTCTGTGGGGATACGGCGAGATGATTCAAGTATTTCTGCATCAAGAGCATTTTTTGAGCAAATTCGGGACAAAATGACTAGTGCTGAAAAAAAGGCTACTCCATCAAACCCATGTTACAAATACTATAATGAACTCGCCTCCTACCTACTAAAATAAATATTAAGCAGAGATTTATGAAAGAGCTGTCTGCTAACACGTGACGTGTCCAAGTTTAAATACCCTTCAGTCAAAAGAGTCGCGGCAGCTCTGGCTTTCGTTTTCGGTATACAAAATAATCCTCGCCGACAACGGCAAATATTATCGACAGAAAACATCGGGAAAGTAATTTTACCTTTTCGTACATATTTTTCAAAGAAAATAAAAATATGAAATAAACTATACCAAAAACTTAAGCATGCTCGCTTTATTTTTTATGCTTATTTCAACGATTTGAACTAATATTTTGCATTTATTAGAGGTATATTACATAACATTTAACACATATTGTCAAATCTAAATAACAAATGATATGAATGTATTGCCAAACAATTCTGCTATAGCCCACACTCTTTGCTTAACGAACACGCATACAAAGTCTCATTTAACATCATTTCCCATCTTCCGTTATAACAAAATATAATATGTAATTTGATTAATAAATAATTATTTTATTTAAATATGTTCTTTAACGTTGGTGAAGAAATAAAACAATAGCTGTATATCTAACTGTAAAGAATAACGTTATTATAGGTAGGCACTAAAGAGATAAATCGATTAGGGAGTTGTCTGTATGCCCAACATAGGGTAATTTTTTCTTACTTCGGTGAAAATAATTTTATAATATCGGATTTCATTTTTTAACAGATAATCGATTTCTGCAATTTCTCAATTTTGTCTTCAATAAACATCGATTTTGTTTTCAAACCGGTATAGATTATAGATCTTCATTCTAAGGATTGTGTGTTCATTATAAGTAGGAGTATTTTGGAGAAAAAGTAATTACAATCCTAATTGATTTATGATAGCTATAGGTAATTGACAACGATTAGTGAAAATCGAGTAAAACGTCAAATATTAACTACCTCACGTGCGATAATAGTGTCGATTTCCAATGTGGCTGTATGAAGCTAAAGACTAAATGAAGTTAATTGACGAAAGCAAAGCAGAATAGTTAAAAATTCTCCAAATTGAATTTGAAAACTACTACTAATTATTTTGTTCTGACATGGGTTTGACATAATTTACCAAAGTGTCTGAAGACTAACATGGCGTGTAAGCCAAATAGGCTGTGTTGCTGAACACACGCCGGGGTAGGAATTTATTATTTATAAAAGCCATTCGAACATCAAGCCGGCAACGCTGTAAGCTTCAACCCGGTATGTGGTAGTCTTGAATCATGCAAAATATTTTACGAGTATCAATACAGTTATGCTTTTGATTATGACTGGCTCAACTTAAAAGCATTTGTATGCAGCGCTCGGATTAAATAATTCTACCCATTGGAACATTATTTTTTTTAGGTTGGTATTTACATAAGTGCATCTCATTTCTACTAACCGAATGTTTTATATTTCTAACTATCTTTAACGCATACATCGCATTTGATTTAGTTTACGCTTTTGACTTTGATTTAAAAGGTTAAAGGCTTGATATCCACCCAGTGCACCATTGAATAAACATGCATTTAGATGTACGAATGTTAACCAGGTCAAGGTGTTTTAATGTTATTTGTTTATTTTGGTGAACCTTACAAAAATAATCATGAGTAGTCACACGTAACAATGATGAAAAATCTTCAATAAATAGAAAATGTTTGCTTTTTCGTTAGAAAGCAAAAGCCCACGTTTACAGTTACGTGTCTAGGTAAAATAATGCTTATTTTAAACTTCCGTACACCAGCACATTTTCATATATCATAGTCAAAATTATTAGGACTAAAGAATTTTACAAACTCTGACTCTGTTTCATATTCATATTTATGTATAATGGCTGCATTAGATTCTTTCTGATTAAATTTAGAAAGTTAAGCAATTACAGGAAAATCATACGTCTAAAACATACCTCTACACCGCAGAACTTCGGGTTAAGAATGAATACATTGTTCAGTGATACCCTGCGTACTATTGCATTCAATAGCAACATAAACCGATTGTATTATATTGATTGGCTACTATTGGTATTTATTTCGAACCCAGGTAAGAAAGAGTTATTTTATAGAATATGTTAATACTACTTAATGAAAAGGTAAGCTACTATAAAGCTGAAATAATAAAGCTTTTTCAAATATACAAATAAACAGAAATATGTAAAAATAAACAGAAAAAAGTTACCTACATATTTTACTGAAGAAAAATACACATTCTTCGGATTGCTTCACTTTGTTGTTACCTGTTCGTAAACTGAACTCGAGCGGATTGAACAACATTCAACTCTGTTCATGAATGAGCCGCGATAAAACTCGTTTGCGGGGGCGTTGTTATTTTGTATTTCATATTTGCATAGTCTAATGGCGCTCACTCTTACTCTTTCGGGTTTATCGAACCAACTAACCGTTATTTAAAAATGAATTTATATTGCGCGAAAGAGGCTTTATAAAAGTTTTTTTATCCTTATTCTGGCTGTCGTCGATTAAACGTCAAGTGAATTACTTGTATGCTCGTGGGTGGTGTATTTTATTCGAAACATACTACTTGTGAAGCGAAAACCGTCCACCGCACTTTCAGTGGTTTGTTGTTGTAAATATTTCAATGAATTAAACGACCACTTTTCCATGCGAATCTTAATTGATTGTTTTATATGTTTTAACACAGTTCTCTAATCCAAAAAAAAAACACAAAATCTTAATACGTACCAACATAGATATTAATGTATTTAATTTTAAAACTGTTAATTAGTGATGGAACTCTATTTTAATGAGTTAATATTATCATTTTTTTAATAAACTTTAAAATTTAGTATTATTAAATCATTAACATAGATATTGTAAAATACATACAAGTTATTTAAATAAGGTATGTATGTATATATCCATTCTGTAATACACTTGGTATGATTTTTTTATTGAAACAGTCCTGCGAAAATGGCGCTCTTAAAAACTTTTACCTATCTTTCTGTTACACGAGTCGTTTATGATAAAGGGATAGAGGTTTTAACGAAGTTATCATCGATATACATTTTTTGAGTCATACCACTAATGAAATTATAATTAGTGATAAAAAAGTTTGTTAAACTAAACTCGTATCATACTGAGTAAAGGAAATTTTATAAAAAAAAAAATTTATGATGATCTCCTCGTCAAAGTAAGGTCGGCGTACATTAATTCGCTCTATAGTTAAAATTTTAAAAGGCAACTCAAAGACTTCTTGAAGGAGCAATTAGAACAACCTCCTTTGCCGTACAAGTTACCAAGTGTTATCACAACGAAACCAATATTTTTAGATTTTGGGTATTATATTAGAAATATAATTTTATTTAGTACAAGCAATTTATGCAAGATTTGGTTGAAATAAATTCTATTATATTCAGTGAAACTTACAAGTCGGGATATTTATTTATTTAAATCAATTTTTTTTCAGTTATTCACCAAAATCTAAAGATCGCAATAGAAAGACATTTGAATGAAAATCAAAAAGCATTGTGAACAAAAAAATAGCAGTATTACAAGGGAAATAAAATATATGTATAAAGATTAAACAGGGCGAGTGCAAATAAGTATGTGGGTCAATATGTACCTAGTGGTCCTATATACAACTAAACATATGTGATGATGGTAAAATAACAATATATCTAATACAATAATATATGTATACAATATAAATAATACAATAATATCTCCTGTGGCCGAACGGTTATGATCCTTGGATGCGGATCTAGAGGTCACGGATTTGAAGCCCGACCAACGCAAATGAATTTAATTGTGGTACGTTCTAGAGTTCTAATACCTCAGTATCGCCCTAGGAGAAAGATTTTGTCTTGTATTTAGCCATGTTTAGTGACCAGATTCGAATAACCACATACATACAGAAGCCTCCTCTTCTCATATCATACCTCCCCTTCTTCCTTCAACCTTACAACATATTGGCTCTAGGCAGGATAGACTCTTGTACAGTATTCACGTAAAAAAATCCCACATTTTTTCGATAAAACAATATTCAATAAAGTCACGTTAAAATGACTGATTCAATTAATTAGCTCATTAACTGATTTCTCATGGGTTTCTTCAATCAATTTAACATAAGTGTGAAATACAAAAAAATTGTCTGCGTCTGAATAAATTTCATTTTACATCGTTACACGGCTCAAGCATTAAAAATAATGTAATGAGCACTGTCGCAAAAGCAAAAGGTGATCCATTTTATGGGTTACTATTTTTAAAATTGCATGTACAGGTACTGTGATTGTTAGTACTTATTTTTCATATCCTTGTAGTTACTACTCAGCTTCACCCAAATCTAATTTTAAAATCTTTTTTCTTATCGAGCAATTGAAAAACATGAAACATGCTAATCGCCCTGTCTTATTTTTACAGTAAACATGAATATTTAAAAAATCGCACATCACAATGAAATTTTTATTGCCGGTTGAAAATAGTTGTTAGTTTAGAAAGCTCAGATTGAAAATGGTGTGCAAATTTCATGACGCCAGAGCTCACAGTTGTAGATTTAACTGCTTCTTACAATTAGATTTCTGTTAAAATATATAGATTTTTCTCCTATGTATGCTACCAGTGAAATTAATACTTCCAAACAAAATATTGCCTTCAATCTTATAGCTACCTCGAAACTATTATGACCGTAAATTACTTGACTGAACTAGCACGACGGGTATACATGCTCTTGGCATGACGGCTTATGTCGTAGATATTGTGTTAATAATGGGACACAATGACGTCATCTCGCTGCTCTTAGATACTGGTCCAGACGGAAGAAGCCATTAAAGCTCTCATCGGAAGAGAATCGCTTTACGATGCTGCTAAATATTTGAAATTGCCTCGAAGCATACTTCGAGATGATCCCAGGAGAGATGCTGCCAATTCAAAATTATAAAAACTTTTTATTCTTACAACCCTTTAAGAATTAAACATGAGTTTTGTTAAAAACAAGAAAATATTTATGGAGCCTTAAGATAGTAAAAAAGCGATGGCATTTCTTTTAAAAAATTTTTTGAAAAATGATGTCGTTATTATTCTAAATTATTATGTGAAGACCATTGTTATTTTAGCATGAAAACGAGGCTTAGGATACAGAAGAAATAAATATATTTTACTGAATTTAGATGGGGTAACTTTTTTTTTTTAAATCACTAGTGCAAGGAGGTCATCCAATCTTCTTAATAAACATTTTAAAGAATGGTATAAATATCTTAGTAGTAACACACCACTAACGAGTAAGTATCACTTTGTATGCTGCATAGCTTCTCACAATCAAGCGGCAAACTGTAAATATTGGCAGCATCCTTAGAAATTACTAAATTGTGAGAGAGAGAATGAAGGGAAAACGTGAAATCAGAAGACGGCCAATATCGCGGCGAAGGAAGTTGAGTAACTATACCGAAGTGTATGTTCCTTAACTATTTTGTGTAATAGAGTGTAATTCTTTCGAATACCTTTAATTCGAATAATAATAAGCTAACTTCCACTAGGATACGGCAGTACAAAATTATCTATGAGACATGTCGAAAAAGGATTTGATTTTTATTAAGGTTCGATGTAATGGTAAAATCTGTTATAACAGAAAAAGGTTTAGAATAGAAGTCTTTCGAATGGCGCTAATTAAATATCTAAGGTCAACAGCCTTTTTCAAGACCCACGATAATTCAAATTCTGGGAGGGAAGTAGGAGTTTAATTGAGGTCCAGCCCGGCGCGTTGTGAATTGTCTCTTTTTTGCCAAGAATAATCAAAGTTAAACTCACTTAAAATCTTTGCCATTACATATTATACAATGTTTGTTTTTTAAGTCAAATAAAAATGGCTTCAAAATTGCAACGTATTTTTTATCATGAGATATGGACCTGTGATATGTGCATTTTTTAATAAAATATAAGGCATGCCACAAATTATAATAGTTTTTAGGATATTTTTTAATTATTCACAAATAAATTATCTACTTGGATGAGATTTACTCGTAGAGCTTTATTATTCATCTTGGTAAATACAAAATGTATGCGATTGCTCCGTGTCTGTCTCACCAGGAAATTTCTATGTCGAGACAGACGCGGGGTATACAAATGATATAATAAGGTCGAAACATTAACTGGGATAAATATTTAAAAATGAAAAAGACTTAAACAAGAAATAAGTAACATAATAATAAAATAAAAATTAATAAAATGGATAAATAAAATATAAAATGTAAGAACAAAGTTATTACATGGAGGTTAAATTTTAAAATATTGTTTAGGTGTATAGAAGTTAGGTTACATATATTATGCATAAGATGTTTTATAATACAGTAAATGGTAAATAAAAATACGATTGTACGAGTATATGCCTAGAGATAGAGATTTTATGAACCACAAGTTATTGATAAATTTACATTCAATTCAAATAAAATACTTGTCGAATATTGCTTTACATTGGTGTTCGTTTAGCAAGAGGCGTTTCAATGTTTCAAATGTTAGATTTAACGCAGTAAATTTTGCATTAAAGTTGCCGACATTCGCTCCCCCGAGTACTATGAATAAAGCTAGTGAACTGTTTTTTTTATGATTTATGACTTTCGGCAATGCAAATCAAATGGCTTTTTAACAGAAACGCGTGCAAGCACAACGTTATGGTACCACGAAGGTTGTTTGCAACAAATTCTTTGTATAAAACCAATTTCAAATAAAATTTATCAAGAAAAAAAATACTATGTGGAAAAAGAAATAAAATATTAAAAATTATTTTATCCTTAGATAAAAGGGATGATATAATTAAAGTCATTAATAATATAATCAACATTTTACAGCCCTGATGAATTCAATTGCAAGCAAATAAGCTTATAAATTATTTAATATGTGTTTTGACACAAAGCTATTTTTTGTATTCCTAATTTTTTTTTATCATTAACATGTTTGTCAAATCAATATCATTATACTCTAAGCATTTACCTAACCATTGTGCACTGTAAAATTGTTATATTTTCGCTGTTGTTATTGTCTACTGGCAAATATTTTTAGTTTTTATATTTACATCCGTAAAGAGCAAATAAGTAATTTACTGAAGTCCCGATCATTTTTTTTCCTTTGAACGTGTTTGTTGTGAAAAATTGAAAATAATATTAGTTTGTTTTATGTAACTATATGCATTAGAAAATGGACGAAGTGTTAAACTAAGGTTTGTATCTTTTTCCAAGATTTTATCAAGTATTATCGTAACACTAAAGAAAACAGGAATAACACTCCCCTAAAGTGATTTTATGAACTGACAACAGCCTTCTGAAATGTCATTCTTTGTTTTCTAATAAATCACAATACATTGTTCGAAGCAGAAAAACTCTCGAACTTATCATTCTTGAGAGCTTTTCCTTGTGTTTTTATTTGAATAGATTTTTTTGTTCGGAATTTTTATGTTAACCGCAACAATTTTTAGCAATATTTTCAGTTTTCAAGCTCAAATTAACAGTTAGTGGAATTTCGTTTTAAAGATGTAATAAAACAAATTTTATAATTAATTAAGATGACCGTAACAGGTTGAAAACGGCGGAAAAATGTTTTATTCGATGATTAGAATGAAATTCCACCATGAATTAACAGTTTCAAAAATATTAATTTTGACTGATGGGTTAGGCAAGTCAATTTTTTATAAATTAATATTTTTTTCCGATCAACCTTGAGATTTCATAAAGAATTCCAACTATTAGGAATATTTACAATTCAAATTGAATAACCTTTAAAACACCTTAAATAAACAAAATAGTTCACGTCGTTTACTTACTTCTCTCTATTATACTAAAAATATGTTTATATATATTTCCTTATGTTCATCTCGGTACAATTTTTGTATGCTGCTTTCAATTCGTGGGTGCTGTCTGTTTTAGGCAGAATAACCAAGCAGATATTATACCATGAATGCGATAAACACATCAAAAAAAGTGTTTTCTTTCAATTTGTCGGCTGACTTCCCAAGTGTTAAACACGACGATTCTCATACCGACGCTTGGAAGCAGTTACGGCGTGAGAAGTTGTACTACACGTACCGAGTTATTACGCTCAAATGCGGAAGAATCGTCAGGTGTGTCCCCGCTGCAGACTTTGGTGGACTTAAATATTAAAATGAAGATCCCGGATTGATCGCTTCACGTCTGCGGCGTGACCTAATATGAATATGAAGAACACCTCCGAAGTTTCTGGCGAGAAAATGTCCCGAACTGCGACGGGGCTCGAGCGTGAATGTGAAATGCAAAACACGAGGCTAGACCACGGGCCCGGTGGAATACCCAAGTGACGACGGCGTAGGAGACACGAGATTGGACTTCACCGTGACAAACGTGACCTCACCAGTTTTGAATTGCGTACATTTCCATAAATACATTACTTACTTCGACTCAACCATTCCCTCTCCCCATCACACCACGTTAAATGATATTTTGCTTTATAGTTTATTTACATCTAAACAAAATAAACATATTTTTAAATAATATCAATATTGAACAACACAAATATGAAACAGAAAAAAAAAGAAGATAAAAAGACAATGGTCACAACCGAGACTCTTTTATTTTATTTTCTGGCTTTTTCTGTTTCATATTTGTGTTGTTGATTATTGATATTATTTAAATATTAAAAAAAAATAAGCACTAACGCTTTAAAGTCAATTCCAATTTTAAAATACGAGTAAATATATTTTACTGTTCACACAAATTTATTTTGTTTTTACTTTTATGTCATTTTAGAGCTTGTTTACTAATGTGAAATCCTTCAATTCTTGCTTTCTGGTGGGATTGTACTCTTACTTGTCAATGTACTTTTTTATTATTTTTTTTTTTCGGGATATAAGAGTAGTACGTTGTGACGAAACATATTTCGTTACAAATATATTAATAAAATACGTCAGTTAACCCAGTTAGATCGAGAATTAAGGTCAGTCGCGCACGGGTGACTTTTGTCACGGCAACAGTTTCGTCACTATCACTGTATTTCAATCGAGCACACCCATGGCGAGTGACTGTCACCCGTCCCCCTTTTATTCCGGCAGTGGATTTCGAACAGGCGGATGAGTCACCGAATGAAATTTTGACACCCCTGCGTGAGCGCCCACACAAAAGTACACTCTACTGACACGGCGACAGTTTCGTCACTCGAAAGTCGCCGCCCAGTGGAACTAAAAAGTCAACCTAATGTAACGTCACTGCGTGCGCGCTTTTCCATGCACTCCAATAGATTTGGAGATGGTGACGAAACTGTCGCCGTGACTAAAGTCACCCGTGCGCGCCTGGACTAAGACACGCGTTCTCCGCCCGGCAGTGTGCTGTTGGGCGATGTATAAAGAATCAAGTCATGGACGGGAGTTGTAGTGGCTGACCAGATACATGTTTCTCCGCCCAATGGCGTAAAGCTGGCCGGAATGAAGAAAGTTAATGAAGTGCGAGGAAGATAGGTGGTGGTTCGCCAGATACGCGTTCCTCCGCCCAGCGACGTGAACCTGGACGGGAGTCGAAGAAAGTGCAATCGGGCAATAGCCAGACGTGACCACTAGACAAAATTAAATGACCGAAAAGAGGATATAGGAAGACTCCGCTTAGAGTGCTTGAGCTGCAGAGGACAGAGAAGCTGCCCACAAGGATGACTGCCCTTTGTACAGCCTTCGCGGATCCGAAGAATAAGTTAAGGTGGCTGCAATGAATGATTGAGTGTTTAATAAACAATTAAATAACGAGGAAGTGAACAATGGAGAAGCGTCCCCGAACCAAATGACCACTAATTTAGATTTAAATACAAGTATAATTAAGAATAATTAAGTATTGGAATGTAACTAGAATCACATTTAAATTCTTCCCTCTAATCTAATATTTGAATTTATCCCTTTTGTTTTCCAACCTAAAAAATAAAATGATGAGATGGCGAAGTGGATAAAAAAGTCGAAGAATAAAAAGTATGAAACTGCAGTTGTATAATAGTTATTTCCTGAGCTAGTGACCAGCTAAAAATCGTCGAATCGTTAATCGAAAGGTCATGGGTTCAAACCCGGCGTGCGCCAATAACTTTTATTTAATTAATGTGTGTTATAACACATTTAATTCATATAAAAATAATAAAAAGTATATTTTCAGCACGTTCCAGAGTGGTAGATATTCTAAGTATCGCCCTGGTAAAAGACCACCATTCAGAATCGAAACATTCAGCCTCACAACATACCTTATTGGGGATGCCATAGTCTCACTGGCTCTTGTGCGGAATTCATAAAAAAAAAAAAACAAAAATCCCTCTGGAATTTGAAAGTATATGGAATGCATAAACCGTTGGTCACGAAAACAAATCAAAACGTAAAAAAGCCTAAGATTTTGAATTATTAACACTCCATGTTAGTATCTACTTCTAAATGAATGTGAGCTTATTGTAAGATGGCTGTGTTGGTAATTTCTTTCGACTTACCTCAATTAACAGTAGCAAGAATATTTCATGTGCTTTACCGCTTTTTTTCATAACACCTACCGGCTTGTCCGATAAAATGATAAATTTAAACTATACGAGTTGTGTACAAAGTGGAACTTTTTTTTTTTTTCATTACTATGGCAACACTGATTTTGGAACAATTATGGTGAATTTAGATGTGAGGTTATGCTTGACTGCTAAATTTGACAGGAAAACGGTTTTTTTTTCTAAAAACTTGTGTACTTTTCTTAATATTTTTTTTTTATTTAAAATCTAATAAATGGCTTCTGTGATACATACATTTTAAAATTACAATTAATTTAGTTTCAATACTAAATAACCTTATAATATGATGGAGAATCACCTCCTTTTAGAAAGTTCCACTTATTTCTAAACACTGTGTATACATAATGTAATATATATATATACCTGAACTTTGATGCTTTTAAAGAGTTATATCTTTTTATATTTATACGAATTTATATTGCCATTTAATGCAATTTATACGATTGCAGCACCCTTCTTTTTTCTTCATTAATTTGTCAGACTATACATTCAACATTTAACGGTTTTTAATAAACTTTGTTAAAAATGTTTCTTTAAGAACATATTTTTGGAATGTTATTCAACATTTATTATACTAGCAGAGGTCGCATCTAGTTTATTCCACAACAGTGTCAATTGAGTACACTTTAGTCTGGCAGCTATCTATCCGGGGGAAAATTTCCAAGAAGTTCCAACTCTGTTACAGCGCGGATGGAATTTTTACGTTTTCCTGTAACACTATTATTTGGGGCTACACCAGATGAAGTTCTCCAATGGGACTGACTGCTTGCGATAGTTCTAGTACGACTCGATTCAAACATGAACTGAACTGCTTTGCAATATTATGTTTATATAAAGATATTGCCACTTTAACAATGCTAAACAATTTTTCATACATTTTCCAGAGTTCTCAGAAATTTTTCACGGCCGTTCTGCGAAACTTGGTTGATGAAATTTGATTAAAAACCTTAAAAGTTTTTTTTAAAGAGTGTTTTTTTTTCATCCTGCTAGTGTTACGCGCGTCGATTTCATTAGGTCGTGCTCCCAAAACATCTGATAGATGAAGGTACGTTAATATGAAGTTTTTTTTTTTTATTTGCGAGTGTATATTTGAAAATCAATACAGAGTCAGATAATTCATAAGCATACAAACCAATGTTGTGCTTAAAATTATTATTAAACGAACAAAAAATTCTAGTGTAAGACGTTATTCTCAAGCCAATGAAGTGTTTTCTGTAATATTAAATAAAAGGTACACATAGTTACTTAATAAGCTATTTAAGCACTCATCTTAAATGCATGAAGATTGTATAGAAATAGAATGCTGTATATTAAAGTAGATTAAACAGAAAACATGCATTGTTTACTACATAAGCCTTTTAAACATAGTCTATTTGTCGCTTTGTGACTTATTTGATATCTTTTAATGTGGAACAAAATGCTATCAAGAAAACAATACTAATTGTATTACCATATTAAGCAGCGCTCAGCCACCTGTGTGCGAAACATAAACCACTCGCTTTGGAAATAATCAAATGATGAACCAAATGAAATAATTTGCGACTCTGTTAAATATTAGTAATAATTATGATAATATTATTCACTATTATATCTTCCGCATTAAAAATACATAAATCTGCTAATATGACTTGACAAACAATTATTTTTTACTAAAATTTAAATTAATTTTAAGGCGTTAATGCTTATTTATTATTAAATGTTTAAATAATATTACTAACCTAAAACACAAATATGAAACAGAAAAAAAGCCAGAAACTATAAATAACAATGGTCTTGACCAAAACATGATGGCAGCCTAAAATCAGAAGTAATTCAAATATTAAATAATTATCAATAGAAGTATGAGACTGTTTAAGAATGCCGCTTTCTAATAAGGTTTTTGGTGGCTCTATTGGCAGAGTGTGACTCCCGGGTAGAGTAGAGGTTCCGAGATCGTGTCTCGGTCTTGACCATTGTTCTTTCTGTTTCATATTTGTGTTTTAGATTATTAATATTATTTAAATAGTTATTTTTTAATTGTTACTGCTTATTAAAAACCGAAAGAAGGTACACTAGAATTACACGAGCTAAAGAATATTATATTTTTGCGAATTAAATTCTCAAGGAAAATAACGTTAATCTTTTGATTTGCATCTTGTGACTTCGGGGAAGCAAATAGGTACGTTTTCAAAAACGTGAAATGCTGTATAGACTGCAAAATGTGCCAAAGCTTGGCAGAGCTCGTACAGCACGTACGCAGCAAAACATTTATGCTGCAAGAAAAAGTGTTGTTGAAATTTGTGGGACCCCCGTTAGACGTGCACAAGAAATAGGCGTTTCCCTAACCACTTCACGGAAATTTTGAAGAAAGATTTGCATGTTCGTCCTACAAAATAGGATTAACATAACAGCTGCAAGAAAATCACCATGAACATCGTCGTAAATGGAGCGCAAAGGTGCTACAGTGCATCAATATTAATGCTGAATTTGTTGAAAAATTAATCACGAGTGACGAAGCTCATCTCAACATGACTGGATATGTTAAAAGATTAGACATCCATTATTAGAGATCACAAATTGAATTAATTCTCTTCGTCTCCTTGGATTTACTGTTTCATGTGTAATTTGGGTAGGAGGTATTGGATTTTTTTTAAGTTGCTTATCAAAATGCAGTCACCGTCAAATATTGAATTGAATTGTGAAATACTTGATATTTTTTTCATTTATTTTTACATAAATATATTAAAAATTGAGTTATTTTAAATTATTTATTTTAAAGAAAAAATAAAGTAAGTTAACAAGTGTAGGTACATGCATAATGTAATAAAAGAAACTGAAAGCATTTATATACATCCCACATATAAGAAAATAAGGAATATTATAAGATATGAATATAAAGTAATAAGTACTAATACGATCAATGTGATAAACCAAAAATACACTTACGAGAGGATAATACACGTATCCTGGTATTACGTTAACTCTTCGACACATATTATGAAATAATCGTTAAATTGTGAATATGTACACCTTAAGATGTCTATGGCCGATGCAGCTTTATTGAGTAGTTGGATCGCCTTATTTGTGGGTGTATTTTGATATGAGGATGTTCAACTCTTTGACGTATAAAACAACATGAGATGCCCCGCACGATTATAGCTATTTGAATCAAATAAGTTGATCTCCTTTAGTATGCATGAGTTTTTTTATACCTCAAGGTAGCAACTTCTAAAAATGTTTGCCCAAAAACATTTTTCGACATGCTTCCAGGGTATGAAAGTCGAAATAAGTAGTACGTATACTGTCGCATATATAGGTAGCGCATGAATCTTTTCTGGGCTCGATTTCCAGAATATGGTTCCGTTCCGAGGATGTCCAAATATTTTACAAATCCAAGCATTTTGTTAGTACGTGAGACAATGTCACACATGTGGAACTTGAATCTAAGATTTGCCCCGAAGATCACGCCAAGGTCTCTAATATCATTTTTACGTGAGAAATCAATCTGATAATTACTTGATAATCGTGTATGAAATTGATCGACAAGGCTTAAAGCACACGTGGTTTCAACAAAGTGTACTCAAAACAGCGTGTTTTATAAAGGACAAAAACTTTTTAATAGTCTTCCAAATGCCTTAAAAGAAGCCTCAAGCCTTGGCACTCTTCGGAGGATTTGTGCTGAATATGTAAAAAAAAACTATATGCTTTGTTCTATAATTTTGAATTGTAAAAATGTTTTTTCTCACTAGATGTGTGAAAAAAATATTTGCATACATCTAAATAAAATTACAAAAACAAACAAAGTGGTGCAACATTTAATTATGACTCTGGGCCCAAAGGTCTCGGGAAGAAAATTTATTGAAGTGATAGAGCCGTTAAATTTAAGTCATGTTTAGTAACCAGATCTGAATAGTCTGGCAACCCCCAAACTTTGTCTTCTAAATCTTCTCCTTCCCCTTCGTTTGTATTTTCTACTTACTATAATATATCGTTCAATAATTTTATCCCATTGACTCCTGGTAGTGAGACACAAAAATCGAAGTATATTAATTTGTTTAAATTTATTTCCAGATGTGGTCCATGTCCCATCATAATTTGTTGTGTTTAGTTCGAATTAGCTTGAGGGTTTGGGCCAAGCTTTTGCAACTCAAACGAACTGTAATAAAAATATTTCGCCTCTGTTTTTGATGTATGTGAGCAAAAGAATTTTTTTTTTGTCATATTGATTATACACCTTTAAGTGCCTAAGCCTCCGTGAACTACGTCTATCACGTTTTCTATCGCTTTATCTTTCGAAAAAATACCCTCCTCAAGTTTTTGGCCCAAGTCATGTCATTTATTGAGAATACCAATGGCAGAATATTATTGCTATTCGGAATGTTTGTGTTCCCGAAATAAAGGCAAAACAAGCCATCGTTTTCGCAATACCCACACGTTAGTGAAATGGACTAACTCTGGAGAAAAAATAAAAAATAAGATATTTGTTGTCGAACAAGTTTAATCAAAGTTGTAAGTCATCGCTAAAGTTACATTCATGTGCGTATATTCTGTCGTTATTACTGTAAGTGTGGTTAGGTGAATGCTCATAATTTTTCGTGTGAATTCTTTTATATTTCTGGTGCCCTCTCTTTCCGGAGGTTGACTATTATTAGGGTAATATTTACCTATTTGTGTTTTCAGAACGTAAAAAATAATTTTATTTTGTTACGAGTCAAGAAACTCGTCAAAAAGGGGTAGTATCTTTTTTGGGGTTATTAAGGAATATTTGTTTCCAAGTTTTGAAGGGCAATTATTCCAAGTTTAAGTGACGCGTGCACACTTTTCTAAATCCATGACACTATCTCTCCACTCATCTTACTTCGCTGATATATCATTAAAATATTTGGCCTTTCATGTGGCGATATTATTTTTTTAATAATAGTGAGTTTTACAAAACGTTAAGATTTAGCACGTGTCAAAAGAAACAGTTTTAATTACAGAAACCAAATCCCAGTTTATGTTTTCATGTGACCCTTTGACCCTTCAACCCTACCATAGACCGCAATATTCATAAACGATTGGTTAATCCATTCAAACAGTATCTTTTGAGTTTAGTACGCTTGTACAGCGACCTTAAGAAGATGATATTTACGAATATTTATTTATACAAAAAAAAAAACAAAAAGTATTATGATTATAAGAAAATACCAATAAAGCTATACTACATCTTTAACCTTCCCGTAAGCAAGTTCAATACTTCCTTCCGATTTCAAGATGACACGCCATCGTTACCGTAAACATCTCCGTGGAAAAGTTTCGAACATAAAATTATACATGGCTTTTAAATGAATGAAATATCGTCGCCGGGAAGGCAAAAGGGCTGAAGCGCCTTTTTGGGAAGTTTATAGCAGAGAACTTTTAAGTTTTTTTTTTCAATAAAATTCATAAGTCTTCAGTACCAGGTTGGATTTAAAAAAAAAGTCAACTCTTGTCACTCAATGCTCTCAATGAGTTACCTGAAGTGACAAAAAGCTAAACAAAAGTCCCAAACTTGTGTCGCTTGAGTCAAGCCTTCTCTCAAATTGCAAATATCTTTTAGATACCTGAAAGGCTACAAAAGTCTTCAAAATTTAAACGACAGTAAAATCATTCGATGAAGGAAAAAAAAAACTGCATATTTAACTCATTTTTAACCAAAGTATCGCTTAAGCCATTTTGCCTTTCCAGCAACGATATGTACATTTATAATATTATTTATCTGCATTTGAACCGCATATACGGATCAAAAACATTTATCTGTTGAATATTAGTCTCCCTTTCAAATTACGTATTTGATTTACTTTTTATGGTAATGTTTGAAAATAGTTATTTGATAACTAAGTGGTATTTTATAGAATTAATAATTAATTAATTCGTCGTGAAAGTATTTTTTTTTCGGAATGGCTAAAATGTAAGCCTCGCACCGTGATACGGAGATATTAAAGAAGCTGGATAACGTAAGCTGCCTTCTTGGATACGGTAAAGTGAAATAAAGCAATGGCTTTGAAGTAAAATACAACAACACTCGAGCTGTGACAAAATCGTGATGTTATACCATCGCTGCCAGCGAGCACCTTATTGTATAATATCGTCGTAATCATAAGCGTTTGAGGCTTATCCCTTAATAATATTTTATTACACTCTTCTCATACCAGTTTATCTTATAACTAAGCTTCATCGGGTCCTTAATGAGCAAAACTGGAGATAAAAATAGTGATTTCACACACAATAAATGCTATATTCTTTATGTTTACGTATTTATTTTCAATTTAATATCTTCAATTAAATCGTACTATTGTGTGCTCCAATATATTTTATTTACTTTTAAAGCATTAGTATTTGTTGCTAACATACTTCCTTTGTTCTTTTTAAAATCTCTTTAACTTTTCTAAAAATCACAAAATACTTGTATTTACTTTGTCTTACATATGTAATGACTTCAAGTTTTGTTAAATCATCGTAACATCTTCAAGGAAATTGCAAATAAATATACGTTTAAACACCAGCTTTTTAATACACAATAAATAATTTCCTCTATGAGTACGTACGTAAATACGTATAAGTGTGAACTTTCAATTTCTTAACCGAAGGATGTGTTCAGGGAATTATCAAATTAAAAAATAATCTTTCAGATTCAGACAGGCGATAAATTGCCTACCTATAATGTATTTTAGCAGACATTATTCTATATTTAAAATGGGTGGATTAAAGCAACAAATTTGTTATTTTCTTGGCAAGTCATGCTCTGATTTTTCGCGAGTAACAAAGTTAACTTAACTAGTTCAATAATATTTCAACGAAACGATTTTGTAATTAATAAAAAAATACTAAGAACACACCTTTTTTATGTTTGATATAATGTGTACCATCATTAAAAAGATACAGAAATTTAAACAAAATATATTACTTTCGTAAAATTCTGCTAGGTAAGTACCCAAATATATGTTAAAGTTCTTCATTTCTCGTCCGTGTAAGTATCTCTGTGGTTCATTTCAGTTTAAAATTCTTCTGATTTCACATCATTGTGTATTTTATTTTATTGTTGGTAGATGAATCACAGTAAATATATATCGCAATCTTATGAAGTTCAGCTCATATGCGCGTATCTAACTCGCGATACACGAGTACAATGTCAAACCACAAAGTGATTGCATTACAAAAAGAAATAAAATAAAACGCGTCTTGCATGATTTTACTAAACTCAAACGATCAGCTTGTCTTGTATTATTTGGGTGTCTGGGAAACATAAAACATGACGTCTAGAACAAATGCTTTCGACTTTGCCGTGTTGCCTTTGTTTTGATTTCTTGTTTTATTATTAGCCTTCTCGAGCAGCTCAATGGTTACCAACTACCACTGTTTTTTAACAATGTTCGTCTTATTCTGCAATCTTATCTTATCGGAGATTGGATATCATCAGAGCAATCGTTACCCTCCAGGCTGACCCTGAAGAGCGGTTTCTAAGCCATGAGACATGTTTTCCTCTAGATCGTCTTCTGCCACTTTTCCCCTAGATTATCAGATATCTTATATTTGTCACTCCTCATGATGTAACCAACATTTAGAGGATTTTTATCATTTTTCATTTTTTTAATTGTGAATACCGTATAAGAGCACAGCGTCTGGAACCAGTGCGACTATGGCATCCCCAATATGAGATGTTGTGGAACTGAATATAGTGATAATGGTAAAAAGTTGAAGAAGAGGAAGGTAAGGAAGTACCTGGCTATTCAGATCTAGTCATCAATCCCGGATAAAGCTATTTCAAGTATCTACCGTTTCTATTCTGATTGGTTGTTTTTCACCAGGGTGATACTGAGAGTATTTACCACTTTGGAACTTTCCGCGAATATACTATATATTATTTTTAATTAATTAAAATAAGAAAACAAAACTTATTTGTCACGCCGGGATTTGAACTCTCGACTTCAAGATTCTTAGACGAGGATTTTAACCGCTTAACCACGAAGACCATAAAATATTATTTATTTCAAAATAGTAGAAGACATATGTTCTAATACAACCCTTTTATTGGAAATTTTCAACCATTTGAGGACTTCTCAATTATTCATTCTAATTGTCTAGGGTATTTCGAAGATGCGCTTTTTAAAATAAAATGTAAGAAAAACTTGTGTAGTTTAGTAAAATTAATCCGTAGCTCTTAGTAATTTTATCATTGATGCAAATATGCATGGCTGACTTTAATAGCTGAACAAATAGTACGTTGATGAAGGTTCCTACGAAACAGTGTATGCCAGCTTGTTAATGTAATGCCGAATTGACAAAGTTGGTTTTAGTGCTTAGATTATAATCTATAAAGGAGGCAGCAAAACAAATTTATTCGTGTGTTAATCTTCTTGCTTACAACTGTAGAGCTACGCTCATAAGTTATCGAGTTCAACAGAGACAATGAATTACAGTACCAACCTAAAACCTCGGTATTATAGCACTATCAAATAATTGATACAAAATAATGCACCTCAAATTTCACTTTTGAATACTTCCAATGCTAAAATGGAAATAACAATACACAAAAACTCTTCACAAATACCTTGCTGAAATATACGAGTCTACCATACTATGGTGAATTAATTATAATTCTTTTTTCCCTTCTATACTTTTATACGTTTTATTATTGTTATTTTTTAATATTGCATTTTGAATTTACTACTGGTTATGCACTTAATTTGATTTTATTTTTTTAAATAAGTGCTCGTATGTACTTTTTATATTTATTTTTTAATAAACCAATACTCTTCATTTGTCAAAATCACTATACTGTACAAATTCGTTCTAAAAGCTCACTAGGACGTTAATAAATAATACTTTTAAAATGTATCGTCATTTTTTTCTGAAATAAAATAGTAAATATTAAAACCTAAACAAGTTGAAATAAGTAAAATTGCTATTTACATGTTTATAAAAGTCGCGTTTTGTGAATAGGTTTGTACTTGTGGCATATGCCATTATTTAAATATATATTATCTATATTTATATATATATTATCTATATTTATATATATATATATATATATATGTATATATATATCTGACAGATCTGTTTATTCTCAAAACGTTTAACTCATTTTATCCGATCTATTTTATTTTTAGATGGTTGAGCGGTCCAAAGCGTCGATGGTTCACAGCAAAGCAAAAACTCAGCTCTCCCTAGCAAAGTCCTCCATCATTGCTCTAGTAACATTTTCCACTTTTTACGATGGTGGTTGAAGTAATTCAAGTATTGCCAGGTTATTGGCAACCTGCATTGATTTGTTTTTTGTAATAAAAAAAACTCTTTAGAGGCCTGCACAGAACATAGTACCTTTTTATGACAACCTGAAAGTTGATTGCCATGTCATCATGAAAAAATTAAGTTACTCCTCACACCGGATATTTCACATATGTACACCTTCTTACCCCTTCCCATCCCTCTAATACATATGTGGACATATTGATTGCCACCCGCTTCAAATGTTGCCTAGTTGCACCTTA
This sequence comes from Drusus annulatus, assembly GCA_022651775.1. Classification (NCBI taxonomy): domain Eukaryota; kingdom Metazoa; phylum Arthropoda; class Insecta; order Trichoptera; family Limnephilidae; genus Drusus; species Drusus annulatus. Next base: position 2,423,769 of record JAGWCC010000005.1, on the reverse strand, counting down.
ATATCATAAAGAAATAACACCAAATATCTTACCTTCTCCTCGCATCAAACAATATTGTAAAACTAGTAAAAATCACTGGGTGACTTGTAACTAGACTGATTGAATTTATTTGATTAAAAATATTGAACAACGTAAAACGTATACGAGTACATTAGTTCCACTTTTTGAACTAGCCTGTAAAAGTAAGCCATACTGAATATATATTCCAAATACAGAATAAAAATAATCGTCTAGTAAAATACATTATAGGTGTGTAGGTACTTTATCGCTTGTCTCAATTTAATAAGATAATTTAAAAAAATTGGTAATTTTCTTTATACGTATCAGTTCCAATTTTGAACTTGTTCCACTCGTACATACCATACTTACGTACAAAGAATTTATATTTTTTAGTATTTTACTATCCGTGTCCTTAAAAAAATAAGGGTTTTAAGAATATATATTTCAGCGGTTTGGAGAAAACACAATGAGGCCAAAAGTGTAAAAGTGATAGAACCTGGAATTTGCAGAATGGGGATAAGTGCGATTGAAAGATGATACTTTTTCAGCTAAAATATAAACTTTTTTTAAGAGATTGGTTGTGATCTTATTCTGTGGTCACCCATTGTTCCTTTCGTGGGTGTTTAGAAAAAAATAAAGGTTTTTTAAGTGGTAATGTGTTTTTAATAGGTAGACCACTATTGCAAAATCAGTGTTTGTGACGCCATCTTTTTTTCTAATATATTATACAAACAAACATAATATCGTCGCCAGAAAGGCAAAAGGGCTGAAGCGCCATTTTGGGAAGTTTACACCAAAGCACTTGAAAGTTCATTTTATTTTATTTTACAATCAAATATATAAGTTTTCAGTACCTTGTTGGATTTTAAAAAAGTTAAATCAGGTAACTCAATGCTCTAATTGAGTTACCTAAAGCGACAAAAAGCTAAAATAAATACTCAAAATTGTGTCGCTTGATTCAAGCCTTCTCCCAAATGGTAAATATATTTTAGATGGCTGAAGGGCCACAAAAATTTTCAGAATCAAACGAGAGCCAGTGCATTCGATGCAGAAAATAAAACTGATCAAAACTGCATATTCAACTCTTTTTTGGCCCAAGGTGTCCTTTTTAAAAAAAGCCCTTTTGCTTTTCCAGCAACGATATACAGATTAGTTAAATATCTCTATTTTCCAAAAAGTTCCCAAATTCCCCAGTTTAAAATTCTAAGAACAGTTTATATCACTTCGGCAAATTTCGTGCTCTGGCCGCTAGTTATAGTATTAAAAATGCTTTAGCTTCTCACGGCGCGTACTATTTACTTGACAACTTAATTAATTTATCAACTTAACTACCTAAATTTCACGTATTATTTCAGAATTTCACTATTATGAGATTCCATTATGAGGGTAGTAACACATCTATGTAGGATGATTCATCCGTGCACACGTAATACGCATATATGCTACATGCTGTATCATGTCCTTAGTTCTCGCAGTGGCACGAGAATAATTGAAATGTGGGTAACACGACTGCATCATACCATAATACTGGTGCAATGTTTGCTGATACTAGCTCATAAGACGTATAGAGACTGCATGGAAATGGTATTGTAAGTTAAACATGTTGAACCTTTATTTATTAAATACTTTTGGCCTTCTGTCTTAATTACTTACTCGCAACTAATTTAAGTAGAAAAAACGACTGCTTCCCAGTGAAATTTTAATAGTTCGTAAAAAGCAAAATGGTGTATTTTACTTGAACCATGTTGAAAACTGAAATTTCAATAAAATATCTAAATTCTACAGCTTATCTTAACTTTCTTGACGAAGTTTATTTAAGGTACAACAGAGTTTTTATAGGCTCAGAAAATACCTTGCGTAATATCAAGAAGCTAAACCTTTTCAGTATCCAGCGAATAAAAAAAAAGCTTAATTCTAAAAATTTCGTTCCAACAATATGTAAAGTAGGGATGGCTTTGATGAAAATAGATAAATATCTTTAAGACACCTATTCCATATATTATATTCAGTTAAAATAAATACTTCTACTTGTGTCGCTAGTTGTCAATAGCTTCTAGGAGCTAGATTAATAACATATTCGTAAATAAATCTTAACGTTCTGTACACATTCATAGAAGAAAAAAAATCAAGTAATAATTATCGTTGAGGATACGTCAAAATGTTTGCAGACCTTTGGGAAAAGATAATGTCAACCCTCATTTAGATTGAAATGGAGTTTACTATGCCATATACAAGAACAAAATTTAAGCTATTTGAAAATAAAGCCGTTTTCGTATTTGGCCCATAAGGGCAAGAAAGATCTTTAAAAAAGTTGTAACGAAGCTTTCTTAACAATAAGGGTGAGTTTAAAGCTAAACAAACAATATTCTGAACATTTGAAAAACGTGTATAAAAAAAGTTTTAATTACCTGTATTCTAAGGAAAGTCATAAGGTGGGCTATAATCACAAAAAGTGTGGTTTTTCTTAAATAAAATTCTAAACATGTTCATCTATTTAAAAACATCAACTAATAGTTGGGCAATTTTTTCATAAATTTGACTTTTTCTATTTCGCGATCAATTTACCCAAAGACATCGCATTTCCTCTATTTCAAAGAGGAAGTCTCTCAGTTTTTTAGTTGAAGTGAGTTTTTCAAGCAAAAAAAACATTCTAATTTTTTGTTTGAAAAGTTGTGATAAACTCACCCTTTACGTATTTTTTTTTTTTTGCAAAAGAAAAATATATACACATAAAGCTTGGTGAATTTGGTTAACACGAGGTCAACTGTAAACTGTTTTTTCCGACTACTATTTATATTTCGTATTGAAAATTATGTCTATAATATTCGGGAATTTTGAGTAATATTTCAACCTAGTAAATAGGTATAGCTCGTTTACTGAATCTTTTATTTTGATATAGTATTAGTTTGACCCTTTTTACAAATGTTTCATAATTTACTCGCCGTTGGTAAGTCACTTTAGTTTCGAGCGGCTCGTTGGCTTCCAGAAGTAGTTTGTTCAATCAACAATACCGCCGAAAAGATTGATAAACTTAACTTTGCTGTCGGGGGCGTTGCTAATGTAAATATTTTGGAGACAAAATATAACAGATTTAAAAAAATAGTACGTTTGTTCACCTTTGTCTACCGGCGTGTCGAGCTGTAATTAGTTTAATTTAACAATAAATTGCTGGCGAATAAGATGTAGTCCAGTCATTTTATACATTTAGAAATGCAAATGCACTGAACTGGCTGATTTTTATATATTGTGTAGGGGGGGCTTAGAAAAGCTTAACTCGAAGTTTTGACCAAGATTTCCTGATAACTTTCTACGCCATCTTGAAAAAAGGGTAAATTTGTTTTTTGCGATAACTCGGCTCACCGTCATGGTACGATAATTGCGATTCGATACTATTATGTTAATTTTTTTACGTTCTACAATTTAGTTTATAATACAATATTTAAATATATTCGTAAGTAGGTACATTTCCGTCACAAACAGGTTAAGAGTATTGAATTAAAATCAACAGTGAATCTTATATAAAACAATTGTACCTTTGTAAATAATAAAATTGACTGAAGTTTCTGATTTCACCGCACGCAGACAGTGGGAGTGTAAATTATAGGAGTTATGGAAATGATTATGGTTCCACTGCTATGAACTCCAAGGTATGACCTCACTCTCTTTTACATCCATCGTCCACGAGAAAAGAGGGAGAAGTAACAGCGGAGCTATCAGCGGTACGCCTGTACCAACTTGTCGTTTTGGACTGTTTTGAGAAGGCCAGAGAATTTCGACATACCGGTGGATTGTAACACCTGTGCACCGACTTGTTTGACTTAACAGCACGAATTTCGGCATATAAAACGATATTAAAATTATGACAATCCTGAAAGGGTATTTTGACTTTGGCCGCCTTATTTTATAATTTGACAGCTTTATAGTGAATTCCTGTTCAAGTTATGTTGATCTTTTTTCTGCTTATGTAGAAAATGTATAATAATATAAATTGACAGTAATTAGACGGACTTTTTGATTGACAAATTCTTTTTTTTTTCAATTACATGGAATGACTAAGTAATAAGCTTTTAGGCTATTATGTGTTATCTTCTATTATTTTCTTTATTAACATATGTATTAAAGTCCAAACAAATAACATATGAAATATTTCGACATTTCAAACCTCAAATTCAGGAAAAGATTGATGAAAAACGTAGCAGAAAAAAGCACTACATGGCTTCGTAATGATTCATAGCGTGTCTTCGTAATTTACGTGTCGAAAGATGTTCTGATTTTTAGCCTGGAAGGTGAAGTTTAACCTGATTATGGCTGACCTTCGATAGGAGAAGGCTCCTGATGGTAAAAAACCCTGGTTACATGAGCAATCTGCATGGCTGATATGGTGGATCTAATTGATTTTATCGATCTAGTCACAACTGCCTGTTCAAACCTTCATAATAAACCTAACCTTATCTAGCCTCTGGCATATAAAAGTGAGTTATTTTATAATTAATATTATAAACCAAAGGCCAGCCGCCCGAAACATAGAAACTTAATCATCTTATCACGCGTGTCGCTAAGGTAACGATTGTTGACAGTGGTTTAGCGAATTTAATCCTGGCAAAATTAGGTACAGGTGGCACCGAACAATTTGTGGTCACGTCACACAGCGTCACATGCCTCCGGCTAATTCTCCGGTTGACCAAGAGGAAGGCTTACGTTCTAGACGTCTCGGGATGACGTAACTGCCGCCGTAAGACATCTGCCAAACGAAGGAGATGAGAGATGGGCTGATGACTTGATATTTCGTAATCTTGTCGCGACAGGATATTATTCCAAACTAAGCAGACTATCTTCTCGGGAAGATTTAATAACGTTACTTCATGTAGCGACAGTATTTAATCTAAATTCTGACACGAAATGTTAACACAGGTTATATAGAAAGTTTAATGTCAAATGCAATTCGTTTCAAATTTTGCTCAGATTGAGTTGTTTCAAACTCCATCAAATCGACGATCAGCGCCATTTAGAATTTTCAAAATTTGAATGGTTCCCGTTAAACGCTTATTCTAGGTCCGTTTCAACTTTCATTTTAATTGTAATCAGCTAACAAGCATAACAGTATTACCGTTAACCATCACGCCATTTTCAAGGGTTGATAGAAAAAAATGGATGGACCTTCACTCAACTATATCTTGAAAAACTCGTTTGGCTTAATTTACATTGATACATCGCATTATAAGTATATTTCTGTTTTACCAACTCAAGTAATTTATTCTCTTGACCATCCCAAATTTTTTGATTATTACACTCTCTGTATATCTCATATTCCTCCTGCCTAAAGCTATTCTGAAGAGCCGGTGCAAAAAAGACTTTTATTAGAAAAATCTATTTAAATTATTTTAGGGCATTCTAAAATATTTTTACAAGCCCGTTAATTTTCATAGATTTTTTCTGCGAGCAGTCATTTAATATTATTGTTATTTATTAGTTGGAAACATTCTGCACGCATTCTCAGTCGAACGGCTCGATCTACCGCGATATTATAATATGTCGCTACAATCGCCGAGCCTTTTCTGCCATCTTCCTTTTATCATTCATTTTACGAGTGTACTAAATAAATCCTCGAAAAACATCTGCTTTATTGGAATATCTATGTGGCATGATCGGGTCAGAAGCAAGCAGCAATCACGTATAAAACGGTTGGATTTTGACCTTACGAAGGAAATTATAAATACATTACCAATACACGATCGCTTCGATTTTAATATTGAGATCATTTTATTTTGTGTTCTAGAATAAATGAAGAAAAAATAAATAATTGGTTCATTGTTTTTTTTTCTTTTACAGGTAGGTGGCTGTTTTTCTGTTCACCGGTTTCGACAAAGGTACAATTTTGTACTGTCAATAGATAATAAGTAAAGCAAAAAAAAATCCCATTTTATGTTTAACCTGCTTGTCCCGAGATTTGGTTGAAAAATATGGTATAAACCGTATGGCATCTTGCTATATTATTTCAAAAATAAAATAGACGTTTCAAAGCTTTATTGCTTATAACACCAATGTTGCAATTAACGGTAAATTCTAATCTGAAAAGCTGATGACGATAAAACTCCTTGTTCGAGAGTTTTTACTGCTTTAAATTAAAATATATTTTTTGTTCATAACTGGCTCAGATGTCATTATCCCAGCCAGTTAGAAATTTACTTCTCTTAAGATCTTTAGTTCAGGTAGAAATATGTAGTTTTTTAATCCAAAAATTACAGGTCTCATTAAACGACGAGGAGTCTACTTAAATTTGCACCTTCTGTATCTTAGCGTGCACCGCGGGAAGGAATGATATGCAATGAATAGGACCCATTAATTGCTCACCGCCTGAAAGCGCTACGTTCCGTAATAATTATTTGTATAAACCTAGATCGGCTACAGCCGCCTTCCCTGCGGTACTAAATTTAATTAAAGTAACACAGCTGTTTTAACTTAATGAAGACGCGTTCAGCAGAGAGATGAGCGAAATACATTTATAATGTTTCAAAAGGCTTGTGATAAAATTGGCTTATACTTCAACAGATTTTATGATTTGCAGATTTACTAGGGTTAATTTTTAATTTAATTTGTAAATATGGGATTAAAACACAGGGAGTGAAAAATAACGACGTTATTGATTTCATCAAAATAAACTATCAAAAGCGAGTGGCCTTCCGAGAGAGTTTAAACGTTGTTCAATTAATATTTTTGCTGTGTGTTTTAGCTAACGCAATCAGATTCGACCTGAACACAGTCTCACATAGATGCATTGCTTGCATACCTCATATTTTATTCGTGTTATTCTAATTCAAAAAGAAATTACCACTAAAAAATTGTAAGATTTTAGTATGATAAAAATAACGCATTGGTAAACTTTTCAAATGACTGCAACAACTTTCAGAAAACCAAATTCGATCAACTATACACTTATTATCCCTATCTGGCTAAAAACAATAAGTGATAGAGGTAAACAAGACAAAATGCTGTTTTTCAGTAACGTAGGTCTACAAAGGCACCAATACCCGCAATGCTAAGTTCGTGTTTTTTGGATCAAATCCAATTGCGCGACCTATACCGCTGGGAGTGTATTAGTTTGAACCTACGTTTAAAAAGCATTGATTGATGATTAATTTTTTATTTGACGGCACCCGCGTGTCTTTTAATAAAAAAAATCCAAAGCTTTTAATTTATATTTTTTATATTATACTGCACCGAGCCAGTTAAAATGCGGCATTACCAATGTTTTGGGTTTTGTGGGGCTTAATAATTGGAGGAGGGAAAGAAGAAACAAAATTGGAAAAATGAAAAGCTGTCCGAGTTCAAAAGCCTTGTTTATAAAACAGGAGCCAAGCTCTTGCCCTAGTAGTGTTATAATTGATTCTACCTAATACGTAAATTATTTATACAACGTTTTTATCAATTATATGCAACCTTCTTCTTTATTCTATGTATTCAATATATTTTACGGTGGATTTAGCGACATGCGCGGTGGTCAGGCAACTGACCATGCCATTACGAAAACAAGTAACATTCGTAGAAGTCGGCATTTGAAAAAAGTGTAACCACGGAGGAAAGTTTCTCCGTGGGTGTAACCAAATAATAGTACTGTTGTATTTAATAATTTTAAGGAGGGGTATTATTTTATAATAATTTAAATATAGATTATATTATAACGAAACACAGTCACTTTTATAATTGCTCTACAACAAAAAAAAAATACTGACCAAATTTGAATACGTAGGTTCTCTGATTCTTTTTCTGCCATTTTTTTTCCCTCGACTTCAAAAGTATTACCAATATTTACTACTGAGTCTGGACGTTGGGGACTTTTGAGAGACATGTATCACTTTATTAACTGTAAATAACTTCCTTTGTGAGTACGTACGAGAGTGAACTATTCAATATGGAACTGATTTTAATCAATAATATCAATTTTGTACACAATCTTTTCAAATCTCTACCTACCTGATAAAGGGCCTACCTTTAATGTATTTTGGCAGACATTATTGTTTATTTGAAATTGAATTAGCATTTTTTCTTGGCTAGGCAAGTTACATCCCGTGATTTTTTAGAGGTGGCAAATAGTTGTATTTTATTACAATTATTGAACAATTTTATTTAGCTTTTTTCTAAAATTTTATAAACTCGGGGGCGTTTAACATATTGCTAATTATTATTATTATTTAAATACAAATGTGGAAGCGTATAATAACGTGCAGTTACAAACAGCAAAGATAAAATGAAAAAAAAAAACAAAGGATAAATACTAAGAATGAATAGGTTAACTACATACGTACATACATTTTTCCGAAGTGCTTTGAAGTTTGTTTGTTGATTTGATTGGAAGCGTTTGTTTGTTTACATTTGAAGAATTTATATGTCGAAACAATAAATTCTACGAACAAAGTAGTACTTTCCTGTATTTCTACGATATTGTTATTATTGCGGTCCTCCCGTGTGCGTATGTTAAACCGTATATCTGAAATGACTGTAAATTCTAAGAAACTTATGTCGCTTTACATTAAATTGCTTTATTAATCATTTTTTATCATAATTGCTTGCTGGAAATATAAAATCATTCATTACACATTTAAAATTTATCATGTGCAATTTAAAGCTAAAACCATTATAAACATATTATAAACATGTAGATAATCTCCAAGAATTCACACGATTTGAAAAAAAAACTGATATTTCCAATGTATATAAACCTTTCTAAGTAAAGTCTTGAAGGAAGAATTGTAGTTTTTTTTTTGGGCACATAATATACACGCCACAACACATTAGTTTCAAAGCGATCAGAAATATCGTTGGCATCGTATTTTGACTAAACGAAATAACCCGAAAATGGTGTTATAAAAGACACCTCTCTTATATTCACTCAACCAAATATGGAATCAACCGAAAAGTAAAGTAAATAAAAAAATTAAAAAACATTCCCAATTAGTAATTTATTTTTGAAAGGATATTTAAACAAAAAAATTAAAACCTTTTTAAGGCCATGCAAATGTGATTTTTATTATTTTTATAAACGAAATAACCCGAAAAATGGCACTGTTAAAAAAAAACTGCTATATAGAAACAAAAATACCAAATATATGTTGCAACACCTTTTGAACAAAAATTCTAAATTTTCAAATAAAATTAAAAAACATTCCCAATTGAACAAAAATATTCTAAAAGGATTTTAAACAAAAAATTTGAAAACTTAATTTTGCATTTCTTTAAAATAAAATATCAGTTTTAATTTTTTTTTTTTTAGCACTTAGCGCCATAATTAATACAAGTATTCAATTGTTCTTATCATCCATGCTCTTCATTCAAAAAAGTTTGTTTGATTTTCCATAAAAAATATTTCAATGAATAGTTAACAAGGGCAATACCTGCTTACAACTAGACTATTTTAGGCAAATAAATGTATTCAAAATAGGTTCCTACGTGTAAATACAAATCTTACAATAAAATCATTTGAATATCTGTTTATTTTCGAAACAAAGTCAGTCTGATATCAAATATTTAGAAACTTCAAACCATTTATTTTTAAATAGATTCAAATTCAGGTGCACTCTAATTTCATTATAAGTAATGTCGAAGGGGAAAAAATGGCATATCATAAACAATGTAGTTAATGGTTTCTACCCCGCTGACGAAGATGATTTAGATATAAGCCAGAAGTACACCGATAGCAGAAAGCCAGAGAGACACGCATTGAAGGGGCGAGCAAGTAGTAGTGAACTGTATAAATCCGTGATGGGTACAAGGAGGACGCATTTATCCAATGAGTCTCGATATACCCCTTTACCGGCAAAGGTCAGAAGGAAAAACAAAAAATCAAAGAAGAAGGTAAATACTCCTAAGAAAAGGCGAACTATCTTCAAACTAACGAAGCGTTAAACTAAATTGATCATTCGTATCAAATCTGCAAAAAAAAAATAATTATATCAACTTACAAGAGATGGTTGGTTTGGTGTATAGCTGCACAGAGAGTACCTGAACCTTTTTTATTAATTTTTGCTTAAATTTGTTTTCGGAAATAAATATAGATTTGTCTTTTCCCGTTTAATAAAACATTTAAATTGTGACTTTCTCTTGCCGAAATTATTTGTAGTATGGTGTATTCGTATGTTATACGATATCGAAATATATATTATTATTATTTTTCAGATGTGGTAAAAAGTTATGTTTAAAAATACATGCGACTCTACATGGGATGATACTAAACATGTTATTTTTAGATAATTTTCCTGTTATTTGCAGTATTTTTTATGCTAACTTGAAAAGAAAAAGAAAAAAATTAATTATTAAAGTTTGAGGTATGCTTTATTGTCGAGTTAATAATTTTAAATGATATTAGTTAATAAGATTCAAAGAATATGAAATTAAAAAAAAAGAACACGGAAAAAAAATTGGTTTGCCTCTAAAACTCGATTTCCGGACATCTCCTTTTTCCAGGAAGAACGCATCCATCTCCTTTACTACTGAAACCCATTCGAAGATTTCCATTTTAATCAATCTATTTTCTACACAATTAGTATTTTATTTTTTAAATGGCATCCATCTTTATGTTCATACGCGAAATTATGTCTATTTTTTTTATATTTCTTATTCTTTCAATCTTAAATATTGTTTCAATAATAATTCATAATATATTATATTAATGCGTGGGAAAAAAATTAATACAGGCGAATTTTCTATGTTTATTATTTTTTACTTGTTGGTGTCTGTATCTGTGTTTAATCCTATTTAATAATTTTAAAAAACCAACTCGATCACCCAAAAAAATAGAAAAAACAATAGCTTACTAGATGGGATTAAATAAAAAGATATATTTTAAGGGTAGGTATTTCTTATATCAATGTAATTGTTTCATATTAATATTAACAGCACCCGGTGTTTTTTCATAAAAAACAGCCCTACACAGCTTATTTAAGTATTGTTATTATTATAATGTATCAATTATTTGATTGAATAGCAACAAGAAAGTACCAAACATATTTAAATGTGGTGAAATATTTTTTGATAAAATAAATTATTGATAAATTATGATTCTCTCTTACTTCTTGTTTGATACATTTTATTCGTTTCATAATCAAAAAAATATTAACATTAGCCTATGCGGCTCATTACTCCAGTACCTAAAGCATTATGTATGGATTCATTCATGTTGTACTTTGATTAATCACCTATAATATAATGCACAATGATGTAATTTTTTAAATTGTTTTGTCCAATTTACCGCCAAGAGTATTTGAAATCTCAATACCAAAACGGATCGCATTTATTATTGACAGATAAATTGCAGAGCATCGGTCAGAAAAGAGTGGGCTAAACAGCGGCCTTCGTTTCTATTGCAAAAGCTCGCCAGGCTATGCGGCTCGGGAAGGCTTCGCTCAGTCGAACGCGGTTCTCGCTCCCGCCGGACGTACGTTATCAGGCAGGGCCGTTACTGGCACTGCTCAGCTCGCAGCTCGCAGCTTTCCGTTCAACGTGAATGAGCTTTCGTTGGGAACTTTTACGCCCCGGTTGTGATGGAAAGTGAACAAATAATCAACTTTCCGACAGCACTGTGTTGAGGTGACGTTACAAAATGTGCATTAAATAGATATATCACTCAATTGAAGTGCTATTTTATTTGAACTTGTAATTAGTCATTTCTCCAAGAAGTCATATTTTTGTGGTATTTCATCGTTTATCATCGTACATTTGATTTTAATTCAAAGTGTTTAATTACCTTTATGAAATATCTATGAACTTATTTTTGGTGGAGTTTAAAAAATATATATTGATGTGATCATTAATCAAAAGTGAATCAATTATTGAAATTATTTGATTATTTCTTCAATAACACAATATCAAGAAAAGACGATCTACAAGATAAGGTAATAGAAATAAATTTATTAATACATCATTGATCTTTAACTATCTTGGTTTCCGAACAATAAATAAAACCATAGGGTTTTTGCGTGTAATAATAAAAACAATTTGTGAAGCCTGTATTTTCTAAATAAACTTTGAATAATTTTATCTACATATGTAGCTGTTATTATAGTTAAAATTCACGTCACTTTACACATGACAGTATACCAAAAAGCTCACGAACTTAGTTCAAATTCGCAAAACAACATGCGTCCTTTAAATTAGCTTACCTTTTTTAATACTCAGTTGCATTAAAATCTGCTTTGAGTCGTTCAACCTTTAACGGATTGAGAAATCAATCAAAAATTTACGAATGCTCTTATAAATTGGCCACGGCCTACTTACTACGGGAAGTTCATTACGCTGCGTGATTAATGGACCCGGGAAAGGTGAAATAATACCGGCAATATATTTTATAAAACTTCACGGCTTCCAGGCCAAATTGACCTGGAAGTCAACGAAAGGCTAGAATTTTGTTCAATACCTCCTTAATAACTGAGAAGACATTTTTACGCTAGTAAATAATTTGTTTAATAATTGCTGATAAGCAATTCCAGACAGAAATCTCGATATTCAAATATATTTACTGCGCATGTCTGAAGTCTGTGGTTATTTATGTGTGGGAATATGACATGTAGATAGATATATCATTAAAATTATTTTCACTGACCGTTCAAATAACCTTACCAAAAATCTTTAAATTTTATAATGGGGGTAAGCACGTGTGAAGAATTTTGCGTAGTCATACAAATATATTACGAAAAGTAATCATAAAAGGTGTAAGTGATGAAGGCTTCTTGTTAAATTAGTACACAAAACCTGCATATCGTAAATAATATATATTTTTTTAATATTGCAAAAGAGTAAAAGATAATAATAACAAAAATAAATTGTAAGGTATTATATAAGTACCTACTTCGGTAGTGACAATGAAGAAACTAGGTTTATATTGATTTTAATAATTGAGATGTCATAATTTAAAAAAAAAAAATTAAAAACCAATTTGGGTTGCTAGTTAAATTATGAATGCTTTATAACGTTAAAAAAATATTTAGGCAAACACAAATATTTACATAAAATTTGGTTCGTATTATGATCTGGTATTATAATTATTTTCAATTTGATTCTGTTTTCATTAAGTATTCTGTTACTCTTTTATAAAAGCTGGGTACAAAATATAAAAAAAATGGAAGATGTGAGTTCGAGAGCCGAGAATTGTGAAATTTTATCCTCTCTGGCTACAGCAATATACTCTAGGGATGGTTAGAAGGTAAATTTGAAAACAACAAAATGTTTTTCGAAAACAAACTAACCTACAACCAAAAAAATCAACTGTTTCCTCTGCACAACGAAGAACATATTTATTTAAGATTTCACAAAGTTTTTTTAGATTTTGATACTAGTACACATCTGTTGAAAATTAGTGCAGTGACCATCATCAAGGCATAACTATAAAATATGTTATTTGCCCGTTGTTCAAGAATCCATAAGATTAATATACCATTTACGAAGCCATCGATACTTTATTCTGAAAGGAAAGGTACTCGGCGGTATCCGTTACGAGAATCGAGCTCGGTTTATCCGACCGCTAACCGAGCACCTTTGTTTATTCGTGTATCTATCAGTGATGATAGGCATTACTTTGGGTCTGAGCCTAATATCCTGGGAAGGTCCGAAACCTGTCGAGTCCACCTAGTTCAAAGGCGATTGAAGTTTATAAGCACCCAATTAACATTACTGTGGACGACCGGGATGACAATCAACACTCGTTGTTACCTGGCTTTGTAGGTTCAAACAAGTAACCGGTATATTCCAACCTAAGGTGAATTGACATAGGTACAGAATCACAGACAAATTGGCACACTACTGTCAATAAACTACGTAATTGTGATTTTCTGTTCAGTGGCATTCACTCAGTCGATTGACACTGCAATACTGTTCAAAGTAGTCCAAAAACAAGGAGAAGGAAGTGCAGAACAGCCAACCAACATCATGCTACTATTCGTTAGAAACGTTAATTCTAAAAAACAATGTTAATACCTTGCAAACTTTTACGGGGTTAATATTGTAAACTGTAACCTCGAGAGCACTACAAACAGCTATAAAATAACCCTAAAATTGCAGTTAAATGATCGATAGCAAATCAGGTAGGAATTCACATGTGTGTTAAAAGGGTTCAACTTTTTGCAACAATAAAAAAAAAATTGTCCAATAGTTCAAAGAGAAAACATAATAAAATTAAAATATGGCACTATGAACTAACTCTGAAATGAGGATATCAACTTTACTATTTATTAATGGATTTGATGTCATAAAGATGAGAGTATTGAGTGTCCCTCGAATGGCGTTGATTTTTATCCGTTTTAATTCATGTGGGAGTGAATTTCAAACTTTGGGGCCTTTTATTTCAAAAGAACGATCTCCGAACTTAGTATCTGGACCGCGCTTTGATTCCTTTACTTCCAATAGTTGATAACGTTGCTGGTCTAAAAGTCGTGAATTGGCATTTTCAGGAATGCACAGTTCGGATAAGTAAGATGGAGCCATTCGGTTAATTGCTTTAAATACCATCCAGCAAAACTTGAACTAAATTCCATCGGGAGTTTTGATCCTGTGAAAATCCCGTAGATGCTCTGAGATATGTTGGACTCCATGGTATAGCGGTTACGATCCTGGGCTTTGAATCTAGAGACATGAGTTCAAAACCTGACGCGCCTAAATAAATTTGATCTAATCATGTGTGTTATTTTACATGTGTGAGAAGTAGGTGGAAATGGCCTTAACCGTGTTTGGGAATTAAATCTGATAGTCAAGCACTTTCGAACCTATCTGTTTTCTATTTCTTTCCCCTCCCCACTCCTCTCAGCCTCGCAACACACCCCAATCGGGATGTCACAGCCTAACTGTGTTTGGACAATTGAGTCTCTTGTGAAGTAATCACGTTAATTAAAAAATAGAATATCTATGGTATAGTCTGCAAACCAAGTACTATGTAAAAAATCAAGTGGAGAGCTTCTATTTTGTTAACATAATGATTGAAGCAACTCAATTCAAAGTATCTGCATTAATATTAATTTATTAAATCAATTTTACGCGAAGCATTATTGCACTTACTAATAACGCCACATTGTGAGATGTGTTACAAATGCAGAAATAATATTTCAATACATTTCCATTTCACGCCTTTAAGCACAATGCCATTAACATGATGTTTAGTGTTGGTTTCACACATACAGCTACGTTAAAAACTATCTAGCGAAAGAATGTACCAGCGTCTTCACTTTATTTTTTATTCAAATATTCAATAACCCAAAAGGGTGTGAGCCCTCCCGCATAGCATTAAGTGTTTAAATGTAATCAATCAGTGACCTTCCTACGTATTTTTTATACAAGCGAGTATTTTATGCCATTAAACAGAAGGCCCCAGCGATGGAGCGAATTTTATTAAAAATTGTCAAAAAAATTGCGGTCGTCTTTTTTTAACCTTTGCCAAGACCGAAAATTAATAACATTAACCTTTGTTACGCATTCAGACTGAGATATTTGATTTCTGAATAATCTTTTATTATTAGTTTTTCAATCATTCTGAAATTAGGGTTGAAGAATTTTTCTTTAGTTGTGAGATTATTATTTCTATTTACACGCGTGTTATTTTTTAGTTTAGTAGAGTTTTTTAGAATTGGTGCACGTATATTTATTTCCGGCAGTAATGTCCTTGCCAAACATCATTGAGAAACAAAATTTTTATTTGTTTACGCCTGCGTATTGTTTTTAGCTACAAGTGTACCTATAAGCTAAGAAAATACAATATTAAAATATAATATTGGAAAAGTTTTAAAAATGTATATATTTTAATTCATTTTTATTGAATGACAAAAAAAACTTTTTCTCAATTTCTCTGATTTTTTTATTTTATGAAGTCGAAAAATAAGTGGGAAACATCCTGTATGCCATTAATGAATCTATCTAACTCTGGTTGCAATATTTCTACGTACGTAGTTACTACATTCAAATGGAGTACAATACTAGATTTTTTTTAAACCTGTATACATAAATAAATAAATAATAAACTTGAAACTCTTATTTCAGAGCTAGTCCGTAGTTAGCAGCTATTAAAATCTGTAATATACAATTAATTACATTCCGTGAAAAATCACGGGATGTAATTTGACTTGCCAGGAAAAAAGTTCCATTTCAAATATAAAATAACGTCTGCCAAAATACATTCTAGACAGGTACTTTTTAGGTAGGTGGGGATTTGGATAGATTATTTTTTAAATTTGATAATTTTAATTAACGTCAGATCCAAATTCGAAAAGTTCACACTCGTCCGGCCGTACGCACTCACAAAGTAAATTATTTATAGTTAATAATACTGTCCCACAAATGTAACACAGGCTGTTGGGCGGAGCAGATGAAGCGCGGAGCCTGCAACTTTATAATAACTTTTAGTCAGTCATAAAAAGGGTATGGGGCTCTGTTTCCCATAAAGAATATCATCATAATTTTGTTCTATGGAAAACATTATCAAAGAGTCATTCATTTACGCAGAAGAAAATTTCTCACCTGAAAGAGAACCTATGTTTGAGCGTCCGTGTCTCTAGGGAAACTTTCCCACCGGAATTTGTACAATCAAGGGTGTACGAAATGAAGTTACGTCGGCAAAATCGCCAGACTTTATGATATGGCTCTTGCCAAGAAGTGGTAACTTTTTATTACTTTACAACTGAATAAAAACGGTGATTGCTTTGTAGTTCAGGTTATTCAACTAAGTGGATAAAAAGTATACTTCAACACCAGGGAAATAAAATATAAATAAACTCGGCCGAATGGCACATTCAATCATCGAATTTTGTGAAAAGGACAAGGGAAACTCGCTTTGTATCATGGGAAAGATTTTCTTTTGCAAAACTAAAATATTGTCAACTATTGGTTGTACCCATCTAAAGTATTTTCATCTATGATTTATTTTTAAGAATTGTACTTTGGTGTAACAGAAAAAACGTAATCTTTATTGTGATGGCCTCCGTAATGTACTGATTACAGAAAATGAATTGAATCCTGGGACAGGTTTTTTTATATGATAACTTAAAAGCATTTCAACTATAATATGTCCAATTTGGGAATTGTTGTAAATGTGCCGAAGGAAGTGGGGAGTGGGCGGAAACGTGGGTTTTTTTCAGAATTACCTAACTAGTAAATATATTTAGTTATTACTTTGGATAGCTACTAATATTATCACTTGATAATTTTAAATTAAAATATGTTTTATTATCTAACCACAAATTGTTTGCTTACTGTGAAAAAAAAATTACTTAATACTTAATAAACAAAACAAGATATTCATCATAACCCAACGCAATTTCACACAACCCTTCTGTTAGAAGTAATCATGGTCTCATACCAGAGTGCTTTCAATAGAAGGAAAAGACGGATTAAGTCTGCTCACTTCACCCATTTACTCACTATGCTTAACAATGTACATAAAATATTTGTATACTCGTATGTGAAAAACCCACAGCAGTTTATTAATTGATTATTTGCTCTCGCCGGGGCTTGAGCTCATAACATCCGGGTCCAAACCCTAAGATCTTACATTTCTACTACTGGGGTTAGCAGGTTAAGGTTGCTGCCTTAAGTTTGGTGAGATTCTCATAATTTTGTGTAATCACATCAAAGTGGAAAAATGATCCAAGTGTTGGTGAAAATATCTTTCCTTCTTGAGTTACTGAAGTTAAGAAACTAAGTTTGACAAAATAAAGATTTATCAGTTGAGGTGTCTTATAAATCGTCATGTTGATAAATTGAGCTGTCGTACCTTTTTAAACGCATCAAGTTATGACAAAACCAGTTGGCAACGTCAAAAGCTTTGTTGTACTTTCTACTAGTTATTTACCCAGTTCGCTCGAAGTTACTTGGGCTAGAAATACAAACAAAAAAGCCTTGCAAATATCTTTTAAGAAGAACTCGATGTTCGAGAGTTTTGGCTGTTTCGGGCGAACAGATTTTAGCTTTATAGATAAGTTAATAACCAATGAAATAAATAGCATTAATCTACGATTCTGGCGTGTTGATTAACGGTACTATTCCCGTGAGGGCAATATTTGCCGTTGCGATAAACCATCTATTTTATTCGTTGCGGAGTGGATGCGCACAAGTCTCCTACCCTCGGGGTAGCTCCACCCTCACAATATAATAATATATCTGCGACTTGGGTCAATCCAGTTTCTAACCATTAGATATTTGTGCCTTATGAAAAATAACAAGATTCCAACGATGAAACCTTTTGCGATTGGATATTGAGGCATAGTCTGGACCATCAAAGCTTCTTTATCGAATTTGGATACGTCAAGAATTTCGAAAGTTGAGCATTCAAATACTGATAGGGTAAAAATATTTTTTGGGCCCTGTACCAGAGGCTGGAGTTTTTTAACATTATATATATATATATATATATAATTCGTTTGACTACCCCAACTTTAACTAATACTTTCGGACTAAAACAATATTTCATATTACAATTACACCCTCTACGTATCTAAATAATGTAGTTTTGTCTTTTTTTAATCCATAATAACGTATGTTTGTGTGACTTCGATAGCAGCCAGATCCGCAGAATATATTTGAAAAATCTATACTTTGTCAGCAGACAACAAGTCTTTCGCAATATCACTCTAACTGTCTCATATTCAAGTCTCGATATGGGGCTAAAAAAATGTTGATTATGAAAACCCAAAAAGGATTAAAATCTACATGGTCATTAAAGACTTTTGAAACCCACGAGAGAACGATATCTCAAAAACAAATTTAGTAAGTTGACGACCAGTCAATTAAGAAGGCTTGACGAACTTCTATTGTATTATTTTTTCGCAAAAATATCTAAATATAATAAGTATCTGTACCTTTTTGGTAAACACCCCCACATAATTAAAACTTTTTAAAAAATTGCCCAAAGTTATAAGTACACGTGCTCAAGTTTTTCTTCACATTTTCCGTGTAATTAATTACGGGAAAGTTTGTACAGTTCCTAACATACAACACGTCAGTGGCGTGCAATAACATTTTTTCCAACTATCGCAATTTTCTAGAAATAATATTTTCAGTTGCTATTTTTATAACCGAAAACATTTTCCAAATTACCGACATTCATAAGTAAAAAAAAAATAGGAAAAAAATGTGCCTGCATAAATAGAATCTCAGCTATTAATAATACTACCAAAAAACGCTTTCCTCTAAAAAAACTGCAAGCATTGGTAAAAAAACGCCGTCGCGAATATTCCTAAAATAACCTCCACCATTATTCCTTTATTATTTCTTTAAGTAATGAAGCTTAGGTTTTTTTTATATTTTAATCCGCTTTGATCGAAAGAAACCCGACGCAAGCAGTGTGCAAGCACTTTTCGCAAAGTCCACTTAGGCCCAGTTTTACATCGAAATTTTGACGCTTAGCTTATCTATGGCAAAGATTGATGTGATTGGAGTTTAATTATTTCAATCGATTTTGACTCTAGGGTTTTTGTTACATCAGACAACAACAAAAAATTGTTTATAATATATAATATGTTAGATCAAACGCTTTAATTTACTTACCTAGCCATAGTGCCCACCTACAAATATGTTCTTTAACCTGCTGATTAATGTTTTTTTTTTGGAAAATAATTATTTCAAAAACTGTCAAAATACCTATATTAAATCAAGTTGTATTGGTTTTCAATCACTACAAAATTAAGACAAATTTTCAATACAAACTTTTGGTCCATATCGCGACTTTGTTGTTCTTTGTTACCAGATACAACCATCATATCAACATTATGCAATCAATATAACTCAATCTCACACGCGGAATTGATTCGTTTAAAGTAATAATAATACTAATGACAAATAAATCACTTTGTATAAATCATTTTAATCTTATTTTACATATTTATTTTTGCTTGGAATTTGTAATTTTTTTTAATGCCCTGAATAAGTCACAAAAATAGTGACGAAACAAGTAAGCACTTTTTGTTTTTTATAAAACAAAAAAAAAATTAAACAAATTGATTTATTTATTATGTATAAACTTTCATAAAGATAATAAACGAAACAAAAACAAAAAAACAATATATTTTAATCAATAGTCATCATATTCTCAATCTTGAGAGTTTTTCTTCCTGTATTAATCGGTAGGGGTGATAGACATAAGTTTTCAAGCAAGATTCACGCAATGTTCAAAGGGAAGTGGTAAAAATTTCGCCAGGTCCAACTTAAGTTCTAATCTAGGATTAAGCTGGTAAAAGAAATTTGGAACAAATGGTAAAAGATGGAAAAACCATTGAGAATTTGTTTTAATATACTCTGCCAGAGAACATCACGGTACTAACAACTGCATTTAAGAGTTCGATTTCACGGTACTATTTGAGACCCATCACTTCAATAACGCATGCATGCATTACGAGAATCGTTATATTAGCTCAATGATGAAACAACTTCCATAGTATCGAATAGTGTGTAAGTAAGTACTGATATTTGATAGCCTTTAACATGTTTTTGTGTCTGTGTATTCGGCTATAAAATTGCAAGCAAATCTTTAGGGACAGTTGAATATTAAATACTGTGGCAATACCATAAATGTTTTTATTTATTTGATAATGGTGAAATTAACTTAGGCAAATTGTTCATTCAAAAATTAGAAATAAAAAGCCGTCCGATTTTATGTACTCGTTACTATATCCTAAATACAAAGCAAATATCTACTGTCTGAAACGGAAAAAAAACTCTCACACGGCGAGATCTAGCGTTATTAAATTTGCAAAAAAAAATGCTGTCAGCATTTCTCAGCTCGTAGCATCATTTTCATAATGACCAATGAAACTTCAAAACATCCATTTAACTAGAATTTTTTTTTTCAATATGTCAAAAAAAAAAACTCGTCAAAAGCAGGGTATTAAATAGTAGTAGAGTATTTTTTTTATTTACGGCCTCCATGGTCGAGTGGTAAGACGCTCGACTACGAATCCAAAGGTCGCGGGTTCAAACCCGGCGTGCGCCAATAACTTTTATTTAATTAATATGTGTCATAACACATTTAATTCATATAAAAATAATAACAAGTATATTTGCGGCACGTTCCAGAGTGGTAGATACTCTAAGTATCGCCCTGGTGAAAGACCACCATTCAGAATCGAAACGTTGCTTGAAATGGCTTAAGCCGTGTTTGGTGACCAGATCTGAATAGCCAGGTACTTCCCAACCTTCCTCTTCCCGATCTCCTTCCCCTCCCCACTACCTTCAGCCTCACAACATACCCAATTTGGGGATGCCATAGTCTCACTGGCTCTAGACGGTTGGGAGCAGTTGGGAGCGGTATTCATGTAAAAAAAAAAAAAAAAATTTATAAATTTTCGAATTTCAGAATACATTTTCACTTACCAGTAAGGATTTTGTAGATTTTGACGTGACGGATAATTGAGACCAGATCATATTTGCGGCATCGAAAAAGTCCTCACCTTCTGTTAACTGATTATCCCGTCGGTAAGCATTCATTGATCTGTATCCTCCTGAGTACTTACAAAAATAATTACAAGTTTAACACCTCGACCTTTCAGCGTTTCAAACCTGTCATTTGCAACAACAAAAATACGCAATAGACATTTTGTTGAGGCTCATTTCCTTAATACAATATTTACCCACAATATAAGGTATTTTATGATCTCAATATAATTGGACCAATTTCGAATGACTTATAAGTAAAAAAATGTATAAAAATTATCAAAACGTATTGTAATAAAAAAACTAACTAACCATCACGCCGTTAACCCCGCAGGGGTAGGCAGAGAGGACGGACCGCCATACAACTCTGTCTTGGCACACACTTCTTGCTTCATTTACATTCATACATCGTCTCATACATACTCTTCTGTTATTCTGACTCTTCACATGACCCGATTCAAGTATTTGATTTACTTGATCGTGCCATGTAATTGTAATAGATTATATTATATATATAATACAATAGACTTATATATGTATCAAACGAAAACTAAATATTCTACATTAAAATTGTTGTATTTGATTTTAAGTGACCTTTAAATCTCATAGTTAGTAAAAAAAGATATGCTTTCATTGCAGTAGTGGAGTACGTACTATTTTTTTACAAATTAATGCTTGAATTACTTTTAAATACGCGGTAACGGGTTCTTGTAAGTGGGTCTTTTCTAACCGCTGGATGTGTTTTCACCCTTCGGGTATTGCGTATTAAATTCATTTATAAGATTATTCTCCATGAAAAATAAATTGATAAAAAATGTCAAAAAAGATTTCAATGTTTTTTCTTCATTGAAAATTGAAAAATAAAATCATTAATCTTTAGTGAAAAGTATGAGATCGATTAAAAATGTCGGTCTTTATTAAGGTCCGAATGACTGAAATGGTTGAAGCGTTACTCCCAGATAGAGTAAAGGATCCGAATTCGAGTCCTGGTTGTGACCGTAGTCTTTTTATTGTCTGTCTTTTTCTGTTTCATCTTGTGTTGTTGATTATTGATATTATTTAAAAAATAAGCATTAATATTTTTAAAGTTAATTTTAATTTCAATTTAAATATTTTAAAAAATAAGCATTAATGTTTTTAAAGATACCAAGACGTATAACATAAGCTTATTTGACAAATTGCACTAACTTTTAAGTTTCATGTAATATATCAATTTGAGAAGATATTCATTTTACATTTATTTTACTGGAATACTACTGATCAGCCAGCGGAAGAAAGCAGAAAAAAGAAGGTATTATGGTTTAATACACAAGTAAAATACAAACCACAAGTACATAATACAAAGTAAATACGAAGCAGTACCTACCTCCGATGACATGCACATAAAATGCCAATATTGTTTTTTTTTCTATAATATACTCGTATTAAAGGTTAATGCTACCCTTTTGAGAACAAACATTGTCTATTGGGGTGGGTAACATTTATTACAGGGGACAATTAAAATGATAAATGCCCAGGTCATGGCCAATTAAATAAAACAGTTTTTAAAAAACATATATTAATGCCACTAATCGCGGTCCCAGCAATTTCTTTACCCTCAATTCATCCATTGTTGACAAACTATTCTTCCTCATAAAAAATGATTTATCTACTAATTATAAATAATTTTCTTTGTGAATATTAGTGTGAAATTACCAAATTTATAGCTGATGTCAATTGAAATTATCAAATTTAAAAAATATATCTTTTCAAATCCCTACTTACCTAATAAAGTATCTACATTTGATGTATTTTAGCTATATTTGAACTGGGTGGATTAAAGCAACTTATGTATATTCTTGGTAGGTTACAATACAAAGACTGGCAGCGCCCAATCGTTACTTTAAATATATGTAGCGGTGACAATCTAACGCACAACCTCCCGATTTGAAGATATATCCATTCACCAATAGGCTATGCAGTTTTAGCCAAAGAAACATTTTCGACTAAGCAGCAAATAATATGATCTGCCTTCTTAACGGTCATACAATAAACATTCTGTAATTTTTAAGTGTAAAATTTCCATGTAGATTTCTTAAAATGTAATTCTTGATCTAATATAATATCATCCAAGGATACGAATCTGCATGATGATATTACCATAAATTGTGGTAGAATTAATTAACAAATATAGATAAATACGCATATGCGGTCGTCGTTAGCACAGCGTGATATGGACCCACATCTCGTGGAGACATTATCAGATGAGAATTCAGACAGTCCATTAAGGGATTAAATTTAATCACATGCCAAAAATGTGCCAGACTTTACAACTTTGATCGACCTAAATCAGGTTGTCGGGTTAATATAAAACTGTGATTTTAAAAGCATGGTTAAAATGCTAACATAAAAATAATCGATTAAAAAACGGTCACTTAACTGAACGACATTCATTAATGCGCACTCAACAATCAACATAATTTCATTACTGTTTTACGTAAACGAGGTTTGTGGAAATATAAATTTTCAGTTGACATTTAAGTCTCTACTCTTTGTGCATTGCTAAAAACACTTTACGTCACCGTGAGTCACGAATACATTCGTAAATGGCTGACTTTTCTACCTGGTTGCAATAAAATAAATGCATGCTGCTAAGCTGCAATTCCATGAAATAGAATAATTGGTTCTTCGTGTGGAAGTATATTTGTCGTAACACGGAACATTCTGTTAATAACCAATTTTAATAATGAAAAAAAATAATCGTAAATGTAAAGTATAAATGGTTTTTGAAAATTTTTATAGAGTTCCAAGATGGTAAAACCTTTTGAAATAAATGAAGGAGAAAATCATATGAAGTAACCTTTTGCGAATATTTGGAACCTTTTCATCGTTTCTATTACCACAAAGTTTTACGGGTCTCTATTGTTGGAGGCGTTCAATTCATTTCTTTTTATCAGCATACTTTTTTCATTCCGCCCCTAATTCATCTGCACCTTTCCTAAAAACGAACCTTATCAATAGAACTTTTTCCAGCAGATGGTTTCTTCCCTTTAACGGGCGTAACTTCTACGGATAAAGCGATTTCGACTTCGTGATCCCTTTGTAAATATTTGAAAATGCATAAAAATAATATGTTTTCGATCGATTTAGCAGTGGTTGCCGGCGTGGAAGACGTGGAAATAAAACGTGCTTTTGTGATTCAGCGAGTTTTAATATCAAAAGTATCACTGTCGCGTGATACGATTTTAATGACCAACGTGTAAAAATCAGAATCCTTTAATAATAGACTCATATTATTCTCAGATGCTTTGGGAAAGGTAAGTTTTCACAGTTTGGTAATAATATCGTAAAAGCTATTAGTTTTTAGTTATTCGTAAGATAATAATTGAATCTTCTTAGGTATTACCTGTAAATTATTAGAGTCAGAGAATAATAAACATTATCTAGTCAAAATACAAGATCTTATTTTAATACTGAAGAATTAAATTTTAGAAGCTTCTCCGATCATCAAATTTTCCATATTCTAGAGATATATCAGTGGCATTTAGATGAAAAGGTATTTATCACAATTATCTTATTGTTTAGAAAAGAAAGTCAATTTATTTCTTAAAATAAGACTTTGCGTACCATCACCTTTATTTCTTAAAATAAGACTTTGCGTACTTTGTATGTATTAATTATAGATGCACAAATGCCCGAGTTATATATCTTTACCCGACATTCCTTAGACTTTTTAAAGTGGAACTGAATACTTAACTAATATTCAGATATTTTGCGAAATATGCCTTTTCATCTAGTTGCCACAATTGTTCATACTAAAATAACCCAAATTATTTTTCACAGGAGTTCTTCGAACAAGATAATTTTTCCTAATTTAATATTTATCTTACGAACGTAACTTTTCTATTGGTGGCATTTATCGTTTCATTGTTACCTCACTGGAAGGTCTCGTGCTGTAATTATGAGAAAGCACAAAATACTAATAATTTATCGACTGTTAATCAATAATCAATACCAACGTGTGGATTATACTCCGTGAAAACTCGTTATGTATCCATAGCGATATCAAACTTTGTTTTGCATAAATACAAATCAATATCATTGTGTATACTCGTATACTTAAATGCGAAAGACTTGTCACGGTGTAGGTACATACTAAAAAGACAGAAATATAAAAACAATTCAATTAACTTTTTAGGGCTTGACGCTCCATTATTATTTTAATTATTGACAGGTACAATATTCAATGAAATTTGACGGAAAGAAATTAAATACCATTATTAATTATTTTGCAAACTTTTTTCAACTTACGCTTAGTGCAAACTCCATATTACATACCAAATAGAATGGTTCTTTACTCGACTTGGCTATTGGTATTACAAAAGTGAATGTAATGATGGCACTGTCAAATTCAAGGAAACCAAATTTTATTGAACCTGACAATATTTCTATTTTTGTACATAAAATTAATTCAGATATTTTAATTTTGCCACTATGACATATTTTTAATGTAGGTTTATATCAGAAAGCTGAGCACAAACAAAAATTACCCCCATTCACAAAGGGGTGACAAATGCAACATTTAAAATAACTGATTAGGCGATCAGTTTTTCGTCACGAATTTTCGACAAGGGTGGTAAAGTTGGTGTTACTTATTTTGATCTCGAAAAAGCTTTCAACAAGTTTGACATTGATGTTTTTCTAAATATACAGTTTGGTTTCTCCATAAGATTACTCCTGCTTCCTACTTCATAAATCGTAGGCAGTACGTTTTCTATAAGGTTTTTAGTTCTTTAGAATTCTCTGGAGTCCCACAAGGGTCTATCATGAGACCGCTTCTATTTCTGGCTTGCATTAACGATATTAGTTCCGTCACTACTCATTCGCAATATTTAACATTTACAGATTTACCCTAAAATTATAAACCCTACCAACAATACACCCAAGTGTAACATCGTCTCACATACCAGATCGAAGAAGCAGTATATAAAATGAACGATTTTTTTCCAACGTCCAAACCAAATCAAAGACCATAGGGTTATTTGCGATATCAATTCACTTTACATCAACACTTTAATGACTTAGCCACCACAGCATTGGAGCTTCTTGTTTACGTGATTCTGAATTCATCAGCATTCCACAATACGTTAATATTGAGGATAGTATACATTAAGTGCATTGAAGTCGAATTCAATTATTCGACCCCATATGAACTTACTTATAAATGTTGCTTTGAACAAGTAGACAATAAAACGTTAAGATTTTTCCATTTCTATGGACGGTACCCTCGACTGCACCCATCTACTTATATTTTAGTAATGACCAATTACCACTCCTACAGCTTTTTAAATACGGTGAATCTACAAATCGATTTATTTTTTAACGCATTTACATGGTTTCGGAAATATATAACGATGTACGAGAATACAATATTAATGAATTGAAGTTTTTAAAAAATTATAATGTCAGAAAAAATCGTACGAATTGAAAATAAATAAAATTCAAGCAGCATGACTTATAAACACACACATACAAGAGAACAACAAAAAACAAAACCATTTTTTGTGTTTTGCGAATGCATATTATTTAAATATTTCTAACATAAAATAGCCTTATTTTTTTCTTACGGTTATCTAAAATAAAATAAATTTTATATCTACAAAAAAAATCTAATTAAAATCATGTTTGTACTCAAATTACATAGAGACCATAATGGCGAATTGAACCGAGTTTACTTTGAATTTATAAAACTCTTTTTTTATTCTGTCACATAACAGTTTGACAAAATTAAAACAAAATAGCTGACTTTTGCTCGGGTGAAATGCTGATTGGCAAAATAACAATTGCTGATACATTCAAAACCACTCAATGTTCATTGCTTTATTTTTAAATAACATGCCAATCAAAAGTTGCATCGCATCGATGTTATCGATTTCAATTTGAAGTGTGCTGGCACAAAACACACTTGAAGTGTGAGATATTTCTGTAATATCAATTTTAAAAAACTTTCATATTTTTTTGTTTTAAAGGTTACTTTTTTCTAAGGGAGATTTCGCAATTTAATGAGGGAGGATTTTTTCTACCCGAGTAACAGGAGTTCGAAGTATTTATAATATTATCTTCGACTAGTTATAACGACATTTATTCTTTAAATACCATTTGTTTTCTTGGCATTGTTGAAGAGTCTTTGTCGTGGTTGGTAATCACTCAATAAGAGCGAACAGCAAGAAACAAATACTCCGAAACCAGCAGAGAGAATCAAAATAAATACTTACTCTAATCGCTTGGCGTTAGATCTTTTCATTCGACAGGTACATACTTATCCATAGTTTTAGAATTTCAAGAGTAAATATATTTTTAACACGATCCGAGAGAAAGTAAAGGATTGAAAATAAATACCTATTTTCAATTTTATTACTTTCATTTCTCAGTGGATTCTGTTTTTCTATAAAATACTTAGTGAAATTTATAGTTTCATACTTAAAATTTGCGTTTTGTTAAAATAGAAAATATTTCAACAAATTTGTCGAGAAAGGGATCAGTCTAAAGAAAAAAAATGTAACACGAACCTGTGGATTAAAACTAATGACAACTTTCGTGCGCTGACGTGACATGGAAGGTTAACATAACAGGGTAGATGAAGTTGAGAGAATATGCATGAAACATAATTGGATGAAAAAGGTCAACTTTATTTTTTTGCAAATGCTTTGAATGTTTCCAAACTTGAACTACAAACAATTTTTAATTCAATTTTCAACTTTACTACTATTTGAAACATACCGTTTTATCTTGGGTCATTTGAACAACTTTATATGGATATATTTTTTATGTGAATACTACACAAGACTCCCAACTGCCAGGAGCCAGTGGGATTATGGCATCCCCATTTGGGGTATATTTTGAGGCTGAAAAGGTTAAGGGGGTGGGGAAGATGAAGGTTGGAAGTACTTGGCTATTTAAATCTAGTCACCAAACATGGCGTGAGCAACGTTTCGATTTCAAATTTTGTTTTACGCAATGATTTTCATTTAAACCAAACCATCATCAAGATCAATTCTCTCATAGTCCAAAATAATTATTAAATTATTTTTTGAACACAAAGAAATAGTGGTAACGTTATGATATTGAATATGACACAGTTTAATGTATCCGTATTAGAATGATATCATTTTAATTGGGTACCTACTCGCGCAAAGCTGTTTTGCTTCCGCCGCACGTTGCATGCATACGTAATAACCACTCACTAGCATCATACATTTCACACATAGTTTCGTATATCTAGTTATAAGATATATTAAAATAACGCTACGTTCTCTTGTGTTTTGGATATCAACATACTATTCTTGTATTTGAGCTTCACGACAATGATCTAAAATTCAAGTTTATTCGTAGGCTGCAGATTTTTGAGTTCTGATGGAAAATAGCTAATATTGCTAGTTGCTGAAAATTACTCGTTAAAATACACGTTTGCATTAAAATAACAGAATGTATTATAATTCAGCGTTCCAAAAAAGAGCTTTTAAACCAGCGTTGACCGTTCAATCCACAAAGCGTGATAAAATAAAAACCTCGTTTTAGAGTAAATATTTTTTTTTCCCAAAGCACAATGTTGAAATAAGACCTTAATTTATTTGTTTTTTTTTTTGTATAAATACCACACAAACGTCCCAACTGCTGTAAATATGCGTTACATTATTTTATTTTATTAATATGTCGAACAACACATACGAATTAAATAAATTTTATTTGCACCTGTCGGGCCTCGAAACCATGACCTCTGGATGTGCAGCCGGGGATCTCAACTGGCATGTTTCTTTCCACGTTTTTGTACACTTTTTTCTATAATTCATAAATTCTATCTGTACACACTATACATACAGTGCACCTAATTCGTCTTCTTCTCGTCGTAAGGTTGAATAATATTCATTAATATATAATACACTGTCATTGCGATTTCGGATACAGAACGTTGCATGGGAGATCGTAAAGATAGTCGGCTCTTCGTGTGGGGTTTTTTTCGTAATTGGCAATACAATCGTAAAATTTGTTCAATTTTAAAAAGCGTCCAGTTAATAGTATTGTGGCAAGTACTCGTATAAACAGTTTATATTATATTGTTCAGAAGAAGGTTGGCTTCAACCGAAACTAGTTGACACATGTATATATTATTTAATAAGAAAGTGGTTTAAAATAAAATGTACTTTTATTTAAATTAAAATGAATAAAGCCGAAATGTGTAGGTATTGTTACATCGCTGCTAGCGGGAGACTTCGGAAATACCCGAGCGCTCTAGGCACAGTTTTTCCCAAACTACAATAAATTTATCACAGTTGGCCGCCTCTTAGAGTTTCCCCGTCTTCGATGCCTCTGGTATATAGTACATAAAAAATGCTCTAAATTTTTAAACCTATTTGTTATATAATAGGTAAACGCACTATTTTTGTTATGCGGGACGTAGGCCTAAATATAAATAACGTATGTGTGCCCAACATTTTGATCCGTTATAACCTCTTAATAACGCATATGATAGAAAGAGAAGTTAAAACTTAGCTCTCAGCGCCAGGACCATACTAAATCATTTCGTCCCCTAGTACCTTGTGTACGCAATAAAGCCAACTGTTTAAATGTTTTACAGACTAAAAATCATTCTATAGAACCATATTTGAACAAAAAAGGAAACATCTTTAATTATGCAAATTCTATAAATACGAAAAATATTAATTTGAAACTACCCCAGCGATTTAATACGTTTATACACAATGAAAAATATAAAAAACGCATGTAAATAACTTGAGAGAATTTATACGTATTTTCTGCTATTTTAAATAGATATGCTGCCGTTATTTGTTCCTGCAAATTTAAAAAATGAATTAATTTAGAAAAATTTTAAATCTCTTTTTTTCAATATTACTTTTAGAGAGCCGTTTTGAATTATAAAATAGTATATATAACTAAAGTTTAAATCACAATTCACATGAATTAAACAAACTAAAATAGTATAGAATAATATAATTTGAAATGTGTATTTTTGATAGAGCAAACACAAATTGTGAATAGCGTTAAAATAAACGGTATATTATTAAAAAAAACTAAGTACATAGTAGAACGATGAAAGAGTTTGGCCGAATTATTAAATTTTAAATCAATTTCCGTTGCTGAACCAATTAATTACAAGGAAAGTATAAAAAATCTTCAGCTGGATCATTCGAGTAACTTAAAGCACACTCTATTTACAATATTTATATTATGTATGGATTCTTTTGTGTACATCATAAAATTTCATATATTTCTAAATTCCCAAAATGTATAAAGTTCTCATTTGCAAGAGTGTTTTGAGATAACACACCGAGAAACCATCCCTCTTCGTCTGGTTGGGGCGCGTGTAAAAAGTTTAAAGTAATACACGTATCATGGGATCCAATCAATCCCAAATAGAAATTTGCCCTCGGGCCACTTCATTCAATGGAAAAACTTCAACCAAAAAGATTACTCAACAATTTTTTCCGATCCCGCTACACTTTTCTTTTTCGCCGTTGGGAGTTTTTCTGATTTTTCACGTCTGAATTGTTGGAAAGCACGTACATAAGCTACCTGCCCGGAAACATATATTGCTAATAGGTTCATTATCTTGCCATTACAAACAAAAATACCCCCGACTTTGCTTTTTCAATGGAAGTACATCTACATTATTTTTTTGTCATGAGCTTATTTTTAAGAACTTTTTATTTCTTCTAATTGAAGCAAGTACGTTTTTAATACTTAACCATATTTCAATGTATGCGTGTCAGCTATTTTGCTTTGCGATGGTGCCGTAAAACTGTGGCAAAGTCACTGGCGGAAGAAAACATTTTAGAGGAAATAGATAGATTTTCAGATATTTTTTTAAGGAACTTACTGATTTGTACTGAGGTTTAGTAAGTTTAATAAGGATTACTGTGTGTTTTTTGCCGACCTTAATATAACAATTCCATATTCATTCTTCAAATGAGTCAATTTTTCAGATGTAGACTTTACTGTAATGAACGGATGGAATCAAATAAATATATATTACTGGTAAAGGTTGACTAAAAGAAAACCATAGCTTTTTTGTTCACTTCGTTCAATATTATCCGAACCAGTGGTGTATTCCAATATCTTTGACATGAACGTTAAATAATGAGGGCACGGTACGTTGTTTCAAAAGGATCGTTCCTTTTTACACATTTCGTTTATGGACAGCAAAAAGTGGGAAGTACGGGGTGGATCCTACCTGTAATTCCGGTGCGGGTTCCTTTAGCCCCAGAAAATGAATCTGCTGGTGAAGCAGAGAGGCTCTGATCTCTGATCTCTATAAACCCGTTTGCATCAACGTCGTATCCCAGAAATCCTTTTAACAACATCCCCGGATAATATAATTGGTGTTGGGAGATGATTTCGCTACCCTAGTTTTACTATTCTTCTATGAAATGTAAATGAATATTTTCGTGTTGCCTTTGCTGTGGTGGGTTTAATAATCTTGTTTATTTTACATACAAAATCTGTTGGATAAATAATGTCATAAATGGAGTACTTTAAGCGTTTCATAAATATATCAGAACATCGTCAGGCTATTAAATCTATGTATGTAAAACTGGTGGGTATTTCTGTTTCATTTTGCTTTATGTCGGTTAAAATCTGACTTAAGCGTAGAAAATCGTTAATTAAATAAAACATCGTTTTATTTGAACTATTAAGTACATAAGATAACTAGTGAAATGGATTTGTGTAATCTTGTGTTTTGTCTTTTTTATCAATATTTTTGTTGCACAATTTAGCATTTACTCAGTATTGATTTATGAAACCGGCCATAACAGTCTTTGACAAAGATAATAATCTTCACTGATTTTATTATTTTGGAATCATTGATCCAAATAAGTTTATTTTAGAGCTTTCAAATTTTCTAGGGATTTTCAGAACACTGATTAACAAATTTATTAAATCTGCGACAAAAAACACCCTGAAATGGGCGAAGCCCGAAAACGCAATGATGATTTCTTAAGCCCTAAAATTCTTCGGGTGCTTGGTGAGATTCTTCGTTGGGAACCTTTTTCTGGCCTGCAAAGAAGTTATTTTGTTTTTGGCCTTAAATTGATACACATTACTATATCAAAGTGACGTAAGCCTCCAACGGACAATTTCATATTTAAGGGTGAAGGCTGGATGAGTTAATTTACCCTTTTGAAAGATGATTGATCTATGCGAATTAATCTAAGGGAGCTTTCACTAAGGACCCGCCCGGAAGGTGATGTCTATCGCATCAAAGAGTCGATGTTTACCGAAGATTATAAGATGGATAAGAAGCCATTTTGTCAGGAGCTTTCATAATTTAAGCTTAAATTGTTGAAATGGGGTGTTTATTTCGTGCTTCTTTCCTTTGTATGCGTGAATCTATCTCGGATCTCGGTACTCACTTTGGGGATGTAATGCCGGGTGAGAAATGGGGCTATAAGGAAAGAATGCAAAGCCGGGGAAGCACCAAGAAAAGGATTAAGGGGTGCTTATATGCTTTGGTGGCTCAGATAGAAGATAGTTTGGTGGACCAGACGACAGATGGTCATAGAAAGGAAATATAAAAAAAAGAGTCCAAATAAAATCATTAGAATATTCGTATCTAAAAAAGCCGCCTAAAAATACGCATATGCTACAAAGTGATACTTTAAAATATCCTTATAAGTACCTACTCACATAGTGTATTTTGATCATCATAATATTTTTCAAGAAACTTGCTTATTTTTATCTTATATTCTTTAAACTTATATCTCACCGATAACCTATTTTATTTGCCTTTTTACCCAAGCTATTTTATATGCCTTTGGCAGGTATATATTTTTAATTTCTTACCATTTTTGCTATCACCTTTAAAGTTATTCTCTAACATCAAACGATAAATAAGACTTCCTTTTTGTTCAGATAAAAGCATTGCTTTGATTATGCTTCCAATGCCAATATTAATTTAGGCAAACAATGTTAATAAATCGAGGGGAAAAAGTCAAGCTTAAAACTCGGTTGACTTAGCGGCGAACAAACAATATTGAAGTGATGGCATTATTTTCGATTTCCTGTACCAATTTCCGCCATAAAATCTGAATTTTTCTTTCAACCTGAGAAATAAAGAATACACAAATTTTCCGGAATCCTAAATAAAGTGATTCTAGGAAATAACTACCTTTAGAATTTAAAAGTGGACACAATACAAGTTTGCATATAAATATGATTTTATAAAATCATATTCAACGTCATACTCTAAATACAAATGATCTTTTTTGGATTTTTATTTTATTTTATTAAATCATAAATATCAATAACATACAATAAAGCTTCGTACTTTTTTTTCGGATTTATATATTTTTGAAAGATCCATACCTCATAATGGAATCGACAATGCGAGCAAAAAATTCCAGCATTTTACGTGAAATCTTAAAAAATAATCTATTCAAACATCATGACAACAGAGCTCGCTTTTCGAAAGTTTTTCCTTCTCCAGACAAACAGATTTCTGATTAGTACTCGTAGTAAAGACACATATTTTATTAATTCGTATCAGCCTATATTCAAGAATAAATCGTGATTCAGTACCTAACAAACACCATAATTGCTTAAAGAGGCCTTACAAAATGCTTAGCTTTCAGTAACCGTTTGTACTCCGTCATCCCGCAGTAACGTGTTAAGCCGAATTAGGGACAAGTGTTCAATGTTGCCCTTATTATGAACAGATATAAATTAAGGGATTAACTTTTGAGTAAGCTGTGTCAGTACAACGTGATTATGTCATAAATTATTGTCTAGGTCCGGATGGGAAGTCCTAGGCGAGCTTTAAATTTTGAAGGCTCTTATGGGCATTTCTGCTCTCCTGGCTGACATTTTCATCTTAATTACGCATCACTTTAATCCCGACTTGAGAAGATTAATCAGAATTATACATCTCAAAGACAAACACCAAGTATGAGATCTGTAGTTCTGGATTTATATTTCTCAGGCATACGCATTGACCAAGTTAACGCTTTAGTTATAAAGTAGAAATAATATTTTTATGTTTGCTCACTTGGCAATTGCCTAACTTTAGTAGATTATAGGTATGAAATTAAATAAGGATTTTTGTACGTTATAAAAATTTCCTGTTTTAATAAACATTTTATCTTATTTTGACTGAGACATTTTCCAACATTAAGACAACCAGCAAAAAAATGTATACTTACATAAAACTATATCGTTTTCCTACAACATAACCGCGTGGGCGTAAGCGAAATTTGATATAATACGGTTTTTAATTACCAATAACCTTTTAAAAATACTTTCTTAGAAATATTTATAACATTTTTCGGTATATTGATCCGACTGTTTTGACCACTTATTAGCGCAATATTCCCATTCAATCAACGGCAAAACTAAGTGTTTTTTTAAATCATGTTGTAAGATGTAGTTAAATACGTTACAGGTTTTTTATAAGTTCTTAGTAGGTATAAAATGGTAATATTTTGTTTCTTTTTTTTCACATTATATTAATTAAAAAGCGCTCTCGAGGTATTTTTTCACAAATCAGCGCCATAAAAAAGATCCAATTATTATAACATCTTCTTTTTCGTAAGTTTCTGTGTACGTAGAAAAAAACTTGTTTCCCAATCTAAGATTAAACCGTCTCGTTTATGATACTAAACATTGTGTCTGAGTCTCATCTGTTAAAAAATATGAAAACGTATTGCCAATCAAAAAACTATCGAGATTTAATCGTGTATTTCACAGTACAGCGGCCAATTTTAATAAGTATTAATAATGTTTAAATGAATCGCCCCATCTAACGATAGAATTCAGTAATTTCAGAAAAACGAAAAAGTCGAAAATTAGATCGAAAGTAAAAGTGATTTGGGTGAGCGTACAAAAAAGGTCATTATCGCTTTAACTCGCTAATACAGAAAGAATTCGGTTATGTGTTTCGTTATAACGCTTTCTAATGAGATCTAATGAATGCCTTAATCTGAAATTGAGATCTTGTGGTAAGCCTTATTCTATGGTAACATGTGTAGAGGCAAAGAAGCTGGCTAGTCAGCCATTCTATATAGCAAGGTACCTTTAATGCTAAATTTAGAACTATTAGAAGTTTTTAAAAGAATATATTTTTTTAAGTAAAACAAAATCTACCTCGGTAATAATGATTTAAGGTTGCTTTGATTTAGTTAATATTTAAAATCTCTTATTTGGGAGATCAACAGCGTGTACGTAATTTCAAATTTTATATAAATAAACTATTTCAAGGTTTCCTCTAAAATGATATAATTGTAATCAAATAGCATACAAAGAAGTATGTAAGAGTGATAATTAATATGAAAATAGTAAGGCGTGATGGGTAAAGGTATGGGGGAAGGAATATATCTTATCGATTTATAAAACGTGTTTAAAAAAAAAATTGAATTGAAGAGAAAAAACAACTTAACGATTATTTGGACAGAATTTATTTAAGACATCATATTGTTTTATGTGTTGACCATACAATGGATACCTAGAACGCGCTTTTCTGGAATTTTAGTAGGTAGTATGAAATGAAGGTAGGTGGATAAAGGAAGAAGGGGGGAAACATCTGACTATTCAGAGTGTATTATATGGAAAGCAGTTCCTTTCTAAGGTTATAGTGATTTTTTTCTTCTCTCTGGACCTTAAAACAAATATCGTAAAACAATTGTATTTTATTAATAAAGGTCCATTATGAATCACCACAAAAAAATACAATGTGAACGGGTATACTGATAGTTAATTGCTTTACGTTAAGACTGCAAGAGGAAAAGTGTTCCATATAAACTGAACAATAAACGAAACACAAATGCCCATGTTTATTGGGCCTATGAAGTAAGTTCGCCCATGAAGGCATGAGCCAGCGAAATAGTATGCCATAAGTATAACATTTCTCAAATAAAACATGACATGTAACTTTACAGGCAATTGTATGATCTAAAACATCCACCTCGGCGTTCTCATTTTGTGGAACGAATTTCTTAGAAACAGGAACTTTGATAATAAAAAAACGAACATTTTATGCGGCTGGTAGGGATGCGGACTACACGGAGGCCGTAGAACCCGAAGGCTGCATTAAGAATTCATGGAGGGGTTGGGACGGAACCAGGCTGCTTATACTCTACCCTCTACCCTGCACTACTGCTCCATAGACACAACTCACTACTCTATACACAACACTACCCCGTGCCAAAGACAACTTTATCCTCCCTTGATAGTGATGGAAACGAAAGCGTGGAAATTATACCAGCAACACGCGGCGTACACCTGTAATTTACGGCGGCTTGGATTTAACTCAAAGCGAAAACGAAAAAACCCTAAATAATCATCAATCCAGTATAAATATTTCATCTTAAGGATTATTTCCAAATTGCTAATATCTCTTTTATTATGTTTTGTTAAACTATTGCACAACTCGGGTATTGCATAAATTTGATTAAAAAACTATATCCTCAAGTGCTCTACTTATCAACAAAAATATTATTTTCATTTAAATTTTTTAAGGAAGTAAATACATTTCCGGGTTACAAATAGCCTGAAAATATTTGAAAAACTCCTACTACCATTATTATAAGCGTATGATGTTTTTTGCGCAAAAATGGAGGACTTTGCTTGCGGAGGGATTGAGCCCATGACGACCGGGTGGGAATCCGACGTGTTTGTCCACTCAACTATTAACCAGTCGGCATATTAAATGCATATTGGTGTACTTAAACTAGAAGTATGTAGTTAGGTATTTATATTGAAGACCTATTTACTCCCAATGTAGTAAATATATTTAGAAATACAATTGTTACAATTAATGTAATTAGACTCAATATTGATGGTTTCGTAATAATAATGATAACAGACAATTTATATAGCGCAGTTTTGTGATAGTTCACCTCAAGTGCGCATATTATATAATCTTATCACAACCTCTCTCTTTTTTGTGTGGGATTAAACGCCCTATTGTGTTAATAGGGTATCTCTATCGTTATCCAGAACGAATCCAAAGGTTCACTTCGCGGCAATAAAAATATGTGCAAAGTAGGAACTTTGTTCGCACGATTTTTCGAGTTCGCATTATCGCCTCTGCATATACAAGTATAATGTTGTCAAACGGATAAAGTTCGCAACAAAGCGAGAACTGAATAAATATTTCAAAAAGCAATATTACCACTAGAACAGATCACTCACTTAGTAAAGTATACAAAAACATATAATCAATACAATACGAGATGATTTTTTATTTATTTTATAATGGCACTGTCAATTGTTTGTTTGATATAAATGGTGCGTGTAAAGTATGATGCAGGTACTTGCAAAAGCAAATAAATTACGTAAAAATATGGTGAAAAGTTTTTAGACATTGATATCAAATGGCGTGAACGTAATTTGATTAAATAACTTCGGATTTCTTGGGCATTAACTATGTAACAATTTCTAGTTATTTTGTTTTTGGAGAGTTTTACTTTTACAATGTACATGTGTAATGTACTTAATTTGTTATTATTCGCTACCGGTTTCCGCACGTTCGTGTAATTAATTAGGGTTTTTTAAACCGGTAGCGAAAAGTTATGTAGCAAATGTACATTGTAAAAAATAAAACTCTTCCAAAATAAAAATTAAGTAAATGACTTTGGTTAGTTCAATACTAAGTGTGAAAAAAAACTATAATTAGGTAGTTACCTAATTTAACTTAATTATTTTATGCTTGGTGTTCAGGATATATATATATATATATATATATATATATATATATATATATATATATATATATATATATTATAAACGTTTTGAGGCTGAGCTTTTGACTGTTGGGATTAAGTTAGTTAATGCCAAAACCTAATAGGGTGTAACTTGGTACTTTTGTATGTTATTTGCAACTTTATGAAATTTTCAAAGTGGGTGTTTTTTAACGCATCCATTAAAAACTAAATGCTAAAATTCGCCCTCAGTGGTATCAGGCTAAAGACTTAATGAACGCTGATCGATAGAATACATTATCTTATTCTTACGAACGCTTTGAACGACCGCGTGAAATTGCTTGAGTATGTCTGCCTAGGTTCCAATCTAAGAAACTAAAGGGGGTTCGAGATCGAGATTAAAAGGATTGGTATGAAAAAAGTGACATGAGTTAGCCGAGCGTTCTACCCACAGAGCAATTACCCACCTCAATATCGATCGATCACGACAGACACAAGAAGCAGGTTTATTAAGGTGATTTTTTCTTTGGTATGGCATTGAAACATGAATCAAAAGAGGAACTCAAAGCAAAAACGTATTGGTAATGAATGCTAAGGATTTCCTGGACTTTCGGTCAACCCTTAGATCAAATATATCAAAACTCAACAGAGAAACTCGGTCTCTCGGCAAATATTTGCTCGTGTGGTTCAGTTCATCGGCCATATATTAACAGGAAAATCCTCAGCATCCTGTAGAAACTAATATTTGCCGACAGAGTGGAAGAAAGGCAGTTGCTTGAACCCTGTTAGATGGAGCGACAAATAAAAGTTTTTTTTATATTAGATCCCTACGAACAACGTGAAAATCGGCACCCTTGTGACCTAGAAGGGGGGACTGATTGATATAATTATAGTGTAACAATGTTGTATTACTACAATTAATATCTACAGAGATGTAAAATTCTCAGTGCAAAGTCAATAATGCAATGAAATAAAGTGAGAAAATATATTTATTAATTTTTTTTTATAAACTTGCTGGTATAAAACATACATATATCTAATTCGAATTTAAGTAAAACTTTTTTTAATGTGCTGTTGTGAATACAAGCAACTTTTAAAATGCGCCAAAAAACATGAAAAACTGAAAAATCCCTCTTGAAAAACTTAAACTCCAATTAGTACTTAGCGTTTTGTAATTAACGGGTCATCAACTAGTGTTTCTCTTAGAAATACACTCGATTATCTTGCAAATTCTACCATAATGTTGATCAATCCCTTCAAAGCAATAAATACATTGTTGCGTGCAGTAACACTTCATTTCAACTCAACATTTTGACATACCATACTGTAGGAAAGACTTTGATTTCATTTGCATTTTCAAAATTATTAACCATTCCATGCCGTAGACTCAGAAATAATTAATTGCTGTTCCTCAATCAACACTTTACTAATTATAGGTATAATTTTCCACTGTCCAGAATGTTGAGACTTGTTAACTCAAGCCATGGTCTTGAAATGTTTGGTACCAGTTTAAATGATTTTTGTCATTGCTTCATTTAATATTATTCGTATGTGCTGTTTTTTCTCTGTTGCCGTTTTTTTTCATTTCGTGTTATGTATTTTTGTAATTGGACAATAGTCTGTTAGTTTTTAAATAAATACCACTCAGCAAAAATTGAATTCTTGATGGATTTTTTCATTAGAATAACTTCAGAACGATGATAAAAAACCATTTATTTGAAACATCACACCCTGCAAGGTAGGCAAGACTTCTAAGAAAGATCTGACGGAGGTTAATGTTTTATCTTCTATGTGGAATCAATCACCCCTTCAGGGGAAATGCTTTGATAAATGTAGTGCAATATTTCATCCTGGCGTGTTCCTAACCAGTGGGATTTGAAATAGGGACTAAAACATACCGCACACATATTTCAAAGAAAGTTGTGATTGGTAGAAATAAGGAAACGGAGAAACTTGCTTCAACTTTCGCGGTATTCATTTGGTGAAAGTATAACATCGGAGTTTTGGCGAGAAGTGTTCACAGGCAACGGCCTTTTTATGTAAAATTAAGCTGCACCTAGTTATTTTTTAAAGTAAGTTATGTTGTATTATTCGAACTGCAAAATTTAAGAAGAGAGTTTAAGAAAGAGTTGTAAGAAAGGTAGATTTTTTACATTCTAATACCGGTTGAGGAAGGTGGTTCTTTTCTTCTTAAAATTATTAACAACCCAACAGATTATGTTTTCTACATTGTGTACGTTCCAATTATTTTATTATGGTAATAAATTGAAGATTTTCAGATTTTAAAAATATACATGTATAAAAACTAGCTTCCGTTTAATATGTATTATATTAGCATTGTAAATTCAATAAATCATCATGTCTTTAATAAAATAAGATAATTATCTATTTCGAATGAAGGTATTTGGGTAAAAGGCTCACTATGCGAAAATCTGATTAATTTTAGATTTGTGAACCGGTAAAATTCATTTTCAGTACCCTTGAAATACTATGATGAAAGGGATTGTATATCAAACCATGATATTATATGTTGAAAACATAACCGGAAATCAATATACACACTATTAAATAAGGCAATTCTGTCCTGAGATTAACCCAAAACCAAACTTGGCTTCCTTTAAATTTGTCTATAGTGAAAACGTTAAACACAAAGATGGGCTTCTCTTTAAATGCTTCGATTTTATCCATATGACAGCACCCACTTTGAAATCTTTTCTTTATTTATCTAGGTACTTAGATACAAAATGTTTCGCAGATTAAATATGTATATTATTTGAAGGTACTGATACCCATTACCTTACAAACAACAGTAGATATAATAATAAAAATTCACTGTCAGTGAAATCACAAATAGTAATTTATTAATAGTATAAATGTGACTCCACCAATGCAACACTTTTAAATCCGGCCAAACTCGATACGGCAGTTGAAAATTTTTCTCGTGGTTATCATGTCTTCAATCGACATTTCCTCAAAGCTCTTACGTCAACGCTCTCAGCCGAACTACCAAGGAGATCTCTCATACGATATTCAAATCTTGATTAAGAGCAAAAACCTGGTCCGACATGGCTGGCAAAAGTATCGTGATCCCTTAGACAAATAACAGATGAATCAGTTTCAACTAGAGCTATCTATGCTCCAAACTACGTGCTTATTCCAATTCCACTTGCGGAAAAAATATCTGATCTGAAAATTAGCGACAGTTCTATCTGAAAACTTTACAAAACTCTTCGCAATAAAACTACCCCAAACTACTATATCCAGGTTCAACGTGGCATAGTTTATGACGACCAAGACAAAACAGAGGCATTTTCCAACAGTCTTGCAGTCCAATTTAGTCCTAACTTTCGATAACGTTAACTGCTAAGTTGGCTATATTTTAGAGACAATATTCCAAGCCAACGTTCTCTACACAACCCCGGCCGAAGTTTGTGGACCGTCAAAATATAAGAGTGACAAAAAAGCCTCCGACTCTGACGGAGTCCCAATCTTTGCTCTTGAAGCCCTTTCCCAAAAAGCATTCTAACTATAGTTAAATTAATAAATTCTGTTTTCAGACTGCGCTACTTTCCAAAAATCTGGAAACACGCACATTTCATATCAATCCCGAAACCAGATAAAGACCCAAAAATTTGTTAAAAACGGTCCCATTAGTCTTCTCTCAAACGGCAAGATCTTCGAATAAATAATTCCTACAAATCTCACATCTCAGATTGAACAAGTCTCAACTCTCCCTGATGAGAAACATGGCTTCAGATCAAGACATTCTACTCTCCACCGTCTAAGAACCAATCCTCGGAGGATTTGAGAAGGGCGTATCTACCGGGGAAATATTCCTTGATATTGCAAAAGCATTCGATAAAGTTTGAAACAACGGCCTTGTATTAAAGCTCCACAATACCGGCATATTACCATAGATTCTTTGCATAGAAAATTATTTTCTTCGTCACCGTACTATCCAAGTTGGAATAAATGGCGTACTTTCCTCGCCTAGATTCATAACACAGGGTGTGCCACAGGGCTCCCTTCTGTCCCCAACTATGTTCAATATTCATACTCACGACATAACTATCTTGGTACAATACAGATCACCGAGAATGGTAACCTTCGGACTTCAAAATTGTATGACAAGACAATTTCGCATTAACGTGAACCCGACTAAGAGCGCCGTACTTTTCTTTTCACGATGTAGGACTCGCGGCACTCCGGTGGCCCACGTCAAAACATTATCATGAAAAAAAAATCCCAAGTACCTTGGAGTTATACTCGTCCGAAAATTACGATGAAACACACACATTAACAAGACACTTGTGAAAGCGAGACGATAGCAAACACACTACACCCCCTTATCAGCTACAACAGTAAACTCAACCTAAAAAAAAACTACTAATTTACACATTTACGATCCGACCAAAACATTTCGTACATACGCCCCACCCATATGGGCTACATCAAATACAAAAAGAGTCAAATTATTTCATAATGCATTGCTTCGACGCCTCCCCAAAAGTTCCTGGCTCGTCATAAATAGCATAATTAAAACGGGCTCTAAAATTCCTTCATTCCAACACACATAATAGATTTAGCCAAAAGATTTTATTCCAAATTAGATTCAAACCCGAATCCTTCTATTTCCAACCATGGCCACTGGACCCCTAGTATGGACCCCCTTCGTCTCCGTCCAAATTTCATCTTTTATATATTTCTTCCCTTCCGGTGAGTGGGCTTAAATAAAAGAATGCTGTAAGCACACAAAACACAGTCAACAAAATTTAACTTTAAGTACTTGTATATAAACATTAAAAAGCCCTATAGTAGGTAGAAAAAGGTAGCCCTCTCACCGGGTAGAAAAGATTATCTACTCATTTAT
The DNA here is from genome assembly GCA_022651775.1 of Drusus annulatus. Taxonomy (NCBI): domain Eukaryota; kingdom Metazoa; phylum Arthropoda; class Insecta; order Trichoptera; family Limnephilidae; genus Drusus; species Drusus annulatus. Next base: position 2,380,818 of record JAGWCC010000005.1, on the reverse strand, counting down.
GCACCTCTTACCACAGTTGACACAAGAAGAAGGAGAAATATTCCGTGGCACTGTTTAAAATTTCTACAATACGATATAAATATACCATTGCAACCCCTCAACAGCTAAAAGCTGCAATGATTATGAGTATTATGACAAATGGTGTGTTACGTAGCCTACACGATTTAATTAACGTTTTCCATTTGAACCCAACTCAAAACGCCCCTGTTTTTCATGAAAGCGCATGTTGAAGTTGTCATTACTTTCAGTCTCCTCATTTCACATACACAAGCACGAACTAGTGTTATACTTACAGGAACTCAAAGCGGCATGCAACTTCTGAGCTGACAAGCTACCAAAGCAGCATCGTGTCGTAACTTTTCTGATTTTCCCTCTTTTCTAGAATTAAAAGTTTTCATTTAGTTCTGTGACTGATAACGTGGATTTTTTATTTCAAATATAACCTGTTAATAGAGTAGTTTTGAACCATCGCTTAAAAAAATAAGACGGATGCTTTTCTCGAAAAAAAAACAGAGATAATGATTTCAAGAAATGTGTGGTGATGAAATATGACATGTTTAAAAATGAAGACGTCTACCCGGAAAGCAAAAATTCCGAGATCGATTCCAGGTCGTAACAATATTTTATTTTGTGTGATTTGAAATGAATATAATAAGTTTTTCATTTATCTATGTATGTTCCATACCACAGTTTTTGAGCCAATTTTGTAAGGTCCATCCTTATGTAAAATCACACTCCCAGCTAGCAAATACTTAGGCCTGGCAGCATATAGGCGTACCAGTGATAGCTCAGGTGTAATCTTTTATTCTTTATCATAAACGTCGAAAGTAACAGAAAGAAGAAAAACGTGTGCTAGATATAAGGAATTCTTATTCCATTCATGTTTCATATCGAATATTTATTTATTTATTTAATTATATACGTCCTCGTGGGCTTTTACATAACATATGATATAAAACATAAAATAATAGTGACTAATGTTATTGAATAATAATGTTAAATTGTAGATTGGTTGAAAACAATTGCTTTTTAGCACGTCACTGCAATTTAGACATGGGTCATAGAACATTGCATGAGCGGAAATTCTATTAAAATGTTTTGTCATTTTCGTAAAGAAAAAATATGACATACTTATCCAATTGAATAATTATTCGTTTATTTAGGAATAAAGAAGACTGATTACTCCCTTGGTGATGTTCTAAAATACGTGCTGTTAAGGTTGAATGTGTTAGTTTGCTGTAGCAGAGTAGAGAGGAAAAGCGAATGTTGATGCAGTACTCTGTTTAACTCGAGACTATCAGATAAAAGGCCACAAGGGAAACCACAGACAAGTTGGAGCGATGACGAAGAAGGGATGAAATAACCAACATTAGGAGAGGCAAGAGATATTAATCCAGGAACGGGTAGGAAATATCTGTTGTAATATATTAAAAAACTAATCAGCTGATAAAATTCAAAGAATGATCTACGGAAAGAATCGTTTTCTCCATCTTCTTAAAATTCTCAGCAACAGAGTAAATCTAGCAATTCACAATTATCTACTTCAATTCAATTTTTAGTATTTCTATTTATTTTTAAACATTATTTACATCATCAGTGATAAATTTAAAGGTTCGTTGTCGTTATTATTACTGAGTGCAAAGATTTTTCCCGAAATTTCAGTTTATTGATTTGAAGATAAGAAAAAATAAAAAATCTAGAACATCTAAAAATCGTCAAATTACACAACTTACCCGGATTATATCAACTGTTTTCCCCCGTATTTTTGTAATTCACGTTTGAAGTATATTATCAAAGGTGGTTCATCGCTATATTTTATCGATTTTTCGTTTCTTTATTCTTTCCGTCAATTTAAATAATATAATTCTCAAATATTTATAAATTTCCGATAAATCTGCTGATACTGACTGCATTGGGTGTCGATAATTTAATTTATAACAAAGTTTTAATGATCATTTCAGTGCCGGCTAATGTTAATCTAGACTTCAAATCCAGAAGTCGTGAGTTTGAGGCCAGGCGTGCTCAAATATGTTTTATTTAATTGAGTATTTAATATAGTTTTTAACTAAAATATTCGAATAAAATTACGTTATTGATTTTCAATGTTTGTGTTGTAATTTGAAGATAATGCGTATAGAAATGTGAATAAGTACTTATTATTAAAATAACTTCCCTTTGTATAAACTTTGGTTGACAGTAACTTTATATTACTCCGACAAATCTATGATAAGCCCAACTGTTGTACTTTCTAAAAATCTTATGTCAAATACATTCCTCATTTGAACATAGAAATACAATCCCTGATATTAATCTGGTATTAGGAGACAGCGCGTATATAAAATCCTCCCTTAAACTGTTAACCAAAGTTTTAAGTTTAATTTGAAATATAGGGATCATGTACTGAATGTTTAATCGTTTGTTGAATACATTATTAATCTTTATCTCGGATGCGAAATGAGGCTTTACGGCTGTGCCCTTATTCTATCGACATAATTAATGTATTCGTCCGCGCGAAAAGCTCTCAATAGGGAAAAGAATTCTTTTGATAAGAGATATAAGAAGATTAGTGGATGGGAATCTGGAAGCTCGGGCGTAATCTCAACAAGAGGTTTTTTTTTTTCTATTCATCGCCAACGGGATCTGTTTGGATTCTTGTTTTTTTTCATACCGCGCCAAAAGCCGGCTAAACTCACGGAAAATCGAATTTCACCGCTTCTCATAAAATTTTACGCCGTTTCAGAGTGGATTTATACCTAATGAAATGGGAGCAGGTAGCTAGCTGCCTGCTGAAATAGGATTTTTTATGTAAAAAATGTACAACATTGGATGGAATAAACGTTTTCATAAAATTTTATACACAAGCTTTTGGCATCACAATAAAATCGTCTTACCTTAAATGCTGAAATTATGAAGCAATATTTCTGAATTAACCTTGGAGAAATTTTATGAAGATAACCATATGAAAGAGATATATTTTTTCATTATCAACGTTTTATTTGTGTGGGTACACGACTCGAATTAGTGAAAAAATAATAAAATTGCGAAAATATAAGGTTTGTTTAAACATCTCTCAGATAAGGTTTTCTAAAAGGGAAAAAAAATCTGTTCATTCTTTACGCCAAAACACGTTCATGGCGGTATTTACTCTTTCTACATACTCGTAAGCGAGTGCCCGCGTCCGGGGAGCATTTGAATATTTTATTCAAAAGTGTTTCTAACATAAACATTCACATAAATAATATAATTTGTCGCCTTATGTTGAACAGTAGGGAATTAACAGTTAACCTCTGGCGGGGAAGCGAATAAAATATTTAAAATAATAATTCATTGAATCATTTATAATAATTAAAGTTGTACATTCGTTATATTTTAGTATACTAATATAACACCAAGCCTTAATTTGGTAGAAATTGAAACTGTTTTTATACGATACCAGTTCATACGAGTATATATATACAATGCCGTAAAATGCATATTTTTAAATAATTTTATGTGTTAAGATATAAGACTGTTAATGAAGCAAGAAATGCAAGTCAAGACATAGATTTACCATTCCGCGAGCTCTGCCTTCAAAAAGCAACCGCGTAATAGTTGGTTTAATCATGTCACTGGAATTTCCTCTAATGATTTCCAGGTACATCTAACATCTATTTTTGTACTAAACATTGTTACTCTCAATAAATTTGGTAACATTTAATATAAATATAATTGTTACAGTGAGGGCGTATCTGCGTTCACCACTCGAGTGAGTGAAAATGCACTCAGGACTAAGCGCAGTGAAAGCAAGGGTCTAAGTGTTTCCTACCGAGAATTCAAGGAAACCGTGTTGCTTTCACAAGAATTTTCCCACCGAGCTTGAAGCTTTTCAGCCGTTCAGTCTTAACATTTTTTTATCTGGATGTCCCATTTTTCCAAGATTTGACGAATAAAGCTGGGGAAGGTGGCTGCGTATTGTGACACGAGTACACTATACAGCTTATTTGTATGCTTAAATTTTGAAGAAAAATACCTTTCATGCCTCGATAAATTTTCGCTTCGATTCCTCGTGAAACGCCAAATTCAAAACGCTGTTAGGGAAAATTTGACACGCGTGAGCGTTTTACTTATAAAATATTTCAGAAATGAAATACTTTTGATTGTTGTGCGAGGATGAATACATATTTTCATAACATTTTTCACCGAGAATTCTGAAAATTTGTATGTGTTTTTTTGACATTCGCCACACCCTTAACATTGTTCACGTGTTCAACCATATTTAACTTCGTGTTGAATATTTTCTTCCATGTTAGTGAAATCGAATGTATAAAATATATTACATTCATACGTATATGCTAACTCAAATAATGTAATGCACACTTAATTTTATGTCGCCCTTTCCCATCAGATAAATATTCACTCTGCAACCGCACTCGTACCTGTCACATAAGTTTAGCGGTCATAAGGTTCAACGTCTCCCTCTACTACGATTTCCAACAATTTTCTTTGGATTACCCATTTGGAAATATTTTGTATGTCGCCCTCATCATATGATCGAAATATTAAACTTTTCTATTCACATCTAGGTACAATTCCGCTATTTTCGGCCATTCAATGAAAACCCTCTGCATTAGTTATATGTCATCAATTCAGTTGCATTAAAAAGTTTTGTTAGTTGTGACAGTCACATAAATGGTTTAATTAACTCCACAATCTTAAGATAATTTTAATTACAGATTTTTCAACCCCCTTGAGTTTGACATTGTGACTTTGAAAATTGGCCAAATACAAATATTGTTAAAATAAAACAATATTTATGTTACAAACTGGTTGTTTTATTTAATATAATGTCAAACCTCTGTGATTGCTTTTTATGAAAACAAATATTGTTTTTTTATGCTTTCACCAGACCAAAAACGAATTAATTACGAACGTAATTATAATATATTCATTAAACTGGGTTCTTACTTCTTACAGATTTGTTCACAGGTAAGTAAAAATAATCCAATTGTAAAAACTCAATTAAAATTTTAATTATATAAAGAAAATACACAACAGATGAAAAATACAAATGAAAGAAAAATGAGAGATTAAAAAAAAAACGAAAAAGCTTAAGAGAATATAAGCAAAAACATTTGGGTATTATTTTTTTTACATATAATTTGGTATTTTTGTAGTTCTCGCGTGTTCTTTAATTTGAATATTAACTTCGTATTTCCATTCTCGTTTATGCAGTATTTCATTTACGCTTTCGCATCAGACACGTCGGAAACGAATATCTCCGATACCGACTTCACGACTTGAGTTGAATGTAACTAGTTGCATTTCTGCCTCCAACTTCCTACGTACGAGTACCTTCTCTTCGCTTACTACAGCCAACAGTCTACCTATACTGCAGTCAACCAAATGACGAAATAATTACAGAGTGCTAGTTAATTCATTCCGGCTTTGACCGAGTTTCACGAATAATTGATCAAATGATCGATTTATAACACGACAGTAGACATTTCAAAGCACCGTAGCTCACGGTGGAAAGACACACTGCGAGCGGAAAACAAATGTATTGACCAAGAATTTTCAGACAGAAAAAACAAAATACATGACGCCGGAACTCAACATTTTTTTGCTTTTTCAGCACTTATTTTTTCTGTTCAATAGTAAAGATAATTTTCCCCATTGGCCAAAAACTACTACAAACTTAAGGTGAAGTTTTTATGGCGAATTTTAAGGTTAACATAATTTTTAAACACAAGAAGTATAAAATAATTTTGTTTACGTAATAAAGTTGAGCAAACATTTTATGTGCGCATTTGAAGTGAAATATCACAAAACAGCGCTACATAAATACAATGGTACTATTATTAAATGTATCGCTTTGTTGTTTATTATTAATAGCTGTAATCAGCTTTTGGGGTTTAATATTATGATATCACTCGTTCGCGTAATAAATTTTGATTAAAATATTGCATTAATTCATTTAAATTTTCTTTAATGTATCAACTTTTCTGAGTAAAAATATATATTTTCAATACCTCAATAAATATGTATGTTTAATTTTTTGCTAACGTATACATAATTATGATATGACGCCATTTTATGTAAGTGCTTCTTCTTCTCATTGCCATGCTGCCTCTTATGTTCAAATATATTTTAAGTAATAGTCCCATATTATGTGATTTCCTAGAAGCGACGACTTACAAATGGCCGGGTACGTCGTAAAAAGTACAAGCAGTTCATGTGGCGTATGAAGGAATCGATAACGAATGAAAGCGCTTTTTTGTCGAGTGGCGTTTCGCTGAACGTTAAAACATACTCGAGTCGGCAGTGAAGAGAATGTTGGTGTCTCTGCTGCAGCCGGATGTAGTGGGCGATGGAAGCACAGGGAGATATTAAACGGATTTATTTATAAACGTTGGCAGAATTTTAATTATAGGTAGAAATTTTCTAAAACAAATAATAACATTCCTTGCCGTAAACTTAGAAACAATTATTTTTGTTTCTCAATCATCCCTCTACTAATTATGGGTATCATAATTCACTGTCCAGAATGTCGAGACTTGTTGACTCAACCCATGGTCTTGAAATTTTTGGTACCAGTCTAAATGATCATTCTTAACGACTCTACCAAAACCTTATTCAGGCATAGACATGAATGTTCTTTCAACTGAATGATATATTTTAGTCCTATTTTTGTCATTGCTTTTTTAAAAAGAAAGACAAACATTCCCGGGTTACGAATAACCTGACAATATTTAAAAACTTAAAAATGTACTACTGCCACCACAAAAAGCGAAAGATGTTGCTTGTGCAATGATGGAGGACTTAGCTAGCAAAGAAAGTGAACCCACGATGCCTGGATGGGAATCTGATGCGTCAATCCACTCACCTACTAACCGACAATTTTTTTATGACAATTTATCTTAACTTAAAAGGCATTCAAATTATTATTTAAGTATTTTTTTACAGTATTTTTTTAATTATCTAAGTGCTCCCTTACCGTCTAGAGCCAGTGAGACTATAGCACTCCAAATCGGGGTATGTTAAGAGGTTCAAGGTCAACAGAGGAATTAAACGCACGACGCCCGGGTGGGAATCCGACGCGTTTGTCCACTCAGCTACCGACCGGTCGAAAGGTATGTGCTATTCTTTCTCCGTTGCTCTTTATTTTCCATTTCGTGTTATAAACTTTTTTTTTCGTAATTGGACAATGGTCCGTTAGTATATAAATAAATAATCAGTGATAAAACAAACAAAAAAACAAAAAATATTGACCAAAAAGAGAAAACATTTAACGAACCCAATATAAATAACTTACCAAGTCATTAACATAATAGAATACATATGAAGATGAGAGTAGGATGCAAAATTATCGAAAAACGAACTTGGTAACAGGTTTCTTAACACACAGTACAAAATTCCAAGCTAAAATTGTTAATTTTAATAGCTTATCTCTAAGTTTTAAAGGGTTAAAGTCACTGAATGCACTACTATCCAAACTCGATTCCCGTAATAAAATTTGCAAAAATCAAGCTTCATCTTTACTCACAATTTGATTTAGAAAATATCCACTTTTATCTATTAGAGCATTTAGACTGAAAAGTTATTAGTTTTCAACACTAGGTTTTTTTTCATTACAGGTACCTGGTATTTAGAATCTGTCTGGGAAATTGCCCATATTGTAGCGATTGAAAAATTAAGAGACCTTAGCCACGCGAGATTTGATACACACCTTTAACAACACTTCACGTTTCTGGGCACCATGTTCATATGAGGTCGATAGCCCGGTGGGATTGACGCCTATTCTGCAGTTAGCCGGACAAAGTTCGAATCCCAAAACAGGTAGTAAGTAACTTACTCCCTCTGTGGTTTAAATGTTTAGTTTGTTGCTTGTTGTAGTACGTGTAGGAGATGGTTACAAAATCACGGAACTGCGACATTGTCACAGTGATTGCAGGCGCAGACTTTAACATGCAATATAAAATTACAGGTCCAATTTTCAGAGACAGCAAAGCCTATGACAGGTATTATCAGTAAACTGCTCTATGTCTTACACGACCTGTAATTTAGGATTATTTGTTTTTGATGTCAAAGATAATTTTCACGAATTCACACGAACTCTACATCAAACTATGATTTAAATAACGATTTCGCGATATTTCTAATAATTTTAGAACTTCCCTCTATATTTTTAACATAATTTCATGGCATGTTGTGGTGCCGTTTTTTATAATGACGTATGCTTAAAATCTAGACCTAAACATCATAGACAAAACCAAAAAATAAGGAAGTTCGTGACTTATGACATGGATTTAACACATGTTATTTTACGCTATTTCAACCAAATTAAACGTAAATTGTTGACTTAAAAACTTTTTGATGTACGCGATTTTAATGGTGTTCTTCCTTAAACGCACCAATCATATTAAATATTTTAATTTATTATTTATATCTAAATGATAGGTAAGATATTTTTTTGTAAGTCTCATGCTACTTGAAATAATTTTTGAAAATATGTATTTTGAGAAATTCAATTCATACAATAAATATACCATACTTGCCCTTGAGGTGATTTTCCCACGAAAACGGCGCCATATAATTTATTTATTTATTATTATTACTAAAATAATATTTATTTTCCAGTATAATTACTAAATTAATTGTATTATTTATATAACACCAGGCGGTACAATGGTAAGTTGTAGGTTTATTATAAGGTTCATTTAATGGTCTAAACCATAAAAAATCATGGAATTGATTTAGATAGATTTCTTTTCCTAAAAGTTCAAAAGAGCATTTCATTAAAAAACGTTTTCAATAAAAGAACATATGCCAAATAATATTCATTGAACTGAAAAAACTGTATGGAATTGCTTGGAAGCTATAAGCGAGCACGATGTCACCCTTCCCGAGAAATGTTTGTGCGTTTATCTTTGTACCGTGTATAAAACTCTTATAAATATTTTAAGTTCTTGTAATTCTGCAGGTGGGTGGGTACTGGGTATTAGGGATAGATTGAACAAAGGGCTTACTGCTGTATCAAAGGTGGCCGTTTATTGCTGACTTTGACCCTTTTAGTGGGTACTTTTCACTGAGCATCAATCTTCCTGTTTAAGATAAAAAATACTACAGCAAAAAAACTCAAGAAACGCAAAATACTTTTTTCAATGTCAGATTTGCCAAACCAAAACTTTTATTTTTTTTATTTATATTATCTTCAAAGCGAATATGCGAACTAGATAAATATGTATGTCAGTATTTTTCCAGAACTTCTTGTTCCGTTTTTTCCTAATATTTGTATTTTTTAAATGTTAATGTACAATATTTAACATCACAGAAGATATTTTTCAATAAAATCATCACCGATTAGAAGAGCATACATTTTCCTAATTCTTAAATCATACCCCATTTTAAGTCACGTGGTCCTGAATCGTTTTTATCCAATGATGACTTAAAATTGGACGTAGTTACATAGAAAGCATCCAATCCCACCAATATGAAACTGAGAAAAAGACGTATGAAAATATGACGATAAAAAAGCATTAATATGCGTAATCGGCATTTGTAAAGTGAATATCAGTGTTTTTCTTTATGAGCATTATTATAAATAGGTTATTTATAATCTATCAATGTATTTATTTAAAAAAATAGTGTTTCTTTTGTTATCCTCCATTTTTTAATGTTTTTAAACTTCAATTAAAGTAAAATTTTGGCAATGTGCGTTAGTAAAAAAAAAATACCAAAAATCTATTGCAATTAGAGCTTGGATGTTTTCATAAGATATAAATGCATGAAAAACTCAATTCTGGCAAATTGTAGGTTGGATTTTTTCTGCATAACTACGTCCAATTAATAGCTCTAGGCTTATATATAATATAACCTCATATTGCAGGTTCAAAACCTGAGGGCAAGTAAAAAATGTGTATAATATGTGTGTTTTTCAAGTATTTAATTTAAGTTGTTGAAATCTTAAAGTAAATTTTGAAACAACCACTATAATAAAAATAATATTTGGATAATTTTTATACCGCCGATTTTGTAAAAAAATCACCTCAAAAGCGCTATACAAATCTAATCTCGAACCTGGCAGGTCACTTCTGGGAGGACACAATCACTTAATCATAATAACTTAAAATTTAGCTAATTTTTACATTCACATATATATATTTATATGTGTGTGTGTTTATATATTTATTTTTTTAGAGCATTTGAGCGCATTAAAAATAGAGTATATCAAAAGTATTTTCAATTTTTTCGTAGTGAGGAACAGATAATGATGAAATCTTCTAATGAATTTAAGGAATGAGAGCTGAAAAGTTTTCATGACTTGAAAAGAAATTCTATTGGGCTTGTTACATCTTGATTATGGATATGATTTTCTGATAAAATGGGTTTTGAGTTTGGCTCTGAACTCTGTCGAGTATTTTATTACTCTCAGATCATGTGGTAGTCCATTCCAGGCTTTGGGACCTGACACTCTGAAGGCGCGCTCTCCGAACTCAGTGTCTGGTGTGCGCTTTGGTACCTTCAACCTTCCGATAGCCGATGACATTGCCGATATAAGAGTTGACTGTTGTAACATTTGTTTTAACTATATTAAGAGACAAAAGTTTAATAGCAGAATGGTATATACTGCAAGTATCACCCTCCTGGTGAAAACCACCATTCAGAATCGAAAGGTTACTTGAAATAGCTTTATCCGTGTTCGGTGACCAGATCTAAATAGCCAGGTACTTTTTAACCTTCCTCTTCCCCATATCCTTCTTCTCTTCACTACCTTCAGTCTCACAACATAACCCAATTGGGGATGCTATAGTCAAACTGGCTCTAGACGGTTAGGAGCAGTTGGCACTCTTGTACGGTTTTCACTATATAAAAGTAAATCTTAGAGTTTCTTTAATGTTCTCTTCCTCTCTTTAATCTTCTCACCCTCGTTAAATTTCCGAAATGGAATGCCATAGTTCGTTTGGCTTTCATGCGATATCACATAAAAAAGAAAACAAAAATCTGTCCAGATTTTTCAAATAAAAAATAAAACATACAACAAAGTTGCACTCCCATGAGTTATCACCAAAACCAATTGTCGGGATTTTTCAGAGTTTTAGGTATTTATTTACTTAAGTATTTTACCAACGAAAGGAATTTCTTTTCAACTTGAATGCCCTCGACTTCGAAAACCAATTTTCTCAATCACGAGGTCGGATTATGAAATAAAAGAAAAACATTCACGGCTCGCTATTGGATGTACGTTATTCAAGCAATATTTATTAGAACCCTTACCTAACCTTTCACTGGTAAGACTACAGGTTTTAATAAGACGACGTGTTTATGTGTATATTTGTATATTTATGTAATAATTCTCATGATGTTTTTTAATCGATTTTTAGCATGTGTTCATTTATGGAACTCTCTACAAAAATATGATCTCTTTCTCGTAACGTCCGAGTGCCCACTTGGGCCTACAAATACTTTATCGATACGGTATAATGTTGTTTCGCCTCTCAAGTACCCTTAGTTGCTAGTTATAAATCAGCAGGTGTGCAAATTACATCGCTTATTTCGGGTGTGCTGATGAATTTTATCGACACGCATATGAGGATTTACCGGTTCATTTTCAATTTATTTATACCGATAATTTGTAAAAATAAATAAATAAATATATAGGACGATATTTATTTTGCATAAAACACTTATTTTACAACCCGGTTTGGTTCCGAGTTCAGTCATTCTGCGTACTGATTTCACGTTTCACTAAAAAACCGCTTTGAGAAAAAATGATTTTTAACGCATTCTATCTAATTGAATTCTTTAAAAAAAAAAAAAGACAAACATTTCCGGGTTACGAATAACCTGACAATATTTGAAAAACTCCTGCCATCATAAGAAGCGGAAGATGTTACTTGTGGAATGATGGAGGACTTAGCCAGCAGAGGAATTGTCACGACGCCCGGGTGGGAATCCGACGCGTTTGTCCACTCAGCTACCGACCGGTCGAATTGAATACTTTTAAAATATGAAACATACAATATGGCGTCTTGTGTAAGTTTTTGACAAATTCAGGGCTCTGTTGCTAATTATAGAAATGATAATTTGAAAATTGCAGACAGAAAAAGCTGTGCACATTTTGTTTTTTCAAAAACATTTATTTCATATTATTGTAAAAATAGGCATGTAAACCTAATATATTTGATTTAACTGTTTTGCTTTTTTACGTTTTCATGCTACAATGCAATTATACATTTATTCCACTGTGATCTATGAAAATTTTAGTCATTTTTTTTTTTAAATAAACGTCGCAGTTAACCGTTCGATTTTTTTTTATGTGGCAAAATTTTTACTTTTTTTACAGCACTCTGTGATGACGGAATCATTTGTAGCTATATTGATAGCCATGGATGGTGTGGGTTTGTATTTAAATGGTGATTGTGTGTAAATGGCTACAAACAATCGCGTCATCATAGCACACCCTAATACAATATAATACGTTAGCAAGATATATTTTAATCGTCAGTGGTTGCTTAAAGTCACAATGAAAAATAGCAAAATTACAATGCTGAATTTTCTCGCAAGAACATTAAACAAGTCAGCATTCAAGTTGAGAGACAGCTCTCTTAACGGACAAGCGGCATTACCAATAACAGGTTGGTTCTAGAAAATGAAAGCATAAGCAATCTTAATTTACACAGCTCGAGTTAATTGTTAGCAACGTATGGGGAAATCTTATTAATTATCGTAGAGCTTCACATGCTTTTGATTCCTACTATGACCCATTGATAAAAGTACAACAGCTTGGCAACTGCGGGTTTAACTGGGTTTCAGATTTTATCGTTTTTTTAAACATTTTTGTGCAGAAAAATTTGTACAAAAAATATGTCTTCGTTTTAGAATATGTGAACAATTTTTGATATAGAAAAATACAAAAATTTAAACAAATTTCACGACATTCCGCTATCTCTCGGAGTAATTGGGACTATGGCATTTGCAACTGGAGAACATCGTGAGGTGAAAGAAAGTTGAATAGGAATATAAAGGAAATAATACTGTTGGGAAGGATCTTCCACTCCGAAAAGATGTGCAAACATTTTATTTTTTTAATCCCCACGTAACAAGTAACCCATTTAAAATTTATGTTATTTTTTACATCGCTGGGATTTGCACGCGATCACTAGGCCCAGAGCTAAGGCTATAGTATCGCACTTTAATAAAGGTTGACAATGTAATACAAGAATAGTAGCAGCACCAATGTTTCTCTTGAAAGTGACAAAAACACTCAAGTATTCTTTACGTGATTTGATTTAATTCCTCGCACTTCGATGAAAATAATAATGGGAAAATAAAATGTTAACACAATCTCCAGAAACTTGACAGATACATGTTGTTACGGCCTCCGTGCTCGAGTGGTAAGACGCTTGTCTACGAATCCAGAGATCACGGGTTCAAACCCGGCGTGCGCAAATAATTTGTAATCAATTAATATGTGTCATAACCCATTTAATTCATATAAATAATTATTATATTTGCGGTACCTTCCAGAGTGGTAGATAAACTAAGTATCGCCCTGGTAAAAAAAACACCATTTAGAATCGAAACGTTGCTTGAAATAGCTTTAGCCGTGTTTGATGACGAGATCTGAATAGCCAGGTACTTTCTAACCTATCTTCCGATTAGGGATGCCATAGTCCCACTGGCTCCAGACGGTTGGGAGCAGTTGAAACTCGAGTTGTATGGTATTAACTGTAAAAAAAAAAACTGGCATGCATAATTTAATTTTGAGTTTCTCTTAATTGATTGACTATCAAGGTGTTTATTGATACAATCCACACGACATTATTAGCTGCACAGCAAGTGTTCTTGTATACACGATCGATACCTAAAAGACATGGTTGAATACGCGATACGCCATTTCTCACAGAAAGGGGTGAGTTTTTTCATGTCATTATATAGATTGTAGAACAGAATTAATAATGCGCTGTGGAGCTAAAAAGCTTTCCACGAGACTATTGAGTTTCAATTCTATTTTTCAAACTTTTCGGTGAATTTCAAATATTCCAAGTCTAGTAAATTTTTCTAAAATGTAGTTTTGTGGAATTTCCAAAACGTTTTAAAATCGTTATTTACCAATTAGTAGGCGCTTTACTTGAGAGAATATCTATTTTACTTTTGAATTAATAAATTTAATAGATTTCTTACGATATCTGAACAATCTGACGTAATCATTGATGAGTTCAACATCAGTGAGTTTGCTGTAAAAAAACTCTATTACGGAAATTCACTGACTGAAAAGACGGCAATTGACGAGCGATTTTTTATTAATTGAAGTATTTAATATAAACCGAAAAAAACTACTTTTCCTTGAATTTTTTTTTTACAATAACTCCACACAGGAGGGAAATAATTTCCCTCAAGGCTTGTGTCATCTTTGGGGATGCTGTGTGGAGGGTTTTTTTTTAGGAAAGGATGGAGTGAACTTGGGTCTTGAAAAGACCCATGTTGAAGGAGAGAAGAAACACAGAGGCCGGCAAATTGAACATAAGAACGAGTCGTAAAAGCGACCCGTTCTCATGTATTGAATTTCAACCGTGTACAAATGTTTGGCGCGCGTTTGGCAAGTTTTCCGACTATGCACCGGTGCCGAAGGGATCAATGACGCAAGTTCCTCGGAGCATCTTCCATTGAAATACCAGTAGAACAAGGACACCATTCCCACCTGACGTCTGTGCTCCAAAGTTTGCAATCCGTTTGTTAAGATAGGAGAATCTATCAAACGGACCGCCCATTTCTGCACAGAGTCAAGGGTCCTTTTCAGGTATTTAGGGGCTCCAGACCAGAGGTGGCTGCCAAATTCCACAGTGGGGCGTACTTGCGATTTGTACAGGGTCAGCAGTTGTGTACTATTGAAGTATCTGCGGGCCCTGTACAACACGCCCAACTTCTGAGAGGCTAACTTTACTCTGGCTTCGATGGAGCCCCGGTGCCTTAACTGGTCACTTAAGGTTACACCAAGCATCTCAATGAAGGGTTTGTTGGGAAGATTACTTCCGTTGAAGGAGACTACATTGTCATTTGGATCCCTTTTAGTCGTAATCAGACATGATTGGGTCTTTGAAACATTAAATTCGACGAGATTATTCTTACCCCAAGAGGAGATCCTCTCGAGTTAATCGTCCATTCTCTGTTTCAAAGCCCTCCGAGCCGTTGTTGTTTCTGTGCCCTTTGGGGGCTTGTCAAACAAAAAAACTATCATGAACTGTACTGTCATCCGCGTCATAATGTATTGGTGCACATGACAAAAGGTCATTGATTGAAAGTTGGAGACAGAACCGATCCCTGTGGGACGCCAGCATTAATTGAATGAGAGGAAGAGGTGATACCGTTGGGTCTCACCGAAACATTCCAAGCAACACCCCCCACCAAACACGCGTCACATACGCGAGAAGATCACAACAGGACCGGTTCCGCCGAAATCCGTATTGTCGGTCGTTAATTATTTTGTTCTCCTCGAGGTATGTGAGCAGCTTGACGTTGATCACACGTTCCATCACTTTGGATAGAATCGATGTGATCGCTATGGTATATATATATGTTCATCACAAAAGAGATCTGACTACCCTTAGTATAAAAATTTATTTTTTTTCAACAAATATTTTTTCAACCGTGCAGCTCTAAGCTTGTGTTATATAAATATACAATCAAAATTCTCGACTTGCAAAAATCGAAAGACACGTTACAGGTTATTTTTTTACTCGGGGCACATTATCATTGTCTTATTTACATGTGTACCGTTATTTGAGTGAGGGTTTCTCATTTGATATCTACGTAAACAACAATTGGTCGCTTAACAACTCTTTGAAAGTATGCAAATAGCAGTTGTTTTTTACAATGCTTAAAAATAATAATAAGTTATTAAAAAAATTAACTTTTGAGATATGTACTCGTACATATCTCATATATCCTATAACTGGACCAGTACCAGACTAAAAGAATGTCCTATAATATTTAACTAGGCATTCATATTTTCAAGCGAAAGTATATTACTGATGACATTTTACAGGTTTGCAGATTTTTCTTACATTTATTTTATTTATTCATTTTATTTGATTGATAATTTATTTCATTCAATTTAATTTCATGTGTTTCCGAAAACCATTGGAAACCCGCTGGATGACAACACAGGTTATAATGCGGATCGAACGGAGATAGAGCATCGGTGGTTTTACAATGTGGAAGGAACTCTAAGGAACTTTCACAGTGGAAATCTGGAATGAACCATTATCTTAATTTATTTTAGTTGTTCGTCGCTTTTTGATAATTTGAATTAATCAATAATAAAGGTTCATTTACTTCCAATATGAATATGTTATCATTTTTTAAATAATTTACTATGTGTGCCCGGTATATAACATACTATGATTGCTTATCTTAATTTCTCCGGTTTACAATAAAGCCTTACCTTGAAAATTCGATTAAACATATTTGTTGGTATGTACAGTGTCTTAACTAGTTGCTGTTTTTCGTTTTCATTAATAATGCAAATATTTTTCATTCCCGCGCTCTGAATGAACCAATAAATAAAAAGGTCCAATTTCAACGATCCAATATCGTGAAATACAATTTTATTGTTGTGGGTAACGGGAAGAAAAGGTTACGCTTTCAATCTTTTCCTGCCGTACTTACAAAGGAACGCAATCCCCATCAGAGAGTTGTTTGGCTATGGGTTATTCAATGCCCCCTGCGTGCGAAGAGCAATTGCTACGGAATTTTATTTATTTAGTGTTAACTGGATGTTTGTAAACACATTTGATTGCACTTGTGTTCACTCAATCTATTGCTGCTTTTCAACTATTATTTTTTTATACCTGTAATATATTGTTTCGTAAAACAACGTTTCAATTTTTGGCGAAAACAATAGTATAGCAACTTTATTAATAGTGTTATCATTATAAGCACATTAAGTTGTAATGGGTACCGGATTCTTTTTTCCGGAGACTTTGTTGAAGAGGGTTGAGGTTTTGGAAAAAAAAACACTTCATACGTTAAAAGTTAAAATAAGCAAATAATTTTAAATGGCATGTTTAACGTTCGTCCTTTTTGATTTATAAAATACCACGCATACGCATTAAACTATTATAACTTTAAATTGAATTATTAGATGTAGTTACGGCCTCTAAAATTTGACACATAATAATATGTTTTTGCTGTCGTTTTTGAAAATCAGCACAATAATTATCGGTATTTTACACGTGTATTAATATGAGCTGAATGTAATTATATATTTGATGCAGTCATAATAATCATTTGCAAACCGTGCAAAATATAATTGTGTGAGATAGTGTGAGTTTTCAACACACAATAAAATAAACTTTCTCCTAAAAAACTGCTTTTAGTAGCTGTGAAAACTACATTTTACGATATTCTTCTTCAGTCGTTCCTCATTGACGAAGATCTTGACCCTCACGCAAATGGTCCTGATAAATAGCCAGAGGACGGACCGCCATACAACTCTGTCTTGGCACACACTTCTTGCTTCATTTACATTCATACATCGTTTCATACATACTCTTCTGTTATTCTGACTCTTTACATAACCCGATTCAAGACAGTTTGATTTACTTGATCGTGCCATGTCTTTCGGGCGTCCTCGACTTCTTCTTCCATTCACTTTCGCATCATATATTATTTTCACACTCCTTTCTTCGTTCATTCGCTCTACATGCCCAAACCATCTAAGCGTCCCTTTCTTAATCCTATCCATTACGCTCATATCAGCCTTGCATTCTTTCCGGATATCCACATTTGTAATACGGTCATACATGGTTTTACCGCACATCCGTCTCAAAGATCTCATTTCCACAGCATTCAGTCTACTTTCATCCTTCCTCTGCCAGTTCCATGCCTCACTACCATACATCAGGGTTGGTATAAGCACTCCATTGTGGACTGCTAGCTTCGCTTCTTTGGACAATTTCTTATTTGCCCCAACAGCGTTCAGTCCTTCATTAATGGAGTTTCCTGCATTCACCCTTCTTTCAATATCCCCATCGGACTTTCCGTCTCTTGTAAACAAAGTATCTAGTGACTATAAAAAAATAATTAACCTTGCACTTGACACAAAAAACATTTCGTTATCGTGATGATTTTAATAATGATATCAACAGTATCTGATTTAAAATTACGATTCTCCATATTTTTTTAATGCAAAAAAGATTTTGTCTCAGATAGAAAATATGAAAAAAAATGATATTTTTATTTTACTCGCCATAATTTTATCTTTAAGTTTTCTCAAAGAATCTGAAAACATAGACATCTAAACACAGTGCTTACATCGATGTTTGAACTGTGTTTAGATATCGAGCAGAATAGTTGAAGGAAAATTCTGTTTAGATGAATAATATCGGTGACGTGCCAACATACATAAATTTAATTGAGAAGTAGATAATTCATATATTGCAGCAATAAGAAAATTTACGTAAAAAATCTTAAATTTAAGTGGGTTGTAGGAATAAAAGCATGTAAAAGGATTTTTTGAACGAAAAAAAATTTTTTTTTGACTCCTCAAAGGTAAACTTTTCACCATTACCCACGTAAATAGTTGATACGTTATCCATTTTCTTTTTGAAATAAACATCAATTTCTCGTTAAAGCAAACATTTTTATTCTATTCAATGAGTTTATCATAGACTTTGAGATTTTCCATAGCACATTACCTCCCCCACACAATGCTCAGCTTCTGTACAAAAAGTCATAAGGAACAATATTTGACAAAGACTAATGTTTTTCAAGATTTTTTTCAGCATTTGTGTAATATAAATATACACATTTTTTTAACATTCACCTCATTTATTTATTCATTTTCATAAACGCATAGCTCGTTGAATTTCTGTGAGCTGGTATTCGAGCAGAAAGCAATATTGAAAATGAAATAAAATGTACTTATTTTTCTGGTAAACTAAACGTAACGTAGAGAGCTTTTTTATGTGATACCTAGCAAAAGCTCCGCTGCTCAAAGTCAGTAATTCATTTGAAAATATTGTAAGACAAAAGAAGTTAGCTGAAGAAAATGAAAAGTAAATTAACAAATGGATTACCCATTAGATTTTATTCAGATGTCTTATTTGAGTCTGAATAATTATTATGATTTCTATCAACGGGGTTAAACTTAGATAAACCAGTTTATCAGATCAGTTGATATAATATAAAAAACAAATTCTTAAGTTTATTCAGAATAACAATAAAATGTCTCTTTAAACATACTTTTATTTCATTTTAAGGGTATTCAATAATTTTGAGATCCGCAATCTTTTGATTCAGGGTATGTGTTCTCAAGTTCTAAGTTTTTAACAATTAAAATAACAAGCATTCTCGTCGTAATAAGTAAAGCATATGAAAAAAATATATATACTTGTATTTATATAATATTGAATTTTTTTTTTAAATATTGAAATTTTTTTAAATAGTAAAATCGTTAGTCATTAATACACAAACTCATCCACTTGCTCCAAGTATTCATCATTCACAACTATATTGCACGCTGTTCTCGTACTCTCTCTTTCAAACACCATCACTTTGGACTTACCTACATTCATCATCAACTCATTTTGCATACATACTTGGTTCATCCTAGACACGAGAAACTGTAGTTCTTCCATATTATCAGCAATCAGCACCGCATCGTCCGCATACAATAGGCAACATCTTTCACATTGAAAATAATAATTCTACACTTCCTCTAACGTTTTCCTTTAAACATATTGTTTTACAACAAAGTAAATCTAATAATAACTAGCAAACATAGAAACAAAAGAAAGAAAAAAAACAATTTCTATGTGGTATTGAAATTAAAACATATATTTTTATTTCTAATTTAATATTTTTATTTTTTTTAAATTGATAGTAAGTACTTTTTTTTTCTTTAATGCTTTTTTAACTTAATAAGAACATTTCCTTACCACCGAAAAAAGCTTACTGTGATACTACGAACATATATAATTTGTATTACTACCTATACTGTTATTACTATAAAGAGCCTACTACACCAAACTCGCTTGATTCGTAAAAACAATAAATACATACAGATGCAATATGTGTACGAATACATTCCATAATAAGTAAGTTTTCGCTGCTATTAACTATTCCTAAGTATACCCACGCACCAGCTTTGCGTATGTGAGATTTTTTGTTATAGTTACTTTTTACATAAATCTCTATATACATTTTTTTGTTGTTCATTATATTTCTAATTTCATTCTTTTTTTTCCATTATACTATTTTTTTTCTTCTTTTTACTTTCTGTTTATAAAAAAGCTAATATTTGTTTTTCATAAAATTTATGTAAAAAAAAACCTCTAATCATTCTCAAACCTTTCTCTGAGCCATAATTTTTGCTTACTTAACTTTGATTAAACTTTTAATAATCCATCTGTCAAGACGCAATCGATTAGTTTATTCAATCAATCAATTAGAAAATGTATTTATGGTTATAAAGTTTGTTTTGTAGAACTCCATTTTAATTTTTAGGTTTTTAATTTTATTTAAACAATAATTATTATTATTTTTAAAAAACAATTTTAAAAAACAATTTTTCAATTTTTTATCAAGCAGTTTGATAATGATAAAGAAAATGTATTTGCCAAACCCATTAATGTTTGAACCATTATTAAACGTTTAAATTTGTAATCGAATATTCTTAAATTTATAAAAAGTAAACAAAATACGTTCGCAATAAACGTGTTTGTATATACATACATATATTTAGTTTGTAAATTAGAACACACAGATTACCAAATCTAAATTAAGATGAAAAAAAATAAATAAATCCTGAATTATATACACACCAATACTGTTATTAATCAATGGTTCTTATAATTATTGTTATATTTTTGTGGCTCAAATAAACTGTTTTACTCCTGATTTTAAAATTACTTCTTCATACATCGTGTTTTTTTTTAAATTATTATTCTCACAAATCATTTTTCATACATGACGGTATGGTACGTACACCAAAGAAAAAAATAAGAAATATTAATCGGTGAATATAAAAGCAAAAACACAAAACAAAGAACAATAAACGACTATTGATAAATGAAGAGAAAAAAATGGCTCAGTAATTATTTAATAAATTTCTGACATTTTATTTCAAATCTTTGACATCTTGTACTCTTTATCTACTCCCTATACGACATATTTTAAGCAAAGTATCAAAGACAAACAAATAAATTCTTATTTGTAAAACCTCACACTTAATATTGTCAGCAAAAAGCTTTTGTTAAATTTGCCAAAATAACATAAAGGCGGCTACCAACATTTGTTTACAATAGGCCGACCCCTGCATTGTACAACAGGACTTGTATTAATCCCTTTTGGACTTGTGTATTGTGTCACCGACTGTGAGGGTTAATCACATTTTTTCTCCTCAATTTAAAGAATAATGTATTCATATGAATACCAAACAAACTGAAAACTATATGATAGGTAAGTAAGTCAACTCCTCATAACTCAATTTTTTAAATAAATCTTTGCTATATTAAATTAAATTAAATACGAAGAAGAATGTATTTCTCGTTTTTTTATATGTGCTTACACCGTACCAGTCTCGACTAGCACGAGCCGATGGGAATATGGTTTCTCCCAATTTGTAGAATTTCGTTAGGCTCAAGGAAATAAGAAGGAGATCGTAAAGAAGATGTAGAATTACCTGGCTATTTAAATCTGGTCACTCAACAAGGCTGATGCCATTTCAAGCAACTCTTCCATTGTTATTGGAGGTCTCTCACCGGACAATACGAGTATCTACTATTATTTTTATATATCTGTAATGTTTCTTAGAATATTAGGAGTTGATTATCACTTTAATTGTAGTATTTTACCAATGCTATAAAATCCTTCTGAATCTTAAAAAAACTTCTAATGCTAAACCCTTCCCTCCGTTTCTTCTCTGTACTTAATAAAAGTATTTGAGATTTTTCTTTTTTACCATAAATATTGTGTTAATATAGGTTTTTGGTTTTTACACTTTTGCTCTCCTCTTTTTATATATTTCATTTTCCCATTTAGTAAAAAAAGATAAAGTAAACGTTGTAATTAAACTCGAGTGAAGCCGGATAATAAATACTAGCAGCAAACAAAAAAGATTAAAGAAAACATTTATTTGAAGACAATACGGAAATATTTTTGTCATAATATTTGTTATATTATGAAGGCCTTAACAGGAAACTGGAGCCTAGCGTGTCATCTCACGCCCCCGACATGCATGTATATCCGGGTTTTCCTTCCATTCAGTTGAAAGGGGTCTCTTTATTTTATTATATGCTTCATAAATACTTTATGTACAGCTACGTAGATGTCAGAGAGACGAAAAATCCATTTTACAGTAGTCTTACAGTTTTCGATATCCAAATAAATTACTTATTCGTGTGAAAGAACTGAACAATGAAAATAAATATAAATCGAATATCCGTAACGCGTATTCGTGCGGCCCTCTAAATCATATTTTTACGATACCATTGAAATAGCGTAAAGAAGGGCTTCTTTCATACTATGAAAATCCTTCACGATCCGAAAAAATCACATGTGGACTGTAAACCTTTGTGATTCCATTTATTTGGGATAGATTTTACGAAGGCCTAGATATTGATAAAAAAGGGTGTTGTGCCTTACCTAACAACATTAAATATGATATCATCGCATCCGAGAAAAAAAACATTTCTCCGAAATATTTCAATCCAAATCTAATTAGTTTTTTTGCTTCTTTCTACTTCTGTCGTTTTCAGTTTTTTTTTACCGTGTTTCATGAGGTTTTCAGTGCTGTTGAAAATACTGCCGTGTTTCATAGTGGGATACCTACATCAATAGGATCATTGTATATTTACAAGCCCTGGATATGTTCATACCATTAGAGCCACACAATAAAAATTCCGCAGATCGTCATTGAAAACTAGACTTATTATTTATAACGAGCTTGTTTCCCCAAAGCTCACTTGATGTTAATGCATTAAAAATGCGACTAAATACCTTCAATTTTAATTACAATATGACTGTCTTGGGAATGTTCAAAATCCGTACATATTGTATGTTTTTTTTATTTATAGATGTTACCAGAGAAACGAAATTTCTTACTTTCGTATTTACATAATTAAATTTTTATCACTTATCAGATTTATTACTCTCATTTATATTTAGATAGAATTTTGAACACATTTACATATTATATTCATAGCCACATATATTTTACGTTAATTTTCTATATCATACTAGTAGTTACTACACGGCTTATCTCGAGTATCAACACTTTATTAAATAGATTTTTTTTATTTAAGATTTCAATTTTATTGACAAACAAATTATATTTCATAGCACTAAAGCTCATGATTTCGCTGAAAAAAAAAATCCAATGAGAAACAGTTGTGCAAATTTCGTATTGTCGGAGCTTACCGTTGTTTTGCTAGATAGGTATTTATTTTCACCCAAGTACCGAAGCTTAAAGCCTTTTTATAAAACTAAATGTACGGTCGTATGACGAATGACATGCAAAGATTGAAGAGCAGCTTATTCTTGAGGGGTTGTCAATCATCCGTTTAGATTCAAATCAAATAAGGGATGCTTTTTGCATTTCTTTGCCAAAAATATAAAAGATGGAAAAATGAAAACATTGTTTTTTAATAAACAAAATTACTTGTAAGTGTTTTCCGTTAAAATAGCGAGGAATATAATAAAAATTATTACTTTATCATCCAACTTTGTTAACTTATTGAAAACAATTTGTGATAAAGTTTTAATTGCATGTTTCACATGGTATCCTAACTGTTGTGAATTCCGTGAACAGGACATTTTGTCATTGAAAATCGAATGAAGGATGTTAGAAAACCCTCTCTACCCAACGTAATGCGCACAATAGACCGGTTAATTGTTGAAATTTGTTGAGACAATCCTTTTTCAGTTCTGGTTTTTTTGGAAACCCTTTCAAATCCCAAGAGTCGAAATATTCCGGGTTTTCCGGTGGATTTTTAACCAAGGTACCTACAGGATTAAGGTGCGGGTTTTCACCAGAGCACCGCAAATTTACCTGGCAAAAAACTGAAGGCGAGGATAGGATTCCGGGTAAACCTTAGCTGACATTTAAAAAAAGTCTACAGTACCCCCTCGAATTCGGTCGGGGATGTAAATAATGTTGTGCGGTCAGAAACTAGGATCCCCGAGGGTTTTTATTGTGATAGAGATTTTATTTTAAAAACATATTTTGCAATTTCGAATGCATAATGAACAGATTTACACTATGAAAATTCAAACATTTAAATGAAAAATAACAAAAATATTCTAAGGAATAAGAATAAGGAACGACTGAAGATATTATACAACAACTTGTTTTCTTTTTAAGTTCGTTTACGGCATATTTAAGACATTAAATCAAATTTTCTTCTACTTTCAATTACTATTTAATGACTTGATTAAGAAAGTAAGAAAAATAAATATATTAAAAGCAAACACACGGCTAAATGCATCACGTAGTTGAAAATTCCCGTATCTCGAGACACTCTTATGGACCTAGGAACAGTTTTCTTAACAGTAGTAGGTATTATTGGGTCTTCATGGGAGCTCCTAATTTCTGCGCCTTTATTAGGTTTATGCATTTTATTAATGTCAGTGTGATTAAAAAATGCGAGAAAATCTTTTGCTGGTAACTTAGAAGAAGCAAACAAAATTTTAACCTAGAAAAACAAACGAAAGTTTTAGTAATAATCATTAAATTTGATAATTACTTGGGTAAGTAGTAATAATTTTCACCTATAAGCAATACTAAACTGATAATCAACCGTATTACCCTTTTTCCTAATTTAGCTCTTCTGACCTTAAGCGCAACAGTCTTCCAGTTGGTCTTGAAATGGAATGTCTGAATTTTTAACACTTTATTCTTTCTAGAAAGGTCTTCGTATATCAAACTCGTCGATACTTTTGGAATTAGCATTTTAAGGTACAATAAGAGATTGTTAACTCTATCATTTTCAGGTATTCTATCAGAACGACGGTGATATTTAGTTTGGGAATCCATAACATAAAGGCACATATCTCCTGGAGCATTAATTTTATAGAAAAACCCGATGTTTGCCACAATCAGAGCTTCTGCTACATCCTTATACATCTTAACACTGTATTTGAAATTACAATTATCTTTAACCATTCCCAAGGAGTAATACAAATAGGGTGTGTTAATATATTCATATCGAATGGAAGGCTGAACTTTATACCTAGTCATTTTGGTTAAGCACTGCGTTGAAAACATTAACAAGAAAAGCAAAAGGAAAAACATTTTCCGAACCGCAATTTATTAGCGAAAACAATGACAGAAAACTGTTTAAATGTCAAATTCTTATTTCGTTGGAATAATTTTGTTTTTTCTTCCAATTTTCAAATATGTGAAAGTCTACAAAAGTTTTTTTTCTGGTTTAAAACCCCAATTACCTACCTACACGTAACGTGAATTTGAAACTCTAGCCCATTTAAATTAATTACTTAATCAATATTCTACTTCTTTATAGATATTGTGGCGAATTTTCACGAGACCACAGTACTCACATAGATGCATTGCTTGTATATACCACGTTTCAAAAGCATCCACAGTGAAATTGAAACAAAAATCGTTTTTACTGTAATAAAAGAACACAATGTAAAACTTTTCATAGAACTGCGGAAACTTTACGAATATTTAAATTCAACCAACGTATACACTTCTTGTCCTTTTTTCGCTAATAATAATAAGTAGGTTTATTTCCTTCCTATTTTATGTTTCTTTTTTTCTGAGTGTGCAAATCTTTTATTTTCCTTTGTAAACTGCACACTATCGGGACCTACTTACTAAGCTAAATGACATTACTTACTGGATGTTTAATATATTATATTTGCGAACCAATAATTATTATTTCTAAACATTACGCTTATAATCTGGGGCTGTTTATATCCAAACCAAATGTCCAACCATGGAGGACTAGTGCTTTTCTTCATACTTCAAATATTTACATTGAGGATAATAGCGTTTACATGAATCACGCATTTGAAATTCCGTTTGAAACCTAGTTCCATCCAAACCTCCATTTCAAACGTAGTTCCATAAAACCACCGTTAAAAAGGATGAGAGAGATCATGAAGTTTGTTTGATAGACTAAGGTTATTCATCAAATAAACCCGAAAACAGTTTACCTGTGCGAACAATAATAGAAAGGTCGAGTAATAGACGATAGGGTATCGGTGACTTGAATAAGATGGGGAAATACCTGTGTTTGATTAAAGATTGGAAAATAATGTAGTGTTCTGTTAAAAAATATTCAAAGACCTTAAAATAATAACAATCTTCCTATATCAAATAATTTAACCTTTTAACTGCGGACTTTGGAGCGTGCGATCTTACTCCCTGTGCGGAGTTTATTTTAGAATCGACAATTTAAGTTAAAATAAATATAAATAAAGTCTTACCTTCATATTAGAAGCACAAACATTTTTTTATGATGAAAGCTGAAATGTCAACAATGCTTTAAAACAATTAAACTATCACCAACGCATTTATTTCTTACGTAAATAAACAATAAACTACACCAAGTCAATATTTTCATACTACGTAACATAATGTATAGTCTGTTTTACTTTTGTTTGCGTCTCTTTACACAAAAAATATTATTAATTTTATTGAAAATAATTGACAATAACGTTGTCGTGTATATTAATATCACTTTATTATAAATTGTTATTTAAGTGTTAGCTGTTTGTCCATGTATTTATTCATTATCAACAATGAGTTCGTTCATAAGTTTCATTCGTTTCGGCATTGTTACAAAAATGTAACACACTATTGATCGATAAAAAAGTATCTCGCGGCATAATTTGCGAAAATATTGGACTAAATAATAATGGATTCGTAGACCAATATTCATTTACAGAGAGTTTTTTTTTATTTCTGACCATCAACATTGTTAACGCAAAAAATAAATATAACTTATCAACTGTGAAGGTTTTCCACTAACGAAGTCTCGAGCAAGGTCCAATATCAGCACTGCTCATTACATCATTATGATACCTATTTGTTTCGAATACAATCTTCTCCATTATATCATTGGACAAAAAATGTAAAAATATATCTGATTCACTGCAACTAGCGTCAAAATGTACTTTTACACCTGCGTATTTACCGTCGAACACGTGAATCCTAGGACTGTGGTGACCGCCTACCCATGTAAGGGGTTTGTGATTTGGTTTACGAGATAAACTATCAGATGAACTTGTGGATGGTTGTGGAAAGGTTAACGATGCTGGAATAATATTAGGTTCACATGGAACGGACTCATTTTCGGATAATAATTCAACTTCAGAATCTGATCCACTCTCACTGTTATTATCCTCTGAATCACTGTTCATTATAAAGTTCATTATTTCATCATCTTTCCCAAACATATTATTATCTCTAGTTTGATCCATAATAAAATATTTAAATGTCCACTTAATATTACAATTAAATAACAAGTAATGCTTTATGAACGTCAAGATAAACCAATATAAGAAACGCACTTCTCAAAACACAAAAGATATTAAGATAATTATTTAATCACTTCAGAGACGTAATGTGAATACGGTCCACTGTGTCAAAACTGTTTAGATAACAGAATAAACAAACATATTTCCAACGCCGACGATTAATTCTAATGTTTACTTTATTTCGAGCTAATGTAAACAATCTCAAATACGAGCAATAAGTTCTAAAACAGACTATACACGGCGCTACGTCAAGTGCGCATCGCGACAAATTCCGACTGCGGCCGCCCGAGAGATGGAAAAATGATCAGGACATGACTTTATAATAATAATATTTATATTTGAAAAATTCCCCTTTCTAGAGGACAAATGTATCTATCGAATGAACCAAAAAAAGATTTAAAAACATGCATAGAGATGTCACTGTAAGAGAGAAAACATTGAAAACGTCTATGCTCGGGACCCGCAGTGGTGGCATCGCGTCCGTTCCCGTCTATGCTCGGTATCCGCAGTTAAAGGATTAAAATGGTTGAATTTTGTCTTCATTACTCTTTATTAGTTTAAGACAACAAGTATGTAGTATAAACTGTGCACATAATCGTGGAAGTAAATAACATTTTAAGTGCAACAAATTAAAACTCTTATTTCTTGTTTTAAAGGACCATCAGAGTGTCTATAGCCAACTTGAAAAAATATGAACCCCCCCAACATCCATCATCCGTTTTGACGAATACATTTATTTTATTAATGTATTTTTTCAGTATAAACCTTCAATGTATGTATTTTATTTGGAATGTGAATACTTTTACATTATCAAATTTAAGTTTTTTTACAAAATGTTTTTTTTTGTATTTTAGAATTGGAAACAATACTTCATATCATTTTTGAAGGGTGAAGCTTTATTTAAAATATGTGTAAAATTGCAATAAACGCTAAGAATTCATACGTTCAAAATGCATTGCTGCGTTTTTCTAATGATAATTTTGTAACTTAGGCAAGACCCGTACAATATGCACTAATTGAAAAAAATGAAAAAAAAACTCTTGTTACAGTAGTTAAGACCAACCCAGTTTATTTCATTAAACACTACACTTTGCACGGAATTTTCTGCAGCGTATAAATCTTAAGTATTCGTGTGGGGATTGGTAGCGAAGTTATAATTAGCATCATAAACATGTAATGCGACGACTGACTTATAATTAACTTGTTTGTAAGTAAATAATAAAGAATTATAGTAGCGTTTTAAAAAAGGTACAACTAAATTATGAATGTTATAATAATATGAAAGATTTTTATCAAGTTTCGTTCTGATTATCAAAATTCGTTTGATGGTATTTTTTAACATTCCATTTAAAGAATATCATTCGAAAAATATTTTTTAGGAGTACTGATTGCCCTTGCCCAGCAATTTTTTTATCAAACTACTGTGTTGAAACAATTTTTCACATATAGTTTTTTTTTTTTAAATTGGTTTTTCGTATAAATCACTTTTTAAGATTATTAGTTATATGGTGTTTGAGAAAGACTCAACCGCATAGATTTTTATATAATTTAAAACAGAAGCTATAAACCCTAAGATTTGCAATAAAGACCTTTTAACTAAACATAACTTATTGTTCCAATAGGTTTAGTCCTTAGCTCAAATGTAAATAGACACGTCTTACTCTACACTGAAATTCCAGTAAACTTGATTGAAATCACCTTAACTTCAAAAACGTAAGTTTTTGGAAATAGATAATTTCATCAATTCAAACAGAAATATTTAATAAATAAACCTCTTCAAAAATTCAAAATAATTTTTTTTTCCAACCTCGACGTTTTTATTTAATAGAAATTGTTTACTTTTCGTTTTTAACCACTTTTTATTTAAACACTATTTAAAGTAAGTGTTTACATATTACGAGGTTATCGTTTTAAAGAAAAGTACGTGTATACTAATTACGTTGATGCAAATGAATATTCGATAGTTTTTGTGTATCCAGTAACGTACAGCTGTGTTTGTATGTTCTGTTTTCTTGCTTCAGTTAATTAGGTTTTGTTATTGTGTGTCGTGAGTAACTTATTAGTTAACTTTGTTTATGAAATCGTAAAAATAGCTGAGACGTAAGCGCAAATTGAAAGCTTGAAACCTTGAAAAGCTTGATATTATATAATCTTTGCCAAAACACAGATATCTTTAGCGTGAAGGGAAAAAAATAAACATCAAAATTGTACATTATTTTTATGTAATCTAAAAACCTTTGTTATATTATATATTTATACATAAAATTAACAAAAACAAAATTTAAAAGAAAACATAATTTAATTTATAAGAAACACGGAAACCTGACGAGAAACGCAAAACGGCTTATATTGCCTGAAATGAAAAAATCAACCACATGAAAATCTTTTATTTACCTACTAAACCGTCTTACTCTACACTGAAATTCCAGTAAACTTGATTGAAATCAATAATTTCTCTTAATTCAAACGAAATATAGAGAATATTGGAATGCGCTTTTTTGGACGTATTTTATAAGCTCGTTTTTTGTTTTTCGAAAAGTATTTATTTATTCAAATAAACGCTTTCCCCTTCAAAGTTGATATAATCCACTTTCGGACTTGGAATGCGCTTTTCGGTATGGCCATCAGCTCGTTTTTCGATTCTCATCAATTTGGCAAAACGCTTTCATTGGTCTCTTCAGTTTCGAGGAATAGAGTTGCAGAGAGCCAAATCTGGGAATACGGTGGTTGATGCATGATTACGGTGTTGTTTTCGGACAAATAATCACGAACAAGCATTGATGTGTGAGCTGGTGCATTATCGTGATGCAAAATCCATAATTTGTTTTTCCACAATTCCGATCGTTTGAGCCGTATTGCTTCACGCAAACGTTGCATAACTTTCTTGTAGTAATCCTTATTAACCGTACAACCTTTTGACAATAACTCATGATGCACCACGCCATTGTAATCGAAGAAAACAGTGAGCAAAACCTTCACATTTGATCGAACTTGGCGTGCTTTTTTCGGTCTTGGCTCTTCTGGCCGCTTCCATTGGGATTATTGAGCCTTAGTTTCGACGTCATAACTATATACCCACGTTTCATCACCAGTTATGACCCTTTTGAGCAAATCTGGATCATCGTTGACGTCATTCAACAACTCCTGAGCGATACTAATGCGACGTTGCTTTTGCTCAAAATTTAACAATTTCGGAACAAACTTCGCTGCCACACATTTCATGCCCAAAATATCCGAGAAAATTGCATGGCATGAGCCGATTGATATGCCAACATCCTCTGCAACTTCCGTAATAGTGATTCGACGATTTTCCAAAACCATTTTCTTCACTGTTTCGATGTTTTCTTCGTTTGTTGACGTGGTTGCAACTCCAGGACGCTCATCGTCATTAACATCTTCTCGGCCTTCTGTAAAGCGCTTGTACCACTTATAAACACTTTTTTGAGACAAAATAGACTCGCCGAATACTACTTGACTATAGTGAGTTGGAGCACTTTATTCCATTTTTAACGCAAAAGTTAATACATATTCTTTGATCCATTTTTTTCAAAAGTAAAAAATCGAAGAACACACAAAAACGTGACTAACCTTTCCAGTTGTCAAAAACAAACCACTAATCCAAAATGGCTGATAATGCTAACATATGATAAACATATGTGTTCCAACATAACAAAAAAAAACGATAATCGAATGTACACAGCCCGCGAAAATTCAATATTCACCTTTTTTTTCGAACAGGCGTACACAACAATTTAAACTAGCTCTAACTAACTAACTAACCATCACGCCCTTTTCTCTGCAGGGGTAGGCAGAGAGGACGGACAGCCATATAATTCTGTCTCGGCACACACTCCTTGCTTCATTCACATTCATAAAATGTCTCATACATATTCTTCTGTTATTCTGATTCTTCACATGACCCGATTTAAGTATTTGATTAACTTGATCGTGCCATGTCTTTCTCAGGCGCCCTCGACTTCTTCTTCCATTCACTTTCGCATCATATATTTTAGCTCAATATATCTAAATAAATTTGATAATGGTGCATCAATTTAATCAAAAGTGAACGGTTTTAATATTGATACAAAAGCTTTATGCAATTTTTATAGCGGTATGTGTACGGATACCTTTGTAAAGGAGATTTTTTCTAAATATAATGTGATAAACTGAGAAATCCGTTTAGTTAGGATATTGTTCACTATGGATCCCGGTGAATCGAGAGTCTACTGTACTTGAACAAGGGAGAAATGCGGTAGCCGAATCAAAGCTAACCGCGAAGCTCTTTCAACAAAAGTCCCGTCGAACAATTGCCGTTGTCTCAGTAAGATACAACATCGAATTATTATTACTCAGGCGATACTAGGTGACACGTAAAATAAATTCTGGTTATTTTGAGAGAAAATGGAGGTGAAGTTTATTCAAAAGTTTCCGTCGAAACAGGTGTTTTTTGTCTTCAAACACAGACATTATTTTTATTTTGCTTTAACAAATAAGCCTGCCTCAGATATATATTTCTTTGTTAGTTTTTTTACGGATGTCACATTTTTTCATTATTTATAACCCTTCAAGTAAAATGTAAGAATTCTGTGTATACAGCGTCACTTTACAGACCCCTAGCAATATTGTAGTTCAGGACGACATTTCTTTGGCAGTGTGTACAATTTAAGGATCAATTATAATCTAGGAATTATTATTTTCGTCAATACATTTTGGCATTAATAATAATAAATAATAATAATATTTGGACGATTTGTACAGCGCCGTTTTTGTGAAAAATCACCTCAAGGGCATTGTTTAGTTTTTCGAATTAAACTGGTAAACTAGTTTTTTTTGCAACATGTAAATTTGCTAAATCCTAAATGCTTAAAAAAAATTCCCATTTGCTGAGAAATAATTTTACACAGTGCTTATTAGTTTTTTTGTTTTGCCTAAACATGTTTTTTTTTATCAATAGTACATGAGAAATACATCATTAAGAAAAGTGTTTGTTTCAGACCGTACATCTCCATTATACCATTCCGAATTTTCAAATTTATTCATCGGTGTAATTTTTATGGTTTCCGGTAGCGCATTATAATATTTGTTCCCTTTTTAAAACAAACAGTTTTTCGTATCAAATTTATTATTTTTGTCAGTCTGATTTCTTTTCACGTCCTCGTATTATGTCTGTGAATATCCACATTGTAAATAATTTTGTCAGAGAAATATTTAAATAAATATAAAGTGAACGATCACCGACAGGCCAGCACTTCACTGATAATTTGCTATTCTGCTGACAGAGTGATTATCTTAGTGAGTCAGCTTTATCTATATTAAGTATTTATTTTAATTATTTTTTAACGTACCAAATCGAAAATTTTGTTTTTATATTTATTAACAATCAAACGAAAAAAAAAAAAAAAAAATAGCACTACTTATTACAAAGGTGATCATCATCAGGGTACAAAATTGAACTAAACAAAAATAGAGTGTGGTTATATATACCCATAAATACAGAGGGAGAATATAATATAAAATAACACAAAAAAGAGAACAGTAAGAAAACAAAAGAATAACATTTTGCCTCTTCCATTTAATATTGTCTGTCTCTTTCTCTCCGTTCCTTTGTTGTAATTTAAGTTATTAAATTTAATTTTGTACTCTTATGATGCTTAGGCTAAGCGAAACCGGTCGGTCATAAAGTTTAAATAAAATCTGTGGTCTTATACAAAGTTATTATTTCATTTTCATTGAATTTTTCAAACCATAAAATGATTGCTTTCTACGAAAATATAGTAAGAATATTGTTCTACAGTTCTACAAAAATCTCCATAATTATACGTTATGTTGCTGCGCCATTTTGCATTATCACGTAACCTCATCGCGTTTCCTCATCATACTACCTCACCATGTCACTTATCCTATCCCTTGAACTTGTTACTCCATCATGTTACCTCAACACGTTACCTCATCATGTCACTTTATTAAGTAACCTCGTCAAACTTTCTCACATTTTTTTCTAATGCCATTACCTTATCCTGTTACCTCGTCATGTTTATTAAAAAAACACATTTTTCAACAGTTTCACCTGTAATACTTTCAAAGGCAGCAAAATAAACTCCTCCAATTCACCCGGTGTTTTCACTAATTACAACAATGTCTTTCGACTGGCAATATTTTGAGACGAGTGTCTCAAGTTTGTGCTTAAAACGTTTTTTTTATTATTTTATTCAACGCTTCCCAAATAAAAAGCGTAAATTGATAGGTACCTACGTAATTTAAAATCAATTACTCAACTAATTCAGCTTTGTAGAAATTTTTAAAGAAAAATTAACATTATTGTCACTCGCTCGTTTTTCTACACTCTAATTCGAAAGAGATTCAGGTTTCTCGAAATTTATAAAACGAATTATTATGCAAATCGGTTTATTTATTCTTTGTTTGAGACATCAGGACAACTGATACCGTAAGAAAGCGAAGCCTTTTAAAATTAAATCCATTTCATTACAAACTTGAAAGCTTAGCTTTGTTTTGTTTCGATGGCTGTTAAATGGAACTCCGCATTCAAATAAATATAAAATCAAACGGATGTTAGTTGATTTGCTTTGAAATGTAATTGATCAAACTCAAAACAACAATATTTTACACTCCAAATTGATGCTGAGTCGGAACTTAACCTCTTCCAACCACATTTTACCATACAACATAATAAACAACAATCTGGCATACTTGTTATACCACATTGGGTTCTACCACAACTAGGATGGCTCGAATTTAACATTTAATTACCACCTTTGAAGCCCCTTCAACTTTTAGGAATTCTGTTTTTTTTTCTTATTTTTTGCGGTTTGTGTAAATTAATGTATTTTCCCCGCAATTATTGAAAATATACGTGGGTAGGTACTAAATATTGATTTTATCCTTTTTTAAGAAATAACATCAAACTCATGAAATATTTTTTTAAATTTAAATATAAGCTTTAGTAATAAGATGAAAAGCACGAAAATTGTATTTGGTATGGAAAGCAATTGATTGAACTCATAACTTAGACACAAACTATAATAATCAAAGAAAGTGGGCCTTAATAATTTTGCAAAATCATATAATTTTAATAAAATTTCCAAACGAGACGCACAGATCGGAAACTCTACGTTGTCAATTTTTGTATTATGGTATTTACTCATTGATGTAAAAGCTTTACAAATGTTTTACAATGGACAATACGAAGTTGAGAAAAGTCTTTAAAAGTAAAGACGTCTTTGAAAGTCACATACCTTACATTTTCAAATTTACGACATTAATTTATAGTTTGCGAAGGTAGGACCTACCACTTTGGTGATAAAACAGCGAAGTTATTTAATCAACCGTACGTGCTACGAAGCTCAAACTTTCTTGACGTCTCTGGACAGAAATCACGGATAATTCCTCACTTAACAAAGGTCGATGTCGTCTAAAATTTGACCTAAAACGAAACGACG
Organism: Drusus annulatus; assembly: GCA_022651775.1. Lineage (NCBI taxonomy): Eukaryota > Metazoa > Arthropoda > Insecta > Trichoptera > Limnephilidae > Drusus > Drusus annulatus. The sequence goes on along the minus strand of JAGWCC010000005.1, from coordinate 2,345,875 downwards.
AACTTTGGTAAAAAATCATTATGGTTCCACTCCGAAGGAAGTTACAAATTTCTGAGAACTGCCGAGTAACATGGCAATTGCTCAATTATATATTTCTGCAGTGTGCCGAGCATGCTGATATTAACCTTTTTCGGTGAAGGGCGGACCCTATCCGATAGCTTTGGCACCCTTATTCAGCTCGTGCGTCTCGATAAAAGGTAATGTCCAAACAAAAACGTTTTTTCTTTTCAACACAAAAAGTTTTCTGAACCGAAAGGGTAACCATTCTATTTTGTTATAATCTTAACTCAAAATCGAAATTTTAAAGGTACCTACAGAGTCGCATAAATATAAATCAGGGCGTTTTCAAAACTTATCAAAAATTAGTACGCTTGGTATGTAAGTATGCTGGGTGGAAGTAGTGATAGGACGAGTATTTTAATACGGCCGTATCATTAGATACTTGCCCGAAATAACGATTTATAAGCGCATGGTTAACCATTTCGTGAACATACCTAGATATGTTAATATTTATGCTTCTGTCATTTATCTATAACTATATGTATATACTGTTTGCTTAACAACCTTCTAGTGAAATTCACTTGTATAATATTACTGTTCGGTTTTGCCCGAGTTTCAATACGGTTTTTTTTTAATTATAACAAAAAAATAATCTTGCAAGCAGCATTATGGTGGAATGTTTAATTTCTATGTACAAGTATGTTCAGAAGTTCCATAGCTCTGATTGAAAATGACGTTGCAAGCTTAAAATAGTTGTTTCTTTGACCTATACTTAGCAACTGCAGGCAGAAAATGGTTGTGGAAAGTTTATCAAGAATTTTTCTGCTTCAGACATCAGACAAACAAAATGGTGTTCGGTTTTATAGTTAATATTCAGTAAAACAACGTCGAAATCAAATTTAAGGGCTGACATTAAGCATCGCACGATTACTCCTGTTGATTCAAGTCGCGTCGAAGCTAAAGTAAGGATACAGTCAGCGTGTTCTCAACAACTCCTCATGGTAAAACTTGTTAATGTCAACCAAGATTTTACAAAATTTTGTATGGCTTTTACCAACCAGGAAGTTTCAAATCAGTCATTCACGAGCGCGACACATCACACCCAATCAGATGCTCACTCGTTGTGTGTTAAAAGAAGAATCTTCCTTCTACCCGATAATATAGCTGATGCCTCCTTCTGCACCTCTGGGATTCAATATATTCATATGACATGAACATTTCAGTTCATTCTCGTCAAAGCTAATATAAAAATATAATTAACGTGGATTAATCAACTTCTCCCACTCAAGTCATTCATTCGCCGTGCGAATCATATCACACCCTTTCAGATAATACTTGCCTTGTGCTTGAAGTGGTTTCTTCTCTACCTGAGGAAATAACTGCTGCCCCCTTTTGCGCCCCACGGATCCAATTTATTTTCCACTAGTCCCAACTTTGTGAGCGTTATTACGGTTATTCGGACGGATTACTACCGAATCACGCCGCGTGTTCTCAATCACCACTTCCCATCGAGAATATTACGAGTTTTCTTCTAATGAAACGTACGAGAACGGGTAGGTAGCTTCTAACATACAACTATAACATACAATCAACTTTGAACTGAACACCGCAGTCACTACATAACTCTAATTTTAGTAAAAAAATAAATATATATACAAATCATACAATTTTGAAGTATTTATAAAAATGTATTTGTTTTAAATACTTCTTTATGTTTTCGTAGAAAGCAATCACTTTGTGGTTTGACATATTTAAATAAATGAAAAAATAACTTTGTTTAAGACCAAGGATATATATATATATACTTTTTCATTGATAATTGCATCCATAAAGCTGTCTATGTTTGTGATTGTGTTCGGACAGAACTTTGTTTACAAATTTAAAGAAGAATACCAGTATTTGAAAAAGTAAACAATATTATTAATGATTTTCAAAAAAATATAAGATTGATAATAATTACGGTTTTTAAATGAGTTTATGTGGTTGTTAAGATAAAGATAAGGACCGGAGTTCGAGTTTCAGTCGCAATCTAATACTTTTTATTTTCTGTGTCTTTTTCTATTCCATATACTTTTAATCTCGTTTATATGGTTTCAAAAAATAACGTTAAAATAATTTATATTATAATTGTCAGTTATATTATTTATTTGAAGAACAAAACCTGTTATCAGGGGAATGGTGATTTTTATTGTACATCCTTGCGTTTTATTTTCAAAAACTCATATTTTTCCTAATTAGATGACATTGAACCATGAATTATTTAGGTTCTGCTATCTTTATGGTATACTTATTTTGCCTTTTTGTTTTTCGAAGGCATTATAAAAATTAGGCGAACTTTATGTTTACGAAATTCGAAACGTAATTTAATTTTACATTGTATTAACTACAAAGCAGAAAATCTGTTTTTGTTTCCAACTACTAACTCTCAAACCGCGATCTCTCCTGTCATGAAATTTGCACGACGTTTGTCTTGTATTCGTAAGCTCTGTGTGAAATTTAAAAAAAAAAAAAGTCAAAAGAAAATAATTTTCTGATAACAACATTATTTTAATCAAGATCCATGGAGCTTTAAAACATTTATGTTACCATCAAAATATAAGACAAGACATCACATTACTTGTATTACTACTTGTTCTACTAAAACAATTCAATTATTTAACAACGACAAATAGTATTGCAACTCAACGAACAAAGCAGTATCTACTAACTGAAAATAAATGTAGGAAAAATTGAGATTACCTTAATTAACATTGTCAAAACCTTAAAATGCTCCTAACCTTTTACTTTTACTAACCAACTGTTATGCAAATATACGCCATCAACCATACTTCAAAGGTTGAATGAACATGTCGTTTTTTTTTTTTAATTTACATCACTCGAAAATATGAATTCACATAATTATAAAGTTTTCATGAAGTGTTCTCTCTGAAACTGTTGATGGACTTTTGAAAGGGGGCGAAATTTTCGGAGGAATTCCACTCGCAAACTTTAGTGATGTTTGTGCTTTTCATCTCTTTAGAAAGTTGTGACCAATTCAAATAAACCACTTCACTCTAGTAAATAACAAATTTTATTTCAGCCTGAACCGAAGCCATTAATACTGGCCCTTCAAAATAATATGGTGAGAGGAAAAACTGAGTCAAATTCAGGTGCAATTTGTATAATTACGAAAGATTTGTAATGTCTAATAAACTGTTAAGTCACTACCAATATTGTTATTTTTTTTTTATATGTAGATTTACATGTAAGATTGTCATAAAATGACACAGTCTTTCGGTATAAAATATTGTTCGCCGTACCGTTTATTTTTTTATATGTCATCTTTGGGAATGTTATATGTGAAGGGTGTTTTTAAAGAAAGGTGGAATTGAAACTCAGTTTTGATGAATGCCACGCTGCAAGAGGGAGGAAACATAACTTGCGGATGATCTCAAAGTCGAGCTGTTCAACACAAAAATGAATCGTAGAAATTACTCGTTTTCAATTCTTTTCCATTTTTAAATCCTTAAAATACAATTTTTTTTAATAATTAACCTATGACAAAACTGTAGGCATTTTAGTAGTTAAAGAATAGCTTATGATACATGTGGTATTGTTGATTAATACTAGTCGGCTATCATAAACAACTTATTTAAATAAATAAAGTAGCTTAAAATTTTATAAAGTGGTTCATTCACGCAGTGCCATTAGTGGGACTGCAGGCTTAAGGGGAAATTGCGACTATAATGTGACAAACTTTTTAAATTAAGGACAAAATTTTGTGAACGCTTCGAGTGGAATAATCATGCCCGCTGTAACTTGTGCTCGAAGCTGTTTCTCCTTAAGCCGATAAGAAAAGTTTCTTCGCAAGAAAAGATTACATACAATATCAGGCGTTGTTTATACGCTTTCCATTGTTTCATTTTAAAATGTCAGGAAATGTCGTTAGCGATGATGGAAATCAAGGAATGATAATGCTTTGGCGATTTGCTAGGCCCATAATCGTTTTTGCGCTTAAACTACACGTTTTTATGAAACAATCGAAATGATTTATTTTGTTGAATTTTGTTTATATTTACTTGTAATGTTTTTAAAACTACGTTCTAATATGGTTAGACAACGGAATAATCCGCCCGTATCGGTGAGCTAGAAGCGATGTCAGGGGTGATGTCTTTAGTAGGTCCTCCAAGCGAGATAGAAGTGTTTTACCTATTTAATAATAGGTATATCTTAATTATGCTTGAAAGAAAAAATAGTTTCAACACAATAAGTACATTAGTCGAAAACACAACATGTGCAGTATGGGGCCATTTGTAGGCAGGGCAATTAAAAAGTAATATTTGTTTGAGAACTTTTCTGAAACAATCCCGACACATATGTAGTTTTAAATCAATTGGTTATCGTAACAAAATTTATGACTTTAATTAATTCTAAGTTCGATGAATAGTCACAACATCTGCATGAAGTTTATTATTGTTTGCCATAAATTAGAAGAAAACTACCAAAAAGTTAACAAAATGAAAGCAACGTTCATATTGAAAGTTGCCCTCCATGAAAGTTGTATTTAAATGAGATCTTATTAAATCATCAGCTCTGTCATAAGTTTTAGAACTGCCTGACTAAATGGGCTATTATCGAAAATAATAATGCTTACAATATATTTGTGCCAAATTTTGTTTCGATAACAAAAGATTTTATGGCAGGATTATGCTTACTTATCTTCTTCTCTAAATATAAAAAATACTGTTTGTCTGTCTGTTTTCGATTTTCTCGAAAATTACGAGACCGATTTCGCTTAAAATAACACATTTTCTTATAATTATTTTCGGGAATGCTTAGAGAGTAGTTTTAATTAAATCTAATATGTAAAACTCTTACGATAAAATTATAAAATTAAAATGAAAAACATCGAACCCGCCATGTTGTATGGAGGTTCTCTATACCAGTGGTCCCCAACCCATGGGCCGCGGCCCGATACCGGGCCGTGGACCAAATGGTACTGGGCCGCGAAAAACATTTTTAAAAAAACCTCCTGAGTGTGGGGGGAAGGGGGAAGGGGGACTTCCCCCTTCCCCCCACACTCAGAGGGCCGCGGTAAAATTATCAAACGATGACCGGTCCGCGGTGACAAAAAGGTTGGGGGCCACTGCTCTATACAAATACCGCTCTCTGACATATTACAATATATTCCACAGAAAAGATTTGTTTGGGTAGAATATTTTCAAAATGGAAAACACAATTAGGTACCTACTTAAGATTGTTTTTTTATTATTTTTTTTTCCATGAATGAAGGTTTGTTTGGGTAGAATATTTTGAAAATGATAAATGACCTACTTAAGGTTTTATTTTTAAATAAGTTTTTAGAAAGAAATTAAATAAATGGAACATAACATTAAACAAAACTTATCACATATAACGAACCCAAAGACATATAACAAGAATTCCAATGTGAGCTCGATTGGACAAGCAAGAAGCAATTATTTCTTAATGTAGGTTCTAACGCAAATGAAATTCTTTTATAAAGATTTTTATCAGAAATTCCGATTCAGGAACGGTTTATTTCGATTCATACAGATTGCCTTATATAAAATTAGGGACTCCGGATCGGAGAAGCTTAAGCGCCGTTTGATTGGTTCTGAGTAAAATGGCTTCAAATACTGAATGAATTATATTTCTTAAATACATAGAACGTTGAAAAAATTATATTATTTTTTCTTGCAAACAAAATATTAATGGTCTCAAAATAAAAATCTAAATACATCCTTACACGTTCAAATTAGCTTTTTGTGTTGTTATTGTGGCTTAACAGACAATTTATTCGTAAATCTATTTACAAAACTCTTACATGTGATATTGGCGTATGTGACGTATAAGACTTTTTGGTTCTGATAGCCTCAAATAAAATATCTGATTCCCTACGGATTCAATCGAAAAATAGAAGGCATGTTGGTTCTTGATGGATTTCTGAGTTATTACGTATTTTTAGTACATTATATTGATGACGAATTTCAAGACCTGTACATACCTATTCAATATGCATGTATGCAGATGATGCGGAGACCTCCTTGAAGCACGCTCGATTAAAATAAAATTCACTAAGAGGAACAACTTATTCAGCTAGCGTTTGGACGGATCAAGTTTGAATCCCACGGCGGGATCCGTACCCTTTTTAGCACGTGGAAAGAAAGATATTGGCCCCATCAATCTTAACGCTGCCAGGATGGACTCCCTCTTGATGGCGTTTTGCAAAAATGAGACCTTATATCCTCCATTAATATTTCAATTTAATATTTGTATTTATTTATTTTCTTACGAATTTATGTTTTTTTTATTATTATTATTGTGTGTATTACAATTTGTATTTTATTATTATTGTGATTGTTTATTATTATCAATTACGAAAGGTATTGCATTGCACTACTTCTGCATACCTTCTGGAATAAAATTTTATTATTATTACGTGAAATGATTAGGATTTTCTATGGAGTCAACATTAAACATTTTAACTAATATCAATTATTTTATAAACATTTAGAGAAGAAAATAATGAACATTTCCGACAAAAAAATCATCTACTTTTACATGGTTCAGAGTTTGGGGGGTTGAGAGGTTTGGAGACTAGGAGGCTGGGTGGTATAGTCTAATTCTCTGGAGTCAAGTTTTAATGGCACACATTCAATCTATCCGCAGCCTAGAGATATTTTGATCGACGGCTCCTCATATAGCGGTATTCAGTCAAAGCAAACAATTTTACCAGGTTCTTGCACATAAAAAATGCATGTCATTTATGGGGTTTTAAAACGTTATCACTTTTTATAATTTAGCGCTACCTGCCCACGCAGTGTAGATTGTAGGTGACAAAACTTTACAATCACGCGAGCACACCAAAATTGCTGCTAACGCGTAAACTGGCTTCTTTGGATAACGCGAAACATAAATTATGTGGAAACCAAAAACACTTTTGCCAAGTTATTTAACAAAATAGGTTGTGTTTTCAACTGTAAGTCTGAATTTCATACAAATATTGAAACGGAAAAATGACATTACCCACATTCTTTCGCTGGCAATGATGGTAACAATATACTATTCGGGAGAGCGCACGATTGTTGTATTTTACTACGAAGCCAGGGCATTGTGTGAAAGTGAAGTGTGGCAGCCTATGCGGTTTCAATAGGCTCTCTTATAGTTTATTATGATCATTTATGCTGGGTGTTTGTCAATGTAGATTATTTTTATTGTACCACTATGACGTTGTGTGTAAATCCCAATAATTATACGTAAATGTTTGATTTTTTAAATAACTGACAACCGAAGTCATAAATAAGGACAGTCACTCATTGAGATAAAAACTATTTTACAACGAGATATGTAGATCTTCGGCCCCTAATGTAGTAGAGGACCGCTTGTACCTGCTGGTAGCCACTTCACCCAAAAGAGACGGCACGCGGGTCACGCGGAAATACTATACTTGAGCCCAACGCCTCGTACTCACGCGTAATAATGCAGTTGAAGGAAAATATAAAACTGGGAATAAAACAAGGCAAAACTAGGCACGAAAGGTAGTGCTCAATCATTAACAGTTTTTTTTCAAACCTCCAGATATCTAATAACAGATTAACAGCTACCTACTCGTATTCTAGCTATTCGTGTATTCCAAATGATTGGCGTATTTTATCATTTAAAATGAACAAAATGAAATACATCATGCTCCGTAACACAGAGGCGTTCCTGTCTTACAGACAGTAGCGAGGGCTAATATATATTTTTTCCACGTATAATGAATAAATAATTCATAAAAAAATGGTCTTTAAAAGCTAACAGTCGTAAGGTTGTGCGATATTTCTGGGTTATTTGAATGGAGAAATGTTTTATCGAATAAATCTTGCGGGTCACGCAATAACACACGCTCTCACGAATAATATTTCAAACGCTTGTTAAGGTCGGGAAACTATATTAAGTTTTCCATATCGAGCAAAATTTGATTTAAATAATAAAAGAAAACAATTTTTTTATTTTATTTAGCTTCACCTATTTATTGTGGTTGTTTGGGTACAAGGTTTTCATCAAAAATTATTACCGTAGAATGAAAAGAAAATATTTTAGTATTCCATCTGTTATAATATGAGTAGGTTTACTTTGTCTCTTATTATGTAGGCTTGATATAAATTAAATGAAAACACGAATTCATAATATATAACTTAATATTATAAAATGATTAAAAAACTGTTTATTTTCAATTACCGAGAAGTACTCCTAGTTATTGCATAATAAATTATGCAAAATTATTTAAGTTACATGTTTTACATTGCAAGAAGGTACCATTTGCAATGAATTATTGTTCAAACCGTGTTTGCCTGCAACAAATAAATTTTAATACAACTTTAAGATAAAAAATGTAAATAATTACATTTTCACCCTACTTACGTATTGGAAGAACACTGTGGGTCTGAAAGTTAGAGCGGAAGCTTAGTGGTTAAAGTAGCCTCCCGGTTAGCGCAGCGGGCAGAATACTTTGTTCACATGTACGTTTTATGAAGAGCTTATGACTTGATAATTATTATTGGTTTAATGATTTAATATTTCAAAATTTAAAATTTTTTCTTTGTTTTGTATTAAAACCTATTACGGTCATCTTCAGACTGTCACATTTATTGCTCAGACTATAGTATTAATACGTTTTGGGGGTTTTGAAGGTGGAAAACAACGATTTTATGTTAATTTTATAAAGTGCTGTTAAAATATCATGATAATATAAATACTACTGTAACACATTGAATCCGCACTTAATAAGAAACATCAGAGAAAACTTTTTATAATTAAAGCATTTAAATGGAATTTTACCATATATAATAAGCTTCAAAAATAGTAAAATTGTTTCAATATTTAAAATCTTTTTTATGTAATGCTAGTTTAAAAATATATTAGTTGCTTTGATCCACCCATTTCAAATATAGAATAATAACTGCTAAAACACATTACAGGAAGGTTCTTTATTAGGTAGGTACGTATTTGAAAATACACCTTTTTAAAATTTGATAATTACTATTGACATTCCAATAAAATTTAGAAGTACAAATTTAAGATTTTATTATAAGAAAACTATTCTGAGGCTAAATTTTGATCATAAATGTTTTCAAGTTAATAAAAGCTTTTAAGACGGACCTATATCACCTGGCCACAGTAAAAATATTAAAAACATTAAACTAAACTGTTGAAAAACATTTTTTTTGTTAGATTGAATTCAAAATACATAAAATCAATATACGGAAGTAAAACGTAGGCGATCCAAACGGTTCAATCAATATATGGTAACTCAACGCATTCCGCAGTTTGATGATAGAAATAGTTTCACCGTGTTAAAAAGCGTACCAGGATTTCGTTCTGAATTGCTCAATTATTCACAATATACTTTTTAGGTTGTGGTTTTTTTTTTTACCTTTTGATAGGTAAATAAAGAAGTTTAGTTATTTTTTTACAACAAAGGGTATGATTTTCATATTTTTTACGTAAATATTGAAAAAACTCACCCATAAACATATTGAAAGGGACAATCTTGAATTTTGAAAAAGGCACGACACGTCAATTATTCAATGATTCATTCATCTATTTTAAAAGATTTTCCACACAGTATCTCATAAATAAGACATTGGAGTAAAAACGCATTTTCACAATTTTTTATTTTTTTTTGTAATAGTGATTTGCTAATTTTCAGCATAAAAGTTTGGTTAAATTTTATTATTTTATATTTATTTTTTAATATGAATACCGAACCATAGTCTCAACTGCTCCCAACCGTCTAGAGCCAGTGAGACTATGGCATCCCCAAATAGGGTATGGTATGTTGTGAGTATCTACTACTCTGGAACGTGCCGCAAATATAATTTTTTTATTATTCTTATATAAATTAAATGTGATATGACACATATTAATTAAATAAAAGTTATTGACACACGCCGGGTTTTAACCCGCAACCTTTGGATTCGTAGTTGAGCGTCTTACCACTCGACCATGGAGGCCGTCAAAGATATGTACCTGAATATTTAAAAATATTAAAATCTTTTAAGCGTCCCCTACAAAAAACTAAGTGACCGTAAAGAAAAAACAAAAGAAAAATAATTTTACAAAGAGGAATGTCGGTAACAAGGTTAGTTACACATAAGATTCGTACAAACCGTATCAAAATCGGACTTTGTTCGGAGAACTCAACTTCGATTTCTATTATAAGAGGTTTCTATGTTATTGTCCTTAAAAATAAATAATATCTTTCAATAGTGGTGACTATTTCAAGAAGTATGGACCTTTTATAATCTCAAAAGCAATAAATTCCTCCCAACCCTCCCCATGGATCTGTTCAGGTACCTAGCGATTATCCGATAACTTGCTTTATCCACTTAAAGGCTTTCCTCGTCAAATATTTTAAGTACTTTGTAAAGCTCCTGGTGACAGTATAAATGGATTCGCAACTAGGGAGCCAAATGAAAACTCTTTTCGTCTAAGGATTTGATAAGCTTATTGAGCTTCTATCCATTCCTTCCACTATTACACCAGTCATTTGAAATATGCTAAGAAATATGCCTTCGTTACTGAACGGGTGTTTTAAATCTACAAAGCACCTGTGCTTACACTGTAGTATTTTTGGACTGAAAGTCGATACCCGTTCTGGGAGTTGAACACCCACACAAAGCATACAAAGCATTGAGTTTCACTTTTCTAAATAAATAATCTTTTTCTTGGTTGCCTCACTTTTCATCTAAAGCAACATTTCTTTAAGCAAATCACCAAATTATCATGGCAAATTTTTTTGAAACTATTTAAGAAATATCACCTCAAGAGCGTTCAATACAGCTAGAAAGTTCTAGAAAGCTGTTACATTATGGCTTGCAATAATGCGATTAAATTCTTCGTTTAATAAAACCATAATTTTTTTATTATGTCTGCTGGTTTCGCAAGAACTTTTCTTTTGTCAAGATAAAAGTAAAACCATCACCTTAATTACAGAAAAAAAACATGAATTGCCATAAGTTATCTTTAAAGTGAGGTGTATGCAGTTGAAACAGAGCTTATAACCGGAAACAAATGACTATGATCAAACCTCTGCGTGAACTTTGAGTAGATATATCGTCACTGGAAAGGCACTTAAGCGATACTTTGGTCAAAAATGAGTTAAAAATGCAGTTATGATCAATTTTTAAAATTTGTAAAACAAACAAAAAACATAAAAGTGCTCTGGTGTAAACTTTCCAGAATGGCGCTTCAGCCTTTTTGCCTTTCCAGCGACGATATATTTATGTTTTAATTATCATTCAGGAATTTCTGGGTGTCTATTTCTTCCGAGTGATCTATTTGTGTACCTTTAATAACTACGGTAAAGAATTTTTACCCGTGTTTCCTATGTTATGTACTCTCATGCGAGTGAAATAAAGTCACATTGTTTGTGGGAAGAAAATAATACATGACTTTTATTACAGTCTTAGTAATGTTCAGTCCTCAAATTCTAGTTTACTGTGATACATAACTAAGGCATGTAAAATTTAATCTGAATTTCGTAGTGATAAAAGGCTGGAACAAATGTACGTTGCAGCAATGCATTTATCTGCAGTTTTATATGAAAAGCTCATGCACGCTTGGCGGACACTTGAAGGAAATAATGAAAGTTTTTCGGACGGATGCTGCAGCTGGCGAACACCAGAGACTTTTTATTGCTCCATTTATAAAGTTTATGTCCTATACTAGCGTACGCTAAAAGATTATTTGTGAGAAATTTCCGTCGTTAAGCTTCAAATTTTAAAACTGAAGTGCATTAATTTTATATGATAATTCCAAAAAACATTTTTATCTTCTAAAGTTGATGTTGTACTAAAGCGAAAATTTACGTTCTTTATTAAATAATAATTAAAACGCCATTTCGAGTTGGGCGGCGAAGATGGAATACCACACAATATTTTGGCACTTAATCTATGCTTTATTAACAAAAATACATCATTTATTTATGGTTTTAAAGTTTATTTTGTAGAACTCCATTTTAATTTTTAGGTTTTTTACTTTTATTTAAACAATAATTATTATTATTTTAATTTAAAAAAAAAAAACAGTTTTTAGTTAAAAGCTCTGCGATGTAATTATTTTTACGCGTGACAGCTGTTTCGCCTTCTGAGGGCATTATCAAACTGTAAAAAAAAAAACATTATTTTAAAGGTTCTATTCAATTATTCCGATGGCCTAGCATTATTTTTGGATTTCATCATTCGACGGTTGCAATATTGTTTCAATATTTAAAGCGCTTGTGCGATAAAACTATGCACGATCGTATTACTAATAACAAGATTATACATGAATGCAAGAAAACCGATAAATGTAAGCGTAATGAATAAGACGAAGAAAAGAAGGCACAGATTTTTAAGGTATGTAAAGTCGATTGACAGAAAAAGAACATCAGGAGTATCATTAATACGCAAGGGGAAGAAAAAATAGCTCGAATAGAAAACATGGTCCAATTTAGTGAAACGGGTCAGTTGGTAAGGTTGTGAATTAATGAAAATGAATCACATAGTATGTGCTGGAACAGGATTGCGAGGCATGTCATACCTATCTAAGGAAATGGTTGTATAATGCGTTACAAATGTGTATCCTGTTAACATTAAGTTATTTATTTAGAAAAAAAACAAAGCCTTGTAATAAAAATATAGTTGCTAAGCCTGTAAGGGTATAATTTATTTTCTTTATTTCACGTGAAAAGATCTGATGAATAACTGAAATTATTGTCAAAATCAAAGAGGTTGATTTTACATTTACAATGTGTTTGTTCTGAAGAAGAAATATATCGGAGAAACATTTGGATAAATTATTGTCGTCATTTCCCCGCAAATATTCATATCATGAAACAAGAGCTCATGTCAATTCAGTTGGAAATGGCAAGCTTTTAAACACAGCCGCAAATATATTGTCTTATACAATAAAACAATGGACATGTTTATGGTGTGCTTTTCAGGTTATAATCTTTACAAATATTTCAATTATTTGCTCACTAACAATTGAGTCAGACATAGAATATTGCAGTAGTCCAGCAGTGAAAAAATAAGTTTTTTGAAGTTTGAATATTTGGTTTGAAATACTCAACAGAGGATTAATACATTTTTTTGATTTTATTTATAAATATTGGCACGCGAAGCCTTACACCATGTTTTAAAAGCACAAACAAAAATATGTATTGAGACGGTTCTACTTACTGAAACTATAACTAATCTCAAAAATGTCTAAATTGTTCTATTCAGTACTCGTAAATATAAACCAAAAAGCTGTTTGTTTTTTTCTGAAACAAAACTTTCGAACGGTGATATCTGCTATTCTAAGTATACACAAATATTTCAAGCTAGTTATGTAATTTCCTTAGAACTATAGTTTTGAAATGCGTATTTAACTGGGAAAAAATTGGACCAAAATTAATATTGTTCTCTAAGTAAAAAAATGTTTTGAAATTAAGTATAAGTCGGATAGTAAAGCAAGTATAATAAATATGTATTGTCTCAACAAACAATTTCGGCTGTTAAAAAATAAAAGTTTGCATTAGGGCCGTTGAAAGTTTCGTATCTACATTTTTCTGTTCTTCAAAAACAAGAAAAACCTTAATGTCATTTGATATTTTGCATAAACCTCTACTTGCTTAATAAATATATATGTTACATCTTCTTCTTGTTCTAATGAAATGCTACCCATTTCTACAACCGACATTTACAGAGGCTCGCGTCATTGTAAATGCTGATAAAATCTAACAAGCCAACATTGAAGAGTTTTGTTTGATTCCTCGATGCATACTTTTTTAATTTCAATCCAAACCTAACCTAGAAATAATTAGGCATATTATGTCTTCCACAGAATACACTCTGTATTATCACTAAAACCTATTAATTCGATACGACAAGTCAATATAAGTTGTACCAGAAACGGTTCTGCCGCAAGTCTCCAATGACGAAGTTTAAATATATAACACGACTATATTACGTTTATTCATAAATTCACACGGTATTTGGCCATTTTTGACATAAACTCAAGGCGCACAATTTTAATCTGCACTACGTAAGAGGGTTTTAAAATGTGAGACCATTCCGTCAAAAGTATTCTGCATTATGAACACCCTTTTGAGAAACTGTGGAACATGAACCTTGATAATATTTCAATCGATTAAAAAAATGTTTTACAAGAAGCTTAGTCTACAACTTTAACCAATATTCAAAGTCGTTGGTTTTCAATCAAGCTTACGGCTAATAATTTCAATTTCTAATCAGGTTTCTTAATTACATAAACCAACACTGTTTCAGAAATAATAAACTGTACCTACTTATTGAAAATTATTAACATTTTGTTTGTTTGTTTTATAGCTGTAAGAAAGGTAATTAATTCAAATGTATTTAATGTATCAGTAGTCGTTGGACGCTTCACTTTAGAAAAATACATTTTATCAATGCGAACTTTTAATTTGTCAAAAAGAAATTTCGTAAACCATTATTTATTTCTCAGCTGAAAGTTAAAAGTTTCAACAAGTCTAACGATTGGAGTTTCAAGCCTTCTCCGCCAGCGAAAGTTGTGTCCATTTTTGTGAAATATGCGATTGGCTGTAAAATGTATTAGTAGGAAGTATTTTTGGAGTACACCCCGTCAGAAGTTTATTTAATTTCAACATTTTTAATTAAAAATATCGACTTCTTCATTGAAAAAGATGTTTGAAAAATAATAATTTTACCAAAAGGGAAAGTACTGCTTATTTTTACAGGAACTGAATGGTTCATATTTTTGCGATTTTTCAAAATAAAAACGCATCTAGTTAAGAAAGATGATTTTTAGTGGACACATCTTTGTGGTTATTTACGTAAATTGTATCAATTTTCACAATATACTCTTATAAAGATACATTTATTAGTAATAAATTCCTGATGGGTTGAAATTTATTTATTTATTTAAAGTTACATTTATTAGTAATAAATTCCTGATTGGTTGAAATTTATTTATTTATTTAAAGTTACATTAGTATATTTTATATTGTACAAATAAATAATTTTAACACAAATAATACACATAAAATAAGAAAAAAAAGTTTAAAATATTACCTAATACAAACGACTCAAAAATATGTAATAAAGATAAAAATAAGTCATATCAGATGGCAAAAATGTCCCAACAACAATCTTTTATATTTATTAAGTGGCTAATTAAAGATGTACCGACGCGGCATAATTATTTTTCTGCATTAGTAATCTAGATAATAACGAGTTAACTAAATATAGAGTTAGTTCCAGAATGACTGCCCTGAAAAATATCCTGATTTCTAACATTGAAATATTGTATAAAAATAAACTAATTAATAGAAGAAAATCATTAATGCATTTAAAACACATAAAGTATATGAGTAAAATTTAAAAAATATATTTTAGTCGAATAAAGTAGGACAAAAATTATAATCTTCAAATGTATAGGACATTCTAATAGGAACCATTTATATATTTTAATATTATTTTAGGAAATAATTGTTTCTGGTGATTCTATTTCTACTTGAGCGAATGCATGATTATTTTGTTAGGTGAGCGTATTTTTAAAATATTTATGTCAAAATAGAAAAAAAAAGCTGTGCATTAATTAAGTTATTTTGTTTCCAGTTCCTATGAGTTGAATACGCTCAAAAAGCCTGGGAATGTTTCCGGGCGTGGTGATAACATGGCTCCTGCTCTACCTCCCCCCCTTGCTGGCGCTGGGCCCCGGAGAGATACGCTTCTCGCGCGCGCTCTACAACCTCTCAATCCCCGAGAACAGCGTGGGCAAGGCCTACGCGCGCCAGCCCCCCGGGGAGGACACCCTGGGCCTCCAGCTACCAGCTGCCAGCAAAACTAACATCCAAGTCAACTACAGAATTGTCAACGGCGATAAGAACAAATTTTTTAAAGCCGAAGAAAGGCAGGTCGGAGACTTCTGCTTCCTCTTGATTCGAATAAGAACTGGAAACTCCGACGTCCTCAACCGAGAACGAAAAGAGAAGTATACATTGGAAGTTCGAGCCTCGGTCTCGCGGAGGGACGGTAAAAATAAACTCGTACTTGAAACCGACACAACTGTCATTGTGAAAATCTTGGATACCAATGACTTAAGTCCACTTTTTTATCCAACAGAGTATACAGTTACAATTCCAGAAGACACCCCTCTGCATAAAAGCATCGCGAAAGTCAATGCCGAAGACGCTGACGTTGGATTGAATGGGGAAATCTACTACAGTTTTTTAGATGAAACGCATCAATTTGCAATACATCCAAGTTCTGGAATTGTGACCGTCACAAGACCATTAACGTTAACAGAGCGAATGTACCACGAATTGGTAATTTTAGGAAAAGATCGGGGCGCCCTTTTTCAGTCTACAGGTTCTGCTCACGCGGCTCGCGCCAAATTGACGGTGAAGATTAAGAAAGTCAATTTATTTGGACCCGAAATATACGTGAAACAGTTTACGGACATAGTGGAAAATTCTCGAGAAGAAATTTATGCCATAGTGCGGGTGGTCGATAAAGACGAAGGTATTCATGGAAAAATCAAAAGTCTTGAAATAGTAGATGGAGACCCGGATGGCCACTTTCGAATTCGAGATGGAGATCGCCCCGGAGAATACAATATATTGGTGCATCCTTTATTGGATCGGGAAAAAACACCCCAAGGTTACAATCTGACGTTAAAAGCGGTTGATCGTGGAATACCACCGAAACAAAGCTTTAAGTCTGTTCCCGTGCACCTAGTTGACATAAATGACAACGTTCCTGTATTCCACAAAGAAATATACGAGGTAAACGTTCCAGAAACCGCCCCTGTGAATACCCCTGTTATACGATTGAAGGTTGCTGATATAGATTTGGGTAAAAACGCTAAAGTTTTTTTAGAAATTGTTGGGGGTAATGAAGGTGGGGAATTTTATGTTAATCCTGATACAGGAATGCTCTACACTGCAGTTATATTAGACGCTGAGGCTAAGGCATTTTACACTCTGACAGTATCTGCTATAGATCAAGGGAACACAGGGACAAGGAAACAATCATCAGCCAAAGTTAAAATAAATGTCCTGGATACGAACGATAATGATCCATTATTTGAAAAACTTGAAGTAAAAGTTCGCCTAGATGAAAATGAATCACCCGGTACTTATGTTACCAAAGTAACTGCAAGAGATAGAGACTCGGGTGAAAATGCGTATATATCTTACAGTATTGCAAATTTAAATCCCGTTCCGTTTGAAATTGACCACTTTTCTGGTATTGTTAAAACAACGCAAGTACTGGACTTCGAAAGCATGAAAAGGGAATACATTTTACGCGTCAGAGCGAGTGACTGGGGTCTCCCGTACAGACGGCAGACTGAAATGCAGCTGACAATCAAAATCAACGATGTGAACGATAATAGACCTCAGTTTGAAAGAATTGAGTGTTCGAGTCATATATCACGCCATTTACCTTTGGGGACTGAAATCTTTACATTATCCGCTATCGATTTAGATGCTGGAAGTATCATAACCTATCAAATAATATCAGGAAATGATGATAACTGCTTCAATATCGATTCCAGCTCAGGTGTTTTAATTGTGACATGTGATTTGAAGAAAATTAAGCACGATGAAATCGATATTAACATTACTGCTACCGATGGCACGCATTTGTCTGATGTAATGAAAGTGCAATTGCACCTTGCAGCTTCTAAGAAAACAACTTCTTCTGGAAGGCATGCAAATGATGAAATTGGCCAGTTTCAGTGCAAAGAAACGGGAGTTGCAAGAAGATTGGCGGATGTTTTAGCATCTGCAGAGAAGAATAATGTGCAAGTTCGTGACGCAAGCCAGGAAGAATTTGCGATGATGCCTAGCCGTTATGGAGAAAACGTTCATGCTCCAGAATTTTTTGATTTCCCTCTGGAAATTAAAGTCAACGAATCTGTTAACCTCGGCACTACCCTTACTAGAGTAAAGGCAAAAGACCGCGATTTGGGATACAATGGAAAACTTATATTTGGTATATCCGGAGGTGACAACGATTCGGTGTTCAGAATCGACCCAGAAACCGGAGACTTGAAAGTTATAGGTTATCTTGATAGAGAACGCGAAAACCAATACTTTTTAAATGTAAGTGTTTTTGACTTGGGAAAACCACAAAAAGGTTTGTCAAGAGTTTTACCCATAACCGTTTTAGATATAAACGATAATGCACCCAAATTTGAAAAAATACTAAGTAAATTTAAAGTTTTGGAAAATGCTACCAACGGTACGATGCTCTGTAAATTGAAAGCTACAGACGCTGATACAGGAGAGTTCTCTAAAATCAAATACCACCTAATCACGGACACCACTGATTTCTCCATTCATCAGATTACTGGGGCATTGAGCGTATCCGGCCCCCTCGATAGAGAGAAGCGAGAACATTACGAATTGATTATTCGTGCGAAAGATAACGGAGGACTTTATTCTGATGCAATTGTAAATATCGTAATAGAGGACATCAATGATAATCAACCCAAATTCAGTTTGCCTTCGTTTTTTGTCAAAGTCAGAGAAGATGTCCCTCGCGGAGCAGTCGTCATAATCCTGAACGCTGTCGATCCTGACGTAGGATTAGGAGGAGAAGTTAAATATACTGTCATTGAACACGGTGACTATGGAGGATTCTTCAAAATAGACGCACTCACTGGAACTGTGCGAACCATCAAATCTCTAGACTTCGAAGAGCGGCAAATACACAATTTGGTGATTCGTGCGGCCGACCGCGGGCTCCCGTCGCTGTTTTCCGAAACGTCGGTTGTGATAGAAATAATAGATGTGAATGAGAATCTTTATTCTCCAGTGTTTGACGATTTTGTGTTGGAAGGTTCTGTGCGTGAAAATCAGCCAGTGGGTACACGAGTGTTAACCATTAAAGCTTCCGACGCGGATCCACCTGGAATGGATTCAAGAATAACTTACAGCGTGAAGGGAGGATCTGGAATGGGCTTCTTCTCAGTCGACAATGAAGGTAAGTCTTTAGAAAGTATTTTTCAATTTTATTAAACAGAATCTTATCCGACCACGAAGATATTGCCTCAGGCTTTGGGGAAAGATTGATAAAGTCCTTTGGAAGCGCAAAGGAATCCTGCTACTATAAAAGCAATGGAATAAAACAAACAGTCACAATTTAATATTGAGGTGACAGTGTTTTCACAGAATCTGCGGGCTGGAAATTGAATTGAGCTTTGCGAAGCTGTGCTATGGCGTGACGCGGTGGGAGACGAAATAATATGTCGAAATATTTCCGGGTAAAAATTGTAATAATACAGCGATTTCCATTCAAGTGTTTTTAACAAGAAAATACTTTTCATAACACTTGTACAATAAACGTTGTTTTTGTTCATATATTTCATAATAATAAGGAATTTTAGCTAAATATAATCTTTCGAACGATCGAGATGTGTGGGCCAGATAAGTGCCTTTGAGGTGATATTTCACAAAAAATGGCGCTTTATAAATTATACATGAATTATTATTATTAATATATAATGAGGCAGACAAGTTACAGTTTCTTACAAAAAAAATTCACAAGAACTACTGGAAATCTACTAGTACTACCTGTGTTTGAAATATAATATATGGGAACGTAAATGGGACTAGACATTGTATTTGACAAAGCGGAAAGCAGTAATATAAATAGATTAAAGACTTTTTTGTATGTAGAATATTATTTTATTTAATAAAAATATATTTACTCGTGGTGAGCACCTGTTAGCTTCAAAGATTTATATGAACATGAAAAAAGAAACATGGTATTGTGACACGTAATCCGTTGCTTGTATTACGTATAAGAAAATATGATAGCAAAGAAAAAATTTTAAGCGTGAGATCGTTTATCATCCCGTGTTGACAACAAAGTTAAATGAATTCCTGAGAAAATATTTTTCATCACCAATCTACTTAGGTTTATATCAACAATACCCAGAAGCTTACACGCCTCGTAGATTTTCTTTGGCAATGTTTTTTCTTCCTGTATTAGCAAAATTTATTAATTTAAAGATTACAAAAAAATTATAAGGTATTACGATACTTCAGAATTTCATTTTAAACATAAAAATAAGTATAGTTAGTAAAAAATGCTGATAATTTTTTTAGTTTTCGGTAAAACTTTTTTTTAAGCCAGCTTAGGAAACATAAACTTATGAACTCACAGATTATTCCTCTCTTTGAACTTATACAGATTGACACATTTAAGTTTGTAGTCGGTGACTTCCCCACTAGAGATATTTGGAATACAAGTTCAAAACTAACCGGTGAACTTTATTAAGTATTGCCTGAGTAATCTAATTTTAAAACAATAATTGTAATAACTTTAAAAGACTATATTTAATCAAATACAGTAATCAATGGTGAATTCACCAAACACCAAACATATTAAAATGTTACTGCGAAGCTGACCACACACCTTTAACTTGCGACAGCTAGTTCTTATACTGAATATACATTTTTGCCAAAACCTTGAGAAAAATGCTTCATGCACCACTTTTTATAGGTTTTTCTATTTGAATCCCTTGCATTTTAAATCATAGAAAAATATATTCGTAAAAAGCATTAACTTTGTGGCTTGCCATATTTATAAATAGAACATATAACCACTTTTTTATTTAAATATCAATATTAAATTAATCACAAAATACTGAGATAAATATACATATTTATTATTCCCATAATTTCATCAATTACTCCTTCTCCTTCCAACTCCTAAATATGTATATTTATCTCAGTATTTTGTATTTCAGATTAATTTAATATTGTCCTGATGGAAGGGTAACACCGGTAGACAAAATATTAAATAAAAAGTGGTTAAAAACAAAGTATATATGTTCTATTCATAAAATAAAAACAAATATCATTGAAGGAACCCAATTGAAAATATTTTGACAGTCAAATAACATAATGACTATAGTTATTCTATTATTTACCTGCAAATTTAACTGTGTTAAAGCTATAATTTTTTTTTTCAAACTTTACTTTCTCTGAATTTAAGCTTTTTATAACGAAAAATACCATCAATAAGCCTAGGTTATGAATCAAAAAGCAGGACACCGACTCATTTAAAACTTTGAAATTATCTAAGAAGGTTATAAAAACAGTTGGTTTAACAAAATATCTGCAAAAACGCAAAATGATGACATTGTATGTATTTCTGAAGTGTGTGAATTCTGGCACTATTGTATTTATAATGTTATGTCTTATTTCGAATCTTATTTATAATGCTTTACACGGCTTCAAAAACGTTTAAATTTGCATATTATCAAAATGATTAGTTTTAATAACTGTTGGGTTTCTATGCGCTGTAATATTTTAACAAGTATGGCCGAATTTCTCAATATTTAAAAATGTTAATGTAAAGTATAACCGTATAAAGCAGCATTACAAACGATATTTGAATGATATTTTTTCCAATAATACTAACCTCTATAAATGTAGCTAAATAAAATCATCCAACGTCGTGGCAACCAACATCATAATATTATGTTGGTTGATATTATCATTTGCTTCGTTTGACTACATGGTATTTGGAAATCAGATTTTAAAAACTAATTAACCAATCGGAAATGTGTTTTTATTAATTATTATTTTATTTTTAAATTGTGTGATGCCATATGTTTTAAGGTGTGCATGACGTTTGGGAAACAGATAAACTAAAGGGAAAAAAACCTATAGAGAAAGAAAACTGAAGTTTTTTTTTCATACTTTACTAGTGTACTCGGTATTTGGAAATCAAACTCTTGAATATGGTGTCCGAAAACTCGTGGTACAGCAGAAAATGTGATCATCTACAGCACATAGAGAGCTCTTTTATCGATTATAGCATTATTTACTTTAAAAAAGTTTTTTTTCCGCTTTAGATTTTTTCGTTTTAACTTTAAGGATAATAAAAATTTTGCAGTCTGGTCTACGCTTTGACGCATTTTAAAGGACAAGTAATCTCGTAGCAATCCCATATTTTGAATTAAAAAAAAAAAAAAAAAACAATTTTGGGCGCGATTTTCTCGAAAACGAAACCTCAAATAAAAAAAATAAAAGTTCAACCGCTAAATCGACTCCAAATGTGTTGTCTAGATTCACCAGTATCCCGCTTATATAACAAGTTTATAAACACCGTGTGTAATACGACAAACTATACCCGCGACCGTGTATTTCGAAAAATACATCACGAGCGGAAAAATAGTCGTTCAAAACTAATGTAATTTTCCAATGGCGAGTAAATGATAAAAAAAAATCTAAAAGAGGTCAAACTAAATACTTCACCAAAAGAAAAGATTCTGTAAACAAGCTACACCTTTTTATTTGGTTAAAATTTAATTTAATTTAATTTTTTGACTAATTTATTTTTCTTACTTATTTTAAAGCCCAGTTATATTAATGTTATGTTTCAATTCTAACGTAACGTTTTGTTCAACCATTATTACGTAGAATCCTAGCAGCCTAAGGGTAACATAAGACAATTAATATCTTACGCTGTACGTCTTAATGCATCACATTTGCAATAGTTGACTGTAATATTTCCACTGCCAGCGGCGTATTCGGATCAGTAGAGTGTCATCTAGATTCATGGCAATGCCTCAGTGTAGTTGTGCTAGGAGCATAATGGCTGTATTCTATCCCATTGTCTTACATGAATTCATCACAATTGAGCCCAATCCATCCTATGCAAATGCTGTAGACACAGACGGATGTGTTCCTCCCGATGTTTCCTTGATACAATCGCAGGCCGTCCTAGCAAATAGGGGGCATAATTATGTTTGGTGATTACATTTAGCTATTTCACTACATTACACAAAAACAATGCTACATTCGTTTATGAAAAAAATGTACAGGTAATTAAAAAAAAAGTTGTTCGGCAACTAAAGGAACGCTAGCGGTTTGATCAGGGTTGTTAGATTAGGTTAGGTTAGGTTAGGTTAGGTTAGGTTGGTTTATGTTAAGTTAGGTTAGGTTAGGTTAGGTTAGGTTAGGTTAGGTTTCGCAGTTACCCTACTCCAAATAAATAAATGGTAGACTTATGAATGTGAATTGCGGTTCTTTCAGATAAAAATGTTGTAAATAATATATTATGTTGGCAGAATTACAACGTAAGATTGCTTCTTGTAGACTAAACATAACGATACCGATGACGGTTTATGTAGATATATCTGACCACTCCCTCTATGGTGCGTGGGTCAACCGTGTTGAACGTTTCCTCCCACATGCATTCGAATAAACAGCTCTTCTAGTCTGTGTGTAACATTTGTTATAAAGAAAAGTGAACAGCCAAGAAGCAAAGCAGGTCAATTATTGTGGATCGTAGATGTATGCCATTTCATTAGGAATTATTAAATATGACCTAAGCTCAATTACTGAGTTGTGGAAGGTGGTAACTGTTGAGCAAAGAAATAAGGAAATGAGGATATTTGGGATGTTAGCAGTAAAATTAACTGTAGAAGCAGGAAGATCGGAATCAGCTATGAACGCTTTGGTATTAGATGCTTAGACTACAAAATATTAATTAACTTCATAAACAATGTTGTGAGTTTATTGTGTAGGTATTGTTATGTTGTTATTATTGTTATTATATTGTTATTATTGATATTAGTTAGACCAACTAGATGCACGCAGAGCGAGCTTGATACACGGATGATGTACATCCAGTAGACGCTCTAAGCTTAGAGGAGTACTGCAAGCTCTTTGTAAACAATGATACTCCATTGGAAGCTCACTGTAAGTTACAATTACTAACTCAATCTTGGCGAGCGTAGAAGTTTAAGTGTTGAATACATTTTAGAAGAGTGGTCAAAATCAGGCTTTCATGAAAAAACAAACCACCCCCGAAGGACTCTTAAATGAGGTAAACTATTTTGCTACGAAGTTACTTCTATTCAAAGACACAAATAGATTCGTAAAAACCATTCTTTCACCACACGCTTTTCAAATTGTAATCTTCGAATTTCTTTAAAATCTCCTTCCTCTCTGCGTTTACTCCTTGAAGCCTGTACGGTTTTTTTTCGAAATCAATCAGCCAACCCTGAGTTTGATTAATCGTGGTTCACTACAGAATTTAGTTAAATTGCAAATGAATTGAATTTCAAGAACTTCTGTCTTTATGGGTGCAGTATCTACAGTAGAGAAATTTGCTAATCTCTCGCCAGCTCTGTTATATTACTTGCAACCAGAATACTACATACCACATCTCGACACAGTGTTTTTGCATCCGCGAATTGCCTAGCGTGGAATTACAACCTCGCTTTGAAAACATAAGTGTTTCTTGATTTCTCTAAACTCCACAGACAAAAACAATAATAAATAAAGCTTCACTTTGGATACAATATAAATACAAGTTCCAACTGACGAATATATTTGAGCACCCTCGTTATTTCCGGGTTTCGTGATTATAGTTAAAGTTAATAATATGTTTTAAATATTTCGAGAGTTTAATTCGTTATTCTTAGGAATGTAATTATTTATAAGTTGTATCGTAATAGTTGCTCGCAGTTCTTCCCGGGGAGGTGGGAAGTGTGTTATTGCATTTCTCGTGTTAATGTTTCAAGAATGACTATTAATTTTCTGACAAAGCATTTCTAACATATTTACAGGACGAACTTACACTGAGATGTGTTAATGTGTATGTATAAAGATAAAACAATTTTAATTATAACATTTTGTGGATTTTCCCTTGTCTGCATTTAGAGTGATATCATAGTTACGCAAAGAAAAACATTTTTCTGACTTAAATATGGAAAAAAATCATTTGTCAAATTATACGCATTTGAAAACTACACGACAAAAAGCCTCCGCTCACTGGGCAACTACTTTTACCACTAAACAATAGTGGAAACCTTCAGACCCGCCGTAATGTTCAAAAGACGGGATTTATTTAAAGTAAAACGCTATATTATGATATTAAATATCGAATTATAATAATAATAATTTTCGAAAAATTGATATTCAAAAACACACAGAGAAGAGATTAAATTAAACGAAAAAAATTATTTGTATTAGACTACCGATTTTATTTTATTTTTTATGACCAACCAGTTTCGATTAGCCTTAGCATCATTAGGGTACAAAATTAAAACTAAAAAATATATATAAAAATAAATAAATTAATTAATTTTTTAAATAAAAATATTTTTTGTTATTGAAATAGTTTTTTAAACAGATATGATAGATAACTTCAGTTGTAAGGTGTAATTTGATGAAAACAGAATATTAATTATTTATTTATCCACAAAATTGAGGATCAAAAGCTGTCACTACAATGGCAATTCCCATACTCTTTGATCACATTACAAAACACATTGAATTGAACATTGAACCTACAAACTGATTGCAAAATGTTATATTTTAATGAACTTAACATTTTAGCGTAGTTCAATGGTATCAAATAATTCTGTCGGAAGCTTTGCCGAGGGAGGTACTAATATGTGCTGTGGAAACTTGATCCTTGGTTAACACTTGAATCTAAAATAATGTTCCGGCACCTACTCGTACATACATAAACATCATCGCACCGACGAAACAAGGCTACACAATGAAGTTTATATATAATACAGTTAAACTGCGGTGTTGAGTTACCCTTGACGAGACCTTACCTACCCACTTCTTGTGCATAATTTAAAGTAAACGAACCGAAAATTATTTGCATAAATAAAGTTTATTACTCCCGTTGATTGAGTTACTTTGAATTGTATATTTGTTTACTTTGGTCGGCTGGTGCTTCATTACAATTTTATACTTAATGCTTCGCGGAGAGGATTCCAATATAATTTATTCCTGTTAACAATATTATTCCATGAATGGTTTATTCGCAAATACCCCAATATTGGTACTGGTAGTTTAATTAACCGTATTCATTATTATTCACGATAGAACGTGATGAGTTTAACTGAAGTTGATTTATTTAGTTTGAGGTTAGTAGATTTATTAGCCTTGTACAATTTCGGGAGGATTATCAAAGTAATGCACACGTAAATTAGATAACCGTTGTATACATAGTGATTTTTTATTCACCACCAAGATAAAAACCAACTCTTATTAATTGACAAGGATTACATGAACATATTTTTTTAAGTGTGTGTTTTTAGTACGACGTGTTCAAAAAAAAATTTTTTACGTGATTTGTACTACTCTTATACTTACTACTCTACTTCTATTAGAAAATATTGCTTGTCTATGTAAGACGAATGCACATGAAGATAAGATATTTATTAGGAACCGGATTCATTTCGCAAAAACAGTCACTTTCAGAAAAAAATAATTCAATTTTTTAATTAATAAAAAATCATACCTAACACTTTTTTTAGATTAGTACCTATATGGTGTTTGAGAAAGATTAAGCCTTTAGAAGATTTTTTTTAATATTTAAAAAAGAAACTGTTAATATTATGATTTATAGCACGGCCCTTTTATCTAAGCTTAACATATTATTAAAATAATCAAAACTCTTATAAGCTTAGTCTTTAGTTCACCCATAGTTTAATTATCTAAAATAAGTGTTGTAAATGTATTCTTTTTTATACATTAAAATGAAAATATTTTTCTTTAAAGATGAAGCCTTGTTATTGCCTCAAAAATTCGGTTTTTAATGAGAATATTATTACATTTTTAAAGAGGTTTTAAATTTTTTGAAGTAAAGATCTTATAAAGCAGTATTATAAATCTTATAAAGATTGAAATCAGTAAAAATATGCAAAGTATTTATTTTCTCTTTTTTAATAAAGTAGTAGACTAGACTAAGTTAGCGGGACCTGTTTTTTTTAAATATTTTATTCATAATGATAATGAGTTAAAAATATTCTTTAGAGTCGGTATAAACTTTAGGTCGTTGTGTTTCAAACTTTCGCCACAGTTGACATCCTTACAATTCTATAATAAGAGCCAATTTGTATTTTTTTACATTAAAAAGGTCCCCGTTGAACGACGATTATCGGTTCGTTCAGCTTTTAAACAATTCACGATCAGCTGAAAAACAAAAAGGCAATGTTGTTATGGTTGTCAGATGACCACAATGTGTGCAAATGTTCAAACAGTCCTAGAATCTACGTTTAGCGGGTACAATCAAAATATTGAAACAGAAAAAAATTGGCGCTAATCGTTGAATTGTGACGATGTCAAATGTGACGAAAGTTTGATACACACCAACCTTATTCCATTAGCATTGCTTATAATTTATTCAGGTTACTATGTCAAAAATAATCTGAAGTCAATAGTTTTTTATTTAAATCTCAGAATATCAACTGATATCGTAGATATAGAAACTTATCATTTAAAGAAATTTAACAAAAAAATAAACATTTAAAAGGAAAAAAATATGTTTTATTTGAACAAAACGATAAACATTGCATTTTAAAGAGCTGGTTCAAAAGGATTGACTAGGATTTGTTAAACTTAGTATTGTTTACTACAAATAATGAGGTTAAGGATTATTTTTACATTAGCAAAGTAAGATAATCGATAAACGTGTATTATATTGTCGCGAGTACCAATTTATTGTTGCTAAGAAACGTAAGTGAGTTTAAGTGGAACAATTTATGTAATGCAAAAATATTTTTTTGTCCAATGTATCAGATCAAAAATACGTTCAAATGCAAAAAAAAAAATATTTTTTATGAAAAAATCATAACTCGAAACCAAAGTGTTCTTCATTACTACTGATTATATTTTTCTCTGAAGTGATAATTCAGTATGGTATGTCAAAAAACAAATGGCCTATGTGCACACATCCAGTAAGCTTCCTGATCACCCACAATCCTTGCTTTATTTGTGGTATTTCGTGTCATTTCATTTACTCAAAATATCTTCCAAATATCTTAGCAGAAAAATTACAAAGTTTATTTAAAATGTCAACTTATTTCCTAAACGAATTAGGTAGGGCACCAAAAGCAGCCACCTTAATTTAGCGCGAATCATTTTATAAAGTTTGTTGCCTGTTTGAAACGAAGCCACTAACAAATTGGAAGAACTTTGAAGTTTAATTAAAACTTTTATTAATTAGGTAGAGTACCATCTATGGATGATTGTATTTCTTTAAAATATGGCAGGTAATGCAATGTCTGTAATATGTAAATTAATAAATTGGAACGTTTCTGCATGATTTCATATTATAGAAAATTGGTGTAGGTGTTATACGAGTTAATTGATTTCTCTTTTGATTTCGCCATTCAGAAACTTCGCTTCAAGCAATAATCAAAACGGGTTTCTGATAATAGACTTATAGTTTAATTCGTTTAAACATTCTTTCATTTTCGTTTGAAGATTTATGAAAGAAAAAACGGTTAGATTTAATGTACACGTTTTCATCAGAAACTCTCAAAATTTAACTGCTAAGTAAATAACTTTTGAAAAATTAATGCATTCTTCTTAGAGTACCTAGTTTAAAGATGTTTGGCATTAACGGTAGTCAAATTTGTTGTAATATGAGGTGAATTATACCTGGTACAATTTATCGAAAAGTTAAAACTTGTACAAGCAAAAAAAAAGCAAACAATATATCAGTTCTCATTGAGTAACGTATTTATAATAATAATAAAAATAACAATAAAGTTTTATTCCGGAAGGTATACAGGAGTAGTCCAATGCAATACCTTCCATAATTGATATGAATACATAGTAATTATAATTTTAACAAATAAAAATTAACAGAAATTCATGAGAAAAAATAAATAAAATAAAATAAAAATTTAAATAAGATAAGTAAAAAATATTAATGGAGGATATTAGGCCTCATTGCTGCAAAACGCCATCAAGAGGGAGTCCATCCTGGCAGCATTAAGATTGATGGGGCCAATAATTTACTCCAATGCGCTTCTATGCTTGAATTCGGGATCTGACGAGATTCCATAATAAGGTCATAAGGGCTGCAAATCCTGGAACTCGCCCCTCGGTGAACATACCGGAAGCACTGCAGTGCCTGGGAAGACTGAATATCATGTGGTAGGCGTTGTTGTACTGGACCCGAAGCCTTTCCATGCTACTCTTCTTAAAATTGGTCCAGAGTTCGCACGTGTATAGAGTAGTACAGAACGCCAGGAAGAGTGTCCTTTTCACTGGTGAACTACAGAGCCGAAATCTTCTACTGAGCATGTTTGATTTCACACTGAGTGCTCGCCTTTGCCTGTCGATGTCGTCGTCATCCATTAACTTGCTGGTGATGATGTGCCCTAGATATTTGGTTTCTTCTACCACCCTTAGAACCTCACCGTTCAAGATAGCTGGAGGAATGTTTTTCGGACCCTGCCCGTATCTGATAACCATCAGTGCCGTTTTTAGCGGATTGTAAATCATGTTTGTTTCCTGAGCAAACTCTTTGCAGATATTCAAGAGGATACGTAGCTCTTTTATAGACGGCGTCATGAGTACCATATCGTCTGCATAGCTCACATTATTAAAACACTGTTCTCCGATATGGCAGCCCACCTTAGCATTATTCAATCTATGGGTAAGTTCTTCCATATAAATACTAAACAATAATGGGGACATGCATCCTCCTTGTCTAACTCCGCTTTTCAGATGAAAAGGTTCGGAAAATCCATCTTTCCACTTTACCAAGTTTTCTTGTTGACGATGCCAAGTGTTGGAATGTGGACGGTATACCCCTTTCCACGAGTTTAGTCCATAGTAAGGGGTGATGGACTTTGTCGAACGCCTTACTGAGATCAAGAAAGCACGCGTAAGTAGTTGTTTTCTTTTTTCGATAGTGTTCCAACGTTCGTTTTACGCAAAATATCGCTGTGTCCATGGAGCACTCCTTTTCAAAGCTCATCTGATTATCGCTCGTTTTCATGTGGGGTCCAAACTGGTCCAACAGAACAAGTTCAAATATTCTGGCGATAAAGGTGGCGATGGAAATCGGTCTTGTAATTTTCCTGTAGAGTTATATCTGACAATTTCGATTTGATAATCGGTATAATTATTGTTTTCTGTCATATATTTAGGAAGGTATCCACTCTTTAGGATGACAGTAAGCAATGTTGCGGGTAGTTGCGAAATCGCTCCTCCTGCGTGTTTGACGTATTCGATGCTCAGTCCATCGTGCTATCATTTAATGACCCTGCCTGCAAATAGCCGCATGGTTCAACTGCAATGGCCTTGACCAGTTGTGCACTTACTATGTACAAATAAGTTTATTAAATAACACTGAATATTTAATAAGCAGGCCATTATTTCTTCCGCAGTGAGACGGGTGAATTTAAAAAACAGGGGTTCAAAATTGACACAAAATATTATTAGCTTGAATAAAATAAATATGTCCTCTATTAGACCTTTCAATATTTCGCATCAAGTATTGATCACCCTGTGGGCATAACACAATATTGTTTCAATCTTGATAGATGTCAAACTGTAAGTTTCTCAACTAACTTCAAAAAAATCTTTTTTCACAAATTGAGCCTGTAGGGTGTTAAAAGTAAATAAGATTCTGTTGGTTTAACTGTCTACTCGATAACACCGAACCCGGACAGGTTAAAGAGGTAAGAATACAATAAACTTTCCTATGTACATAAAAAAACGTATTTCTAAGCAATTCTCGCTCGATAAACATCTCAAATAAACCTATAAATCCTTCACGGAGCTCCTTCAATAAGGTTACCTTTTCTTTGGCGCTCGGACTGTTTACACAACTAAATCGAATATTATCTTTACGCCCATGGAAAATATAGTCATTATTATGTTAACTCCTTCAAACTTATAATCAAAATATAGTTATTATTATGTTTATTCCTTCAAACTTGTAATCAAAATATAGTTATTCCTATGTTTATTCCTTCATACTTGTAATCAAAATAACAATTAAAAACTAGGTGTAATATAATGCGGCACTTTAACTTACGGCTGAATCAATTTTATCAAAGTTAATTTTATACAGAGTATCTGGTACTTGATGCGAAATATCGGATGACCCGGGTAATGAATATACTTTAAAACAATGGTAATACTTTAAAAACTTCTACTAACTTCTACTACCCTGACAATACTTAAAAAACTTCTACTACCTTCATAAGTGGAAGATGTTGCTTGTGCAATGATGGAGGACTTAGCTGGCAGAGGAATTGAACACACGACGCCCGAGTGGGAATCCGACGCGTTCGTCCACTCAGCTACTAACCAATCAAAACATGAAGATACCTACTAGAAAAAAATGGAACCAATGTGATAAATAACGTCATATTCATTTTTGGTGGATCCACCTACTAATAAACGATTATGGATTTTTCTAATTATCTACATACACAATCATTTCAACTAAATCAAGAAAAAGTTAAGATATGTTAGACAGGCTCTGCCAGATCGTTTGATGGGCTAGTGGCTAGCAACGACCCTAACCCCATCGCTTCTTTAGTAGCGATACGGGTATTTTTTCTATTATCTTTAATTAAATTGAACAGCCAAGTACACCAATTTATTGATTCTGAATGAACTAGGGACTACATCCAAAATCAACTGTCTGCCTTCAATGTACCTTAAGATACCTTGAACACGTTGCTCGCCTAACTGAGAACTCCTACAGAGAGAAGCTCTTCGTCACTGCCAAAGTGGGAGGTAGGAGAAGCAGTGGAAGACCTTGATCTGTCCATCGCATCACCAATACGTTGGACTGGTCAGACTTGACAATATGAACTTTTTAACTAAAATAATATATCTCTTCCATTACGTCCTTACATATTTATCAAATACCAGTCAAGCTGTTCATATTTTAGAAATATCAAATACATGTTTCTATGGCTAATTTACGTTCACTAAGTTCTTATGAATGTTCAAATATACTTAAGAGTCTTGCACTAAAGCCGAAAGCTCTTTCAAATGCTTTGAATACTTTCATCAGAAACGCGAACCGTCATACTTCACTCAGAAAGAAAATAAATAAATTTTATTTTAATACGAAGAGCATCTATACCAAAACATAAATACGCAATTAAAAGCATTCAAAAGATGCCATCATTCACAAAATATAATTGTTTTATTTATGAATGAGAAATATGAGGGAAAGGGTAATTCCCTTATAAAAATAACAACCGGAATTGTGCATGAAAATGACTTGCACATCGGATATGTAAGTGGCGAAACTCAAAATATAACTTCTACTGTCAGAAATATTTTTAAATGACAATATAAAAAAACAATCAATTTACAATTTGTTTTAAATGAAGTAATTCTCTGAAAAAATATATATTTGTTTGGCATTAATGCTAAATTTTCACAAGCCTTTTTCATTCAGAACAAACTTTAAGATTCAATTTTTATTACGTTCTCAAAGGAAAAATTGGATGGTAAGAACGTGTTGTACGTCTTTGAATTTTTTTACTAAGAATACTTTATTTTATTTATATCATACCGAAACTGTCTCTTTAATAAGATAATTATTTTGAACACAGTGTTAAAAAAAAACTATTTCGATATTGTAGATTGTACGATCACTACAGTCTTCAGTTAATCAAAGTACACAATTTTGATTTTATTTTAAAGTGTTTTTAAAGTTAATTATTTCTTACGCATTAATTCAGTTAAATTTTATGTTTATTTTATGTAGACTTTTTTTAAACAATGTTCTGAAACACAAAATAAGCCGCTAAAACGATTTTCACTAACTTGAATAATAATAAAGAAATCACTTAACACTTAGGCGACGATTTTTTTTTAAATTTTTACCTTAAAAACCAATAAAAATTTGTATTAATTGCCTAAAATACACATTTTACAAAAATAAATCATAATCTCTGTACCAATTGTTCAATTATTATGAGTTTTTTCAATGAATATAACCTTCAGTGTTAATCATGTAATTATAAACTTCTGAATATGAATAATAGTGCATATTGATTTTTTATTATTTTTAGTTCGTCGTGAATATCTTTTTTTAAATAAATGGTTTAAATTTGAAATCGATTTAATGATTTCCATAACCGAGAGAATTATTTCCATTACGTAGGGTAGAAAAGTCGACTAATCGGTATTTGGTCGTTTACAGTTTGCGGTGAAAAGCCGACTAGTCGGTTAACGGTGTCAATGTGTTAACTAAAGTAAATATTGTTATTGCAGCAGAACATTAATTTTTTAATATAAATTATTGCCGTAGTACTTTCATGGATTTATGGCTGTCATTACCCATTTCGCACTTCGCAATAGGTCACTTATTCCGCAGGGTTCGACGATAATAAAAATCCGTTCGAGGAACTTCACCTTTTATTGCGTGAATGTCTAAATTTATATCGTTTTTTGCGGTAATACCTACATCGAAGGCACGTTTTTTATGTCAATTAAATATTCCATTTATCACGATTTTCAGATATTTATTTTAAGTTATTATGATTTGATAACCACTTCTTCTATAAATTCTCAGCATACCTTACTTGCTATTTCCTAAAAGTTTTTTTTTTTTCTGAGGTATTTTTTTTTTACAGTGGCTAGTTAACCACTCTAGCGTAATTCACTCTGTTTTTGTTTGATTACTTAAGAAAAATCATTAATTTAAATCAAACCGATGAGTTCAATATGAGAAGAACATTTGACGATAAGATCATTCACCAAAAACAACTTAATTTTTTTTTTATCTGACCCGCAGAATTGTAATCATTTCACTAGATTTTACTCGATTCGTAAAGCCGGGCTAGTTATAATAGTATTTGGTTAATTTTTTGGCATATATAAATATATTTAAGCTTTTAAGTAGTCAAATTTATAATTACGAAAAAGTGATGATTAAAATTCTCTCCGAATCCAAAAATACATCTCCTTCCAGAAAAGAGTCTATTTTGCCGACAGATGCACACAAACTGGAGAGAGGTATTCAAATTTTAAACATTTCTGTCTCAGTGTATATGAATTTATAAACTGTTGAAATATTATGGTATAATTTTTCTAAACTTGGTAAGTAATACAAGAGTCTCACTATAAATGCATAGTAGTTGCATAAACTTCCAAATAAAAAAAGTAAAACATCGATTCAAAATATTTTTTTACACAAAATACAATTTTTTAATACACATTCAACGCTTTGGTAAATACTTATATGGCCACTCTCATCTACATTTATCACACTACAAATCCCACACGAATCGTAACTCATTTAAAATACTAATTAGAACATGCTGTGCCTTCTGACTTTTATTTAAATTTTAATAAAGGGTATTTTTTAGAACCCATAAATAATTACTTGCTGTAACTCTGTTAACTTACTATGCAATCAAACTTTGTTTTGGGTTATATTTTAATCGCTTTACGAATGATTATTTTTTTAAATCATCAAAGATTTAAGTTGTATTTATCGCACAGGGAAAACCTGAAGTTAGCCTCGTCTGGCAGACGTATGTTTTGTAAATACTTGGAAGTTGAACCTGCGCACCCTTAGATAAATATGTGTGAGTATATTTCCGAAGACTGATAAATGCTCTAGAGATTACTCTCATGTCCAAAAAGTTTGCCATAATAGTTTGCCAAAGCTTTTATCGGTTTATTTCGGTCGACTGATTTCATTAGGGGATATTTATGCCTCGTGGTATGAACGTCATGAATATTTCCTCAAAGCAGTCCAATATAAAATAGAGAACCCGATCGTTTCCTCGCCAGTGGAAATTGCCCACATTAATTGAAATAGTTCCTGTATATTACAATTTCTTTGAAATTTTCTAAGAAAATGGACCATTTGTAATTTAGTTTCCGATAAATTAAATCGTCTACGAACATTCCGGCTAGACAAATATTATCTAACAGTCCCGGCGCTGAAATTGTTTTTGGTGTTCTCTTAGTTCTTAGATAATTCAAACTCTTAACATAAAGTGGAAACGTGAGTGCTCTTGGTGAAGTTTTATTCCTTTAACCAAGAATGTTAGTTTAAAGGTCTGCTAATTGAATTTTAAATCAACGGTGTTTTTAGTTAGCAAGTTTTACTTGTAAAACTAAATTTAAAGGTGGATATCGATTATGCTGCTAATTTATTAAATTAATTGTAACATCCGATAAGAAAGATTAACACATTTACGTACTGGAACGTAAATACGCAAATTTATTTTCGTTTGCAAAGGAATTACTGCCATAATGGAGGTACCCTTCTGATCGTCGACCTAAGCGAACAAAACGCTAATGGCTTTTTGCGGAGAATCTGTATACGCTGCCGAACATTTGCGACCCATGAACAATACCGAGAAGGAAGTGAAGAAGTTTTCTTAAACGACCGCAAAACACGAGCGATTTTCCAGGCTGGTGGATTTAATCCACGTGTCGCCCTTTTCAATCTGTTCCCCTCCTAATTTCCTCCCCCGTTCTGGACGTGTGGCCGGTCGTTTCACTCCCCCCTCCTTCCCTCCCTTCCCTCTTCTCTCCACCCTCTCAACCCTTGCCAATCCTACTCAGCGCCGCCAAATGATTGTCGTTTAGACTATGCAACACATCATCGAACTACAGTTTCCTGATTCCGGAACTGGCACCAGATAACAAGGTAAAACAATAAAAATTAAAGAAAAGGATGAAAGACGAATAGCGGCAGCTCAAAAGGGATTTTTTAAGGTGACATGGCACTCGAAAACAGGAGATTTGCCCAAGATTGATATTTGAAATGATTTTGAAGAATCTCTAACAAAAATATGAAATGTTTTCCGTACATAATTTACATTCCCAAATCGTTTTTCAGCAACAATAGAAGCGGTTAGGACCAGGTTAGTATTTTCTGTGCGATTAATTAGTTACTTCTCAAGATATTCTTTAGAAAACATTAAAGATTATACTAGTAGGGTTATCAGAATTAATTAAAAAAGAAAACGTCAGCCAGAACACCCTTCAAAGCCTACTAATTCAAACTCAACCATGTGCCCCTCTCATACTCGTATGCCTTGTGGCAGCCAGTCGTTGTATCATGCCGCTTTTTCGCCTTTTTGCCTTCACGAGAGTTAGCGAATAGAGACTTTGGATTCGTGCCTATCGTTAGCGTGAATTTTAATTTATTTTTTCGAATACTTTTTAATACATTTTGTGTTCACCTACAGGTAGGTGAATAATATTACGTCTACCGGCTTAAATTAATTTCAATTTTAATATTGTCCTGATGATGGAAGGGTACTTCCGAAACCGGTAGACGTAATATTAAATAAAATGGTTAAAAACAAAGTTTATGTGTTTTATTTATAAAAGGTTTTGTATTTTTTCGCAATTTAATGTAGCATTTACGATAGAACATGAACGAATTCAAAAGAATATGTTCTCATTTGGAGTCTTTTTCCATTTTTTTTTTAACTGCGAACGCCCCTTAGTGATTTATTTATAGGGTGGTGTGTCCTCTTAAAGATATTGTTCTGAAAGAATATTTAACATTGTTACCTTGGAGTAAGCATATATGGTATATGGAGAGAGAGCTACATATTTTTACCCAACCTATACAAATTTACGATCTTGTAGAACCATCTTGTAAATCGTGAAGGAGAAAGGCACAAGACAATTTATCACATAATATCGCACTACTTTTAGGTATTTAAGCATGTTTTCGGTCTCCGGAGACTACACTCCCCACTAAATTTTGTTATGGGACATAGCTCAACGTTTTTTGAGGTTATATCCTTTATTTTTGTTGATAACAATACTGTGAAAAAGTGGTTATACAAACAAATAAAACGTTATGTCGATATGTGCCATGAATGGATCTAAAAGGTGTGTCTATGAAAACTGTAGCCACGCCCGAGTCAGGAAAAAATCTATGATCCTGACACTGATTCGCAAAGCTATCACTCCCATATATTATTGCTCTGATATTTTTAACTTTCTTGTTATTATGGTGTGTGATTTGAAAGTTAGGTGATAATAAAATAAGGAGTTTTTTTTTCGCTCTGTTTTAAACCTTTATTTTAAAATTATATCTCCTTTTGTAATCAATTCTCTCAATTCTGTTGTGTAGACACACAACCAATATGATGTTGTAATGCGAAACGAATTATATACTGTACAAATGTAAACTGAACACTATTGAATATCTATGTAATTGCCGACTAAATTATGGTTAATATCAGTTTTTTTGTATATCATGAATAAATACATGTCTAATTTGTAAATAGCTTTAAACATTAGTCACAAATGGTTTTTTTATTGCAATTGCAGTAAGTAGTAATTTATTTATTTTTAATTACGGCACTAATTTTATTACAGTTTTACTGGACTTAGAAACCTGAAAATTCTAGAGAAAGAGTAAAAGCTCAAGTCAATGAGATCATCTTAATTAATGATCACCCATTTACCAGTCCAAAATGGATAGAGTTATTCGGACAAAGAATTTCATTCGCATTCTTACCAAGACACCAAAACCTAATAAAGGGAAGGTTTGAATTATTAAATTCACGCAAATAGACCCTCCTGAAAATTCTTAAAAAACATAAAACCAACCTTTGATTTCACTCGTCGTTGCTGCGAGCCATCGGGAACTCAATGTCCCTTAAAGGTTATTTGATTTGATCAGAATCGTCAGTCCCGAGTGGGGAAGGTTTTACCTCAACACAAGAAACTTCCTGAAAAACAACTGACCGTATGCAGGAAGGGTGCGAGGTGTGATACGTTTTTGCCATACAAATAAGGCAAACGGGGGCAATTTAAGAATCTTTTACTAACTCAATAACGGAGAAAAAACCACCATTATTTAATCCACTAAGTTCTACACTACTTTGGAATTCAAGATGGGTCGCTGATTCATAAATAAAGGTAAGAAAAATATAATATGTTCATCTCATCCGAGAATTTAGAATCTTTTAATTGGTTTGTTAGATAGAAAGGCACTCAAACTCATGATTTTATCATCCCCAGAACGTTTCCTAATTTAATTTGACTTACGTGAGTACTTTACTTGAAAGTTGACAAATTTCATTTTCGTTAACCTTAATGTGACTGAAAGAGTACCTGGCTATCCTTTTCGGTTTTTAACATAGATTTTTTTTAATGTTCCAGTAAGTCTAATTGGCTGAAATTTAGTGACATCTCCACAATAGTAGAAATGAACAATTGACCATAGCCTTTGGGTATGTGGAGGGTGCTACGTGAGCGGAAAACGCTTGAGTAAAATTTCTGATACACCTTCTGATAACTGAAAGGATAGCCGGGTACCCCTTTATGATTTATATTGAATTCTTTACAAGATAAAATTAACACATTTTTTAGTTTTATTTAGTTAATATAAACACAATAGTTACAGTGAATGTCTTAGATTATTATTTAGAAGCTTTTCGCAGTTAAGACAAATGAGTTTACAGCTGGTGAGGGTGACGGGCGAATTTCAAGGCCAAGGATCTTTTCCATAGCGGTATGAATGATTTTTTTTCCAACTTTGAGCGGGATCGTACCGCAAAATACAAATGCTCGTCCTTTTCAGGGGAAAATTTAATACAGGAAAGCCTGTTGATGGTGAGCGTCAAACTAATGTAGGAGAGCGTACAGTTCTAGATTCAGTCGGTACATACAAAAACTCTGAGAGAAAGGTTACAACAGATGTATTTTTTTTAAAGTTTGTAGCTGGTACAAGTTTTGAACTTGTAGAGCATGACACTCGTGAGAACCGTTAAAAAACAATAGATTTCTGCCAGTAAACATGCAACAAAACAAAAAAAGGATTGTATTATCAACCAAATTTCCTACTCAGAAAGGAGGAAATTTTGTGTTCGAATGTGCCTAAAAAACAAGGTACTTGGTATTTTTGATTCTATACATGGGTTGCTACAATAACAAGAGACGCAGGAGCTTCTAAACTAAAAATGATTGCGCATTATAATAAAACGAAAAAGTTAAAAATAATAAAACAAGGTTTTGATGGCATGTTTTGTGTAAATTTTGTACGTCCACGGTACCCAAAAAGTTGCTCTTCTACTGTCAAGCATTCATATGGTTTGAAGCCTTTTTGCAAATTTTTGTGCAACACATTCTACATATCTCGAATGCTAGCGGCTTTGTCGGTTATTGGACGTTCAGTTCTAGTGATTTTATTTTCAGAACGAACGAATCTCAGTAACATCTTGAAGGGATTTCGTGCCATAGATATACTTATAAGAGGCATCTAAGAATCTTTTCTTCACAGTTCAGTAATATGCTCCTTATTTGATGCATGTACATCAGCCATAATTAGGATCTCTTCATGGAATTATTTATTATTTATTCTTGTAGGCATTTTTTTGTGGTTGTGAAACCTTTTTGTTATTCTCGTTAGTATTTTTTCGTCTTTTTCGATTAATTTCTCGCAAAATAATAACATACGTCTCGTTAGATAAATTGATTTAAAGGTTTATTTTACAGTATATAATTAGCTGAAGTTCTCGGGACCACTTTTCTACTCGGTGAACTTGGGGAAATGTATGGGAATTTCACCCAGTACTATCTTTTTCTTGGGGTTTTTACTTTAAGAATACGAGGTGATGTACTTTAAACACAACAGTACAATATATTTATTATTTAAAATAAGATGAAATATACACAAGCTTTAAATTCGATACTAAACACGTGAGGGTACCCTGGTACCTCTTCAGTCATGTGAAGGTGTAAATTTCTTCAGTCACATAAGGTTACGTAATTAATTTATTACAACGTAAGAGCTCTAGTACTTCGTTCCGATATTCATCTAATACATGTAGCAGACACCGTACCTTTACGTTTATTCGGAGAGAATAATCTAATTCAGTTATGCACTTTCAATCAAAACTATTGTTTTTGTAACCTTTCTAAGAGCTTTTCTGGTGAATGATTTAACTATCCAAATAAATTGAATTTTCTAATAAAACTCTAGGCGTTCTTTCAAGTATTACGATCATTCTTAGAAGCAGCTTACTCGCAAAATAAGTGCTTCGTTGT
Source organism: Drusus annulatus (assembly GCA_022651775.1). NCBI lineage: Eukaryota > Metazoa > Arthropoda > Insecta > Trichoptera > Limnephilidae > Drusus > Drusus annulatus. Next base: position 2,306,061 of record JAGWCC010000005.1, on the reverse strand, counting down.
AGCCGATTTAGGCAATGAATGTTATGTGTAAATAAATAAAAAAGTCTATGTGTAAATAATTATGAACTTCAAAAAGCTTTTAAGGCTTATTACAAAGATGAATTTGTATGTTTTCTATTTATGTAGATTTGTAGATCCAAGAAAATTGGATTGCTTTAAATTTTTGATATTTTTTTTATCTTTTTCGCTAAATATTTACGAAGATTATAGTTTGGGGAATTAATCGAAAAATGATTAATTTTTCCTTTTCAGGCAAATTTTTCTTGAATAAGTTCGCTTTTAATATGTCTCTCTGATAAAATTTCGAGTTAATGTTAATTATTTATAGTGTTTTATAAATTGATCGTGAAAATCATTGTGTTTTCTAATGAAGATTATAAACTAAATGTTCACGACACTCGCAGAGTTGAAAGAAAACGCTTACCTTCTCGTATAAATGTCATCACTGCCCTCACCATGGGTGTTCAATCGATTAACTTAAGTCGCAATCAGTGAATGTCTTGAGCTGCACAGAAAAAATATAATGTAGTGAAGGCATATAAGTAATAAAGGTACGTATTTATAATTGTTCAGAAATTTTTTATTAGTATGGTAAAATTCCGTAAAAAAACCTAAAAAAATAGAAAATCTTATTGTAGAGTTTAATTGGTAAATTTTACTATTTTGTAAGCCGCATTACAGGTTGTGTTTTTACTAATTTAAATTACCTTTATTATTAAGAGAAGTATACTCATGCTTAATTCTTAATCCACACCAAGCTAAAAGATTAACAAAACTTTAACGTACAAATTCTACAAAGTCTTTATTATTGGATTATTCGTGTTCTTTCAACACGGTTTAAATTCGTCTCGATCTTACAAACATTCTTGTCACTGGCTCTCCGAAAGTTTGTTTCCAACATATTATGTTTCATGCTGATGGTGTTCATATCATAATCAAAAATCATTTCCTATTCCGCCTAATTTCTCGTTGCTACAAGGGTTTTGCATTAGCACCACATATTCACAGGATTAAATTGTTCCCCCCGCCCTGATGTGAGCAAATAATGCGATCGAGTTAATGATCGACAAAAATTTCTTCCGATTGGAATATCGCGTGAGGCGGCTGTCGGCCCGGGAGGAATTCTGAATATTAGTGGTACGAATTCTTGGTGGATTTTTAAATTACCGCATTGAAGAGGGTAATAATTACTTTCCGTGATTCTGGGAAAATTTGATTGATCTTCTTCCATGAACCCTGGAAGCACCCTGGTCTACACCTCAATCGGTCAGTCGTGACAATCCGTTAAAGAAAACATTTATTTTATTGCATTTAAATCGCTTAGCACTTTGGTAAGCTTTATCATGACCTTCTCAATTTATGTTCACCCTTAGACTATTGTTTTGGAAATCACGATCTGGAAAATTTTACCCCTTGTTTAACCAATGGCATTTCATAATCCACCAATGAATCGCCTGGACATTCAATCGAGCTTTTTATCTCTAATAAATTTATTGAATGACTCTAAAGTTGTTTTATAAGATTTTTTTTTTGTCGGAACAAATATCGAGGGAAGCCTTGGTCTCACATTTTTAGGAGGAAAGGAAACTTACCAGCGATGATTAATTGAATACTACTGAGTACTTACAAAGTAAATTTTCCTAAATATTGAAATTATAATTGAAGACAAATTTTGTAATCGTTATATTTTTGGAGTGTATTTTATCAAAGCAGAGGAGTTGGTTGTGTAGATGAATGTAATTTTTGGTGGAAAAACAAACAGTTGGATTAAAAAATCGATTGGGTCTAATTGTGAAATAAAAAAGAGATTTAAAGGATTGACGACATGGATTAAATATAATAATCGTACCAAACAGGTAATAAATATTATGTGTATGTATAATATGTATTATGAAGAGTAAATAAATGGAAATATAAATAAACAAATAATAATTTTCAATAAATAAGGTTACATGAATGCGGGAGGTAAATATATTTCCCATAATGACCTGCTTCCCAACAAGCTAGAATAATTACTCAAAATTAACGGACCACCGTTTAACAATAGCAAGGGTAAAAATATAACACCAGGTATAACTTGCGAGGTCGTGGAGTCAGTTATAGTTACATGGCATATGAACAAGTTATATCAATGAACAGTGTAGTAGTGATGGGAGTAATTGGAACAATTTTATAATCGAAATATGCGTTTCAGAAATGCAATGATTTAACGATCGTATTGGGTTTTTTTGTAAATAACGAGTACATTTAGTATTATACATATCCTAATAGTTGTTTAAACCTCGCGTACATATTTCTGATGGAAAACAAACGCTTAATTTTTTAAATTGCATTTTAAAACGTAACTTGTTTCTGAACAAGTGTGTAGTATTGTAGTTTGTGTAGTATTGTAGTTTGTGTAGTATGACCTTAGTATTTTCTGTTTTTTTGTTAGCTTGAGTAGTCACTATGAAGATAATTAAGTTATCTTAAAGTAATAACCCATCCCGAGGTAACATAACATACAATTTTCAAGCATTAGAGTATTGTGGCTTTTCAAACAGTACATTTCTAAGTGTCAAAACTTAAGTGTGATATTTATGCAAATTTTCGGAAAGCGATACAAACTTATATGATAACTCGTCAAAAACAATGACGAAGTCGATTTTTTTCAATGTTTCGATTATTTTTTCCGTATTATTCCGATCGGTTTATTCGATTATTTCGAAATGAATATCTCAATATTTGATATCACTAATATAATGTACAATGTGGGAATGGCATGCCCTCTCCGGTGGAAAAATAAAACATTCTTGTGTTGTATGCCCAGAATAGGGTTTAGTATTAAATATTTATTCGGTTCCTTGCCAAGTTGTTATACTATATGACTCAATGTTTCAGAGTATTGAGTACTTTATGAATAATTTCTAACCTTATCTTTGCCATTCAAGCCAAAACATGAAATACTATTCACCTTTGTGATGTGTCTACTTTAGATATATTGAAGATATAATATATCATTAATTTGTTGATTTTCTGATCAATTAGTTGATATCCGCTTCAAAATTCCTATAAAAAGATAGAAATTAGCGTGGGCGGTCGGTGAGCTTATGATCTAAGCTAGGCAAACAACTTTGAAAATGGCCGGATGGAAGGAAGAGATAAAGGGTTCCGCAATCTTTGTTTATGTTTCTTAACGACATTAAATTCAAGGTTTTGGCACTATTTAAATGTTGGTTAAAATTTAAAATATATTTTAACATATGCCACATGGTAAACCATAGCGTTATAACCGCTCTGTGTGAACGACTACAAAGAACTACTTCATTTTTTTCATTTTTCGGCAGTTCACACTTCAATTGTAGTTCGGCTACAAAGAGGTAATTCATTTTGCGGCAGTTTACACTTCAATTGTAGTTCGACTTTAAAATCTACAAAGAACTACTCTTACTTTAATTAGCGGCAGTTTACACTTCAATGGCAGTGCCCTCCCCCCGCTATGAATTTATTTTTTTTGACGAGGAACCGGTTCTAGTTCTTTTCGTTTTCAGGAAATTACTAGCAACCCCCTTACCTCATGATTTTTTTTCTTTTGGCGTGAAATTGGTTGTACAGTGCGAATTAAGCAATCGAACTGCTACTTCAATTGAAGCGTCCACCGTGAAGGGTTCATTTTAAAGAACTTGTAAGCGTTTTGAAGCGTTCATCGCTAGTAAGCCAACATATCCTAGGAAAAATCATTTATTTCGACATTTTAGTATTTGAAATTAGAAATATTTAAGATCAGTGTAAAATGTTTACGATATTAAATATGTACTACGCAAAAGATCACAAGATTACCACCCCTAGAAATTAGGCAAGTAAATGTTTGATATGTTTGATATGTATTTTATTAAATGAGGATAGATTAGGATTGTGGTTTGATTCAAATCAATTAGTAAATGTACTTAGTTGTCTGTTTTATTGATTGACTTAAGCTATTGTTCATTTTGCTGATACTGTGTTCTGTAGTGAAGTCACCTTTACTGTCAAAAAGCTATGATATACTGCAACTAGCTTAAGTACCCAGCTTTGCGTTTGTTTTTTCCCTAGTTATGTCGTGCCTTTCAGCACAAAGGGGATGTTTTTTATTGAATTATGCTCAACTACCCGCACATGTTATTGGTGCTTTGAATGCTCTACTCGTGACTTTTCCATATAAAATTGACTATAAAAGAAGCATTTTCCAACACATTGAACGTCTTTTCGTGCAAAATAATGTTTTTAAATATAAAAATTGTCGAACTGTTAAAAATATACATATTTAAATAATTTAATATGAAAATCAATATTTCCATTATTGGAAAATCTGACAAAGGACATCAATATTTTATTTTAATTTTTATGAATGAACGTACAGCTCTACTAGAAAAAAAAATATCCATTATAACTTTAAGCCACTCATTTTATTTATGATTGAACAAGTGATGTGTAGTTATATAAAATGCATACAACCATACTAATGCCTTTAATTCGAATTTTACGAACGAGCGAAGTGATTCGTATTCATTCCATATGCGATCACGTTTGTTATTTTTTTTTACAATGGCAAATATTCTCAGGTTACAAATATCCTGAAAACATTTCTCTTATTTCCATGACTAAAATCGGAAAATGTTCACTGTGCAAAGATACAGGAGGCTAGTCGAGGGTTACAAATTGATAGAATATTGGAAATTTGAATTCTCAAATATGTTGGAGCAATCAAACATACTGATACAAGGTCAGGTGGGAATGTTGTCTTTGTTCTACCAGTGTTTGATATTATTAAGACGAGAACGGGTCGCTTCTACGATTTATTTTTGTGAAATGAAAAAATAATTTGTTCAAGACCATAGATTTTTTTTTAAAAATTTATGACCGACTGGTTTCGCTTAGCCTAATAACACATTATAAAATAAAATAAGAGAACAGTGAGAAAACGAATTAATAACATTCAAATTACAACGAAGGGACAGAGAGAAAGAGACAGATAATATGAATTGACAGAAGCAAAACGTCAACTGAGAAGTTGATTAAGAAATAATGATAAATTTTATAGGTTTACAGGAAATATGCCTAATATTGGACTACTGGACAAATTTAACTGATTATTAAGAATATGACTATAGAATTTTAATGTCTTTCTTTATTTCTAGTGCTTCTAAGTTATCTTATCTGTTGCCACGGCCATTTATGTGGAGAATATGAGCACCGTTGCTTTTATTGAAGGTATGATCTTATTAGATGATTGGCGAATTCTGGAAAACCGTGGTTATTTAAACATATAAGATATTCTTCGATTCTAACATCACATTTTATATTGATAAAATAACCCGTAATTTTAATGTTAGAATCAAAAAGTACATTACTATTTCTCTCAGGACTTCCTGTGTGGAGTTAAATATACATGTATACATGATCCTGATTTTTTATAATAATTTCAACCCGGCATAACGTACTTAAAAAAAAAATTATATGAAAACATTATTCCAACAAGATTTTACTTCTACTCGTTCAATGAATCATAATGTATCTGATGATGTTGAACATATTTGTAGTTCCCAGCAGAACCTTCAAAGAATCAGAACTCAGCATAGAACGGTATTGTAAAGCAAAAACTGATGCGTTAAACTAGAAATTCTTAAAAGACCTCATAGGAAAATGTTCATATTTTTGAGTATTCATTTAGTAGGTTGTTACAGATAAAAACACAATATACACTATAAAGTAGATAATACTTAAGGGGGATTAAAACAAACAAAAATAGGTATAAGCTACTTATTAAAATAGAAAATCTATTTTAGATACAAATTAAATATTTTCAACAATACCCTTTTACGCTTCCAAGTTGAGTGAGTAAATTATTATTTTCTGGTTGTACGTGTTATTAATTTAAAGGGTAAAAACATACAAATATATAATGTTAGTCCCAACTTTGTGACTAACGTCGGAACAAATAACGCCAATTTGCCTTCATTTGTTTACAGTAAGCCCATGAAAATGTCACACTCAATCTCCAATCTTCCGTTGCTTCATTTCAATCAATCCAATCGAAATAAATTGGAAAGACCCGGGGGAACTGAGGACAGAAGCGTGTTCCCATTTTCACTTGCGTGACGAAGGAATAAAAGGAACGTACCTTCATAGCATGTGGGGATGTAGGAAAGTATTTATTTATGTTAGAGAGGGGTTGGTTTTTTTTACTCGTAATGAGTTGAATTGCAAATATATAGGAGAATACGTTAGGATAAATTAACTTGGCCTATTTAAACTGCACGCATAGCGGCCAGCAGATCTGTTATTTGGTATGAATTATTTTTAGTAGACTCCGGGGTTAGATTGACACTAGCTGTTGTTGTTCGTAAAAAATCACGAGATGTAACATGACTTACAACAAAAAATTGTTGTTTTACTTCATCCATTTTTAATATAACATAATGTCTGCTAAAATACATTATGGGTAGGTACTTTATTAAATAGGTAACTATCTTCATATTTTTAATTTGATAATTTTCTGAACACATTCATCAGTTCTAAATTTGAAAAGGTTACACTCGTACATATGTATAATTTTTTTTTTTTTGTGAAATTTTATAAGCCACCCAAGGGGCCCTCGATGTACGTACGTACTCACAAAGGAAATTATTTATAGTTTATGGTTATGATCAACATGTCAAGACTTATTTTATTAATTTTTCACGGATTTTAGAATCTTTAACGATATTTACTATCCTTACTTACAATCTAACACAGAACAACGAGAAAACTGACGTCAATAGTAGAAAATAGTACGTTGATATAAATTATGGAATGTTAAAAAGTTCAAGCAACCACTGATTTTATGAGATATTAAATAAATAGCTAAACATTTTTTTAAAACAAGGGAACCGCAAGAGTCCGTATAGTATTGAAAAGTTGCGAAATGACGTAACATCAAATTTAGCATTTTTATGGCAAAACCAGTGTCTTATTACATAATTATGTCGATATTAAATAAAATACATTTTACACGAGTACAATACTAGCAATATGAAAGCGTGTAACAATTTTTGTTTTATACGCAATGCTGCTCAGCATTTGTTTCCTTTGGGCATTGGATGACACCCGATCCTATGTAATGTTTTTTTTTTTTTTTTTAATTTCAAGGGTCATGTACATTTTTTCTACGTCGAAAGTTTGTTTTGTTTAGTGTTGTGAAATAATATTTATTTTAGACAAGAGTTTATAAATAAATATGGTATATTTGTTTTCGTATTCATCCATGTGTTCGAGGTAATCTCCAGTTTACAACTTAATTGTTATCAAAACATTGTCGATAGTATTTTTATGGAACACACTTTTATTGTAAACCGGCACTTCAAAATAATTCAGAAAAATGATAGGTTTACCTGATTAGTGCATTATTGAAGCGTTGGGTTGAAGGGACTTTTCCGTAAAAAGATAATATGAATAACCGACATTCTTTAAGTTACCTTAATAGATTAAAAAAATGAAATATTAGAATAGTACTAGAAAGCAAATGAAAAGTATTAAGGTTGGTTTTGGAAGAGAACATAAGAAAAAATAGTACCCCTAGAGACCGAAATTAGTGTGATTTAGGGTAATTATAATCGGCAAAACATAGAGGGATGAAGAATAGAAAATCTGACTATTATTTATAGAAATGGAATCTTATGGTTTAGGCTCTGGGCCCGCATTCGTACCGTTAAAGCCTTTGCTCGTCGTACATAAAATTTCGTTGTTAATAAGATATCCTTAACGAACGCGAATTAATAGTTTTTAATCTCAACCTCGTAAAAAGCTCGACTTTTTAAAACAAAAATGGCAAGAGTGGCCAGTTTTACCTTTTAACTTTTATTTCAGAATTTGATTGCAGCCCGGATGAAGCAGTAGCAGTTGTCTTTTGGGATGTATAACGATGGAAAATGAGTTATATTGCAAATAAACACATAACTATTTTGGTACATGTTGTGTCATTTTTGTATATTTTTAACTGTTAATTAGTATGAAAGATACTCAATTATCCCATCTTCCCTTGAAGTACTTTCTGAAACGAAATGACTTGAATGTAGTCGTATTCGTCATACATTCAAGACTCTATCCGGATGGATTTTATAGATACGATATGCGATCCCACGCCACTTTAGAAAGTAGTACAAAAGCAGGAGTGTAAAAACACTCTCACAGTCCTCGAATTAGGCATTACAAAGGATGAATTGTTTTCTTGTAATAAAGGAATTATTAGAAGCTTTAATCAGGCCTAGCGCATTGCGACTCCCGGACATAGAGAGCCTCCCCCACCCTCCCCCCCATCAGAACGACCACCCATTCCACCCGACCCCACCTACCCTCACCTTTGTTCCGTGCTCTGCTCAAAAATCAATCGCAAGCCATTCGTGGATTTTTAATTAACGCTATTCCTATAGGATCGCAAACGCTTATGAGCTGTTTATTTAATTTGGGGAAAAGCTTCGTTTGAATATTTGGTGCTGAGTAACCTGAAAATAAAACTTTACACACTCTGAATTCTTTATACATTCGGGCTTTGAAGATATTTATTTTAATGATAATTAATCATTAATATCATACCAATATTAAAATTTTATAAGATGGTGATTTTTTTTATTTTAATAAAATCAATTGATTTGAGACTCGATTTATAAACATAGATGATTTTTTTTGCAAATTTGTATTTATAACAGTTAAGTGGATATTTAAAAGCATCGTGTTTCCTGATAATAATGATATTGGGAGCTAAACATAGCCGCGTTGACCTAGGCTTACCAGGTAGTACACGATGCCAGAGATCGCCGTTTGAGAGCTTTTTCCAGTTTATGGTTAGGATAAAAACATGTTCAATGAGTCTTCAAAAGAATATGGGGCTGGGTATTTAATTCACCCTGAAACAAGTGTTTTTTTCCATTATTTTACGATAACGATATAACTTACATATACACTTAAATCATTTAAAAAAACGAAATATTGAAAATCGTGTACTTCCGTTGAGTTTACATTCACGAGTTCAATTTTTTTTAAATCTTCGCCGATTCCAAGCGAGTCTGAGAATAAATCTAGTTATACATTAAGGTTTTCTTCGTGAAGGATAAAGTTACACTATCGAACTTCGAGCTTACAATAAAGTAGGCTAATTGTTCTCTTCCCTGGGGTTTTTACTTTTGATTGCATCCGTTTTAAATTGAATTTAAACTTTGCTGCGCCATCGCATGGCGGCGCCGTAATTGTTTAGAGGATCACAAAAGTAATAGATGAATAATAACAGCCAGCAAAGTCTGTTTCAAATGCTTGAATATGCATTAAACATGAGTTTACTTGGTGCAGTGAAAGCATTAATCATTAAATGAGACACATGAGCTTACACGTGTAATAACATGCATCAAAATATTCTACATCGGCTGTTTTTATCATTTTATTCTTGTATAATATTAATTTTATATTTACTGGAAGACGAAAGAAAAAACCGTCGACTGGTAAATACATTTCAAATCTTATTTTTAAAAAAATACTAAAGTGAAAAATGCGACACCATCAATACTATGTGTTACATATTAGTAACGTTGTATAATTATTAAAAAAATTCAGAATAAGCAAACACTTTGTGGATTGACATGATTAATTAAATAAAAACACACGTTGTTTAAATCCACTTTATTTTTGCATAAGTCAACTAACTAGTTTCGATTCTGCTGAATCTTTATCGGGACTTAAAAATATACGAATGAAATAGAGAAATGTGCATATACACAGCCTGTTCAAAAGAAAAGGTGAATTTTGAATTTTCGTGGGCTGTGAACATTCGATTATCGTTTTTTTTTGTTATGTTGGTACACATATGTTTATCATATGTTAGCATCAGCCATTTCGGATCAGTGGTTTGTTTTTGACAACTGGAAAGGTTAGTCACGTTTTTGTGTGTTCTACGATTTTTTTACTTTTGAAAAAATGGATCCATCAAAATCCATGATTTGTTTTTCCACAACTCCAGGATGCTTATCGTCATAAACATCTTTTCGGCCTTCTGTAAAGCGCTTGTACCATAAACACTTTTGAGACAAATGACTCGCCGAATGCTAACAATATTTTAAGTGCGTTGGAGCACTTTATTCCATTTTTAACGCAAAATTTAAACATATTCCTTAATTTTTTTTTCAAAAGTAAAAAATCGTAGAACACACAAAACGCGTGACTAACCTTTCCAGTTGTCAAAAATAAACCACTAATCCAAAATGGTTGATAATGCTAACATATGATAAACATATGTGTACCAACATAACAAAAAAAATCGATAATCGAATGTACACAGCCCGCTAAAATTCAAAATTCACCTTTTCTTTTGAACAGGCCTCGTATATCTTCACCATAATATATATATATATATATATATATATTTTATTCCTATAATTTTTAGTATATTTTTAAGTCCCGATGAAGATTCAGCAGAATCGAAACTAGTTGACTAATACAAAAATAAAGTGGATTTAAACAACGTGTGTTTTAATTTAATTAATTATTTAAAAGGTCATAATTGAAATGACGTGGTGAGCTGAATATGGTCACTTTGACCTAGAAACATAAGATTGAAAAAACGTAACAAACTTCATTATTTGCTGCATACTAGTTTTCTACTTTATAATATTCGAGATCTGAGATTTAAGACCTTACGCTTACATAAGTACCTCTTTTTTTACTATGGATAACTGATATGAAGATTCTTGGAGTATTTCTGTAGAATTTATTACAATATTGTTCATATTAATATCTTTAATCTTTACTCTTATACTTTCCTCACACTTGCTGATTTTGTTTTATTATTCTTACTTTGTTTTTCAGCATGAGTTATTGTCATTGTTACATGTCAATTTGCAATAAACGAACCGTAAGCATTTCACTAGGTAAACCAGCTAATGATGTTTAAACGGAGTCGTAATTAGAGTCTCGAGTATTTAAGCTTTAACATTTTTTTTTACAGTGCTGTATTCATATAGCACAATCAAGTGAATCAAATACTCGATTCGGGTCATGTCAAGAGTCAGAATAATAGAAGAGTACGTATAATATGATGCATGATAATGAATGAAGCAAAGAGTTTATAACTAGACAAAGTTATGTGGTGGTCTATCCTCTTTCCCAAATTGCGGAGAAACGGCGTGATGGTTAGTTAGTTCTTCCATAATAAATTTAAATTTTTCCTTCCTATAAAAATAATCCATTTAAGGAATAGTATTTTAATATGTACTCGTTATATAATAATAATGAAGGTTTTCATCAGCATTCATTAAGGAGATTATTACCAGACGCGTAACCAAAGGATGTAGATTGGTTAAAATTGAGGCTATTCAGTTTCCTGTGATATGAGGGTTGGATGGGTTAAGCGGGGAGGGGGTAATTAAGGAGAACACCGCTTCGGCATTTAACCGTGGTTCCTTTCTTACCGGGAACAATTAGTCATTTTATATAAATCCCTAAGAAAGGCAACGATAATTGCTCTTAATGGCTTTGCCGGCTTACCCGTGCCGTTAAATCTGCACGGTACTCTATTTGTGGGGTTCATAATGACTCTATGATCATTTACTACTCACGGATTTGATGATCTTTACCACAAAGCATTTTCAATCTTCAGATTTTAATTTAAAATTGTAGTGAAAATTAATTAAAATATTACAATTATCGTGATATATGTTTTCATAGTCCAGTTCTATGTATTCAGCTATCTTAATTTCTATAGTGTAATTATATATATAATGTATTCGCACATAAAATGCCACATGGCGTACAATGTAAAAAATCTATGTAGATGAACTCTGTTAAAGGACCACCGTTCTGAATCAAAACGTTGCTTGAAATGGCTTTAGCCGTGTTTAAAGACCGATCTGAATAGCCATGAACTTTTCAACCTTCCCCTCTCTTCAACCTCATGGACGCCGGAGAGTTGAAACTTTTATGATATATGCACATAAAACTATTAAAATAATAACACGCATGTTTTACGAATAACATTATTATAATTTCATTTCAGTCGTATTACCTGTAACGCAAATATTTAGGAGAATTTTCGAACATTTATTTATCTTTATTATGTCAAATCAGACCATTTCAGAACTTTTCTTGTTTGCAACCCGTCGAAAAATGTCGGTTTGAATAAAAAAACCTAAAAATTTCCGTAACAAAGATTGCATGTATCTATTTTTGATTTTATCGGGCAAATGTTTTATACAATCTTTCTTGACAACACTGATACTTTTTCATTTATTTTGGCACGATCGCGCACAAGCTCAGATGACTAATAAATAAAAATTGAACGACAGAATTTGCGCCATAGATAAAAGCGTCTTTCACCGATACGGTTTTTATAATATTTATAAAGTATTTATCGTGTTTTATTATCATATTTTATGTGTTCTATACGTAGACAAATGTGCAAACTCTCAAAAAAATCATACAGATTTTTTTAATTCTCAGAACCATTCTTATTTTGACCAATATCGGATATTAACACTCGTTGAATTACAGCGAATTTAAGATGTACTTTCCCTCAAATAAAAAAAGTTCTATTTAAGATTTCATTGCTTTCAGACATTTTCACAAATAAACAATAGCTGATGTGTTATGCATTTTTACCCTGCTTATAGTGTTGGTGATACTAAACACTGTAAAACTATTATCTATACTGTATTTATGTTTATCGGTCGCACATACAAGTGGAAAAACCAAAAAACATTACAGCACAACATACAGAAAAAAATTACGTCAACGCAATGATTCGTGTTCACATTTTTCAAAACGTCCCTAAACGATGTATGATGCTTTCAATGTCAAATAAAACATTAAATGAAATCGTTAATTCCTTAGAAAAAAAAAATTGACCCTCAGAAATTTCAACATCGTGAAAAGCTTTGTCGCTATGTCTTATATTTTAATCAAACGAGCCCTACCTTCTCAAGCATATTTACTGTAATTGTTTCCGATGAAATAAGGTTATGTGACGTTTTTAACCACATGAATTAAAATAATACAAATTCAATTTAAACCACCATATTTGTAATTGTATACAAAGCCAAATAGTTACGTTTATCAACCTACCTAAACAAAGTTGCATTTAAACAATAAATATGGTACTTTCATTTCAATCATAGTATTTTCTACGAAAATATATTACTTGAAGATATTTAATCCGTTGCCCATTTAATTAACGAAAATAAAATATTTTTATCTTCTTACTCATATTTTCAAGAACGTAGGGATATTTATTTTTAAAAGAAACCCGCAAACAATTTTAAGCCGGATTATTTTCATCTCAATAACCGTAACAATGCCACTTAATGATCGGCATGCTTTCCGTACCTATCAAAATAAATTCATTTGAAATGGGCTTTGTCGGGACTTCCCTAATGACATGATAATGGCAAAATAATGCCCAATAATAATTCCCTTCTTTCATAACCAGTAGGTTATAATATGTTGAAGAACCCATTTTCAAAAACAAAAACATCCTTAAGTGCTATCTTTATTAAAGCAAATTTTGGTATTCAAATATTTGGAAGAAATATCGTTTAAAATATTAAATCCGTATTAAAATATGTTATCTCTTAAAAATATATACTTAGTGGGGATATTTAGGCCCTAAGAGTAGGTGTTATATTAAGATACTGATATTGTACATTTGTGTATGGGTGGTATATTTACAGTAGACAATTCACCGTGGATCTTTAAAAACAGTACTATATATGTACATACAAGTAAATAAGAAAGTGACAGAAATCAAGAGTTTTTTTATTCATTTAAAAATACATTTATTAAATATCGAAACAGCTTTCATTTACGTGACGCCACGCTATCAAACGAGATTGTCGTTTTTAAGCACATTGAATGAGACAGAGTGCATAAAGTTGCAATTTTTCGTGTTAAGAATTAACATTTCAACTTTAATATATTCACTGCAAAGCGCGCTTAAGGTGACATTTCATAAAAACGACCCTATATAAATTAGCCAAGTAATATTTTCTTTTCGTAAATTTACTATAAAATAAGTCTGCCATGTAATTATTTTAACGCATGACTGAGGTTTCGCATTCCGAAAGCATTTTCAAACTTCTCTTGCTTTCGGAAGGCGAAACAGCTGTCATGTGTAAAAATAATTATATAGCAGAACTTTTTATGAATAAATAATCAGTTTTTTTTTAATTTTCGTAAAAATAATTAATATTAAAAACATATTATTTAACAACCAAATTAGAGTTATACAAAACAATTTTTTTTTAAATCATGCATTTATGATTTTTACTATCATAATTCAAACAGAACAATGTTTTTCTAAACATCTAGCGCCACCACACTAAAACAGGTAGGGATTATGTTTGGGAACCTTCGAAGCGTAATGGTTTACATATTTGAAGGTTTCTGGTTTGATTCCAACCGTAGCTCAAATAAAGATATTTTCTGTGCATTTATTTATTTTTATATTTTCGTCATATTTAGTTAGGTAAACCCGTAAATATATTTATGTTTTGCAGATATCACACGAACCACGTATAAAAATAATAAAAAAACAATTACTGACTCAGCACGTATGTGTGGAGGTTTTGGAAGGGTATGAGCTTACTAATGCATATTTAAAGAGGTCAGAGTCCAAGTTTTTTTTTAAATCGGCGAGTTCACCCTATAAAGGCACCCTTTCATTTTGGCTCTGTAAGTTTTTTTCGACAAGGATAATCTTTGAATTTCTAAAGGCCATAAAAAATTGCTTACTCTAAGCGCTGGAAAAACTTTTCACCTCGCATTATATTGAGAAATCGAGTAGAGAATCGTTTTTTTATTCAAAGGTTTTTCTTCAAGGCATTACTTTTCATTCAGGTATTTTTTAGGCCTTCACATAATAATATTATTATTTTGTTATGATCTTCAATGCAAGGACGCTCTCATTGAAGGTATTTTATCAAATCAAAATATAAGTCCTGGTTATGGAAATATGCGTTCTGTTTCTATTTCTAAAATGTATTAGCAAACTACCTAATAAAGACTCTAACAAATATGTATATTATTTCTCTTCATTTCTACCTAAAAAAAATTAAACATGTAGTAATCTGCGACTAAACCGTTTATTTCGATTCAATAAGATTCGTCTAAATTTATTTAAAAAATTAAACTGTATTTGGAGGCAACCGGTTTCAGCAAAAATGTTTTTTTTTCTAAGACTTCAATTATTAACATATTCCATTAATCTGTTCATTCGAATTCGTCTGAAAAAAATTGCAGGTAGATGAGTTGAGTCGTATATTATCAAAGGCAGAACTATGCAGAATACCAATTTAGAACTCTCCATTATTTAAATATTTATATTTAATGAAACGCAAAAATTGCATTTGCGCTATTTAAAAATTTCGTATTGTGATTCAGATATACAAATAACGTCAAATAACTCCTAAAAACACATAAAACTGTTTTCTTTAATATTTCAATATGATCAATAATTCTGGATAGTTCTGCCTTTGATACTGTACGACTTAATTTACAGATGTCAAAAATATATTCAAAAATACTTTTAAATAAAGCTCTCCTTGAACTTTTTGATTTTCAGATTTAGTTTGCTGTGACTTTAAATGACCCAACCGGACATGCCTTTAAAAGCGTGTAATATTTCCACGCATCGTGAATTTTCAAATGAATTTTCCTCTGGTAGTTTAAAGCACTTTGCTTCCGGTGAAAAATCCCAGTATTTTTTTCAATGTATTCGAATGATTGCTCTAGATAAGGCAATACCTACGATTAAACCTCGTAGCGGTTCTAGAAATTCGTTCCATCAAACGATTCGTTTATTTTAAAGTCCTGCATCTTCTATGAACTATTTGTCATCCAAAGTGGTTGAATTATTTGACAGGGGTTTTGCCAATGTTTAATTTATACTAATATTTAAACAATGAAATATCCATTCTGCTTGAATACAAATACGTGGGGTATTTATTGTATGGCTTTTGTTATGGATCGAACGTTCATATTTGGCTACTTGCTGTAGGCGGGAATACACGTCAAATTACATACTGTATTACGTTTTGACGGTATTTGGTGTAAGCAAATAATTTCTGGCTGATATTGGCAATGAGGAAAGACGGGAAACAGAAATTTACTCGGCAAAGACAAGTAATCTAAAAGTGGTTCATCAAAATGTATGCTTTTAATTGGAACGAATCATTTTTGTATTTTGTGGACTACATTTTTTTTTTTTAAGAAATACAAACATTCCCGGGTTATGAATAACCTGGTAATATTTGAAAAACTCCCACTGCCATCATAGCCTTGTGCAATGATGGAGGACTTAGCCAGCAGAAGAATTGATCACACGACGCCCGAGTTATTAATTATTATAGAGTTATTTATTAAAAATATTTTTATGACATCCATTGAACTATTGTTCACTGTTCATAGTATAGAGTAAAAAGCAAACCAACCCAGACTTGCAGCATCTATGTAATATGTGTGGTGTGAAATGACATGAAATAACATTGATGTACACTCATTTGGACCCACTTTTGGCTGATTTTTCATTTTTGTGAAAACTTGGTTTATTTGTTGTTCAGTGAAAAAAAAAGTCAAAAGTGTGGGCCCTGGAAATTTATAAATATTATAATTTTTGTTTTGCCGCCATGAAAATGCGTTTTAATGCCAGTATTATAACAATCTGAAAAGAAGTTAAAAAATTATGGTGTTAAATTCATGTAAAGATTGGCTTTAAGACTGATATAAATAAAGATGTTAAGATTATTGCTTATATCGATATAAACACTTATCTTTAGAGCTTAATAAGAACAAAAAGTTTTTTAACAGATTTATGATATGAAGTATGCTTTTCGTAGATACTGCAATACAAATTTCATATTGACGAGATTATGTCGCAATTACTAAATGGCATCATCATTCAACTTTTAAATACCAGGTTCCCTGATTAAATTATTGCCTTCAGACATGTTAAAGCTTGTTCAGGAAGGTTAGTACAGCTTGTAGCCAACAACTTGAAGTGCAAAAGAAATGTTAATGGGGTGCACCGAGGTGACATTATTTCAATATATTATTTTAACTTTGCAATATCTGATAAGAAAGTTCAAGAACTTCCACAGCAATGTAGTTGAAATGCTCAAGTTGCGAGATGCGATAAGAAATAATTTGAAACAGTTCATTTGAATACACGGTGCTGAATAATTCCAATTAAACTTTTGATTTTATTTAATTTGTATATATTTTTTAAATAAAACAAATTTCTCTAACGAAATTTATTATAAAAAAATATTTCGATGAATAATAATAAATTTACTTTCTGTTTTGATACTTAGTTAATATACATGGAACACGTTCAAAGCTTCAAAAATAATTATACCGTAAAAAGCTCACAATTAAACGAATCAATAACTATTATGATGAAGTTTTTATTTTTAAGATTATAACAATAATGTTAAAAAATGTTTCATCATTATTATCAGTAGTTTAACTACTTATTATATTTTAATTATTAAAATACCATTTGTTACCCGTAAAATATCACGGGAAGTAACTTGACTTTACATCACCCCTTTCAAATATATTATAATGTCTGCTAAAATAGATTAAGATGGTAGGGATTTGTTGTTTTTTTTATTCAATAATTTCAATTGACATCAGTTTCAAATTTGAAAATGTTACACTCGTACGGTCGTATGTGTCCAAAAAAAATAAATACTTAAGAGCTGGTAATAAAAAAACAACTGAATTTAATTTTAACTTCATACCAAACCTCAAGACCTCCGTGGTAGAGCGGTAAAAGCTGTCGCACGAATTTAAAACCTGGTAATGTGCAAATGAAGTTCAGAAAATTGTTATGAATTCTTGTCGACCACGTGTCAAAAAAATGTAAAAATTGCCCTGGTGGGAAACAGTCTCATGGAAATGAAATACGACTAGATATGTTGATACATTATTTTTTTTTTTTATTAACGATACACTTTTATTTTGAATACACAAAATAAATCAGTCAAAATATTTAAAATTCATGAACAATATAAATAAATTATATGAAAAAATAACTTTGTATTATATAAGACCACAGATTTATTTGAATTTTTATGATCAACCAATTTTGCTTAGCCATTATCAGGGTACAAAATTAAACTTAACAAAAAATAGATAGTGAGCGGTTATATATACATACAGAGGGAGAACACAATATGAAATAAAATAAGAGAACAGTGATAAAACAAAAGAATAACCTTTAAGTTATAACAAAGGAACAGAGAAATAGAGACAGATAATACGAATTGAATGAGGCAAAACGTTAAATGAGAAGGTGATTAGGGGATAATGATAAATTTTATTAGTTAGAGGAAATACACCTAATAATGTATACTTATTACAAAGTTATTTTTTCATTTCATTAAATATGTCAAACCATAAAGTAATTACTTTCTACGAAAATATAAAAAAAATAATCAAAATAAATATATAAAGCTATTTTTTTGTTTAATAATAATAAATAAAATAAATTATGAATATACATCAATGTATATGTGAGAATCAGATAAATTTTAAGTTATTATGATACAGTGATTGTGTCCTGTCAGAAGTGACCTGCCAGCTAAGTATGTTGACGTATATTTATATAAATTAGGAATTAATATTAACTAGAATTTAAGATTTATACAGCGCCCTTGAGGTGATTTTTCACAAAAACGGCGCTATACAAGTTATCCAAATATTATTAAATGTTATTATTAAGGTTTCTTAATAAATGACGCTAACACTGTTAGGCAATGAACATAAAAATACAAATTAGTGCCTATTAAAACAAAAAAAATACTTATGTTACCTAGGCTATGTGTGCATGGTATAAGCGAGTTTTTTAGCGAAGTAGTTTTTAAATTATTGTTAAAGTGAAAAAAATCTGTTCGCGTGGTTCTATTGGGTATTTATAGTGAGATTACTTGCAGTAAAGCAAGGTTTTCAATAACGGAATTAATGACAATTTAAAGAATAATTAAATCGGATACCCATCTTACGATGGACGGCGTTATTTAATTTAGGGTTCTCATCAAGCAATTATAGTTATTTCGAATAACTATTATAGGTGCATCAGGTGCTTTTACTTCTTCCGAAAAATCCGTAATAAATACTTGTGTAGCCTTTGAATTATACTACAAATAATAATTATTAACATTGTAAATACTAAAGTACTGTAGAAACATAAAATACAGGTTTAATATATGTATACAAAACAATTGAAGTCATAAAGATACCCTTGTTAATTACAAATACGATTTTTAAAGCAATTGTTACTTAAATAATTAAGTGTTTAAGTAACCTACTTCACTGATTCTGAACAATATGGTATTTCCACTGTTTATTCTTGAAAAACGCAAATAATGGTATCTGTAGCTTATTTTATGTTATCAAATAAATTTTCGATTTACATTATTCGTATTTTAATTTGCCGCCATAATGATGTATTCGTGCAAAAGGCGTCTGTGACGTCACACCGGCCAACTTTTGTCAGCAGTTTCGGGTTCCGATAAGAGGTGTGTTAGCAACCAGTAGCGGTACCTACTTCATACTCAATGTCGAACCTTTTAGTTATCAGTGGTTTTGGAACGTTCAATAATTATTGTTGAAAATACATATTAAAATCTTACATTTTTAGTGTGACCATTATTATAAGAAAAATAGTCTTCAAATATTCTACACGTTTTTTAACAGTATAAAATACCTCACTATTCTCTTATATTTTCGTGTAGTTACGCGTTTAAGGAGAACACATCTGATTGACGTAACTTGTTTTCATAATTTTATTACCTTCTACGCGTTGCCATTGTAGGATTGGACATTTGAAAAAAGGTGATCATTAATTCATTAACGACAAAATCCACAGAGAAATCATTCAAAAAGGTATTGGAACTATTTCTTCAAGAATAAATCAATTGGGAATGAGCCCTCCTTGAGGGTTATAAAAGCTTCTAAGCAAAGATTTCAAATTAGCGCCCGTAGCTCGGGGAAGTAAATTTCGTGATTCAATTTACCCTGACTACAATAAATTTTGACAGAGCCGAGGTAAAAATGGTTTATTCCTGTAATAAAGCTCTGATGCCAATTTATTAACTGGTAACATTCGTTTTTTTAACTCGTGGGCTTATTTCTAGTGACATGCTTTTGAGAAGTGAGAAACTAAGTGGAAGGATAAATTTAATGGAGAGTGGAAATATTTTACTACGCAACGTGACACCATGATTTAAATAATAAGACTTGGTTTATAACGTGCATCGTTTGACCTTTGCGTATCCTCTTCAATTTTAAAATATTGTTTGTAATGAGAAACTTTTTAATGTGCGGGTAGTTATTTAGCTTAGCAAATTTTGGACAGAAATTGATGAGAACTCTATTTTTTAAGTTATTAACGTGATGTTAAGTGATATAATATTAATAACGTCGTCTGCGAAAAAGTGAAAATATTTTTTTCCCAACACCACCTCTGCGATTGAATGCTGTAACCAAGTGCGTTTAATAAATTTTACATAAATAAATTAAGAAATTAAACAGTATTAAAAATTAAACGTTTGTCAGATCACGGTAGTATGTCAGATAACGGCTGCAACAAGAGCTCATGGTTTAAAGACGTCGCTGTTCTAGTAACAACACTACAATTATTTCTTTCCTCTAGTGATTTTCGTAAAAATAAATTGCTTGTTTACATTGTTTTAATTCCATTAAAAAAAAAGTTTATAAAGAAAAACCGTTCTGAAACACCTATAATTCAAGCACTTCTACAGTCAGACAGGTAAGTTTCGAGAATGTTTTAAGTTTCTTTAGTACAAAACACTTTAAAGGAGAGCTTAAAGCATAAAAAAGTAACCATGTGTCGTGTGTCATTATTGTGATTTGTTTAACCGGGGTGGGAGTTTGTTTTCACGTAACTTGAATCGTTAGCAATAACGATTACCACCCTTCACGAGTAAGCAATCTTAGCATCGAGTGTTTCTACGTGATTCAAGCGATTTCCCGAATAAAACTTTATAATTTTCATAATACCTAACTACCGCGTTTGGAAAATTTCTTGGAAGTCTGATTATTCCGCGTAAAATTGTGAGATTCGAAGTGTAAGTTATGATAGCATTAATGGTAGTGAGAATCTTGCTAGAGCTTTACTTGCCAATTCACTTTGGAGCAGGTGAATTTCTTTAGATATTCAATATGATCGGTGTTTCATGGGTTAGTACCTGTGTATGTATATACTTCAAATAACCTAATTGTATAAACAAAATTGAAATATTATTTTTTTTTAAGGTACCCACACACTTACAAATCATAATATTTAGTAACAAACTAACCATCCCGCGTAATAGTGGATTAGGATTAACAATAGTATTTTTTGTGATTTTGTTATTTTGATTATTTTATCTACAGCCATAATAAGAGTAATAATTTGTCAAATTTCCTTCCCCCCCACCCTTCAGCCTCACAACATACTCTAATTGAGAATGCCACAGTCTCACTGGCTTCAGACATTTGGGTTCTTATGCAGTATTCATTTTTTTATGAGTTTTTAAAGTTACGATTTTTTATCAGTAAAAAAACAGGTAAAATTAACTCGCCTGCGATCATCAGACTGTGATAGGTAAACAAAAACCATTCGGCGTTTCTGAGTGAATATTTATTCAACAAGTTCTCATAAAAACAGTTGTTCACCAAATACATTAAGAGATGAATGATATAAAAAATTGTAGATACATGCAGTGTAAAAAAAAATTAAACATTTATGTACATTATTTCTAATTTTGAAACTGTTAATTCGTGGTGGAATTCCATTTTAATGATTTAATAAAACAAATATATAACTTTATTCCACTTTTATTTTATGACTGGACCGGTTTCAGCCTATGACGGCCATCTTCAGACTAGTACATGTTGTTGTTAACCTACGGCTTATATACTATTTTTGGGGATGTCAGGGGTAGTAAACAATGATTTTACTTTAATTATATTCATCAGTATTGTTGCATGATTTTAATAGTTACAGGGTAAAAGTTACTTTTAATTTATTGGTATTGTTTTTTTTATATATTTATCTGGAATATTTATTTATTTTATTTAATATTTGTTTATTTTGTTTACTACCCCTGACATCCCCAAAAATAGTATATAAGCCGTAGGTTAACAACAACATGTACTAGTCTGAAGATGGCCCTCATAGGCTGAAACCGGTCCAGTCATAAAATAAAAGTGGAATAAAGTTATATATTTGTTTTATTAAATCATTTATGTACATCTCACATATAGACAAGGTATTATATATCCAAAGGAGTCATATAAGTACCACCTGAAGAAGTGTGACGCACTATATTTGATATAATAACACAAATAAGGTTAGCAATGAAAAACAAAAAAAGATAAGATTTAAGAGAGGTGTGAGAGGTAAGAATTTGACGCAGGTAACAGAGAAGAGATCAGATAACTTATTACCTAACACCATTCTTCAAGATAGCAACTGATGATGATGATAGGTGATTGATTTTTCCATAAAATAAAATGATATCACAGATCAAAATATTAACGTTTCTAGGGTTCGGGTCTACTGACCATGCAAGAACTCGGCTGGGCATGGCCAATACCCTCGGCGCATATTTATATTTCCCTTCTGTGAAAGATACCGTTTTCAAATTTTCCGTTATTGCTTAGTGAAGTGACACGAACCCTGTGAGAATATTCCTTCCGTTTCCGCGAAAGCCTCCGTGGAAACTTTTGCTTGTTTCGTATTCAGAAAAGTGGATATCGCCCACCCTGATATAACCCTTAAAGCCTGCAAGTAACTTCTGAATATTCAAGCGGCAAAGTGTGCTGTAAAGCTGAGTGTAAATTTCAATTTATTTTTCAGCATTGCGTTTCGGCCTGCTCGCTTTGGACGCGCTCTGAAATTGTTTTATGTTATTTATTTTCAGAAACTTTAGCGGATTCTGAAGATTGCTTTTTTCTTTATTTATAATAATTCTTTTGTTGGTGATATGAAAACCATACTCACACAAAGCATATGTTGTATTAGTTATCCAACAGTGAAATTTTGTAACGAATTCGAGCGTTGTTCTCTGGGTCGGACCTTCAACATTTTGTGCCTGGTGTAAAAAACATTGATTACGCATAATGTATAGAAAGATTTCTTTCGGATTTAAAATTTACTTTGTATTCAAATAAACCTGTTACGACTATTTATGAATTATTATATTAGGATATGTTTTTTTCCCGTATTTATTTGTGCTTTTTTATTGTTTGTTATATTATCCTTAAACCTTGACACACTTAATATAATATTTATTTATTTAAAAACAGTTTTTTTATTTTTTTTTAAATTTACCAATGAGAACTATTATTCAATTCAAATAATATCTGTGGTTTTATACAAAGTAATTTTTTCATTAATTAAATCAGTCCACTATACTTTTACTATTTTAACCTCTCTGTTTCCTACCTCCTTCCTCCATTTTATAACATGGGCCTCTTCAAGGCCCAGGTTCACTCCTCCTTTTTCTTAATTCCCTTACTTTTTTGTTACAGTAATTAACATTTTTTTAAATAATAACTTAAACAAGCCGATAGAGATACCAGTTTTCTATCAAATATTAATTAATAAATTAACATTATGCATTTGCTTAAAGTAAATTTCACCTGTTTATTACAATAGTTCATTTGTTTGTGTCATTTTATTGTTCAACACAAAAATGTTTATGTATGATAATTTCTTTAAGCATTATATCTATATGACGACCCGCCAAACTAGTCGCATGCCCGTATTATGGTATTCGAACATTCTACCTTCAATTATATAATGCAATAAATTAAAGTTTAATAACAACTAAAAGATAGCTAGAAAAATGAAGTATTTCATTATTTATAAATAAAATAGAAAAACTTAAAGCAAAAAAGTTTTAAAAATATATATTCGTAAAAACCATTTACTTTGTGGCTTGCCATATTTATAAATAAAAATAGATAAACTTTGTTTCCAACCACTTTTTTATTCAATATTATGTCTACCGGTTTCGGAAGTACCCTTCCATCATCAGGACAATATTAAAATTAACCTAAAATACAAAATGCTGAGATACGGTGAAGAATTTTAACCCCTGTATCCCTATTAAAATTGTGATCAGTAGCAATGAGGTGATTGGCGAACTCTGAAAAATTATTGTTATTTAATTATTATCGATGCGGGTTGCGTCAAAGGTTTTAGATCTCCGTTCCATAAGCTGTTAAGATGTTGGTGTTTGGCAGATTTGCAAGTCTGGAGATGTCATATTGGATAATGACAGAATCCAAATAATCTTAAGAGTTCAGTCTTCTTCTCAACGTCTCCCAGTATTAGCGGAAACACCACCTGATGATGATAATCTGACATACCAGAAGACAAAAAAATGTTATACGCAAACGAATTCTGACGAAGATTGACCAAAAAATACATCGACAGGAAAAATGAAGAATGAAGACAGTTGATGTTTTTCTATACCATAAAATATTATACAAAGTCAAGACATTCCCTATTCATCGGCACCATAGAGGGATCACGAGCGATCAAGGTCTTAAATCATGCTCGATCGATGTTATAATCAGTTCAGCTGCAAACACAACATATCAGCGCAAAAGCAAAGATCGCAGAAGGTTGGAAGCTGTCTGGGAAAGTTTTCCCTAAGCATTGGATGTGCAGTGGTTGATTATGACAGATTGTTCCTAAGCAGTCCTAGGCTGACTTTAATACCCAGCTTCTGCCGAGAGTTTACTTGCCAATACTTGTTTCTCCTATTGCAGAAATTTAAAAAATTAAGATACAAACAAATTTAAAAACGTCTTATTTCAAAGCTTCAAAGCTTGTGTTTTTTCATTCATCAATTTCAGACCAAAAAAAGTTACCAAGGATGATGATGATTTTTTTTCAAAGAATACCACTTAAGACTTCCTGCTCCCAATCGTCTGTAGCCAGTGGGACTATAATATCCCCAATCTGGGTATGTTGTGAGATTGAAGGTCTTGTAAAGGGAAAGGGGGGAAAGAGGAAGGTTGAGAAGTAAAGAAGTACCTGGCTATTCAGATCTGGTCACTAAACACGGTTTAATTCATTTCAACCAACGTTACGATTCTGAATGGTGGTCTTTCACCTGGGCGAGTACCTACCACTCTCACATGATTTACCCAACGATTATTTTGATTGCATTTGGATTTCATAGCGATTATTAATAATTGATTACAGAAGCGTAAAATTACTTGCTACCTTCAAATGTTGCAAAGTCATTTTATCAGCTGAAAAATATGCGAGTAAGTTAAAATGCGTAGGCCGTTGGCAACCCGGCACAGTGCTTACAAGGTTACATGGGGATACTAAGCTTCCGTCTATAAATTCAACTAAAGTAATGAAAACAACTTCAGACGGAAGCGTTGGTACGAAGTATATCCTATACACAAATATTCACACACTCTCCATCTTTTGTATAAATATTGGCCGGTTTGTTCCACAGATTAAAGTTTTCCTTAAATAAATAACCCCATTAACACCCCTTAACTGTTCAGTTGGTGTTGACTCAATAAACAGGTATATACAACCATTATTTGCGTTTCCGAGTAGGTACTACCTATTTGATTTTGTTATGTTGCTTATGTAGAACAAAAACAAACAATCACTTCCCTAAATACCCTAACAAAAATAAAACCTTCAACTCGCTCAAGAGAATTTGACTAAAACCTGGCAAAAAGGGACATCCCGTTTAAGCTATCACGACGAACTGTTTTTTGAAGGATGAATGGTTACCGGTTTTAAAATGTTCTTTTACAAAGGTTAATTTAGAAAAGGATTCAATGTGGGACTTGGGCTCACTCTGGCCGATTAATCAAATTAAGTTGTTGAACTTTATTTTTAATTATTTTATTCAATATTGTTGTTGGAGGTTTTTGGAGTTTCTCAAATCATTATAAAACATCAACTTTTTTGTTCAAATAATAACATATAAAACAATGCTTTTCCACCCTTTTACAGCAAATTAATGAATACAATATTTCGTCTGCTACTTGGTTGCCTTGCGTCCAAATACAATTTCGGAATAAAAGCAACATTATTCGACAATAACGACGGCTTCCAAAAGTTTAGCAATCAACCTGACCATTCTCCCCCGACCTCTAACGTTGGCTTGAGGTGATATGGTCACATAGCGAAGCCTCAAAAGTACAGCATAAAACACGGTCTCCTGCGTGCCAAACCATGGCTATTTCGCTAATATTTATCGTAAATACTACCTTCGGAACTATCGCTGGCTGAACTAGTTGACAAAACTAGTATGAAGTTCAGACAAAGTTTTAAGAAGTAGTCGTTAAATACTAATTAGAGACCTTTAGGGGCAGAGACATCTGGTTGCGGACCATTTCGCGTAATTGTTAGTAATCCATACATTTTACGCAGGTGTGATTGAAAGTGTTTCGAACTTTAATTTATGCTGATTTTTGTTTCGCATGAAATTATTTTGATTTTTGTTGAAATACCTAATGAAATATAAAAGTTTTCACGTTTTCAGTATTACATAATAATTACCAGCATTAACTAATTTATAGTGTAGTTCACTACCTGATGGGCAAGACGTTCAACACGCTGTCGAATGAACCCTTTATCCAGTTGATTCCGTTTTTTACTTCAATTTTTCGACAATTCAGATCGCATTTAAAGATCCTGCATATACTAGTATGTATTCACCTGATTTCAATTTGGAGTCAATTTCACTTATTCAAACACGATGTACCAAATATTTTTTTAGTGAAAATATTAAAGGAAAATCATACAGCCTTAAATACTAACGGATAAATGTTTCACAATCTCAAAATTACACGAGTTTAAATCCCTAATCGCTCAATTAAAAATGGTTCTTTCAATGCCTGTGCAATCTCTTCACCTCAAAAGAAAAACACCTAATTCAATTGAAATACTTTCACAGTCGCACGTCGGTAAAATTTAATTTATTTCCTTTTAGCACGCACGGGAGGGAGATATCTAATCTTCATGAGAAAGCAATCAAATTTGAAACAATTAAAATGGTAGTGTTTCCTGTAGATGTTTATCGCGACCACCCCGAGTAAGCTGTTTGCTGGGTTTTGCAATTTATATCCCTGTAGGTACAAATTTGTAATATATTTAAATAAGTGTGGTAAGTACCTTTTAATGGCAGTGTGGAGTAATAGAGAAACTGTTCCGATTTTTAAACCAATTTACTGGTCTACATAATATGAACTATTGTGTAGTAAAGAGGGAAAAAACTACACAATTAGAAAAAAAAGTAATTTAAAGAATTGATCAAAATAAACTTCAAATTACTATAAAGCAGAAAATCTGTCTTTTTTTAAAGCAGCAAAAACTCTTAGCTGTAGTTTTTGGTGTCGTGAAATGTACATTTTTTATCTGGAATTACTAGGTCATTAAAACTATTTTCATTTTTAAACTTTATTTTAGTCGTGAGATTCGAAGCTTTGTAATATCAATTCAATGATGTAAAAAACCATAACTGGTACAATTTTAACTTACGGTATGGTATTTATGACATTACTGTAAATCTTTTTCACCCCAAGTATACAAGAAGAGAAACGCTATCAAGTTTTTTAATCATAACAATTAAATGAAATTCCAACCAAATGAACAGTTTGAAAAATAGAATTCTACAGCAGCGTTCAAAACGGAGAAACGTGGAAATGTGCTCTTCGTTAGTTTATAGGTGGTCTTTACAAAGAGTTGTAGGAGCTCATTTATAATTGAATCGCCAAGTACTTTCGTTGTAGACGTATGTATGTATGCATATATGTTAAGAGTCGTGTGTTAAGAAAATGTGTTGGAAAAGGTTGAGGGCGCTACAACTTGCTGACTTTGAGAGTTCGAAGCTCAACTGACACATTATTAGATTAGAGTGTCAAGTATCTCGTTGTCTGTCAATGTGGTAGTTTAGGTACTCGGGAGATCTCGCAAGTCTCGCTAGCTCCCGCCTGAAAGCCCTTACTTAGCAGATCCTCGGAACTTTGCAGAGGTGGCAATCGATATACTATCCTATTCCTATCTAGCTCTGTAGTTGGCAGTTATATACCTACAACTGAGGCAGCTGATTCGACTGTAAAGTTTTTTGAACAGTACCGGATACATAAATCAAATAATATCACCAAAACGAGTTTGAAAACTGGGCTATAAAATGAATTTTACATATTTTCAGTCACAATTTATACTTCATTAATTTAATATTTTGAATGAACGCTTAATAAATCTATGGAAATATTAAGAAAATCCACTCTGCAAGGTATATAATAAATTACTTCTGCTTTAAAAAATCAAGACCTTGAATAGTGATTAACCATTGAAAATCTACTACATCAGTCTGCTTTATTAGAAGTATTTTGTAAATAAAATGATTATTTTGAAAAAGATTATAAATCTAGGTGATATACGAGATATATATACCAGTCGGTAGCTGAGTGGACAAACGCGTCGGATTCCCACCCGGGCGTCGTGCGTTCAATTCCTCTCCTGGCTAAGTCCTCCATCATTACACAAGCAACATCTTCCGCTTCTTATGATGGCAGTAGGAGTTTTTCTAATATTGTCAGGTTATTCGTAACCAGGGAATGTTTGTCATTTTGTAGGTAAATATAAAATACTTATATTTGTAACCAGCTTGGAATTAATGACCAGTGAATGGACTTGGGCCTGTTTTTAACTCACTTCAGACATTATATTGTCGCTGGAAAGGCAAAAGGGTTGAAGCGACACTTTGGTCAAAAATGAGTTAAATATGCAGTTTTTATTAGTTTTTTATTCGGCGTAGAATTTTCTGACTCTCGTTAGATTCTTTTCTTTCAAATTTTTGTGGCCCTTCAGCCATCTAAAATACATTAACCATTTGGGAGAAGGCTTGACTTTAATGTGTGATGAATTCTTTTAACTTATTCTTTACTGAGTTGGTAGGAAGCAATCTAGAGTTTATTTCGACAAGATGGTCTCCATATTATAAGATTAACCAATTAAAAATTGAGATAGTGCAGAATAAGTTTTAGAGATTTATTAATTATAATTAATTATTATTTTGTTTTTTTTTTCATTTTGTTTAAAAAATATATATAGTATTACTAACGGAAACTTCAGTGGTTAATGCAATAAAACAATCACTTTATTTATCAAAATTTGTATACACCTGTACGTTTTCCTAAATAAAATAAAATAAGTTATGTATTTCAATCGACTCGCTCAATCTGACCGATTTATAATGACAGATTGGACGCTTTGAATCTAACAAGCTTTACTACGTTATGTCGATTAAAAATTCGATTCTTCGAAGGTTGCAAAGACTTGGTAACAACTATTGTTCAATTGATATAAAATTGTGTCCAATCTAAAAGTTGGTTTATTTTAACGTATTTTATAGTTTTTTTCTTTACCTACACCTTTTTGTTTTTGTTGTATTTACATGAAATGTTCTTCAAAACACCTTATCGGGTTTAAAAAAGGATTGTTTTTTTATTAACATGTATCACAACATTATAATAATGTACCTACTTCATTATGACGTGAAAACTTATGTTGTACCTACGCACTTATTTCATACTGTAGTTATTATAATAATGAACTATGCACTTCTTTTACGCTTTTATGTAACTTCACCTAACTGTTTATTATTTTTGTATTAATATTATATATTCTTAAAGAAAAATCACTGTTAACCAACCCTTCTTGCCCTCACAACTTTATACAATTGTTTGTAAATTAAAATATTATAAGTGTATATTCGTAAAAAGCATTAACTTTGTGGCTTGCCATATTTATAAATAGTATTTTTGTTTTTAAAATTTAATATTTTGTCTACCGGTTTCGGAAATCATCAGGACAATATTAAATTAATCTTTAGATAATAACTTAATAATATAATCTTGGTACTTCCGAAACCGGTAGACAAAATATTAAATAAAAAAAGTGGTTAAAAACAAAGTATATATGTTCTATTTATATTATAAGTGTATTTAAAAATCCATAAAGCTTTTATAAATAAATAAATCAAATTGGCAGCAAATCCAAATCTTACAAATCCAATCATATAGTATATTTCTCGATGAATTGATGATTAAAATTAATATTTTATCCGTCTTACTCATTAGATTTTTACGCGCCGACTTAGCGTTGGTTTAGTTACACCGGACGTAGGCCATTAAATTAGACAGAAAAGCCGTGGTTTTAAAGCAAGTTTAATCGCTACTCCGACCTTATAACACGAGTAACATTTACACCTCGTTGATAAGTAAGGGGGTATGTGTTTAAATCCAGGTAAACGTATACTAAAACCACCTCGTAGCTAATATAATTTACGACAATTACATTTTTTAAAATTGGAGCTACCTTAAAAACAAGGACTTCAACTAAGCGCCAAAAGCTGTTTTGAACTTTAAAAAGTAATTGGTAAATATAATTTTCTTTAAATCCGTCTTGAATTATTATTTTTTTTAATCTTTTCAATAGGGTGATTAATCAAGGCTCGGTCAACTTCTACAAATTCTCATAGATTATGTAAATGATGACTATTACCTCAAAATTACGGCGACCTTGGCAACTAATCACTACCTATGGGCCCTTAGAATGCGCCAAAGTCTGTGTTTTAGACATACTTGTGTTAGTACTATAAGTATATCAATAATAGGCAGCAACATGTAAAATATACAATCTACATAATCGTCTTCCAAACATAAATAATATTCTGAAACACATCACCCTTGCGAAAATTACCATTCGTGAAGTTTGTACACAACGAGCGGAAACCAGGCGTTCCTTCTCAAGTTTCCAATTTTTCCGCTAGCGGATTTGCGTGCCATTCTCCGCACCGTATTACGCTATAATATACGTAGATGCCCGTATCTAAATCAGCCTTTTTTCGCAGCACACTCAAACACTTATACTCGTGTACGTTGCGTATCTTATCGAACCCTCAAATTTAGAATATTTTTAAACGCGTATTGCGAATGATTCGGATATATTAATCACTTAATCCAATCGCCTCAAAATATCTACACAAACATACCTATTATTAATTGTAAAGAGTCTTGAATTATTTTTTTACATGAAATAATAGCATAGCCATAAGTTATAAGTATAAATACTTCACCAAATAAATCAGATTTGTGCTAATCATTTAAATGAAACAATCATTGAAATCTAAGATCAGTCAGATCACATTCGTACCAAATACCTTTTTCGATATCTAAAATCCTGCCGCGTATGGTACTTTTTTTCAACGACAGGTTTCGATACACCTTACTCAAATATTTCTAGTAAAATTATCGATGACAGTTTTATAGGATTTACTTAATCTTTTTTTGAGATACGGGTATCTTTTATTCATATCGTAGGATTTCTTATTGTGGCATTTTTACTTCTGGCATTATCAAGATTGGTTCACAGACATTGTAAATATGTAGTATACATTATTTAAAAGCATAACTGCAATACTCTACCGTTTTTTTTTTCGTTTAGTACAACGAAGATAAATGGAATATTAATTTAAACTTGTGCATACAATGTTGAACTGAAATTTTCTATTTAATTTTATATTCGAAAAGAAATTTTGAATTTGAATATGAATATGAATGTATATTTTCAGACTAGAATGGACCTCATCATATTACAATATGACCGTTGAATATTGTTTCATACTATCATGTGCCAGCTTCATACACATTGGAATACACTTCAGCCAATCAACATTAAAAATGATGGAGGTGCAGTGAAGTAATTAATACCAAAGCCCCTCCGGCGAAAATGGTGTTGTAACGCCTGTGAAATGTCCGTAGACGGACGTGCTCACGATCTGAATGGCTCGGAAGCCTGATGAGACGCGGAATGGTCAATTACGAGATGCGGATGGCCACGAACAAAAATACTCAGCTGATGACAGCACTAAACATCATACATGTTCCTATTTTCAACCAATGGAGTTGAGCACAAATTTAATCAAATATGTTGTATTAATATTGCTAATACAAAATGAAAACACGTGCAGATATAAAATATAAGAATTTTCCTAAAGAGTAGTGTCAAACAATAAAATTAACCAATATTTTATTTAATTTAAAATGTTTTTTTTAAACTACTATTATTTGGTTTAAATAATTATATTTTTTACATTCCAACTATTTTCGATAACCACCGTTCAAATCATCAAAGCAAAAAAAATATATAGAGTGAAAACTCGTCAATGATGACAGGAAAAATATTAAATATTGTTACGTTTTGTCTTAAATCATGCGACGGAGCTGGGATATAATTTTCTGCGTATTTTCTTTATTTTTATTATATTTCAGACTAAAACTCGTCAACATTGATCGAAATAATATGAAATCTCGAGAAATATCATAAAAAGTTTTGTCTTAAAGTAATGGAGCAAATCTTTATTTTTTAACTAAGGGGAAAATAATAAATCGAGAAAATAAAAATATATATACATGATATTATATAATAAGTAATTGCTCGATAATACTATTTTGTGAGAGCTTGTGACACTTCAAATCGAGTTTAAGCGCTCGTTCGTATTCTCGAAATTGTTTTAAAATTCAATTTTCAGTAAAAAAACTTCGTTCTTTATACTTTTTCTACACCACTAGATTTGTACACGGTTGATATGTGCCGCGTGAAAATAGATAGTTTATACGGCTGGTTCACATATTTCCTTAAAAATACCGTTCGTACAACACCTTAAAAAATGACATTATATATCAAGTATACTTCAAAAGAAAGGCCCTGAGAGAAAAACCTCATTTTCGAATTTAATATTATTATTAAAAACAAGAATATTACTTTAGAATCTCTATCCAAATATCAAAAAATATCACTTGAAACATTTGTAATATAAAAAATGGGTACATTCCTTTTCGATTTTATTCAATTGCAGGCCAGTATAAAAAGTATATCTATCGTCACACGAGAAGCAGGCTTCATGCATCGTGCTTGAATAAATATAATGTCTGTTGAAATATTTCACATTTTAACCATAGTGCATAAGGCTGGTTTTTACATGCATTATTAAAAGCAGGAGAGCATTCACACGTTCCACAAATTAAATTAAATTATACTTAGAGAATTATAACGAATTTTAAGCAGTGCAATATCTCTTAACTACCTTCCTGAAAGCTGAAACATTTGTTTATTGAACAAAGTGTAGATACTACCTTTATAAATAACCAAATTACTTTATTTAATTGGAATTAACTTTAAAGCATTAATGCTGATTTATTATTAATTATTTAAATAATATTAATAATCTAAAATACAAATGTGAAACAGAAAAGAGCCAGAAACTAAAAAGAATAATGGTCATAACCAAAACAAGAAAGAAAAAGATGACAGCCTAAAATCGGAAGAAATACAAATATAAATAATTTTCAACAAAAGTATGAGATCGTTTAAAAAATCGCTTTTTAATGAGATCTTGATGACTTAATTGGCAGAGTGTTACTCCCGGATAGAGTAGAGGTTCCGAGTCTGTGTCGCAGTCATTACCATTGTTATTTTTAGTTTCGGCTTTTTTCTGTTTCACATTTGTGTTTTAAATTATTAATATTATTTAAATATTTAATAATAAATAACTTTCCATCAATCTACTTCTCCAAAGCTGGAGGCAGAAAAAATGAAATATGCCACACCATGAAATGTGCCTTGCGACGTACACCTCGTTGCATCCATACTCATAAATTGTCTCACACACGCTGTTTCCGACATTGAAATGACCCAACTCAAGTATATGATTCATTTGAAAGTGTCATATCGTCATGGCGCGTCTCCGACTTCCTCTTTCTTTTATATATTTGTATGTTATATAATTTCCTAATAGTCGTCTCTTTGGCCATACGATCTCCATGTCTAAAGAATAATAGCACGTTTTTATTAGCAACAATTTAAAGATCATCCTTTTCTATACGTTCATTTGCACAATATACTCGTATTCAAAATTATCATTCAACAAGCATCCATTCTTAAGCTTACTCATTACATTAACATGAATTCGGCATCTATTTGTATCTCTCCACATTCAGATCGTAATATGTCCATATGTGATTTTACTGGATACGCCTCGTGACTTTTTTCAAGTGTGAAAACACAGCACAAGAGCCCCAACTGCTTCCGACTGTCCGAAGGCTGTGGGGCATTCCCGATAAATTAAGGTATTTTGTGAGGCTAAAGGGTGTGATTAAGGGAAGGAGATTGGAAATGAAAGGTTGGGAAGTAGAAGGCTGGGAAGTACCTGGCTATTCAGATCTGGTCACTGAATACGGGTTTTACCATTTCAAGCAACGTTTCGATTCTGAATGGTGTTTTTCATCGATGGGATACTTAGAGTATCTACCGCTCTACATAAAGTGGAACTGGACAAAAAATAATTATTTTATCTTTTGTTCGCAGCTTTGCGTTCTAATTTTTTTGAATTTTCGTCGCTTATTCAAATTTATTCGAGTTGGTCAGTGGGTGGTGGCGGCGGGTGGCAGCGGGTAGCGGCGGGTGGCGGCCAGGCCTCTTATGCGTGTTTCTTGTCCGCTTCTGTGGACCGGAAGCTCTGCACTGGCCCGTACTTGGCTCGGAGCCAATACTTCCGGCTATTATGCACCGATTCTATACAAATTTCACACAAGGAAAACATGCGCCCCTGGCATGCGCCAGATAGAAAATCCAATGGCACATTATAGATTAGGCTAACGCGATCGTTCCCAAACTAGTGGCGAAACGACCGGACAATGAAGGCTTTAGTGCATATCAAAAATCCCCTTTTACAGGATCAAAATGGAAAACGTTCAACTAAAATATCTTACATTTTTATATTTTTCTAGAATCTTTTTTAGATAGCAAGTACAATAATTTGTTTTATTTTATACACCAATAACGTTTTTTTAATGATTGATTTTGATATTTCACAATCTACACTCGCTACCAAATTCTTTTAAAAGTATTACAAAATCTGAGATTCAATCGACAATCTGAGTCATAAATCGCAAAAAAAAATGTAACTTTTCTACCCTCACATTATTACACTTTTTTCTTGATTCCCATGTTTTTTATAAAAAGAAAATCATGTTCAATATTACATTTTAATAAACAATTCATTCAGTCAAAAGAAATTTTTTTAATGAATATCTTTATATTTTTCGGCTGCCCGGAGTGTTAACTGATTTAATATATTAATTTAAAGGTATTTAGCGGATATAATAAAAAAATAATATGTAAGAGTGTATTTATGATAGGGCAAGCAGAGCTGTATTTTAGATTGTTTGCCGTCTATTGTTTAAATCTTCTTAGATCGTGCAAAACTTTTACAATAATTTGGTCGCTAGTGTGTAAAACCGTAATAAGTTTACTTTTTGATGTTAAAATATTGAACTTTTTTAATATGGTTGGTTCTGTATTTTACACCTAATATATCCAGGCTGATTACTTATTAAAATACATTCATCTCTAAAATATGCTAATTGCTTATAGGTATAAGCAAATAAGATGTATATAGGTAAGCAAGACTTTTTGGCTTAAGTTTAAGATTTTAAATAATGAAGTCAGATGGATTTTTTTTGTTTGTTTTTGTGTTCAATTTGTAGAACTCCATTTTAATTTTTTTATATAATTCAATTGAATTAAATTTAATATTATTATTATTGAGTTCTGCTATTTTAAGTTTTTTTTATTTTTGTTTTTAGTGACAAACAGTTTGACAATGGACTTAAACGCCGAAACAGCTGTCACTAAAAACAAAAATAAAAAAAAACTTAAAATAGCAGAACTCAATAATAGTTATATTAAATTTAATTCAATCGAATTATATAAAATTAAAAAAAAGTCAGATGGAAATAAATATTTGTTTTTAAGCTGACCCTAAACAAAATAGCATTAAAATTGGCATCTAATGATAATAATTGCAACTGATCAATTTTTTTTTTTTAAATAGTTTTTATGACCGACTGGTTACGCTTATCCTAAGCATCATCAACGATTACAACATTAAATGTTTTCCGTCCCGCGTTATTAAACAAATAATACAAATAACAGTGAACTTTTTTTTTTCATAATTAATTAAGCAATCACATGGTAACAAGGAGAAAATAATATTAAATGTATACAAAATTAAAACTATCTAAATTTTCAAAACCAGGTTCAGAAATACACAATAGTGCATGTGCACATCAATAGATATAAAAAACAATAACTAGAAGCTTGGATAAAACTCGAAACGTATGAATTCATATTAACATATTTGTTAAATCAAAGAAAAAGAAATTAGATTTTTCTCGTCTTTTTCATCCTTTGGAAATCTAAAAATAATTAAATAAATAATAATATTCCAATTTTGGCATGAATCTGGGGACGTGAAATTATAAATATAACTAAGAGATAAACACTATTCTGTCTTTATCTGTTTGCCAACAATTTAGTATCATGAGAAAGAAAGAGATCGGGATATTTATACATACAGAGGGGATTCCCCCATGTAAGTTTTTCACCTATTGTGTACTTCGCCCCGAAATTAAGTTTTATATTTTTGAATTGGCATATTATTATTTGTAGGTTAGAATGTTAAACATTCCAATAACTAAAAGTGATTTTTTATTGTACAAAACTTTTGCATTGGTCAAAGGAATTTCGTAAATTTTAAATAACCAAGTATAACAGCATATATCATTGATGTTTTTGCTAATATTTCTCAAGTTTTTAACTATTTACATTTCACAAAGTGTGATTAAATTAAAATTCACTTTAATTTTGGTCAATTGTTTGCTCTTTTTCTCATATGCTAAGATTAATCTCTTGTCAACGATTTGTCAGGTTCTATCTCAGAGCTAAGCATAAAATCTCGTGATGTAACTTGACTTGACAATAAAAAATATTAGTTGCTTCAATCCACCTAATTCAAACGTACAGTCATGTGTGCTAGAGTGGATAGGTAGGTACTTGATTAGTTAGCGGTGGGGGGGTTGTAAAGATTATTTTTTTGATTAATTGATTTTCTAAACACATTCATCATTTTTTATAAGTTCGCAATTATATATATGTACTCACAAAGAAATTATTTATAGTTAATTGCTTTTCCATCGTTCAACTTTTGAGTTTACTTATTTTACATATTTATTATAGTATAATATTATAAGGAAAATATTTGTTTTAATTTGATGATTGAAAGAATATTAATAATCTTCAAATACTACGAAAATAGAAAAACAAAACAGAAAATAAAAACTTATGATCGAGACTCAAACTCAAGACTCCCACTCTATCCGAAATAGCGTATCAATCTTAGAGTATACAAGAGGTAGCCCAAGCCAAAGCCAGTGAAGTCAGTTTTGGACTTGTTTTTGATGATTTTAACATGACTCGGCGCAAATGGGCGTGGCTAAGACTAAGGCTACGGTATTTAAACATCCATTCATATCACATATCGACATAATGTTTTTGTGTATTCGTATAGCCACTTTTTCACAGTATTTTTATCAACAAAAATATAGCATCTAACCTAAAAAACCGCTTAGTTGTGTCAAGTTTAGTGGCAAAATAAAAATATGGGCGGAGTCTCGCCGCTAACCAGCGACAGCTTAAGATCATAACGACAGTTAATAGAAGCCGTCCAAGAAATTTGTTGTCTCTTTCTCTCTCATGGTGTACGATGTAAAAACTCGGAAAAAGTGATTTATTACAATTTCGGATGGGTTGGGTAAAACAAATTAGCTATCCCTCCATATATTGTTACTTCAAGGTATCAATCAACTTTTCCATCCCAACCAGTTCATTCACCGTTCCTTTTAACATTTTGATAGTTTTTGAAAACGAGAAATATTCTTATTTTAATTTTCATTTTTCAGATATTTGGAATCCATCTTTATAGTCGTTACCAGAGTTCTATTCAAACACAACACAATAAAAAGTGTACATAAAACACAAGTAAACTATGTTTAATATCTTCAACATTACGTTGATTCACCTATGTTGTGGGGGAGAAATGTGAGGTTTTATTACAAGCACTCAAATTTTCTCCAAATTCTATCAAAAGATTTCGAGCCACAGTCATTTTTCTTCGTTGTCCGGGAACTCAATTCATTTTAAAATGGTTATACATTTAAAACGTCTGAAGCCTATTCAACTCTTCCAAAACAATCTCCTTTATTTTGGTCATAAAACAGAGCGTTAAATATTCCAGTCCCGCCTTGTTCACTTATTTGCCTTCTCATATACGCGCCCTGTGATATGAAATAAAATTATACAAGCCAAATGGCCCATTCCTTACGGAAGATTCAAGCGCGCCCCTTTATTCAAATGCCGGGGCTGATCCCGAGTGCGGCTCACACTCCGTTCGGGCCTAATGGAGGTAGGGTCCTTATTCGGATGCAGAGTAAGCAGCCAGCTAATTGTTTGCGTAAAAAGAGGTATTATTAAGCTTCACTTTTAAGCTGAACTTTTAAGGTAGACGTACAGGGCGGTGCAAAAACTACATGTTTATACAATATAAACAGTAAATTAAAATTATTATTAATATAAAATATTATGTAAAGAGTATTAAAGAGATTCAAATATATTATTTATTAAAATAATATCAATACTACTAGTCTCTACTCTATCCGGGAGTAACGCTTCTGCCAATTGAATCACTGAGACCTTATAAGAAACCAGAATTTTTAATCGATCTTATTCTTCATTTGAAAGTTATTAATACCATTTTTTTCAATTTATATTCCGATAGAGTAGAGGTTCCGAGTTCGAGTCTCAGTCGCGTCCGTTATTTTTTCTGTTTCATATTTACTTTGAAGATTATTGATATTATTTAAATAAATAATATAAAAATAATAAGCATAAAATTAATTCTAATTTAATACTGACATAATTGATATAGACTTAGACACTGTATTATAAAATGTTTTATTCATACATGACTGACTAATCAGATGACGCACTAGAGTGACAACTTGACCAACCTTCAGTCAGGTGACGTACAGTTATACTAACACTGAAATCTAAACAAATAATAAGATATGATGATAAATGTCTCACCAGTCAAGAGGAATTCATTAAATTTCTTTTTTCGGGGATTCGTTCGATTTCTTTCCTCAGAAGCATGAAATGAATCGACGTCAAAAGCCATTATATTCTGTAGCAATATTCTTCTCCCCACCGGCAGAACCATTGGCTAATCTGTAGGTAGACAGATACAGCAATATAAGCTGACTCGAAGAACTTACAAGCTTATGTTCTCCTAAATGGTAAATCAACTATATGGTTCATTAAAAGTTACCTAATTTGGTTAGTAATAAAAATGTTACTATTCCAGTTTGACCGTGTGGTCGGCTATATTAACATAAATATAATATTACCTGTGGATAATTTTTTTTTTTTAATAAAAGGTGTTTTACGCTAAATGATGCTTATCGTAAATACAACCAATAATACAAATTATTTACCCGTAAATTCCATACGGGTAATTAGAAAAAAAAAGGTTTTCAGTGAATAACATTTATAAACTGTGATCTTCTAAATTCTGTGTGAAATTGATGTATCTGTACATATGTTCATAATAATAAAATGTCTAATACAAAGCCAAGCTTAAATGAATAAAGATATCCATTATAATAACAATTAATATGTTGTCGCTGAAATAAATTCGTAAAACGTTTCATTGTATTTTTTTAATCAATTTGCTTTCCAGTATGTAGGAGAAATAGAAACCTTAAAATATTGATTCTAAATATTAGGACTTTTACAATTAAAACGCGGTTTTTAATGATGAAAAAAAGGTTATATTTTTATCAATCCGAACACAAGTCGTGTAATCATTTATTAGGGAAAACCTTTGAGAATTTCACAGGCGTCGCATAATAGTTGATTAAAACAACCGCCGATTCATATGCATCCTACAATAAAAATAAATAACTCAAATTTAAAAAAAAAACTGTTTCAGAGTACACAAAATGCAATCTTTTTGTTTTTTTCATACGAATATTTTCTGTTTCTATGTTATTAAATTTATTTATCAATGATTTTTAAGCTTTATTGGTGAATTTCTCCGAAGAAGGCTGGAATGAAAAGAATGAGGCAATTATAATAATAATATTCGGATTATTTGTGTAGCGTTGTTTTTTGTGAAAAGTCACCTCAAAGGCACTGTTTTTAATTACATACTCGTACCTACGCACTTTGAATTCAACCGTTTAATATATGTGGTGACTATTCCACGAAAATACGAGCTTTAGCAGATTTTCTTTTCTATAAGCCAGAAATATTAAACCATAATGATTTTCGGTAATAACACACTACCACAAAGACCCTGTCGGCGCTGCGTTCTTACACTGCTGAGCAATTTTCGTAATCTTATTAATAAATATAATGTAATCATAGTAGTAATTATTTTCTTCTTTGGTCTTATTGGAGGAAAGGTTGAGTGGCAGTTTGTTGTTTCCTGAAATTAGGGCCAGTGAAATTTCTTGAAATATCCTTAAATGCCTATGACCGGACTTTTTTTTTCTACCCCTAGGCTGGTGACATTTTGTCATAACAGGTGATTTATTATTCGTCAACCACAGAAATATAAAAAAATAGAGGTTGGCAAATATAACGCAATCATGTAATGCTAAACATTCAATATAAAAATGATCTACTAAGGAGTATCTACATAAAATATATTAAAGCACATTACAAGTTACTAGCTTCAAATACTCGTATCGTGTTCCTCTCCATGTAAAAATAATACTAACAATGCTCAATAATACCAGTGACAAAATAAGTGTGCTTGTCCGTGCAGGGATCGCACTATTTTCGGCTGATCAATCTGTGAACTATTTTCGGCTGCGCCCACTACGTCATTTCCACAATAAGCAATACAGCTTGCAAATATTACGACAAACGTCAAATCGCGCGTTCCATTATTTTTAATACGAATAAAGGATATCAATACTTAGAAGAAGCCGGGTATGGACTACGAACAGCTTATAGAATCGGAATAATTAACGAAATTGCGAAGGAACGCTGCCGACAGGAACTATATTTTACGTAACATTATGTATATATATATATACGAGTACTACTGAAAAGTTAACTCCCGCGCGGGAGACGTTTGGAGAGAGTCATTACTTTTCATAACTAGGCTTAGAGAAAAACTGAAGTATTCATCAGTACACTTAGTTTTTCCTTTTTTCCCGTTTTTGCGGAGGGACCGAAATACTTCTTGTTTTATATTGGATGTGGGAGAGGCTTACGCGCCTGTCTGAACTGGACGAGCTTCGTGATTGACTTAATGTCCGTTCTGCGTAAAGGGATGTGTAAAAGCTCTACCATATTTTATTAAACGTGAGTAATTTTGTTTCCTTCGACCATTTTTTTTAATCTAATGGAAAGCTTAACCCCATATAACATAGATTTGAATCTCCTACGTCTATTGCTCCAAAAGCGATTGGCAAGGATTATATAACGATTAAAGGCAGATGGACCACAATTCTGGCTTAAACCACATTCTAATTCACCTATTATATACGTTTATTCAAAAACCTTGTAAATGCAGGAATGCAACGTTGACGTTATTGGGAGCTTTAAAATCGAGGTTATTTTAAAAATGAAATTGAAATCACTCGAACATTTGGTTGTCCGTTTAATATGACACTTTGTGACAGCATGTTACATTGTTCCAGAATCTGGTGAGACACAACATTTCTGAATTGAGGTTGCTGCAATTAGCTTTAAATATATTTAGTTACTGAATCTAAATAGACGTGTACTTAGCCTTATTTCACTTACTTGTAAGTAGTTAATTTATTAGTAATACTTAATATTTTGTGTGTATAGGCGAGCCAATTGCCTTTTGCCTTTTTCCAATGTCTTCCAGCTGACGCACCTTTACAGTGAAAATAAATGCATTTTTGCAAGAAATGTAAAATTAATAAATTATTGACATGGGGATTTGCGAGGGAATGAGAAAACAAAGACACCAAGGTGCTTCAACCCCTCCACTCTCTTCTAACATTCCCATTCGCCTAACTATATTGTCCAATTAGGGGTGCCATAATTCAGTGACTTCAAATAGTACGGCTCTAGAGATGTAACTACATTTTAAAAGCTGCATTCAACTTTAGAGAAAGTACTCGTATGCATAAAAAAATTACATACAAATATTATTTGCCATTCATTTTACTGAAAAGCTCATAAAATTTGGTCGGGCTCTGTTGACCGGTTAAGCGCTGCAAAAATGGGTACGAATCTAATAAATTTAGAATATTAAAATACACCAAAGATGAATTCAAAGTGAGATTAACCAACGCCATTATCTCTCGACCACTTTTCACTGTGACATCATCATATTATAACATTTCACTTACGAGAAGAATTTATTTTTGCATTCCACCAAGTAATAATGATATTACAGACATATTTGCCCGAAAGGGGTTAAAAGGCTTCGTTTTTTATCACATTTCTACACCGTGGTGCTGGAGGTGTTTGATTCCTAAATATTTATGTAGATTCAACAGGGAGGACGTGGAAGTGTTTTAAAAATCGTTTTATTTTTCATAAATAATCTAACCATGGAGACGGACTTTCTGTAAGTACCTTCTGAGTAAGCTTTTAAACATTTCTGACTAAGGTACAAATAATTACAAAATGTTTTTTTTCGTAATATTTTAATAACGAGTTCTTGAAAACCCATCAATAATTCGAAGAAATTCTGTATTTTATTCACGTAACAAAGCTTGGCAACCTTAAAAATTCTTATTACAAAATTTGATCTATCCAAATTGGTAAATTATTTCCATACTTTCAATATCTTCAGATTCCCAATTTTTTCTGAACTTCCACCGCAAAACGTAGTTCATTGTGCCTTTCAATAAAACATAATTTAAAATAAACTGATATGTTAATACTTGTAACACGTGCACTGAGGATATGATAAATGTTGAAGTTTAATCAGCCGGTAAACATAACTATCTAGAGTCAATTTAGGAATGTAATTTCGTGTAATGAAAATAATTGCAATGCGGTGTAACGTTCCTGGTTCCACTCTGCGCCTAACGTCATTCGTGTCTCCATCGCCTCCGCCATCCCCCCGCCGCGGCCGTCCGGATGAGTGCCGTGCCTATCACGCGTATTATTTTTTGCACGTCTGAATTTTTCGCTGGAAATTTTTCATCCGAAGGAAACGGCATTGTCTTTCCGTCATTGTCAGCGAATTGGGCGCCATTGTTCCACTTTATCAATACAAACTAAAAATAAAACAGTTAAACGTTATCTCGTTGAAACCGCAACCACAAGAAATAAAAGAAAATATTGTTCTTTGTGCAACTGTTTCTGTTAAGATTAATTTAGCAAGCTGTTGAGGGATAATTGGCAAAGTATTCAGTATTTGTGTCTAAGCGGAGATTGAGTGTCAGAAAGAAGCGATGGTTTGTAAAGAACGGATTACGGGCTGAAACGTTTAGAAGATTGGTGGAATAAAAGCACTAGAGAACTGATTACTTATTTATCAGTACTTAACCCGCATTCACTCGCCTTTGCAAATAAAATGAGATAATTTTCGTCGGCTTGGAAAAACACTTAGGTTGGGC
Source organism: Drusus annulatus (assembly GCA_022651775.1). Classification (NCBI taxonomy): domain Eukaryota; kingdom Metazoa; phylum Arthropoda; class Insecta; order Trichoptera; family Limnephilidae; genus Drusus; species Drusus annulatus. Next base: position 2,262,450 of record JAGWCC010000005.1, on the reverse strand, counting down.
TTCACATTTATCAGACAATTCTCCGTCGATATGCCTTGCAGCCGATCATAATTAAAATTTCAATAAAACAAATGGCGCTAATCCTTGAAATGTGACGATGTCAAATGGGACGAAAGTTTGAAACACCTCTAACTTAGTTTATCTTTATTTGGCTTTTCTTACTTTAATGGTTCCAAAATCAAATAAATATTAGTTTATGTGATTTTGAATTGTTATTTGTTATTTCAAAGCTCTATACTTCGTGATAGAAATTATTTTGCACGCTGTAAAAAGTTGTGTTAACCTAAAAGATCTCAACAGCAAAAGCTCATTTTTCGAAAGTTTTCGCTATTTGAAAAAAAAGTTGCATTAATTAGGAATATATAGATAAACTTACAGTTATTAATAAGTAGAATGAGATTAATTTGTTTTGCAAAAAATACTAATATATTTTTTAAGTGTTTAATGCTTTGTTTGACATCGATCAATAAATCTAAGTTCAGTTAATAAATATACACATTCGTGGTATATATTTGTTTGCAAAAGGAAGAACGGAATGAGTCAAAACGCAGGTTTTCAGAGGAGTCCGAAAAACATTTAGGAGAAAAAAAAATAGTGTATGTAATCATGTCATATGACCTTTTTCAAAAATTATCTCACATTCTTTTATTTTCTGACTCATCTCATTTTTTCTTACTAGATATGTATTTAAGGAACAATTCTGGATACTTAACTCAAAACATGTTTTTTTACTCATTTCGTTATTCCTTTCGCACACAGATATATTTTCAAGCAGATTACATTTTTTTTATATTATTCAGTTGAATTAAATTTTATATTTTATTCTACAAACTTTTAAGAAAAATATTTATTTAAAAAAAAAATACATTACAAAAAGCTTTACAAATTTCGTGAGAGTGTATTTTGAAACGTACGACTGATTTACTTTACAAATTAAATCAAAGGATTTTCAAGTTGGGAGTTTAAACGGCTGAATAGGCCCCATAAATAATATATGGTTTCACATTTTTCATCAATTTTCAATATTTGCGACGGTTATTTTTATTCGGGCCAGTATTTTAGTAATCCTTCATTCAATAGTATGATTTGCATAATACACTCGGTGTATTATAAGCAGGTATTCCGTCGCGGAGTGTTTTAATTGTACATTCGTGTAGTGCCTCACAGCTGACCGGGCTAAATTGCTTTACATTAGTAGCAAATAATTGAAGTGTGTGTTCACACGCAATATTTAATGTACCTTCAAGAAAATTTTCGCAATCATTAAATTTCCGAAAGGGCATTTTTTCAACAAAACCAATTCCCTACAGCTATAATGAAGAAGATATTAATCAATTGAAAATTGTTTTTTCCAAGGCTGTTGACATGATTTTTAATATTACAAATTTGACGAAAACAATCACTCTTGAGTGTACAAGGCTCTACTTTTCGTTGGTAATAACATATTTAGTATGAGAGGCATCCACGATAAATACAAATAACAAGATTCGGGTAGGTAGGTACAAGTAAAAACTACTAAGTAAAAACAAAAAAATAAATAGTATTTAAGTTTGTTTGGAAAGATTTTTTTCTTGAAGGCTCGAAGAATCTTAATTAAAGGTCATCAAGGTTGATATCGTGTTTTCACGAATCAAATTTTTACATAGCGATATGGTTCATGATTATTCCGTTTTCCAGTATGTTTAATTCGTGATATATACGAGAATATATATTACTTCTGCTACACTGCTACCCATGCTACGCTGTCAAAAAAACATGTTTTTATATGATACTACACAAGGATCTTCTTTTTTTTAACTAACTAACTAACCATCACCCCGTTTCTCCGCAGGGGTAGGCAGAGAGGACGGACCGCCATACAACTCTGTCTTGGCACACACTCCTTGCTTCATTTACATTCATACATCGTCTCATTCATACTCTTCTGTTATTCTGACTCTTCACAGGACCCGATTCGGTATTTGATTTACTTGATCGTGCCATGTCTTTCTCGGGCGTCTTTGACTTTTCCATTCTTCTTTTTTTAACAATTTTATAAACAAACATTCCCGGTTTACGAATAATCTGTCAACATTCAAAAAACTCCTACTGCCGTCATAATAAGAGGAAAATATTGCTCGTGCAATGATGAAGGACTTGGCTAGCAGAAGAATTGAACCCACGACGCCCGGGTGGGAATGCGACGCGTTAGTCCACTCAGCTACTAACCGGTCTTAACCGGTATATTAGATGAATGTTGTGAATGTAAAGGGAATCATAGAGGAGAAACAGAAAGGAAAGAGGAAGGTTAGGAGGCACGTGACTAATCGAATCTAGTCCCTAAATATACCTAAACTATTTAAAGAAACGGTTAGATTCTAAATGGTGGACTCTCACCAGCGCGAGCTTGAGGTTATTTGCGGCTCGAATTGTTCGAAAATACGTTGAATCTACTTATATACTTTGGTGATGAATTGGAAATGCATTGAAACAAAAACCTAAAGGCAATTTAAAGGTAACATTTTGCTTTTTACATTCTTAAATTAATAAACGTTCAATTTAAGTGGCTACGAGTGTTCGAAATCCTTTTTTAATATGCCATTAAAAATAATCTATAAGGGCAACGTTTTATTTAGAATGGGTAATGTTAAAAAACTTGCCTTTTTGTATTCTCGTTTTATTGTTCAAGTATCGTCCATTAACAATTTAAAAAAGCCCTTCTAAAATAATTTTAGCCAAAGTCGTATTTGAAACGAAAAAAGTTCAAACACAATGTTTAGTATAAAATTATACAAAAGGCAGATTCCGCTTAAAAGTTTTCCTCGTGTTTATTTTTTCCCGGTGATACTGTATCTCCCTTTTTCGTGAAATAACTATTGAAATGAACAATTCGCATTTAAGCGTAATTCTTTTGATCTAATCATAGGAGCACCGCCTACGTCAGAAGTCGGGAAACTTTTTCGGATTAGCCCCGAAAAAAATTTTAAGACGACTTTAACAACTTATAGTGAGTGTTGTGAAAAATAAACAATTGCTTTAAAAATAATTATAACTTAATATTCAGGAGATGCAAACATTTTCTCTTAATTTCTGTGAAATTCGGAAAACACAAAGAGCTTTCAATATCTTTTCTTTATGTCAACTGAAACCGTTTGTACATACAGTCGTACAAGCTGAAACATATTTGCGTATTATATAATCACTCAAAAAAATTAAAACATGAAAAATATACCGACATAAATAATAAAATACAATTACTCAACTTAGAAACTAGTAACAAGTACTTACAGAACGTAATTTAAAAATGTATTTTCTAAGCTTCTGATTCTCCACAAATGGCATATTGTTAGTTGTTTTTTTATACACGATCAAAATGAGAGCTTTTTGATATCAGAACAATTTGGTTACTACTTTCGAGATTCATCTGATTCGTACACTCAATTTGTAAGTATTTGAGAGTTACAAGAAAAACAAAAAAGGCTAATTTTTAATGGCAGCAGCATTTTCATTACTTTCTGGTGTGAAATTTTAAAAACCTTTTCCAGCTCTTGATGTGAAAAAACTGACAGATCTGTTTTTGTTTATGAAATTCAATGCGTGTTTTTTTGTAAGAGCGAACTTTAAAAGGTGCTTCTACCAATAATAATAAGTTCAACTTTTATCAAATATCGAGTTTTTAATTTTTTCCCATTTTAGGGTAATTTACCCTAGTTTCCCGATCACTGGCCTACGTGAACAAAAAAAAACGAAAATGCGCTACATCTCTCTTCAAATTGAAAAGATTTTCCATAAGTTATCTTAATAAAGATCTAAATGGCGTGTTTCTGGAAACGTTCATGTGATATTATTTTGTAGAAAATTTCAGCTTTGGATTTCAGCTTTCGGCCCAGAAATTAATTCAGCATAAGTTTTAATTTACCAAAAATGTCCGGTTAATGCCACGTGTGTTGTATATTGTATTCAAAAATAAGTTTATTTCTGAAACGGGAGATTTTTTTTTTGCTTCTAAGTGATAAATTACTACTTGGTTTTTCCCTACAATTCTTTTTGATTGTGTAAGTTTTCTTCTCTACCGAATATAAATGTTACTTTTAAAGCCCAAAAACGTAAAAAAAAACTTTAGTTTTACTGGTTAAACCTAGCATTTACCAACACAAATAGGTAAAAGAAAGAAATTGCAGGGTTTTAAAGCTTGTTTCTGAAGTTTACACAACCATTTTGGTAAATGTTTAGGTTAACTTTTAACAAGCATATTGGAACCTGCACATTATTTTGTTTTACAAAAGAAAGACAAACATTCCTGAGTTATGAATAACCTGACAGTATTTGAAAAACTCCCACTACCATCATAAGAAGCGGAAAATATTGCTTGAGCAATGATGGAGGACTTAGCTAGCAGATGAATTGAATCCACAGCACTTGGGTGGGAACCCGAAGCATGTGTCTACTTGGCTTCAAACAATCAAATCAAATATATGCATAACTTATTCCGAATTTTGCTAATTGGTTTTGGTGAATCCAAGGATTTACCGGGTATAACCTAAAATTTTCAATTTGAGTTTTACGGTAATATATCGTCGTCAACGCGAAAATACCTTCCATGTGTCAAAAACGTAATTGTTCAGGAGGAAATTAAAAACTTTTTTTTTGAGAGTTACAGATTGTTTTTTGAGACATCAAAATACGCTTTGTAGTTTTAGATGCAATAGTGTATTTTCAAGTACAAATTGAAACTCGACGCAATATCATATTTAACTCATTTTTGTAAAGTTGACCACATTGGAGGTATTTTCCCGTTGACGACAATATTAACATTTATTTTTTAACTGTTATTTTCTCTAACTGAATTTAGACAAAATTGTCCGTATTGAGTTAAAACCTTAATAAGCACTTCGTTGAATACATTTGATGGAAAGTCTATATTTATTGTATACACGGACTGTGCGTGAACTTAAATAGTGGAGCGTATTATACAGTTTGCTGGGATCGGTTTCTGCTAATGACTCTTCAACTTAGTCCACTAGACCCAGCCAGCGGTTGAAATATGGGGTGCCTCAAAAACTCTAAATCGTTAATCATGCTTTTACTAAAAAACGTTATGTGTTACATTCAAATGTTTGAAACATTAATTCAAAAGTAACGTCTATAAAAGAAAAATCACTACACAATCCGCTGTGCATACCTAGGGGTATATTTAGAAGGTCACAATAATAATCAATAAATTTGTAATTTTAAAACTAGCCTGAATTCCATTAATTATAAATAATTTTCTTTGTGAGTTCGGACGTCCGTGTGAATGTGTTTTAGCAGTATTTTATTATATATTTGAAATGGGCGGATTAAAACAACTAATATTTTTTCTTGGTAAGTCAAGATACCTCCCTGATTATTCACAGTTAGCTAGCTAGCAATACAATATTAACCTTGGCAATATTATGCATAATTATATATTTTCCATTATAATTTATTTTTCATTCTTGGTAATATACCCAAATACTAAATCAACAAATTACAACTAGTTTTCAAGTACCAAAATATTTCCCGTATTCAGAGCACCTCAAAAATCTTCAACGGTTTAAATGTTCCGAAAAAATCCAATTCAAGCTTTGCTAAAGGTATTTAAATCAATTAACGGAATGGCTCCGGCTTATTTATCGGAACTGTAAACTCCTGAAGATTATTCTTCACGACATTCAACCCTTAGATCGACAATATCATCGGCCATCGAAAGGTTGAAGAAACCAAAGCGCACACCATACACTAAATTTGGAGAGCGTGCCCTCGAAGTGTCAGGTCCTTAAGCCTGGAAAAGACTACCACATGATATGAGAATAATGAAAGACTCGACAGAGTTCAGAGCTAAACTCAAAACTCATATTTTTAGAAAATCATATCCAATAAATAACAGAAAAACAGAATTGCCCTAATTAACAAAGGTAAGCTAGCAAGTTAGCATCTAAACTATAACATCTAAATAATATTTTTTCATGCAATTATCGGCAAATTCTCGATCTACTACAAAAAAAGCTCGAAACTTTATCACAGGCTGCGATATGTGTAAATTATTAATATGTAAATATCAATAAGATGATTCTAGCCATAGTTTTAGGTATTTGGATAGTTTTCTGGTAAATTTAGCCAATTCATATAATATAATAATAGCCAGTCAGTTCGTAAAGCGCCCTTGAGGTGATATTTTACAAAAATGGCGCTATTAAATTGGTCAAGTATTATTATTATTTTACCGGTATCTAACAAATCTGAACCCTTTCACATCACGCGACATCTGCAAATGGTTTACGTTTGCTTCAATAAGCGTGGTTTAGTCTCAGTATAATAGTTTATTTTTAAGATAATTTAACTACGGTATTTTCTCTATTTTCTAGCTTTGTGAAGCACTTTTGAGGTGATATGTCTCAAAAAATTGTTTATTACTGAGGAAATATTATTATTACAAATGAAAAATCTACAAGTTTTTTCAGAGAGATAAACGGGTTTGAGTTTTTGAAGGGGTTAGGGTCATTATTACAAAAATGAGACTTTCCAGAGATCTGATATTATTTACATCCTTTAAACATGCAGGTCATGCGGTTCAGGCCTATCAAAATGCGAGCACTCTCCTAATATAACAGTCACCTTTCCACCGTGAGTAATATGAATTATATTGAAGGATGACGGAACGTGGGTAAAGTTCCTAGGCTAGTGCATTTCATGAAGGCCGCTGAAATACATAACAGAGAGCTGTTAAATGATTATAATATTGTCGATTAGTATTTTACTATGCTTTTTGATGTATTTGAAAAAAACTAAACAAATTTATTTATGCTCTCCAACATGTTTGTATTAATGAAACAAGGTAAGTGTAAAACTTAAATATATTTCACAATTCGGGAAATGGTAATCGTTAATCGAAAAATTAATGAAACTGAAGTTATTTTCCATGAATCAAAGCATGGAAATCAAGTCTAAGACTTTTGAGACACCCTGTCGATTGCATATAAGCATTAAGGTAGACCATATATTGAATAACCCATTTTGAATTCCCGCTTTGTGACTAACGTACTGAAAATTATACGAGATATGTGTATTATGTATACAATTGTTGCACAGTGCTCAAACTGTATACAATACAAGCGCATTGTCCTTACTTCCAGGTTGTCGTTGGGAGTGCACGGTTTTTTGATGCTCAACGTTCGCGTGGTATTAATTGTTTTACATTAGTTAGTGAAACCAACAACCTTCACAGACTACAATATTAATTACTGTTTTTTTATCGCCATCCCATTATTATATATATATATACTCACGGCGGTATGTGCCGGGTCAAATAGAAACTTTGATAAAAAGTCACCGTACACGGGAACGAAGAATAAAAGATCTCCCGGTAACGAAAAGGTAAATCAAAAACTAATTAATTTTGGATTTCGTCTGAGCTCTTTAACCTTCAGTTTCTAAGTAACCTGTTAATGACACCCCCAAGAGAGACTGAATCCTTACCTGTTAAAATTTTACCTAAAAGCTCAAAATACAGTACCCACTTCACGATTCAAAATCAGTAGGCCCTACTAACAGACCGACTATACCATATATACCACTTATACCCACCCACCCACCTCTCACTCAAATGATTGATAGTTTTTAATTAAAATTATTTAACCGTGCTATCTTTCAAACAAACACAGTCAGCTAAAAACAACGTTATTGTTTAAAACTCCTCGCACAAAAACAATATTTAATTAAAATCACTCAGCTGGAAAAAATCAATGTGGGCTCAATCGTAGCAAGTATTTCGATTAAAAATTTGTCTATTTACTATTGACTTGACAAAAAATCGTTGAATATTTTCACGTCTATCGGCGTGAGTAATTTATGCATAGAAAAAAACTCCTTGTGTATTAGCTCGAATGCATAATAATTAAGGAATCTCTCTTTATTCCCTTAAATCCTCTCCACCGCGCTGAAAATAACTTGGAGAATTTATTCCCTTCCGAGCTTACCTTCGCGCCTTACTTTAAAACGGGCAATAAATCTGGAAGCTGAGGGCATTAGTATCTGTTGAATTTTTTTTTTACCTTTCTCCGGGTAATCCCTTCTGGCGGAACTCTTGCCGAGGTGAAATATAAGAAATACTAGCAATAAATCAATTAATTGTAATACTTGTTCATATTTCTCTGCAGATAAGTTTTGCCACGTTTTCCTTGCTGGCGAAAGTAATTATTAATAAAACATTCTCCACTGTAATTAATCACGTCATTAAATGTATCTCGTAATTTTATATCATTCTTTATTTTATTGTGATTAGTTAATTGAGCCGACAAGAAAATGGAACGGTCATATAAAATGCTAGTTTTACAAAAGTAATAAATTATGTATTTTCGCCATCTTTTTTCATTGCAATAATTTATATTTCATTTGGAAGATTATTATTGTACTGGTAAAATATATTGATTCACTTATTTATTAAAGTAATAAATAAGACTTAGTGGTGCTTAGAGAATATATGGGAATCGCCTCTTATTTGAAATGAAAATTCGAGCTTAAATTTTCTTTTCTATTTTTGCTAAAAAAATTTTTTTTTTGTGAAATCACTATTTATTTCATAAACGATACACTATAAAAGCAAGACTTTTATGCAATCTTTTTCAAGTTGCTATATCATTTTTATCATAAGTTTTTGAACAGTAAAATTTTCATTTAGCAAAACAAAAACATTTTACTGGGTGAAAAATTTTCAATAAAAATATTTCGGGATAGAAGACGGATAGAAACACTTTTTTTTCACAATTGAGAATTTATTTATTCTTTAATTTAGTAAGATAGCTCATTTGGAAGAAAATTTGCCTAAATAATAACAAACTACATTTTTATCGGGTAACTAATACTATCATAAATTATAAAACTACATCGAAAATCTTGAAAGTAAACCACGAACTTTTATTTCTTACTAATAATACCCTTGTAATGTAAAGTATCATCTGCTTTGAATAATTACTTAAGATTAATTTACATTTAAAATAAATCGATCGAAGGAATTACGCTCAAATACCCAAAAGGATTTGAAAATTAAAATTTATAGCATTTAAATTATCATTTATATGAGATATACTGCTATACTATTGTTTTCTGATCAGTGGATTTTGTTGACGTTCAAATTTAATTTCGGATCCCAAAATGGCTTATTTTCGAACAGAATCGAGTTAATTATTTGTAAATATTTAGGTGGTAAAGCAGCGCGCCATTAGAATGTAGTAATGTGGTCGGGAGGACATTCTCCGCTCTGCGAGGTTTGAGCGCCTCGCTTCTGATGACAAGGGATACATTGAAAAACGAATAAATGGACAATTCCATGTTGTTCGTACCCCGAGGTATACTTCATTCGTGGCTCCACCACAATCTTTATCCCGCAAACCAAATGGAAGTATGTTAAAAAGGTCACATTTGATATGTTAATATCGCGATCCCAAAAATAAATTGCCTTATCCGTTTTACTAGTTGGATGAAGACCTCCATTCAATGTGTCGCTTTTGTGAATTTTTCAGTGAAAAGATACAAAGTAGTTATTTGTTGGAAATCTTTTTTATTCTGAACATTTACCGTTTTAGATTCGTGTAGTCCGATTTTCCACAGAAAACTCTACAGTTACCACCACTATTCACTTCTAATAAGTCTATTTTCTGATTTTGGATCAAAGTGGGATTCCATTCATTTTAAAAACCTAATGAATAATATGGTTTTGTAATTTATCAATTGAACTAAAACACGAACCTTATTATAGTAAGATGTTTTCTAATGTTCAGTTTATAATATAATGTTTATGCCCAAATGTACATCGATGTTATTTTCAAAAGAATTTTGTAACTTTAATCTCTAATCAAGATAAATATACCAACTTACCTGTAATTATTAAATACTGAGTGGTGAACCATAATAATATATATGTAATTAGACGCAAAACTCTAACGAAAGAAAAACAGAAATCGTCAACCTTTCAAAATAAGACAAAAACAGAAATGATATAAAATCATATCTGTAATATTTTATATTTTAACTATTTATGAAGTGAAATTCATGCTTCTACCAGTAAAAGTAAAAATATATACGAGTATATATATTAAAAAGTAGTTGTTACCTAGTTAAAGTTAGTTGATTTATTCAGTTCTGATAGCAGGTCCATATATTGGCGTATTAGGATTGCAGATTGGTCGTATAGTGGAGGTGATGCGATTTAGCTTAAATTCCATACTCGCTATTTGTATAGGCGGCCGCAATGTATTAGCGAAATTATTCAAATGGAAATTAGTCTTCGCAACGGGTGTCCAGTGTCCAGTGTCCTCTGTCTAACCAATACGATCGCCCCAGCGGGATGCCGCACTATAAATTTCAAAACTGGAGAATATTCCTTAGCGTCACAACAGTATTTCATCATCCCTTGTTATCATTATTTGGTCTTGTTATTATAGTGAAACAATTATAATGTTTTGGTATCTTAGCGGCGACATAACATGTATTATTTACTGTTGATATTGGATACACGTTCGAACACTCGTTTGCTTGTTCAATTCAACATCAGTACGAGTAGTTAAATACATGTTACCTGTTATGATTTATACATACAGGTTGTCCCAGAAGTCGACGTCAAGCCGTAAGCGGATGATAGGCCAAGTCATAATAGTATGAGAAAAATATATTTTTAAAATTAAGTTGTGTATTTTAAAAATTATAGGCGTTTAAAAAATCGAGAAAATCTACACCCTGTGATGGTTTTTGGTGTAATATCTATCCGTCTCACACGTTAATAAAAGTGGTTCCACTATCTGTCTCGCTCACACTTTGTAGAGTTACTCTCTCCGTCTCTCTCCGTCTAATTCAACTAAAATCTTAAAAGTTACGGCCCCGAGGAAAGCCTTGGGTACCATTTGACTAGTGTGAGCGAGACAATAGTCGCTATTGTCCTGTTTCCAGGTAGTCCAAGAGCACCACGGGCTATTAATGACTCTTTCTTTTTTTTATTTAAGTTTAGGATCGCACTATTCGAATGGTGTAATATCTATCCGTGTCACACGTTAATAAAAGTGGCGCCACTATCTGTCTCGCTTACACTTCGTAGAGTTACTCTCTCCGTCTTATTTAACTAAAATCTTAAAGTTACGGCATCGAAGAAAGCCTTGGGTACACTAGAAACATTTTAAGTAAGAAAAATTTCTTCAAAACTGGGTTTCCTTAAAAAATATATATATCCAAGACACTTGCCAGGTAACTAGCAATTGTTATACAATTTCGGAATCCTTATTTAATGCGCCAACTTTTAAAGTTACTTGCCAAACTAGCGTAGTAATTTTTTTTTCAGTACAAACAGTTAAAATTGGGCGAAGTATTAATTTTGAATACTTATTTGGAAAAAAAGTGACATTTTCTTCCAAGCTGGGGTAGTTGGCTTTAAAATTTTAGGCAACAATTTACAGAAGCATTATTCAGGATTACATAAAAACATAAAATTGAAAAAAAATTATGATTTGTAGTAACGGGAGTCAAAAACACCATCACAGGGTGTAGATTTTCTCGTTTTTTTTATCATATTTTCCTACGATATTTTTTTAAGTAGTTTAAATAATAGATTTGATGGAAAACATCCTTTCAATCTAGTTACTTTTAAGAAAAAAAATTGTAACTTCCCGCCCCACATTCTCACTGATCTGACAAAAAATCTACCAGTGAGCTTTTCAAGAACTCCTCTATTAAATAAAACATCTCCAATTATTATGGCAGACCCATCCATGGAAGCGAGACGGTTAAATTTTCTTGTGGAATTTTTCATCTGTGATGACAAAATTCAAAAAATGAGTCAGCAGTTGTACCCGGAGGATATCTTATATCTGTTCGGGTAGTTTTCCTGATTTATTACGACAGAAAAAACCCTTTATTTCTCAGGGTGTCGTAATGGTGTGGAGTTTAAAGGTTATTTTAATAGGGGCAATTTTTTCAAGTCGAAGGATCTGTTATGTGCATATCTATGATTCATGTTACCTTCCTTTCAAGAAAAATTCCTTTGCGCGAAAGTGCTTTGTAATTATCGCAAAATAAAATGGTCAAATTATAATTTGACTGTTTTTGCGATATCTTTTAATTTATTTATTTATTTAATTAATTAATTAATTATACACGTCCTCATGGGTTTTTACATAACAGTGTAATATATAACATAAAATAGTACTGACATAAAAATAACATAGAGTAAATGATTAGCACCCAAAAACATTAGTAAGTTAATAGAAATATTATAATGCAATAAATTAATAGTAATATTTTTGAAAGGGGTATTATAGCCTTCTTGTAACTACCCATTGTATGCAATCTAGGTATAAGTGAGTATTTAAATGACTCAGTCCTGATATTATTGTTACATTTGAAAAGAATTTTGGATCGAGTGGATCTGTTAGGTACATGGAAGGTAATTAAGCTTAGTAAATCAGGGCTGTCTATAATACGATTTACAATTTTAAAAATAAAAGTCATGCTGGAAACAATCCTCCTGTTTGAGAGTGTTAGTAATTTTAATTCTTTCATTAAATAATTATAATTTATGGTTTCAATAGGTAGACCGAGTTTGTAGTTAATGTATCTTAGAAATTTATGTTGCAATTTTTCAATTGGAATCAGAGTGGATTTTAAAGTGAGGGGACCAGACAGAAGAATTTTATTCGACTTGACTTCGAACTAATGAAGAGTACAGGATTTTCAAAGTAGAAATATTTTTAAAATCACTTGCATTTTGAAGGATAAAGCTTAGCAATTTTAAACCTTTACTTGTTATTATATAGATATGTGAGAGAAAATTTAATTTAGAATCTAAAGTAATGCCGATGTCATTAATTTCGTTGACAGATGTATGAATTAAGCGTTTATAAAGTATAACAGACAAGTTAAAATAAATTTATTCAAAAAAGTATTACTACCAGTTTCACTCTTCACTTAAATTATTGGATTTATTTACATAGTACCTACTCCCTGAAAACAAATAACTCTTGCAAGAAAGAAAAAGGCCAAATAAATCAATCAAATCATCACCGAACATTTATAAAATATGGACAGACAATTGGGTTTCTGATTTTCGGCTAATTAAATTAATGATTCAAAGCTCCATAGCTCACTTTGGAAATAACAGCGTAAATTGAAAATATTTCCTGGCAGAAAATACTGTGCAAATTTCAAGACACAAAAACTAACCGTTCGATTAGTTAAGATGTATAAAAAACAGCAAAACCCAAGAAAGCTCATGTGGAAGAAACATTAAAAAGATGGGTGATTTTAAAATATTATTTTGTTGTTTGTAACTATATATTATATATTAACATGCGAGAAGTCTTACATGATACAGAGAGAAAATAAAAATATAAAATTTAGTAGCACTAGACTTTACTACTGCCAAGTAAAAAGCACCATGATGCCAACATTCGTACATCAACCAGACACTTGCAGTGTTCCCAACCAAACGGACGTAAAAAGATTATGAAATACACTTTGACACGCTTAACTTTGCAGGTTATGGCGGCGCCACCGTTGATATTGAATAAATCAGTGTAAAATTAAATCTCTGGACGTAGACTTTATTAGAAAAAATAATTTCTACATATTTAAACATTGAAATTTCAGTAATTTTTTCATTGCACTCTAACAGTGTAATATCAAGAAAAAAATTACAGAAACCGATTAAAAGTAATTAGTTCTATTCATGCGTTTTATTTTCCGTAAATCTGACGACACAATTTAATCTGACAGCAGCTCGTCCTAATACTGAAAGTATCAGGATATCTTCAAGTTCATAAATTCCAAAACCTTCAGAATAATGCTTCATGGATCATTTTTTATGGATTTTTCCATTAGAATCACTTGATATCATAGCAAAAAGTTAAAACTTAATACTTTGAAGATATTTTGATGGCAACAAAGGCCTGTTTAGTTCCTTTTTCTCAGACACCTGAAAAGTTTATCATGTCAAACTTTTTTAAATCTTCCAGTCTTGAGCATTCATAAATAAACATGTCAACACAATATTAAAATTTTAACAGTTTTAAAATGTTGTAATTTCGTATATTTTAAAGAATTATCGTATATTTTAAAGAATATCGGATCGATTTTTTACTTCAAGATTCAATACAAATACCCAGCTGGAAACTGTTTTGAAAGCATTTTTAATGACCGGATAGAGTGAAATTCTCAATTCAAAGTCACAAAGTATCTAAAGATGCCAGAAGCTAAACGGAAGCCGAACACCGTAGCGTAGCCTTAAAAGTTTAGAAATTTCGTGGAAACGGAAGAAATACACGTTTAATTCTATAACAGATTTAATTGGAGCTCTGTTGTCTTGGCTTTGAACAGATCTTAAACTTAATTATGCACAATTTACAAGATGTACGCATTCCATAAAAAAAAATAATACTGAAAATGATAATATGGTTTATGTGTGTACAAAGCACAAAACCTCATATAAAGAGATGTAGCATCTTACATTTGGTCGTGTGCCTCACTAAAAACAACGGCAATGACGTGCGGTCCATAAATAAATTAATTAAAAGATGATAGAAAAAAAATAAAATGCGACAAATTTTAAAACAATTTTTTTTTTTTAAATCTGTGAATGTTTTTGTCACAATCGTTCTACATTAAAAAAATGTATTTGAAAAATAATGGTTTTCAGGTGCAGCCCTACTTTGTAGCCATTCATTTGACTTTTTCAATCTAATTTTTAGCGGGATACATACCGCAAAACTGTACATCCGCGTACTGCTTTCATTAAAGGCTGTGATATATTAAGCCTGCATTGCTAGTGTATTTTTAGTTAAAAAAATCAACGAAAAATATTAATGAATTCCCCAATTCATACCCAAACTTAAAAAAAAACACACAAACAGCTTACCTTGGGTGATCAAGCAATGAACTCCACTGTTGAACAGTAAGCTCGTGGATTTTGCAGTTTTTTTAAGGGTATTGTATTTGTAGGTCAATTCAAATATTAACAGCTCGCAAAGGCAATTCTGTTGCAAGCTACGATGTTTGTAATATATATATTTTTTAAATTATGTATGTGTTTTTCAAATATTTTTTGTAGACACATCACTTGTGTTTTTTAATTATTGAATAAGAAAAAAAAAAGAGTTTACTGAAAGCTTAGAAAAAAGCTGGTTAACCATAGAAATAACGACTTTTATTTCAAACATAAATAAGAAGTTAAAAAATACATTTTTTGTTTGAAATTAAAATTAATCAACTGAAGCGAAATTATAGAGTAAAAAATTAAAGGACGCAATTTAAGCAATACGTATAAGTAATAGTAATAAAAGGGTGGTTGTGTTCATGTTCAATAGTCTTAACTCTCATTAAAGCGCGCTTGAGGTGAAATATCACAAAACTGCGCTATTTAAGTTCACTGTTATTATTATGAAAGCAAAAAAAATATTTCAAGACGTAGGTTGTGCAAATATTTGTGGTAAAATAAAGTGACCCATGTAAATAAACTTACAAAGGGGAATCCAAATGTATTTATCTGAAAACACAAAATGCGGAATAAAAAATAAATTGAATCATTTACTACATATAGCGCCCTTGAGGTGATTTTCCCACAAAAACGGCGCTATAAAAGTTATCCATTTATTATTTATTGTGATATGTTTTTCGCAAAGAATTTACAATTGATTGTAAATTGTGTATGAAAACATTGAGATTTCCCTTTGAAGTTGAAAACCACGATATGAAATTGGATGTAGTTATGCAGAAAGCGTCCAACCCCAAAAAGATCAAACTAATAAAAGGGCGTTTGAAAATATGACGATAGAAAAGCATTAATATACGTAATCGGCATTTGTAAAGTGAATATCAGTGTTTTTTTTTTCTTCATGAGCATTATTATAAACAGGTTATTTTTAATCTATCACTTTGTTTATTAAAAAAAATGTATTTATTATGTTATCCTACATTTTAAAATGTTTTTAAACATCAATTTAAGTAAAATATCTGGAAAGTGCGTTAGTAAAAAAAATATTTACCTAAAATATATTTCATTTCGAGCTTGGATGTTTTCAGCAGATATAAATCTCGTATTTACTCGTATCTATGGGAAAAAATGTAAAACTCGATTATGGCAAACTACGTCTAATTATCAATGTACATTTCAATAAATTTAATACTATTTTACCATAATCAAAACGTTGGCGAATGCTAGTTTCAAGGAATGATAATATGTTTTAGGGTAATCTAACCAAAATTATTAAAATATCTTTGAAAAAATCGTAAAAAAGCCTAGTTGATCAAGTAATTTAACAAGCGATTTGTATGGATTCACTTTACTTGGAAGGAAACGAATTTCCCTAAGGACATAAACAACCTAGCTCCGTACATTATTTTCTTCATTATTTGTCAAAATCGAAGAAAAATACAGAAACCTTAATTCTTCTTAGAATTAATGTATAAATATTTTTTCTTAGCGCACATTAACATTAAAAGGCCAGTCCAAAATAATATAAAAAAAAAACATTCTAAAGAATAACTTCCAAAAGGTTTTTACGGTCGACTTTTTATAACACTTTTTCCCCAAAGATTCTAGTTTGTAAAAGTCCATTTTAACTAAGGGTTTGAAAGATGTTCATTTTACGACAAAGTATCAATTTTCTTATCGTTGGGAGATTACTCAGATCGCATAACTTGTGTTTGACAGCGCTGTCATAAAGTTTATTTTGTTATAATTTTTTTAAAGATTAGAATATCACAGCTGTCAAGGCAATATCTTATAAAATATAGCTCCCCTAACATTGTATGTGAGATAATCTACTGTGGTTGGAAACTTGTGCCATTATTTTCTATGAAACCCGGCCAAAGTACAGGGAGTGACATCACCCTTGTATTTGTTGTTTAGTTTAATATTGTGAAATATATCACCGACCAAATAAATCATCTAAATTTATAGAAATGTGTTTGCTTTATAAAATATTCATAAATTTATATTTAATTCAGTAAACAATATAAAGCATCCCTATGAACATATTTTCGGAAAGTGGTTCCGTATAAAATATTAATTTTAATTAAATAAGGGTTGATTAAAATTAATAATACCTGAGAATTATGAAATATTATGTTATTCTTGGATCAATACCCTATACTATGTGTCGTAGTTGTAATTAAAATATATCAACAACAAAAACGTTGTTTTCATTGCAATAATTGTTTTTTTTTTCCAGTCAATGCTTCAAGCTTAACCAGGTTATGTTACTTTGAAATTATGTTGGTATTTCGCTTCGTTAGCTTAGAAGACAGCCGCTTTTCTTATATTATAATAAGCCAAGGTTATTGACAAATTTTAACATTGATTGATCACATCTTATAATTTTAGAGTATTCCGCAAAAAACCAATATCGATTTTTTGTCACTCATTTTGTAATGAAGACGAATTGCCCTAAATATAAAACTGAAATTTAGGCGGGAAATTTACATTTTGGATATTCTTCCCGTTATCCCATACTACAGAGGGGGCACTGCGGTAACACTTAGAACCAGGTAAAGCCAAAAGGGGGATATTAAAATAAGTGATTTTGACAAAGTGTCTATTCACAGAGTCAAGTGATTGTTATAACAAGACCAAAAATCTAATGTCCCATTTTTTAGATTTTGTCTGGCCCACGCCACCTTTTCGAACAAACAAGTTGGCAACTTTAAAATTGACAAACGGTCCTTTTTTCTCCGTTCATCTTAGAGCAGGAGTCTCCAAACTATGGTTCACGTATCCCTACTTTTAGGAAAACGTGCATCAATAAAAGTTAAATAAATTGAGTTGATGCAATCTAGCTGATTAGCTAGATCGGATCCTAATTGCTCACAAAAAATGGTAGTTTTTGTTGATTATTTTGAAACTACTTGCTATCTACGAAAAATCAGTAGATGTAACTTGTTATGCCATTTTTTTTTGCTTAAATTCACTCATTTCAAATATAGAATATTTTTTACTAAAATACATTATAGGTAGGTAATTCGTTATTAGAATTTGGAAAAATAGATTTTCAAATAGAATCAGTTTTAAATTTGAAAAATTTGCACTCGTGCTTACGTACTCACAAAAGAAGGTATTTATTTTTAATAAACGAACAGATGCTCTTAAATTTCATGTAAAACAAACTCTGATAAATTATTAACAAGCTAATGCATAATGGTTTCCTTACACGGCTGTTTTTATATAACGTAGTTATTTTATTAATTATGTGTTTAGGTAATAACCTTTTGTCTACTTCTTCGAAGTCTTCAATGCCTATACGTATAAAAGAATAAAAGAAAACATGGTTTATTATTAGTATCTTAATAACAACGTATTTGGTTCTTCAAGAGTCCTAACCGCCTGAAGCCGGATGAAATTAGAGGTAGTAAAAATGAGAGGTTGAGAGAGTCTAACTGCTTAGGTCTGACGACTTTACAAGACTATGTATTTAGCAAGTCATCACAAAAACACAAACTATTCATCGCCAAAGCAGAAGATTCCTAGTATCTGAGAGACATATGTCAGGAATTAAAATTGTATTTGGAATGGCTTCCCCCAAGTTTAGTAAATTTTAACAGGAATGAGGCAGTTTCAGTTTTTAAGACTGAACAAGGGTTGTACTTGTAATGCCAACGATGTGTGTTTAGTGACTAGATCTAAATAGCCAGGTACTTTCTTTTCCCTCGTCCATGTCTCTCCTCTTTTTATTTCTGCTTCAAAAGATTCGTCGAATGAGATTGCCATGATCCCGCATGAATGACTCCGAAAATGTTGTACGGCATCGCAATAAAAATATGTTTTGAACGTTTATTTTTATTTTTTTTGTTTTTCACCTGGGTGATAATGAAAGCATTTCCGACTTAAAAAGTGATCTCGTAAGAGTTTTCTTTCCCTGTCTCAGAGCAATCTGTCACTCGGGCAGAAGATGTATGGCCGAAGTCGGGCAATTAATGGTTAGCCCAGACCCGTGTCAGGTGGGTCTTCCTTTTTCAATGTTCGATGTACTCGAACCTACTCGTAACTGCTACAGCACGCCCGACACGCCTCATTTCAAGCCGAGATTAACACAGAACATAGCTGGTCGCTTTACTGAATCTACCCCTGCTGCGGATTTAAGAAACTCAAGGGGTTGATTCTTAAACTATAAGATTGAAGAGATTTGACCGTATAAAGATAGTTTTTATACTTGTACAGAAGGTGTTCAAATGATCATAGTACAGTATTATTGAATCCCTAAATGTGGTGAACGTTTTCATACAGTGAGAAAAGGGGGGACTGTATTGAGAAAGAAAGAAGTTTAAAATTGCGAAAATGTACATAGTTTTTAAAACATTTCAGGAATATGAATAACTTGACAATATTTTATCATTTTCTCCTATCAAATAAAAATGTTATTGTAGCTTGTGTTTTAAAGAAGGGTTGATCTGAAAGCTTAAAAAAAACTCAGCAGTAAACCATTTCATATAAAAATAAAATATCCAATGCCTTGATCACATCATAAGTAACGATAAATATAATATTACCCATCTAATAATCCTGGAAAAGATTGATGAAAGACGTAGTAAAAAAGATGCCGCCCCGAGATGTTGAGGGCACTAAAAGAGGTTGAAAATACCCACCGATTTAGATCTAATGATTTGAGTCATCTATTTTTCACCTGTCATGAAAAAACTCCTGGAAACCGTTCGTAACTCCAGAGTCTAATAGATGTCTTATAAATAAACTATTTGGCCCAGAGCCTTTCATGGTTTAAACAAAACGAATACACAACACAATAAAATATAATACACAATATAATTTTCTCAATTACAGAGGTAATTATCATTGACTAGAAACTAGACAGTGTATATTTATTCGATTTATATTATACCTACTGTTAGTTTTATGTTAAAAAATGATCATTTTGTACAATTCATTAAATAAATAAATTTTTTAAAAATAATTAATCGATGATAAAGAGCCGGTTACCTATTTCGAGCCCCGGAAGGGTGCCACCGTATTTCTCAGTTATCGAATTCTTGTATGCGTAGTGCATGTAACAAAACTCTCTAAAAAATAAAAATATTTTAACGCTTCATTTGTATCTTGAAACGAGTACGGATCATTTTCATATACAAACTATATGTCACTTTATGGAAAAAGTAATACGGACCCCTGTTTTAATAGTCATTGGGTCCTCGTTTACTGGATTTATCTCAAAATGAATTACTACGGTATGAGATGCATTGAAAAACGTTTACCGTGGCCAGTGGCAAAAACTATTTTATTTAATAAAACCATTTTTTTACTTTATTCCACTATTTTTTATTGAAACCAGACTGGTTTCACCTTATAACGGGCATAGGCTGGTGCCAGTCTAAAGATGCTTAATAAAAAGTAGTGGAATAGTAAGTAGTAAAAAGTAGTAGTTAAAAAAAAATGGTTTTATTAAATCATTGAAATCGAGTTCCAACAACCAATTTTCAAACAGAAAACAATTTCAAAACTAGAAATTATATTTTATTTTAGTTTAAACTAAATTGTCAGAGCTTAAACAAATAATAGAAAGTTTTCCGATGGTATGGATTTTAACGAAGTGATAAGTTCTAAGCGTAGATGTATCGAGGACGAATATTTTGATTGATTACATCGGACAAATCTTATTTTTTTAACCTTGCGATAATCTTTTTTTGCCTATGGCTCCGGGAAAGTGGAACCCTGGTATAGTATCAAGTAAAAATATGGTGATCCCGTTTTACTTATTGGTAAATAATTAATTTTAGTTATGAAAATAATCCAATTTATTTTTCAAGTTTTTTCATTAAACCTAACAATATTTGTAGCAGCCCCCGTGCCTTGACGTCATATATATATATATATATATATATATATATATATATATATATATATATATATATATATATTTTTTTTTTTTTTTTTTTTTTTTTTTTTAATGGTACCAAGTATTCTATCCGCTTGATCAACTCTAAAGACTTTGATCAATGTTGATGTTAATATAACGTCATTATTATATACCAAATAAAGATATGAGTAGCTCTGGTTTTGCTAAAGGGTATATATTATATTCTATCAGAGATTTTGCTGATGTAAGAAAACATGATCAACGTAAGTGCTGGTTCTGTGTTATAAACTGAATAAAGAATCAAAACTTCATGCGTAGACTCTCCAAGTTCAAGAGGTTGAGATGCTTGCAATTTTAATGTGCTTAGGCTGAAGTTTCTGTACCTATATACGTATTGGTTCAAGAGAGGGGGTGGGTTGAAGATACAACTAAAAAAATACGCCGTTCTTCAAATTAACACTTAAGCACGGCTTTATAGAAAAATAATTAATGTGTCCTTGAGTAATTGTCCTAATGTAGATACCTAATCAAATTTTGTTAGATTGTTCACACTTAAAATGGAGTTTTTTTGTTTTGAGTAAATCAGAATTTATTATTATGATAGGTATTTTGTTTTGCTGTGAACATCAAATTTCACTTATTTTTTAATTTGATAATTTTTTTATAACCTGCTCTTATTTTCTTTTTACTTCCCTAAATTTGCACTACAACGGTATTTTATTTATTAGATTCTGCATTGCAAATCCTGTAAGGGAATTAAAAAAAAAAACGATTTAAAAAAATTCTAAGACTTTTGTCTGTGTTTGCATAGAACCGGACTGCTATGGGCATTTTCAGATATGTTACAATAATTTAAAAAAGAATATTGCAAAAGAATTTTACCACAAATTAACAGTCTCAAAAAAGACTTATTGATATGTACTAGTCTTAGCTAAAAGTTAGATACACCGCGAAATATTTTGCCGGAAAACTTTCATCGCCACACTTTTGCGTCTGATACTCTTTGCACTGTCGAAAATTTTATTCCGCTACCGCAGCGAGTTGCCAAATTAGCAGACTTACAAACTTCCCCGCTGTTGCCGTCACTTCTTCTCCAGGTGTTCCTTTTTCTTCTCCACCATTTGAATTGGTGCAACCGCAGGTAAGCTAGGCTGGAAACTTTGCTGAAAAGCTGCACTCTTACTTAAATTAGAACATTATTCCGTTCTAGGCAGGACAGTGTTTAGGAATTGTGCCGCCCTAGACAATCAAAATGTTATGCTCCACCCTCCATTTTTTTTACAATTCTTCGAGGGGGTCAAAGTTTTACAACAAAATTCGTAACAGAAAAGAACTCTTAGAAAACGTTGTTTAAAGAACACAAGAAAAGCGCCACACATGGAATTTGTTCTTGTTTCATGATTAAATGTATTTAAATTGAAAATTATATTTTTCCGAAAGAAAGTTTACCACTCGTTTTGTCCCCTCTGATGTTCTATCATTATAGTAACCAAATCATTAACTTGCCTGTCAGTTAAAATAATGTGTGATATTATTGGGAATCTTCTTATTTTATTGGCGAACTCTTAAACAAGTATTTTACTTACTATAAAATGAACAATTGTAAAGATTTTAAACGGAGTCGTGGTTATTTTATTTTTAATTTAACTGTTTCACAAATTACATGCGACACCTTTCATAAATCAGAGTCATTAAAAACAGAATATGTACTTAATAATACATTTAAACAGATTCTTTAAAGTATGCAGAACGGTGGTTTGAAATGACCTTTTTATATATTTTTTAAATTTGCTTACGTTTGTGCAAAATATGAAAACTACATTATAGTATTTAGAATTAATATAAAATGTGCCGCCCTAGGCAGTTGCCTAGACTTAAATACGGCCCTGGTTATAGGTTGCGATACGGTTGGTGGTTTTCATCAGTGCTGCTCCCCTAGAGTCGAGTGGCATCGGGCCAGAGAATTACAAGACATGCTTACAACCCAACTCAACGCCCCGGTGTATAAAAAAACAATCGTGAGCTTTGAAAGCTTTAGCGAATACTGTTTTCAAACTCGATACAAGATGTTCGTATTAAAATTCTGCTGCGTTACTCTTAACAAACATCCGGGAGATTACATTCTGTGTGCGCCAGCAAACGGGTAAGTTTTTGCCAATTCTGCCTCCAGTCACAAGTACGCTTCAGAGGTACTGTGTTCGTATTGACATTGAAAAAGTAATAAATTAATTCCATACGTACAAGAATACGATGGTAAAATCAATTCTAAAGCAAAACCTATATTAATTAGGTAATTTGTTACAAGTTCTTACTCAAAAAAGTTTGTGTAATATATTTTTGCAAATAATGCAATACTAATTTTAATTATCCAGGAAAATCAAGCCGCCCTTTATTAAGACCTGAAATTAAATTAAAATAGAAGAATACAGTAAAATTGCCATTGCAAAAAAAAGTGCTACGATTGTTTTCATTAAAATATCACATTCTCCATTTTCAAGTGACTTGTCAGTCTTCAGAGTTGATAAAAAGATTGTCCATCTCTCAAAATGTTTGAATAATATATTTACAGCGGAACGCATTCTAAATAAATTACAATAAATACAAAAAATCACCCGATTTCCATTTTTGAATGCGATATTGTTGTAATTTATACGGTCGTCATTTTAAGTGTATATTTCGGTTAAGAATTTCTGTAAAAGGCATTCGCAGCAAAAAGAAAATACATTAAAAACTCCATCAAAATTTTTCATAATACTATTTTTCCACAAAGCAGCAAATTCGTGTACTGGAGATGCAAAAACTCTCAAACGGTGAGCTTTGGCTTTTTGATAGTTTTTTTGTCGGCATTTTCTGGAAGGCAAAGCTACTGTGTGTGTTCACGTCATTTAAATTATGTACTATTAAGCTAATTGATATTAATTCACATGGAAAAATAAAACCAGACGACAATGTTTTAACATTCTTAATAATATTTCTAAAAGAAAGAACTTAAGTTCAGGCGAAACTGGATAGTTATATTAGTAAAATGTAAATGGCTTGTGGGGTAAGTGATTTTTTTTATCTTACACGTTTTTCACTTTTTTTTTCACATTGTGCTATATTGCATTATTAAATAAATAAAAATTGTTGAGAATCAAAATTGCTTCTTTCATTTCTTAAAATAAGTCAAACCTAGGCGATTCGTTTTTTGTTTGTTTTAAAGCTGAAAAGAATGCTTTATTCAAGTTTTAAAAGAATAAAGTTTATTTTTTGCACATTCCTTTTATTGCTTCAGCTTTCTTGTGACTTTGCCAGACACCTCGGATTACAAAGCCGAATGAAGGAATTCATAAATATTAAAGTTACAACTTTTGCTTTAGAAATGCTTTTATTATTAAAATTCTCATTTTCATTTGAGTATTTCATTTTTCTTTTTGCATTTTTAGTATCAATCGGAGAGGACGGAGGTTTCTTGAAGCGTGTGATTTTTCAACGTTGTGAATGATAAATACGTTCAGAAAAAGCTTTTGTTTTTTTCTGTGTCAAGGATACATACATTCCAACAAACAATGAACCACCAATCAATCAATGTTTCGTTTTGAAAGAGCAATATGTTTTTACAACATTGTATTTTCACAAATATTATTTGCTCATTAAAATAATTTGCCATTTTTTGGGAAACGACACCTTCCAAATTTGACAACCTAAGCAGACGGGTTAAATTTCGAATTTTAAATAAACTTCTCTCAGACCAACTTAAAATATGAATACGCTAGCTGCTACATTCCCTGATTGGTGGATCCCGCATAAAAAGACAGGTTAATATACGAATCCTTAGAGAGGGTAAGTTTTACCTGTAAGAAATGCCAATTATTTAATAATTTTAACGATGTACCTTAGTTTTTTTTTGCATTATTTTAGTCGACAAATGCATTATCAATTTTATTGGAAAATACTGTCTTAAGGGACGAGCTTTGTTATTCAAAGTTACCAACTAAAATCAATAAAAGAAAACATTAAAATAACTACCCAACCTAAACGCCTATGCTATTTTCTTTGGGTCAGCTGAAGTATTGACTGCGTCGTCACAAAAATTGTGAAACCTTTTTTTTATTACTTTTCTATCAATTTTCATTTCAGAGTTTTCGTCACATTAAAAACCAAGGCTTTCTTCTCTAACTTAAGAAGTCTTAAGAAAATAAACGTATTCGCTAAAATAAATGTAAAATGAATTTCATTTTGTAAATTGCGCCGCAAATCACCACAATTCCCTTGGAAAATAAGGGAGGAAACATATTTCTTTCATTTGAAGAAAAAAAGATGCTTCACTCACTCGGAGTGCCACCTTAACAACACGGCATCTTCCTCCTTTGTTCAACCACATTTCTATATTTTATCATCCGCCATATTTTTTATTTCCTTTTTTGGGTCCGGAACAATTATCCCCCTCCCTTTGACATTTGCGGAGTTCCGACCTCCAGCCAGAGCGGTCCATCGCTCAGATACAATCTCAAACCTCGCTACATTATTTGTCAGCACTGGCACATATTTAAAAAAAGTTTGGCAGCTTCTCAGACGTAAAGAAAATAAATGGTCTCATGCGCCTAGGAGAAGTAAATTTGCTTGCGTTATTTGCGAAACTCCTTGGCCGGTGAAGATCGGTTGTTAGTCAGCGGGGAGTTTTTTCGTTCGCTCTCCTGAATCTCGAGAGAGAACACTCTTATTATCTAATTAATTCGTATAAAAGAAACAATAATTAACCTCGCAACAAGTATTTCTTTTGCAGTATTCAGAGGGGTTGAAAATGTTTTAGATAATGAATATCATTCTTTACCATTTCTGTGGCTAATTCATCGTAAACCGAGCATCATTAGAAAACTCTGTATTCACTGTAATTGTGTAATTGCTCAAAACAAATGGGCAAGGAAGGAATAAAATTTATCTTTGCCTTTTACGAAAATAACGTTTATTCGCTGTTTTCAAAATAATTTGATTGATAGTAAGAGCTTTGCGTTCTGATTAAATTCATTAAAACATACTTCAAAGAAAATACTATTTCACATGCCAACTTTAATTTTTTTTAATATTTGATGATAAATGAAACTTAGATACAAAATAATATTACATTAACTTGAATTATTTCTGGATTCAATAGTAATTATAATTATTATACGCGTGAATGCTTGATTAAATCTGTTTCATGTAAACACGTACCAAATTAATGAAACCCTTTTGAAAAACATAAAAATTAAGCCGAACAATTTTGCGCTTGTGATTTCATCATAATTCCATGGGATAATTTTCATCCCCGGAGGCTGAACGCCTGAAAATATCTTTGAAATTATGAAAACATCTCGTTTGGCGCTACTGCCGAGGAGGTTTAATGTGCATGGAAAATGTTCTTCGCTAGCCTCGAGGAAATCTGTTATTTAAGTCAATGACATTATTATTTTATATTCAACATTCTTCAAATCCACAAAACGAGTAATTCTAAACTCGATTTAATTTTTATTTGAGATTTTTCAGACTAATTTTACATTCACCCATTTCAGAATTGTTTTGTAAAAAAATTGAGAGAAGTTAAAATTAATACACCGGTGTTAAATATTTTTTGTAAGCCTATTAAAGGCAGAATATCAATTTCAAAACTTTATCGTCGTCTTAATGTTTTTTTCTGCATAAAATAATAAAATGTGAAACACAGCCAAAAAGGTAGAAACCCTCAAAATGATTAAAATATACATTGAAAAGGCGTTTCCTCCACGCTTTGTGGTTTTAATCGACGCTAAAATATTTTCATAACTTTGGCGACAGAAATTGTTATTGAGATTATTAAATATTAATAATAAGGTAACACGTAAAAAATCCTGTTAAAAAAGCGCTCCATGGGTTTTTCGTTATTTCGTTTTATACCGACTACTCTGGTGCTGTTGCGGGCCTGTATTATATGTACTCGTATAAATCCCTGTCTAACGTTTAATTGACTAACACAAGAAGTGATATTGCAACCCTAGTGCGGATTTTAATAACTATTTGAATGTCTATAACTTAATAGGAGTCTCACTGGCGTTTAAAAAGGGCTATTCCAACCCTTGTTTTTTTTATAATAAAGCAATATAATGGGGCAGATTAGAAACAATAGAATCCAAATGAATGAATAAATACAAATCTTTAAATAAAGTTTTAATTTTGAATCGCAATATCTTACGATGGCATTACTAAAACCCTATATTTGGTAGGTGATGTATTTTTAAAAAAATACTACAATTTAAATAGAATACAAATTTCAATCTAACCCTTCATGAACATAAAAATTCAACAATTGTCACTCGTTCCTAAGCCTCTAATCGAAAAATCTATACATAGATTAATACATGTCGATTTTTATACGTTTTTATTTCTTATTATGTTACCCTACTGTTGGTTAAATAACCTAAAAAAATAAAAAAAAAGCTCACCAAGCTATTAAATGAGGCAAGAGTCTCCAATCTGGGGGTATTTGTATGTCTTTATGACCTGCTAATTTTCCCACTTGACGCTCCAATATGGGTATTTTTTTATTGCCAACTCTCTCGTATATTTAAGCTAGAAGTTTTTAATAGCATAACAATCGCGGCTATAACGTTACTTACCTTTGTTTTTATTTTTTTTCTAAATTCCTTATAATATAGTTAAATATTAATTATCCAGTAAAAGTTACTTTAAGCTATGCATTAAAGCCTTTTTTAATGCCATAGCGATAAAATTTGTGTACGATTTAAACAAGCAAATATATTTGTTTTAATTTTTCGTAAATATAAATTTCTGTTTATACCTAAACATTATTTTTTATATCACTAAGGGTGAAATGAAGCCAAAGATGTCGTCGGGGTTACAAGTGATTAGACGTCTTACATAACCTTTTTGAATATACCAAAAACGATTTACATCATCTGAAAAATTTTATATTCAAACTCGTTTCGGAAGATCTTTTGTAATACAACATTGATTTGCATTTCCATTGACTATCAGTGAAACCACGTTCGTAACAAACATAATATGAAGGTCGGGGGAACCAACATGAAAGCCGCGCTTTACGTCAAAATAAGTTTAAAATGTTTAACTTGAAAGAAAATGTTTGTGAATATAAACGTAAACGTCATATTATACAGTGCGTATTTAAAATATGAAGTCATTAATCATAATATTTTAATGCGTCATTTAACGCACCATTGTATAATGCTGGTGTTACAAAATTTTAACAATTTGTATCATGTGAAATTATGGTTTTTGGAAAATGTTTATTAATTAATGACATTTATTTTGTAATTGCGAAGCTTTAAAACAAATATGAACGATTCTGATGAAAATTCCTTTTTTTACTGAAATTTTAAAGAACTGTGTAAAAAACGTTTTGTCATACATAGAATATGACTAAATTATAATATTGGCTGCTATTTTATATATATTTTATTTGGAAAATTAGTGAACCAGTTTGGGAAGTTGTTATCATATTCAAAGATAAATGAGCTGCTAAATCTTCATTAACGCATTTTTACACAATCCACATAATGTGTTTTTTTTATTGCACTAAAAAAAATATGTTATGCCTTTGCTAGACAAATAAATGAAATATTTATATATTTTTCAAATATAATAGTTACAGCAAATAGAAAAAAAACTAATTTTGCTAATGAGTTGATTTAATCTATGCTGTCTAATGTTTAAAAATAATATTAAATAACTTTTTTTTGAGAAAATAATCCACCTGAATTTTCATAACATATCAAATATGTATTTTAAGTCAAGCTAAGCAAGGAATCTTAATAACAAAAGAGAAAATATGCTTTACCGGTAATAGGAGAACATGTTCATAGTTCAAAGATGAATCTTCATACAGAGGAAAATTTCTTTAAATATTCGTGGTAACAAAAACCGTCAAAAACGCCAAAAAATCACAAAAGTATTTTCAAGTAAGGAGATATATTTTTAAATCTCAACTCGGAGATTACATAAAAAATAATTACATCCTCTGCCAGAAAAAAATCTAGATTCAGGAATAATAAATAATTCGAACGGAACAGCAATAAATTTAGCTAAATAATGTATGACTGGAAGGAAGGCGTGAATAAACACGTGCTTACTGTCACTGTTTTTTTTGTTTATTTAAATATAGAATTTGAAAAAAATAATAGAAAAAAAATTATAGTGGAGTTCAAAAAAAAAAAAAATTAGAGGATTTCAACAATATTTAATTAATAAAGATCAAACAGCAAAAATGATATTTCATTTGAATTTTAAACAATAAAACATAAAGTACTGCAACAATCCGTATTGAGACCGACACCGTTTAACCTCTAAAAAAGTGAAATTCATAGTTAACACGATGGAGCAATTCCTCACATGTTCAGTGTTTTGCATCATTAGTGATGATTTAATATAAATTAGTTAAAGTACATAGTACATAACGTACATAATGTAAGTACATAGCGTTACATAATTTACAGATTTTTTAAATTCTGATCTGACCCCGTCTAGTGAGGGTGGTACCGAAAATTAAACTGTGCAATGTGATGTAATGTTTCCCTTATTTTTATGATTTAAATTTAACAGTGTTATTATTAAGGGTCAACACTCAAGAATGACGCTAAACGTTACTTTCTAGTATTCTAATACAAGCAACACTACAAATGATTTATCTGCATATTTTTTATGGCTAGTTAGAAAAATGTCAGAGGTTTCCTCTGAATGCATTTTTTTGACTGTAATAATCCTCTATGGAAAAAAAAACTTAAATGCCCGTAAAAGTTGCAGTTTTAAAACTAGAAAAGGCATTTTTGAACATTTTACCTAAATTTCCAGTATGCAATTCATAAAGAATTCAAAAGATTGCTGACACTTTAACTACCCGTAAAGAATTAATATTTACATAATTAGTAGTTTTGCTACAAAGCCAAAAAGTGCGTATTTTGACCCTTAAGTTTTTTAATTTTTTTGTTTTTATTTTTAGTATGACAGATGTTTTTACATGTTTCTTCATAGATATTAAAGAATTTTTCATATGGATTTTTAAAAATTTTTCAAGAAATTATTTATCTGTTTTAATAAACGATTAAATTTCGTATTATTAATAAAATTAGAATAAACAAGAAGATTTCTTGTCCGGTTTTCGGCTATGGACAGAAGGATCTGGTTTAAAGTTTTCAATTAATAGGAGAGGTCTAAATAAACTCCCATAATTAGGTTCAAACTGACTTTTTGAACGTTTAGCAAATATTTTTTGCTTATTTAAATGTCTAAACATGGCCGTTGCGTGCTGAAAGCTTGGATTTGTGTGTTGTTTTGTGTAAATAAATAGACAATGGCCTGTGAGTTTTCAAAGGAAATTGTTGCGGAGAGCAGCGCAAAAGCTTTTAGTGTGGAATAAACAAGTTTAAATAAATACAGTAACGAACTTCGAGATGTTTCATTACTTCGCTTATGGAATATTCTGAATACGATGTTTGAATAAGAGAGAGCAATTCATATTATTTTTCTCAAGCTTTCACAAAAATCAATAATAGTTTTTTTACAATAAATTATAGACGCAAGGAATTCAACGCCCATCAGAATTGATTAAATGTAAAGACATTTACATTCTACAAACAATTTCTCGCAAGTTTTAATAATTATTTGAAATAATAATTATTTTCCGATTTGTTTACAGGTTGTTGAAGTTTTACGTGTTTACGCAATTTAGTTATACCAGAATTTTCTAATGTCATACGCAAGATATATGAGACTTGCAGAAAGTTCGCAAAATTCGTGACACTACTGCCGAGTTGTACGTGTAAATAATATTATATTCCATATGTGGAAGCATGTAAAGGGATTGTTTAGATTTACAAACAAAACTTCCTCGTGGGATAAAATAAACACCTCCTTTTTTATGAAAAAAAAAAACATTTGCTTTTTTATGTTATTTACTTTTTTAGTAACCCCATAAAAGAATTACATTTAAAATATCTTTCTAATAAAGAAGATTTCTGTTTTCTGAACGTCGAGCTGTGTAGTAATGAAATTCACCCATATTTTTCTGTCTTAATATAAATTCAACCCAACTTTTTTCAGTTTGCAACGTTATTTACATCATGATCGATGAAGATGTTTTTTTTTAATATAATTTTAACCTAACAAATACATTTCCAAATATTGTTCAATAAGAAAAAAGTGTAATAAAATTAAGAAGAATCTGGGTAGTAACTACTAGTGTTAATATAATAAGTGTAAAGGGGTCAAATTAAAATTCCTTATAGCTATATTATTTATTGGCAGTTTACTAAAAAATATACTTTTCTCAGAATCTGTAACAATAAAAACTTTTGCCTATTTAGAAAAAATAAAAGAAAAAAAAATTGACCTTTAAAGTATTAGGTGACGCCAGAGGAATTCGCATCCGATGACGTCACATAAATATCAATCTCCTTTCAATGGCGTCCTGAAGTTAAGGCGAAGCTTTTAGATCTCTTGATTTTTTGTTCATTCCAAATTTCCAATTTTTTAACGGGGACATAGATAGTTTTACCACACACACGCCCCGGGGATCTCATTTCTACAGCATTCAGTCTACGTTGATATTTTGTCTGCCAGTTTTATGTCTCACTGTCATACATCAGGGTTGGTATCAGCAGTATCAGTACTCCATTGTGATCTGCTAGCATCACTTTTTTTTTAATGTTTTTTAGTAGCGCTAACCGCGTTCAGCCCTACATTAATAGAATTTCCTGCATTATTTTTTCTTTTAATATCTTCATCAGCCTTTGCATCTATTGTTAACATTCTTTCCAAATACACAAACTCATCCACTTACTTCAAGTATTCATCATTCACAACTACATTGCACACTGTTTTCGTACTCTTTCTTCAAAACACCATGACTTTGGACTTACTAACATTCATGTCTGCCAACATTTAGTGTCAGGGTATTAAAGTCGACCTATACATAAATACATACGTATAAATCACAATACAATTATAATTATATTACATTTTTAACTGGAATTCTTTATTTAGAAGACTTTCAATATTTTACTTCACTTACTCCGACTAATGAACGTAAACATACATGAGTAGTGTGAAAGAAACATTCTTAATTTGAAAGGCAGTTCAAACTTTGGAACACAATATGAGTCTCTTGTGAGAAGTCACCCTCTTTCCTACCATTAGGGATGCTAAAATGAATATGTGAAAGCTTGCCGCAATATTTCATCCATCCTGAAGTATATTATTTTATGATATTTTTCCGCTCTAGCAGTGCGAGACATTATAAATACTTTTGCATCTCTGTTAGCTACGCAGAAAAGCAATACTTCATGAGACGTTGACAACTTACCGTAGTTTTGTATTATTTGCGGAGCCAGCATAGTGACCAAACATACAGGGCGTTACGCCGCAAAAATATATTACATCCTTTTTTATGGAAATACCGCGAAAGAGTCCCAACTACTCTGAATTGTCTATTGCTAGTGGGACAATGGTATCCATATAAAGGAGACGTGTAAGAAAAAGGTGGGGATGTACCTGGCTATTCAGATCTGGTCTCCAAACACGGTTAAAGCCATTTCAAGCAACGTTTGATTCTGAATGGTGGTCTTTTACCAAGGCGATATTGAAAATATCTAGCATTCTAGCAAATATACCACATTTTATATTTAAAATCAGGAAGAGGAAAGAAATGTTCGCTTCGGAATTACAGCTTACCGGAGTCAGCAGAATTTACACTAACAATGATTTTACCCCAAAAAACCAACATCTTTTAAAACAGTGTCGAGACATAAGAACACACAACAAAAAGCTATACTGTTGAGTAAGAAACTGCAGAATAACATATTCATCCGTATCAGTGGTATCACTGGGTTGTATAACCCCGATAACTTCAATTGTGGAGCAAGTGGATGATAGATAGATTAATAAAAATGAAGATACCACAACATTTTGCAGCCTCAGTCATCCCTTTAGGAGCAATTAATTAAACTATAAATACTTGCAAATGTGAAACCATCATCTTTTTTTTTATAATTCACGAATCATTACTTTTTATTCAAAAAACATAACCAAACATTCTTACGAACTATGAAATAACTCATATGTATTCACTGTTTATTTTTTCTTAAAAAACGTTAAAATCAAAGGCTCTTGAAACCATAAATATGTAAAAAAAACAGAAGTAATTTATCATGAACAAAAAAAAACTGATGTTCAAATGGCCCCAATTAAAGCACAATCAGTTAGCGTTACTACATAGTCAATTTTAAATCAATATTACAAAGTATTATTTTTATAATAGCATATGTTTTCAAAATTTACTAGATCTTACCACAAAAACTCATACTAAAAACGTGCTCTTCTCAAGAATGTTGATGTTTACCTAATATTTAACATAATGTGAAATTCAGCTAAATAAAACAATACACAATAGTGAATTGTTAAATAATAGATACGACGTATTAGAAAACATCGTGATTACTTAGTGTCAAAGCAGCAGCAGGGAGGGGGGATACTAATAGCAACCTCCGAATCTCTTAAAACAAGAATAACAAACCCAATAACTTGTTTATCTTCTGCACATATCACCCACAAAACACTAACTACATCCATGATCTAACTCACCACCTCAACGCTACATCAAACCTGCACACAAATCACCCGGAAGGATTTATTGTATTAGTTGGAGACGGGAAAAACCCGTTCAAGTCCGTTATTAACCAAGCATCTCAAAAAACTCAGCTAGCTGTGTGTTGGTTGACTTCCTTTCACTCACTCAACTTTACCAATTGAATTCTGCAACGGACACACGCAAACTTACTCTTGATTTAATCAGGACAACTATCAAAGATTGTAATATAACTTACTGTATAGACCTTCTTACGGCTAAAAATTCACACCACATAGCATTAAATGTAAAGTTTTTTTTTACTAAATAAAACAGATAAACTTTGTTTATAACCACTTTATTATTCAATATTATGTCTACCGGTTTCGGAAGTACCATCATCGATGCTGATGGAAGGGTACTTCCATCAGCATCGATGAAGTACGTTTTATTTATAAATATGGCAAGCCACAAAGTAAATGGTTTTTACGAATATGTTTGTTTTTTTTTTTTAAATGGTACGTTTCTCCCGGGTTGATTAGGACAGTTAAAATGATTTACCGAGGTGACCACAGTTAAATCATAAACCATCAAAAATAAATTTCGAAGTCGAAAGTTAAAGTCTGGATACTGAAAGAGCCGTATCAAACTTTTACGACATCATAAATGACCTCATTCGCAAAACATACCCGAGAAAAAAAAACATTTTATTGAAAATTCTACCATCGTTTGGAAAAAAGCACTCACTATACCCAGCAGTACAATAATCCTATCCACAAATCACCATGGCTTTTTAGAAAACGGCCAATCGAGACAAACCTACTAGAATACTCAGATTTTATATAAAATTCTATGGGTAATAAAAAAAATATATACTCCATCCACATAGAATTTTCAAAAGCCTTCGATATAATTATCATCGAACTGCTAATGAAGAAGATGTTAAAAATCTGGAGTAATTGGAACCTTCTAAGATGGATCAAATCATTTGTCACAAACAGAAGTCAAGCAGTTAGAGCTAAAGGTTTCCCTCCCGATTTTATAATATAACATCAGGAACTACAATGATCACATATCTAACCTCTATTATTTATTTTTTACATCAATGATTTGAGCATATGCTTTAAAAACTATCAATTCCTATTTTTTTCTGGTGATACTAAAGTTTATAAAAAATCACAAATATGACTTATCAAAATTCACAAAAAAAAATCATTAACAGCCTAGAATTGCAAGATGATATGAATAGGTTTTGAATCTATTGCACGAACCAGCTGTTTTTTTAACCTAGAATGCAATATAATTCACCAAAATTATTAACCGCCTTATATTCCTATACAAAATCAATGGTGTAGAACTGAACAGATGTATTGAAGTCAGAGATCAGTAATAATAATGAACTTCATAATGTCTTTTCGCTTACATATAAATTCCATCGATGACAGAGCCTTAAAACTTTTAAGATTCATCGTAAGAGTTACTAAACCATGTAATTAAAATAATTTATGTCTCATTTGTTCGCTCAAATTGGATCAATAATAAACATATTTTAATACAGGTTTAATACACAGTAACTACGGTAATAAGGTAATAATAATGTAAGTACAGTAATACAATGTTAACATCGACAAAATATCAAAAAATCAAAAGAGGGTTCTGAAATATAATTCTTAAAATGTAAGTCCTATCGAACACCCGAATAACAATAAGACTCATTAGTATTCTACAAATTAACAACATTATAAGACAAAATAACTTTATCCGACCTAAAATTCTTTTTCAAAATCAACAACAATGATGTTGACAGTTATAACCTCCGAGAGAACATTAATCTCCACTGTCCAGTACAAAACCCACACTCAAACCCACTATTCCACATCCCACCCTCAACTACAACTAGACACAATACTATTTTGTAAGAGCAACGTGCACGAATACCATAAAATCATTTCAGATTCTAATATTTTCTACTTATCCTCGGGTCAATTTACGAAATCCATATTAGAAAAATGAAAATCACGAGGTTGACTATGAACTCCCCTGCTGTGTTACAGAACTTTGATTATTTTTATTTTTCTCGTTTTCTCGTTTTCATTTTGATTATGTTGTTTTTCTCTTTTCATTTTGTTTACATTACTTTATAATATTTATTTAGTTTGATTTTTCATATTTTTTATTTATTTTTCTTAGAAACTAATTGAATAGAACCCTAATTTTGTTTTCATTTTCTCAATTTCATGATGTTGTTTTGTTTTACCATTTACTTTATTTCATCTTTTTGTAAAACTTATATAATAATAAAGAGTGAAAACTTCACTGGTTTGTATTTCACTGTTTATACAACTGTATTTTTTCCTAAACAAAATATAAAAAACATTTATTACAAGTGAACTAACACATTTAAATTTAATTATATTTTATGGCGTACGCCGGAATTGGAACCTGCAAACTCTGAATCCAAGGCCAAGGATTTCAAGCGCTCGGCTGTTAGTCATTTGGATTACAATTTTCATATAAACATAAGTCCACCTTTTTACGTGACATTATGAAAACAAAGATGGTTATATTTTCATATAATTTGCTTCTTCGTTCGCTTGCTGATTACCGACGTACACATATGTGCATTAAATAGCAATATTAGGTTCGTTGGTCGCAGTGAAGGAAGCTCGGAATAGTTACACTGGGTAAAATATGGCGGGTTTACAATAAAAACAAACTGTGTATCGAGCACATATGATTTTTGTGCTCAGAATTTACGCCAAGAAATATTTTTTTGTAAAAAAAGTATGGTGAGCTATTGCTTACAAAGGTTATTCACGTCAGTGGTTTTAGCACGTGTCAACATAATATATAAAAAGTCAGTAGGAACCGACCAAAATATTTATTTTTACAGTTTTTTTTACAATCATTTCATGAAAAAATGTACCCTCTGATATTTCGCGGCATGAGCGAAAAATACGTTTTATACATGCTAAACCGTCATATGTAACTCAAGTGCATTCAATTTGCGGACCCACTTTTAGGTCATGATCCGACGAAGTTTTGAACCCAAATAACGTCCTCCTCGACCTCTATTTATACCCCGTGTATTTCAGCTTAGTACCTCCAGTAAGATGAGCCGGCGTAATGGCGCTGAGTTGACTTATAATCGTA
Organism: Drusus annulatus; assembly: GCA_022651775.1. NCBI lineage: Eukaryota > Metazoa > Arthropoda > Insecta > Trichoptera > Limnephilidae > Drusus > Drusus annulatus. Next base: position 2,225,871 of record JAGWCC010000005.1, on the reverse strand, counting down.
TTAACAGTAGGTTTTGTATATCATGGTTCAAAGTTGAGTTGCTAAATACTAACTACGGCAGTCATTATCCTTCCCGTTGTTAATTGGGTACGGCGTTCAAAATTATCATAGTACAGCAAAATTTAATATTTTAGAGCATTTTTATTCGCATTACCTCACCGAGAACGACGCCGAATTGGGTCAAATATCCATTATTATTTTTCAGGCAAATTAAAAAGTGGTGGGTTAATATTTTATTTTTGCTGAAAACATGTTTATTAAATAATTGAAAAAAATCACATTTCAAAAAAGTTGCATTTTTAAATAAGCCAATAATTATGCAAAATACAGCTATTCGTGCTAAATTGAGTCTAAAATCTCAGAAAGGGCAAATTCGGAAACCATTTCAATGCTTAAATTGATGCTCGGAATTCTGGGAAATTTCGCACAGGGTGGCATATTCAAAGAATGCTACCATTAGCTTCGTTTCTTTGATCCGATAAAAAAAAATATCGGATATATTTTTGACAAATTATTTTTTGCGAATAAGGTGAAGTTGTCGAATGCATTATTGAAAACACCGCACTCAAAAATATTTTTTTTAAATTTGACAGTAATTAACCGAAAATAATGGCATTTTGTACAAACTGTAATAAGGTAAAAATAATCGCTAAAAGGAATGTGGCACATATTTCACTATTCACATGTAAAACGTTGAATTCCTGATAGTCAAGAATGGTGAAATATTCCGTTTCACGTTGTGACACAGTTTATTAATTGATTTCATATAATATAAGGGTTTTCTTTAATATGTTCATAAAAACTAGTACTTGGAAAATACGTTTTTAATTCATTTATTTTTTTATTCTTCGTTTTTTTTAATGGGTACAATACAATTTTCTATAAAATTATCGTCTATCACTGGCTTTGCCGTAGTTTGACAACTCCTTAGAAAAGTGATGAAGCTGTAAAGCGCAATATAATAACTATAACTGGCAGAACTGAATAAATCGTTATGATAGTGAAATTATATTTTTATTAATATAGAGTACAAAAAAAACGAGTAATGCCTCCTTATCTTCTAATGATTGATAATAATAACGCTTTCTGCAGACAGGAAAACTATCATCTATTACAATACTACCACCCATAACCTCCAGTTACTTTTTTTATCAGACCTCGTATATTGTTCTTGTATCCTTTCATTTTCATGAAACTTTATCATATTGTTTCCAGGTCAAATCCGCACCCTAGCCGTATTGGACACGGAGACCCAGGATCACTACTGGCTGACCGCGTGCGCGCAGGACCAAGGGGTGGTACCGCTACATTCCTGCGTCAAGGTAAACAATTAATAGCTAATATTATACTCCTTCCTTGACAAGGGTTTTTATCTGTCTGATAACCGTGTAATTGGGTTCGTTCATAGCTTATAGGAAACTAGTAGTTACTACCCGGCTTCGCGAGAGTCGCAGCATTTTTTTCCAAACATTTTTCTCATTGACCAATAAAATATACAGAACAACAATAAATAACGACTTGTCTTAAGTTTTGACATCTCAATTTATATTTCAAAGCTCAATTCTGCACAAATTTCATGACGCCAGAGCTCACCATTAGAAAGTCGTCACTGCAAAAAACAACCAGATGTTCGCTTTATGGTTAAAATGTATAGAACATGGCTTATGTATTTTTTTTTCTAAATACATTGCATGGTTAAAAAGTTAGGTAGCTATGTGAGCACTGAATTATCTGAAACTGGAGTGCAGAATCAGTATGTGCCCAGGAGATCAATCAATCTTGACCTTCCATTTCGTAAAATATTTTATATTTGCGCTTAGTGAAGACTTCGCGGACTGCGAAGATCATGAATTCTTGAGAATAACAAGGCGAATTGCAATGTAAATACCGTACACAAATATTATATCTACCAATTTGCCATTGCCCAATAATTATGCTATGTATTAATACTCTATTATTCATCGTACAAGTAAGCCTCTGCGGAATCGAACTTTCGACCCGAGCACAAGCGAAATGCATGTGTTACGGGCTACATTATGCAAATCGCTGAAATATACTTGACCCACATTGACATCAAATGCCGTATCTCGAATATAAGGGTCATTTCTTTCTCTAGTATTTTATGAATCTACCTAACAAATTATGTGTTAATTTAACTTAGTGTCTAATAATTGTTTTACACGGTCTAGTTTCGTTTTTACTTTTTTAGAGGCGGTTAATATTGTCATAAAATTAATACTCGTATTGTCATATATAGTAATGTTACATTTATCAATATTTGTTACAATAGCTGTAAAGTCATTAATCTAACTGTACGGCTACTTTGACTGTGAACATTTAAATCTAATTATTAGCGGTCTAGATTCGTTTTTACTTTTTTAGAGGCGGTTAATATTGTCATAAAATTAATACTCGTATTGTCATATATAGTAATGTTACATTTATCAATATTTGTTACAATAGCTGTAAAGTCATTAATCTAACTGTACGGCTACTTTGACTGTGAACATTTAAATCTAATTATTAGCGGTCTAGATTCGTTTTTACTTTTTTAGAGGCGGTTAATATTGTCATAAAATTAATACTCGTATTGTCATATATAGTAATGTTACATTTATCAATATTTGTTACAATAGCTGTAAAGTCATTAATCTAACTGTACGGCTACTTTGACTGTGAACATTTAAATCTAATTATTACATGTAATATGATATGATACAATTGGACTCCCAATTGGCTATTGTTGTAAGGCAAATGTAAAATAGAAGATGAAAAGGAAAGAGGAAGGTTGTAAACGTCTAAGTCCAAGTATTCAGATATTGTTTGTTCGCATAGCTAAAGACTTTTCGATACTGTTTGGTGCTCTTACAATTGATTAATAAAACAAAATATTGAAGAAAACTTTCTCAAAATTTTGGAAGGAAAAATAGAATTTTATTTCTAAATGCAAACATAGTTTTTTTTTCAAACAATGTTATTAACATTCAAATAATGCGAAAGAAAAAATCACAGGAATTAATTAATTAGGCGACCAAGACGCAAACTCGGAACCTTTTCTCTACCCAGGAATAATGTACTTACCAATTGTGCTATCGAAACATATATTTCTTTACTTCCATTTATATTATATTATATCATATATTTATTTAATATTATACATATTTCTATTTCTTGAAAAACATAACCATTTTTATTTTTTGATAAAATATAGTGTGAGCCTGACTTTTATATTACTAAGGTTATGTGCGTCAATCGTATTGACTTTACGCGGTATGAGCGTGAAATACGGTGTATATATTATATTATGTTTAAGCCTTTTTTAAATATACTTGCGCTTTGGCGGATTTTAAACCAGTAAGAATTTTGGGCCAGAGCCAAGGATTCTACCACCCTAGCTCGGAAGTAATGTTTATTGCCCTAAAACATTTTTCGGTAGCCCGCAAAGACTATTGGGAATTTTTAAAACCGATCGGAGTTTAAAAAATTAAAACGTGCTGGGAAACCACTGAATGTGTAAATTGGTGAAAATGAAGCATGCTGATTTAGTGCCTGAATTAATTTTCGCAGAAATTAATATTCTGTATGGTTTTTCCAATGAAATAACGAAAGGGAATTGGATTTCTACATAAAAATCAATTCATGACTGAATAAATTATTTGATTGAAATATTAAACCAGAAATAAATCAAAGGTATTTGAAGGAAAATCATAATTCATCGAAATAAAAACGTGACTTCAATTTTCAAATAGGTACATTTATTCAATTTTTCGACCTAATAACCTAATTTTTCAATTAATGAAGGTTAATTAATGAATGTTGATTATATTGGGTTTATATAAATCTGTGAATAAAAGCGTAATATTGATATTTTTAAATAACTGCCCAGCGCTAATGAGACAGTTGCGCCATAGTACTTCCATATTATTGGTGGAACTACTTCTATATTATTCTGCCCCTATATTCGTAAGATTCGATATTCGTCACATTTTGACGACAAAAAACGTTTCCATATTGGTTAGTCCTTTCCATCACCTCCACTCTCACCAACTGGCACCAGTGGGGTTGTAAAGGAATTAGTTGAGGAATATGAGATGAAACTCACCGCTGAAGAACTGTTGAAGACTGCATAAAGAACAAGAAGTCGAAACATTGGAGGAAATTTCGTACGGTGAGGAAGGGCCAAGTAAAGGCTCCATACCGAACGTTGACATTAAGAAAATGCTGTCAAATCGAACTGAAATGCAGAACATGTTCAAAAAATGACACTCAAATGCTGCCATAGTTAGTCAAAACATAAAATCATAACGGTAATAATATGATTGACTACTTTCAGGAAGGTTTTAAAAGCAGACAAAAAACAGCCAGAAACTTGTCAAGTTCTTTGTTAAATCGAGTGCTACTGAATTATAGGCAAATCGAACCCCATCAATTGAAGTTACCTGATGTTTTAATCGGTGGCGATAATCTCCCTAAACAATAATGCACTTCCTTCCTACTTCCGCTTCCACAATAAAGATAAAGTTTTAACCATTTCATTTTTATTCGTTTACAGTTTTTTGGGGCTAGGAATAGATTCATTGAATTTCAGTTATTTCATATAGGAAGAACTGCTTCTATATTTGTCAGATTCCAAATTCGTTAGGCCCTTAGAAACTGATCAATAATAAATTTGAAGGTTTCACTGTATCTAAGAATGTTGCGATATCGGAGAAAATTTAGGTGAAAAAGTGAAAAAGAAGTAGAGTTGTGGAACCTATTCAGATTTTGTGATTAAACATAGTTAAACTTAACTCAAACAACTTTTTTGTTATGATTGGTGGTGATTCTAACGATTTATTTTACGTTAACCTCGCCAATTTCCGAACCTGCGACACCTATAAGCAAAGCTTAGAATCTAACAGCTCTCAGCCACGGAAGTTATTAAAGTCTAAGTATGGTATTTTTATACTTTCAAACAAATTTCGAGTTTCAATTAAGAATTGCCTGAGGCATAAAAGATTGTACGTAGTAACATTTAACGATGTGCCGATTAAATGTATTATTGGGGAACCCGCACGCTACACGGTTGATAATAACTTTGAAAGTGTGGGTTATGTATTAAGAATATATAGAAAATTTAATAATATTGAAATCATACAAAAAAAATTACACTGAGTACAATGGGTATTCAAATGGAACGTATTATTTATGATTAACTACTATTTGATCTTAATTTATACGAATAATTTTTGACTTGTTTATTCAAAACTATAAATTCATTTTTTGACAGCCCCGAACTTTTATATTCGATTACATTTCACGTTCCTTGTAAATCAACATGGAGGCATTACCTACCTTATTATTGTTACAATCCTAATACGGTATCACAGTTTTATACGCCGTATTCAGAATTTATGAAATAATTATAAAGATCTTGTTGACATATATATTTATATATATATATATATATAAATATATATACACATCAATAGTGAAATATAAATAACATTATTAAAAAAATGGGCATTAGAGGTAGTCTATTTGTAGAAATTACTTAGCACTGCTTCTAACATATTTTCTTTGTTATTATTTTCTGAAAGTATCGTTTTATCATTACTCACTGAGTACGAAGGTTTTGTTTTAAATAATTTGCAAATTTAACGGTTACTTTTAAATTTATTTATTCAAAGATTACCAATAAACACTTCTTTTGCAAATTTTTAATACTTGTTCTGTCCTGTTGTTTTTTATACTCTTATTTGTTATTGTTTATATTTTATGTTACTGCATTACTGAGTACGTCTATGTATGTTACTGTACTGATAAAAAATGATAAATGTTTAAAGCCTACATTATTACCGTAAATAAATAATATGGTTAAGAGTGACACATTTCTATTCGAACACCATAAAAAAGATTATTTCTTATCATTTGATATCCACCGTATGCTACATTTTTCTAGATCAGATTTTTCATTTCACTGAGGAAGCAATTTATAAAGAAGACTTTTTTCATTTTCTATCGTGTATACACGCCTAGGTGATCGTTTTACTCGGTTTTCTTTTGGTCAGTAGGCAATCCATTATTCATACCTTCTCGCCCCCAAAACCACCTTTGTGTTCTGTCGATCAATTTACATTTTCCCTCCATCAATCAATCCATTCCAGCCGAACACATTGCATTCGTTAAGCTGAGTCATTTGAACTAGATCTTTGGAAAAGAAATCATTATTTGTCTTACACTAACCAACTTCTAATATTGGGTAGTTATTTGAATATGCGCACTTGAGGTGAAATAACACAGAACTGCGCTATATAAGTTCACTGTCATTATTATTACTTATCAAAAAGTAAGTGCATATAATTCAATCTAAAACTATTTAGTTCTCTCAAATCATACGTATCTATATCATTTACTTGTTTTAATATATCGAATAGCGCAAGCATTACTAAGAATTGGGTAATGTTATACGAATAACAACATGATATTACATTTTTAGGGCAAATTTGGTGCAGGCCGTGTTGCAAAACTCGCATCGCCAACTAATATTGTGCGGCATCTGGTTTGCAAAATTTTAATATCCAATACACTCCAAGAAAATGTATTTTGTGACAATGGACTTTAAACATGTATTTAACACCATTTTTGCCTTAATATGATCCGAAAATGTTGTTATTATGTCCTCTTGTCAAGATATTGTATGTTTAAAATTTCGGAGATTCTCCAAATATATGTGGGCGGACAGTATTGTCAAAAATACAAAGAGAAAAATGATGCCAATCGCTTGACTATTCGCTCGTCGAAAATTACAACGAAAATGAGAAAATCAAGCCAACAATGAATTTATTAAAATCATACCTGTGTAAACACTTACTTTGCGCAATGCGGCTTTTACGGGTCTCAAAGCAATATATTTTATATAAGGCCCTCACTGTCACGGTTCCTCAAATTTAAAAGGTCCTTTAGTGGAACGCTTACAACGAAATTAATTCGGAGCTTTCTTCTGAATGACAAACAACGAAACAACGTGACAGTTTTTCTTCTGGTAAAAGTGATTCTCAAATTTAGAAAACCGGTTTTTCATTCGCTTTGATAAAGGACTTCGGTATCCTACAAACTAAAATACGCACATAATACATACCTAAAGCCATCGCAAAAAAATTATCACTGAAGTCCGGAAGGATAATAGGAATTTCAGCAGTGGACTTTTAAAATTGAATTTATTAAATTTAATTGTAGGGCAATCTGCGGATAGAGCCTCGTCTTATAGAGTCGAACTTCTACCCAAACTACCGCCCATGTTGTAAATAAATTTAATAATGATCTATGTAGATGGAGGTAGACGGGTAATTTTAACTAGAAAATAGCCAATTTATCTGCGAACTATGATGACGATAACAATAACGAATGTTGTGGTTCGTACATTACTTTACAGAGCCGGTCTCGTTCGCATTATCGTGAAGCGTAGGTAGCCGGGCAGGGCTATAACGTATACGTAATGTCTATAAACACAATGACAGAGGGGGATGCTGGGTAATGATATCTGACTGGCTTCCCAAGTACAAAGCTTTGTAGTTTGCCATATCTGTGATATAATGCTCCAGGACGGGAGCCGGGAACATCTTCTAAATATTATATACAAGTCTGTACTTTGAAGAAGCAAATGGCAAAGGCGAGAGTGGACCAGGCATTCCGCATGTGCAATAATTGGATATTTTGATAATATCTCTACAATGTTACAATACATTATATTATACTACATACTCTAACCTAACCTAACCTAATATAAAATTATTGAATGGCGTCCTCGGCACGGGTAGAACACCCAGTCATGTTATTATTATTACTATTGTGAAAAAAATCGTAGTAAATTTATTAATATAAATTTTAAAATGGATATGAACATTTTAGTATACTTTTGTTTGTGAAGTGACGTCGTTTATAACCCTTATCTTGAAGACAAAAAAAAACACTTTTGTAAACTTTGTAAATATTGACAATAAAGGCGTATTTCTGCATTTCCAAGATAAAAATAGATCTAGACTTGATATTTGAATAGCACAAAAGGTGTTCTATATTACACACAGGTTAAGAATAGTATTTTGCCTGAGAATGTAGGGATTTTTTCATAAAGGAGAGCCCTAGATAACCAGAGCCAGTTAAATAACTCAGACACCTAACAACGTTACGATGCGCGGAAGAAATCTAACACCGGTGCAACTCCCTACCCGAGGCAGTAAACCGTTTTTCTGTCTTTCGTTTTAGAATGCAAGTTCTTCTTTCTTTTCATTTAAGCTTATGGGAAAAAGCAAGCGTGGGGTTATAATTCTTACTATTTAATAGTATGGAAAGTATAAAAATACAAAATCTCAATACATTTGATTGAAGGGTGTTTGTTTATGCCATGTTTGTTGATGTGCCCGATAGCCCGATGGGTAAGACGCTCGACTACCAGTCGGTCGAATCAAAAATTCAATCAAATATATCGATACAGTGCCAAAAATATAGTTCGTTCGTTAGTTCCTCTTTTGGTCGGGTTTGCAGAGAAGTTTGTAGGTATATACTTAATGTTCGTTTAAAAAGATGTCATTACTCACAATAACAATTTGTTTTTATAAAACCATTTAGTAGATGGTCTTCGTAGGTATATTTCTCTAATGGCTGCATTCCCTGCCGTCTTTTGTTACCTCTGGCCGGTGGGCAGGTGGGCAGGTTTTGAAGGGGGTGGGTGAGGGACGGATCAGAAGAAGAGTGGGGGGGAGGGGCAGGTAAAGACAATGGGAAGTGGAGATGAATGTGGCGCGGTGTTTTATGAAGGTTTGGCCGGAAGTGAGTGGCCAGCAGTGTTTAGTGGCAGGCGGAAATAGAATGCCGGCTTCTCTTGAGAAAGCCGTCGGCTAAACCACGTCCCTACGCGAGACAGCTCTGCTAGCAGCGCACTACGGCACAGTCCGACATAGTCCGGCACAACACGGCACGGCATATCACAACTTGGAGACAGTGGCCGGCTAACTGCGGTGCTTCAATTTTAAATGTTTTTTTTTTTTGTCCTTGTAGTGTAAATTCGTTGGTCAGTAAGGTACTCAGTTTTTCCTTTAAAATTAAGTAAAGCTTTTTTAATACAGTTTTGTAATACTGAGAACATTATTTTTTTTTATATTTCTTTTGACAGAGTTCTTAAAGGTACCTTTAAGGTTTATTTATTTTGTTTGCTTTCACGAGCTGTTTTATGTAAGTGTTAAAGGCAGATCCCCATCCAATACTTTTATATTCTATACGTGATATGCAAAGAGCATAATAGACTTTATACAGATCATTTTTGTTGAGTGCTGAAGTTTAATTGCAGCAAATGTTCCAACGTGAGCTTTTAAGCTTCTGAATATCATTTTTTTAAAGTAGTAGTAGTTGTAGTAGTAGTGTCGTTTTTTAGTAATTTTCAATTGTAAAATAAGAAAGAAAATGTTAATCGCGCAGTTAGGAAATTCGGACAAAAATCTACTAGTGTTCCGAAAAGTATAATTTAAAGGTGAATTTTTATTATTATCACTGTCAGGCAGCAGTAACATCAGATATCCTGAAAATCACCTTACAGATAACCCGGTTTTCTGTTCAGTGTAAAAAACTAATTTTGTAGATCAAAATATATTTTTTTATTTGTTTATATTTTTATTTGTAGTGGTAGATTTTTATTTGTGTACATCACTTTATTTGAGCTGTAAGCCAATTAGTAACAACACAACTGTACCATCTGGAATAACCAACACGAATAATTAATTGAACTTAACGTATAGCCCTATACTTAACATGTTCTATGTAAAACCCTCGAATTCCCTTCTGTTGTTAAGGGTGTTACTTCTATCTGCTTCACTTGGAATAATAACCTATTTCATGTTTTTCAAAGACCACTATAATTATTTAGTTACTACACATCTACTTAGTAATAATTTGATTGGAACGTAAGAATAAAAAATGTTAATTTGCAAATACTTAAAACATTATTTTTATGATGTAAATGTGTCATTATTTTTTTTATTTAAATATTTTGTGCTCCGCCGAAGAAACGGTTGTATTCGAAACCAGTTGACTTTATTATAATAATAATATTTGAATAATTTTTCTACTGCCGTTTTTGTGAAAAATCATGTACAAACATGATATGTAATTATATTATATGTATCTTTGTGTATTTTTTTTCTAAAAGAATATTTTATTGGTACAGAAAAAAAAATGCGTTGTTTTTTCAATTTGTAAAATCTATTTATTTTGTAAAATAATCAAGAGTTTCCATTAGGTGCTAACATGTATCGAAATGAACACATTCTATCTGAAGAAGGATTTCTGAATCAAATTAAGCTCTGATGTTTGCACTTATTATGGAATTATCACCACGACCAGTACCTACCCCACCGCTTTATGATTAACAAACAAACCTGGTAAAATATAATTATATGCATACAAAGTGTACCTTATACTGTTTTGATGTACACATTTTCCATGCGTCAAAAATTTCTAGCTCGAATTATTTTTTAGAATTTTCAAAAACGTTCTGATTTTCAGTTCGAAATTCAAACGTCCCAAGAGTGTGACAATTTGCTGGTTATATCCAGTGCTGGAAATGGGCCACGGCTCATTCATCTTTATTCATTGAAGAAGTTACGACGTGAGAAGCGAGGGGTCACTTTATTATCAGAAAAATTCGGTTAATAGGTCGTACATTTTGCTTTATTTCCGGCGTTTAAAAAGCCATTCGCTGAGAAAAATAGTTACAGTGACGTGTGAAAAAATGGCGACTGCCGGAGTTTGATGGCCAGTCAATTCAAAATTATTAGTAAATAAAAAAAAAGCGTCGAATTCCCACCTGAGCGTCGTGGGTTATTCTCTGCTAGTCAAGTCCTCCATCATTGCATAAGCAACATATATATATACGAGTATATATACATAAATATAGGTTTTTCTTTCAAAGTGCTACAAATACAGTGAAACTTGTACTTGATGCGAAATATTTTAAAACGTCATAGAGGTTTTTATTCAAGAAAAACAAGTTCATGTGAACATATTGTCAATTCTCAACCAATACGAATGTGGAAATAACGTCTGAAATCGGCTTTTTATGTAAAAGTCGGCTTGCATCTCTGAGGAAGAACTGATATTAGGGACGGGGTCTTCAGTATATACTAGTCCGCCGGACAAGTCAGAAGTTTATTTTGTATTAAATAATATTAAAGAAAGCCATTGAAATAATAGTCATATTCTTAATAATCAGTTTTTGTCCAGTAGTCTAAAGTTGATGTTTTGCCTCTTTCATTTCATATTTTCTGTCTCTTTTTCTCTGTTCCTTTGTTATAATTCAAAAATTATTATTTTGTTTTCTTACCGTTCTTTTATTTTATTTTATTTTGTTTTCTTCCTCTGTATGTACGAGTATATATAACCACACTATTTTTTGTTGTTTTTTTGTTTAATTTTGTACTCTGATGATGCTTAGGCTAAACGAAACCGGTCGGTCATAAAAATTCAAATTTAATCTGTGGTCTTATAAAAAGTTATTATTTTATTTCATTTAATAATATGTGTGTTTTAATGTTAATGATAATAATGATTATTGTTTATTTAATATGTAGGTATAAATATATCTATTCAAAGCTTATGTCCGCGCTGTTCGCGAACATTTGTAGGTAGGGCTTTAAACAAAAAACGATGTGTTTTCTATCACGTTCAAGGTTCTTTTTTTCTAGCTGACTATATCTCAATCACTAAACATGCACTAAGTTCACTTTTTTGCTGGTACGCGTCTCCTTTATCACACACTTCAATATTTCGCAAGTTTCATGCATATTTCATGCCAGTCAACCATTATCTTATTCTTTAACGTTGATCATTTTTTCCTGTATTGTGTTATCGATTGCTTAGTTTGGAAAGACACACAAAATGTGTTCATAATTTTCACCACTCTTAAAAGAGTTTTTTTTTTTAAATCTTAAAATGTATATCTTTGTTTCAGGTTTATATCGTCGTGGAAGATGAGAACGATTGCGTTCCCCTCACAGCGGAGAGCACGTACCGAGCCCAAGTGTCTGAAAATATTCCCGGAGGACGCGCGGTGCTACAGCTTACGGCTGAAGACCAGGACTCTTCGTCCCACATCTCCTACAAGATCCTGTCCGGAGATCCCGCCGGGCTATTTCAGATCAACTCTACGACCGGTCAGTAACTACTCCACTCTAGACACTGCTATGCTTCTGGATTTAAAAAAAAACTTATACGGTCGAGCGATTAAAATCCTTGACTGCAAATCCAGAGGTCAATCAAGAATATAGTAGTAGTTGGGTTTAAGTCTCCGTCAACCTATTTTTTTTTACATTCTGTGTTTTTTGTATTTTCATATTATAAATATTTTTTTCAGAAATCAATATGGTTTTTACATCAGAACCTTTTCTTGTTGCGAAAATACATAAGCTAATAGCATAACAATATTCATATTTTTAGAGAACCTACTATACAATGTACTCGTATTTACCGGTGATCATATTTTGCAGCTATAATATCATCAAAGCTAACCGGGAAACGATAATTTATAAATTGTTGGCCAACTTTTGATGCTAAAATATTTGGCGACAAAAGGCAAATATTTGTTCTTCAAATCAGTATTAACTTGGACCTCGGATAAATACAAGCCATCCATTAAACTTTCAACAAAATTCTAATAACGATATTTTAAAGATAAAATTTTAGAACTAATTTAACCAAATCGTTGATAGCTTGGCCAATTTCCATTCCGCTGCCAAATTTGCGCTAATCATTTTTAAATTAATTTGCTAACTATTATAACAAAGACATTTATATGCCGCGGGCAATCTCGCCACAGCCTTCATGTTAATCAATGGTAAAAATCCATGCTGGCTTTATTGCCGTGGTTTCTTTAACGGGCGATTAGATAAGAATTTCCTTTTAATATTACTGTAATGAATTATTATAAGTGTGCCTGATAAAGGGATGGCAATGACGCACCCCGCTAGCACCCGCCTGCCCACCCTCCCCCACCCCCCGCTAACTACAATGTAATAGGTTTACAAGACACCTTCCTGTGTACCCCATTAGCCCAACTTATGTGCCGACTATAAATTATTACCGCGGTCGTTAGAACCGGTCCAAGCTTTTTCCCTTTTTTTATTTACGCAGCAAATAAAACAGTCTCCGTGTTTTCTATTTAAATTATAAACCCTTTTATAAAAGCTCCCGTTTTCCGGCGTAAGTGTCCTGACTTTTTGTTTACTTTCCATGGCCGGGTTTCAATTTATCACCCAAACTTGGATTCTTCGTTTGTTGGGTTAATTTTTGGTGCGTTTATTTAATTTGTATTATCGCTCTGAAGGTCTTTTTCTGCGGCTTTGACGTTTTGTTTGTAAACAAGAGTTTTTGTCTCATCGTATTCTATGGATATGATAGTATTTAAGTCTTCACTCTTCTAACATATATGGTATTAGCGCTTCCTATCTATCTATAGATTTATAGATTACAGATGCTCTGCGGTGAGATGCTGCCTTCTCAATTAGCAGTTTGATGGTATTTTAACTATGCTGCTAGCTATCAGTTTTCCCTAGAAGAACCAATTAAAAATAATCGACTTAAAAGCAGGTAAATAACCTACGTCCGGGTAATTATCTGCAGTTAATAACTATCCAGAAGACCAAGTAATGTCATCTAAGAACGCCGGATAGAAAATGAGACAGCTTTGCGTTAAGAGGGTATTTAGCTTTCAAATCTTCCTTGTAATCGTTTCCACTTGCCGCATAATAAATCGATGTAAAAAAATACGTAGAACGTAAGCATACCAGTTTGGACACCATTCATCTGTTCAACGCATCGAATTGATTGAAAGTTTATGATCTTGTTATGAAATAACGATACTTCATTTATTTGCTAAATCGTCCCAATACTAACAGTTCGTAAAGTCTGATGTTTAAGGCTTTCCTGTTCCAATATCGACAAAACTATCTATGATCCGGGGACATAACAATAGCATTTATTGGATGGGACAGCTGCTCCTGTATTATATCGGGGGCGTCAGCTGAACTCTATCGATTGTCTTTATATTTACCAGGCATTTCCACAGCACGTGTTATAGCTCAATTTTGGCCAAATTACTTTCATGTTTTTGGATACATTTTTTTAACTTCTTCAGCATATATGGATTATTGTGTTTATGAATTGTACGACAAGCATATTGGAGGTACATATTTACAAAATACTTAACAACTGAGCTTCGCAATTATTTTTACTTTCATCAACATCATTGGCCTTACAATTTACAAAAAGTCATTAACGTATCTCGAAAATGTTTCAATTCCTTTCGTTTTCTCTCCAGTTTCTCATTCCATTTATATATACATTTGAAATATGTTTAAAATAGGCAAGCACGAAACTGCTCTACATTTTTATTCTTAGTGGTGTTATTTGTATGATTTATTGCTGAAGTGATCACTTTTCAACTTGTGATCACCTTTTTATTGACAGCTTTGTTTTTTTTATATATCAGCAAACAACTGTGTACTTAGATCACATTATACTGACTACTATTTGACAATATTGTAGAAGTGACAAAATTTATAACACTAATATTTTGTCACTATTTTTTGTATGATGACTGCATTATTTTGTTCAGTTCAATTAGTTTTTGTTTAACCTGTAGAACGGGGTTATGCGTTAACAATATAATATATACACTCTGTTCTTAGATCATAATGAATTTCTCGAGGTATAAAGGTGAAAAAGTGTATAAACACAGAGTGAACCAGCCCATCCATGCCAGCTTCTTTCTCGGAAATCCGTTATGGAATGTTGTATTTCGGAATTAACACGTTCAACCATTTTTTCGAGAGCCATGATAGATAACTGAAAAAAAATGTTATATATGTAAAGCTTAATCCGATAATATCTCACTCATCGCCATGTTCTAATTTCAAATATATTTATTGGCCCCAGTTTACTTCCGGCGTGATCCGAAAATTGTATTGTTTATGCGGTTTTTAGTTATACCATTATTTTTCTAGAAATACGACGAGCACCGGAGATCGGATGTATCCTGTTTATATACCCACTCTTTTTTCATTATTAATGTTTGAACTTGATAATTATAGCAACAAAACAACAGGAAGCGTGTTTCAATAAAGTGTGTTTAAAATATTTACGTTGACGATACAATTTAAACCACAGCATTAGGTAGTGAGATGGCAATAGGTTGTAATATCGGCTTTTGACACAATTCTTCGCCCACAACACAAACAGGTTTATCTCAGAAAACCTCCAAAATTATAAAAGTACCAAAATGATTCAATATTCATCCTTTTTGCTGTCACAAATCTCTAACACTTCATAACCTAATCAATCAATTAGTTTATTTTGAACACATCGTGTGCATTAAATAAAGGTAGACTCCGATCGCAGAAAAAGAAATACGACAAACAGAAAAAGGAGTGAGAAAAGGGCAAATCTGAAGTTTATTGCAATAGCTCAGTGTTTAGAGCAGACGCCTGGATAGTGGAAGGTAAAAAATTGAATTCCCGGTTACGTCAATAACCTTTTGTATTCTATGTGCATTTTGTGTTATGATTTTAACTTGATGACATTAATATCTCTTTAATATTTTTGTCATTATGATCGCTCCATATCGTCGTTGGAAAGTCAAAAAGGCTGAAGCGCCATTTTGAGAAGTTTACACCAGAACACTTCAAAGTTTTTTTGTTTGTTTAAGAATGAAATTCATTCGAAGTCTTCGGTACCTGGTTGAATTTTGAAAAAAAAGTTAAGACAGATAAATCAATGCTATCACTGAGTTACCTGAAGCGACAAAAAGCTAAAAAAAAGTCCTAATCTTGAGTCGCTTGAGCCAAGCCTTCTCCCAAATGGTAAATATATTTTAGATGGCTAAAGGGCCACAAAAGTCTTCAGAGTTAAACGAGAGTCAGAGCATTTGATGCATAAAAAACTGTTCAAAACTGCATGTTTAACCAAAGTGTCGCTTAAACCCTTCTGCCTTTTCAGCAACGACATGCTTAAAAAATCTTGTTCATAAAAAGTTGCTTTGATCAAAATAAAAATTTAATAAAACTACCTCCCTTACTGTAATCACAAAACCAAACTATTGAAACACTATCCATCGATTCAAACTATAAGAATATTATGGCAGGAGAGCTATTATTCGTATTGATTTCTCGCCCCAAATAAACGTATTGTCTCTGCAAAGCGAGACTATGAAGTTAATCTCGGCGATGTATTGAGTTGTACACATCAACGATCCCCAATCAACACTTTTATTAATAAATTAGCTTTGCCATCGCTTTATCGTCTGCAGAACAAAGTGAGAAGTACATAAATAACAGCTCGCCATTCAGGATGACTGAAGGCACCTCGTTAATATCACCGCCAGCCAATGTCACGGCAAACTTGGACGACGGCTCATCAATCAACCGGAGAAATTCTCACCGAGAGTGGTACAGTCTACGGTGGGGGAATCTTCTATCTCGAATATGAAACCGAATAGGGAATACTCTAGACCAGTGTTACAATGAAAGTTACACGAGGTATTTTCTTCACTCTAGGATCATGAACCTTTTCAGAATGCAGGATAAGTCTGAAAATTTGTAGCCAGAATTAGAAAAACTTCATTTATTGTCAACTGTTCTGAAAAATCAAAATATTTTTATAAATAAATTTAAATTATTTTATTTTATTTTTAAGTATTTACTAGTAATGAAGTAACTATTCGGCGTAATATAATTTTTAAATAAAGACAAATCTGATCAAAACGGAATAATTGTACTGGTTAAAATATGAAAGATCAACAAATCATGTACTAGAATAATATACAGAAAAGAAAAACTCTTCGTGGGTATTTGGTCACGATTTTGGTGCTATAGCTCAGGTGTTAGAACAGATATCCGGCTAACAAAAGGTTTCAATATCAATAACCATTTGTACCAATAATCGTTTTTCTCTCTAAGTTATGGCATTAACATGTGATTTTATGACTTATAATAAATCAGGAAATCCCTGAATAATTGCAACATAATCAATAACCAATTTTGTATGATCTACCCGCAGTCCCAATTCTTAATATGGTCCAAGTAATTCACTGGTTCCGCATTGAAAAAAAAACACTTTCCCTGTGTTATTTCCCTCTTCAGCACCAAATGATTGCGTATTTTCAGTGTGTCTTTCTGTATTGGTTAATAATTGAACTATTGTCCTGACGAAGTAATGGTGCTTCCGAAACCGGTCAATACATTTGAAAACTTTAAATACTGACCAGATTTTACTATGGAAAGGGATATATTTAGGTATTAAATCGCCATTATTTTGGTGCTTAATTCAGTTCAAGCCGTTACAGTTAAACCAAAATATGAAATTTATTCCTAAGAACATTGTGAGCATATTTTTTGTTATGTCCTTGGGCAGTTATTTTAGCGAAGCCCGCCACATACTGTTGGCTATATTTAGATATTTAGGGTTTTTTTTTAAAGCAAGAATCGGATAAATAAAATAAACGGCAGCCTTTCCACAAAAATGGAGGGTGTCTTTAACTAGGTGTGTGTATTCAATTTTATGAAGAAACAGTTTCCATTGCTACAAGCATAACACATCTTCTTTACATATTTCATGATTGCCTTCACCTAATCAATGGTTCAAAAATCACAAAGGCTGGCGTTCTCAATTCATTCTTATTGAATTCTCTATTTTTGAGTTCACCTGAGCGTTTCTTTTGAAAGACAGAATAATTTGTTCCACATTCTTGTAAGACTTGAAAAATCAATATCTCGCTACAAAAAATATCTACTCGTATTTTAACGCTCAAGTGGAAAATTTCTTTCGCCAATATCGAAAATATTTTTTACTGTAAAAATATTTTTTAAACTAGGTGAAAAGTAAAATGGACTAGAATAAATGACAAATTCCCTGGGAGGGTGGTAAGATCTTTGACTCTGGGCACCGAGATCGTGGTTTCGAAACTAGATGAAGAGTTTAGATACATTGCTTTTCTCACAAATGTAATTTGTGTGCATTTTTCTACTCAAAGCCACTGATGAGAGATCTAAATACTATTTCTTCTTCTCCTTTTCTTATGTCACACAACACTCCCAAATAAGAATGCTATATTTCTGCAGGATTCAGACAATGAGACCTGTGCTATAGCAAATGTGATTTAGCAAATGTGCTATAGCAAATGTGCTGTATCAAATTACCAAAAAAACATTTTACCTTTCCAGGGAGAGGTGGGATTAAATCTATTTGAAAATCACTTTAGTGAATATTAATTACTCAAGTTCTATAAAGACATAAGACACTTTGTTGTTTTAAGATTTTCTCCCTAAGGAAATTAACTTATTCGTGAGCACGGGGAAGAATCTAAACCCAAATTCGCATTTTCTGGAATAGGTTTATAAATAGCTAAATTGACAGTATTCGATGGTTTTCCGCGACGCGTAACGTTATTACAGAGTATTCATTCAACGAAGAAAAAAAATATAAGCTACAATGAACTTTCTTGTTTAACCTATTTAAAGCACGCGTATTCAAATATATAAGAATCAACGCTGTATTAGTATACACTTATAATATGATAGTCGACAAAAAGTTCCCATCAATTAAATTATTTCTAGTTAAATTGTTGTAACCTGTAAAAAATCACGGGTCGTAACTTGACTTGCAGAGAAAAAATGTTAGTTCCAATTTCAAATATAGAATAATGTCTGCTAAAATACATTATAGGTAGGTACTTTATTAGGTAGGTAAGGAGTTGGATAAAAAAAAAAAATAGGAAATTTTCTGAACACATTCGTCAGTTCCAATTTTGAAAAGTTCACACTCGTCCTTTGTGAGTACGTGCGTATCGTATGTATTTAAATATACTCGATTGTATATCGTATTTTTGTTTTATTAATGTAATTGTCCTTAATAATCAGCCGTCCTAATATGATGATTTACGTAAATCTAAAACGTAGGTCTAAGTAACTTCTGTGCTTATTTCGGGCTCTTTTGAGTGAGCAGATCCCTTTAGCAGGAATAAACCTTCCCTATTCAGGAATTCTGCAAATAATTCTTGCTTAACTCAGGTAGTGCCCATTCAGCGAGCCTACGAAGCTTTACAATCAACTTTGCTTGTGCGTGATTCCACCGTAAAGGCGTCGGCGTCGCAACATTCTTGTCATTTCACTGGCAACACTTCATTATTTATTATTTGTTCAGTCTTAGTCAGCGCAAAAACATAATGAATTCTGTTTATTTATTTTTTCAATATGATGGAGTTTTTACCTTCTGCAAAATTAACAAAAAGAATTTCGCTGAGTCATCATCTATTTCCACGTTAGAATTTTTAACGATATTTTTATTTTCATATGTTTCAGAAAAGAAAATTAAAAATAACAAAAACTTTTTTTAACGTGTGGGGGGCAACCTAGCACTTTTCCGGGAACATGCTGGTACTCTATTTCACCCACACACTCCTTGCATCAGTCTTGTCTTTTTTCCCACAAGATTCTACACTTAACGATTATTTATATTCAATATTTATCTCTGTTTTCAAGTCAGTTCACTTTTGTCCCGACAAAGGGAAACTTACAAAACTGGTCGATAGTTATAATGAATTGAGTATTTGTTTAATATAACTTTATTTACAAATAAGACCTGAAAATATATATTTAAATATTGTGAATTTCTTTTTTATAAATTGGTTCAAAGGTAAAGCTCGTGTACAATCAAGTCAACGTAAATGATGCCATGTTTTATTGGATTCCTCTTAACTGGCGGAACCTTTATAACTGAATGTTTCGTTTCGATGAGAAAGGGAAGAAACGGGATATATATCTCGTATATATATATATATATAAAACTAAGTTGGTTATAGGTAACGAAATCAAATTATGTATATACCTTCCGGAGTTCTTGAATGAGAAACGGCAAATATAACAATATTATCATCAATTTTAATAAAACTAATTGAGCCGTTCTTACGTACTTCCACAAGATTCAATTAGACGATATAAGTACATTTCTTATATATTGGTATAAAGTTAGTACTCTACTGTATTTATCAATGGCGTGCGGTCTATATTGATGGATTATTATGTGCAGAAATGTTGAAAATAATGTTGAGGTATTTGTTAAGGATTATTCCCACGGGTCACAAATTTTCCACTTGATACATTTGCATACCTTTGGACTCTAGCGCATTTCCTTGCCTTGATTAACAGTTTACCTAACTACATTTTCTTGGCAATTATTTTATCTTACAGCAGTGAGTTTTTAATACAAGTATACATGATGCATTCCTTTCTGTTTTTTTTTCCAAAAAATTATATCGTCTCCTTCATACTAAAATTTAAATAATTACAAACATGGGAAACACTCAATCTTAAATCGTTTCAGGCAATACAATCATGAAAGCGTCTTTTTTTGTCAGAAATTAATTTATCATACGAACTCTAACCTAACACCATAGATAATTTTAAGCTGTTTTATGTTCGATTTTGAATTAATTTTATTTGTCTGTGTAACTTGAAGATATATGTGATATGACATGAACCTTTAAGGATTCAATTTATATCAACGTACTATACCAATGAGTGAATGCACGTTTCTGAATTAATTCATTTTCAATATGCCCGTGATTTATGGTCAATTTAAAATAACTGTATCTTTCACTATTACTGCTTTACTTTTTCGCCTTTTTCTTTAATGATAATTTGCGACATTTTTTGTTTGTTAAAAGAAAGACGAACATTCCCGGGTTAAGAATACACCGACAATATAAAAAAAACTCTTACTACCACAATAAGTGGAAAATGTTGGTTGTGCAATTATGGAGGACTTTAAAGGAATTGAACCCACGACACCTATGTGGGAATCTGACGTATAAATCAACTAGGCTACTAACTGATGACTTAATTAATTGACAAAACATCAACCAGGATTACAGCTGCCGTATCTTATGAAGTGCTTTGTTTAATGAATCTTCGTGTCAATATATAACACGATCTATATTCATATTAATTAAACTTGGCATCGTTTCAGTGCCCAATCCACTATTGTCGTATTGGCAATCATCATAATACCAGAGATGTGATTCTACGGTAAGATCATTGTGAGTTACGAGTATGGCACTCATACATTTAGAGTGGGTTTAGGCGATAATAGTAGCCTACCCACAAACATTTGGCTTTCAATATTTCAATGTTGAAACTGAGATATACTATAATGCGTACAGACATACCATACCTACATGCATACCTACCATAATTAAAAGAGGCATATATTACGTGTGCAATGATGGAGGACTTAACTGATTGAACCTTTGACGTCGCACCCAGGCGTTGCGGTTTTAATCCTCTACTAGCTAAACTCTTTGGACAACTCGGCTGCTAACCGGTCAAATTCATATTAATTTGTCTTTATAGGTACCGCCATAGAATGTCTCCTCTTGCATTAATGTGGAGTTAAGCAAATAAGTCACGCAATAGATTAAAAGCCTAATTTATTATTTGTGAAAACGACACTTTCATTGTCTGTAGCATAAATACGAGTACATATTATTTGAATTACTAAACCCAACTTGACAGCTCTTTGCAATATTAATATTAAGTCAAATAAAAGATTGTTTTTTTTTCATTTACAATTGATTCTTTTTTTAAGGTGTTGGAAAAAATTAAAGAACAATGTGTGGTTATGGAGGTGTCAATGTTTAAATCTCTGAATATTTGTGTATCTTGTCTGCCTTTTTAAGTTTACGATTCCAATGTTTTGATATTTTTTTGATTTTTACAGCTGAAAAAACTGGTGGTTTGGAGTTGAAGTGAGTTTTTTTCTATGTTTCTGGCTTTCACCCTTCAATGTGAGGAGAAAAGGGTCATTAGCCATCATTTCAATATAAGAAGGTAGAGAAGACGAATAAGTATATTAATATTATTTAAATGGGCAAATTTTACAAGCATATCGAAAATTGAAGCCGAGCTTAGACTCAAAATGAGTTGAAATGTTTGATGGAGGAAAGGTAATTTTAGAGAAGGCTGGATAAAAAATAGAATATTTGTTTAGAGAGCAACAACCAAAAAAACATGAAATCAAAGGTTTCCACTTTTAAACCACATAAGGTACAACCCGGGGAGACAATCACGTTAATTTTTAAAAAATTAGTGAGAGGGAACGGAGTAATGTAAAATTCTCATTCAAATAAGTGTGGTTTTTTTCGAAGAAGCTAATTTTGACGATTAGCGTTGTCAGTAAGGAAGATTCCTCGGAGGTTGTCGAATAGAGTGAAAAATATGCCAATCCGATGGAGTAAGATCAATTTGGTGGACGTGGAAAAACCTCTTAACCAAGCTCTTAACCTTTAGAGGGCTAAGAGACTATATGTAGACGTTCCTTTTATAACACTTACGTAACTATTTTGTTCAATTATCAACAAACAAACAAAATTATATCCGTTAATATTTGGGTGAGTTAAATTTTTTTCGTAAATACCTTCGTAGTAATTTATTTTTTCTAGTACACTTCTCTTCGGTATTTTTGGTAGAGTATTGAAAAAAATTACCAAAACTAAAACGGTTTAAAAACATGTTTTTTTTTTTAAGTTAGCAGTGCGATGGCGTTCACGCTCGTAAACGGAATCAATTCTTATAGTCTTCTCCAATGGCTTAAATCCAATAAACAAAAACAAAAACGAAATTGTTTTTTTAAAACGTATTCTTAAGCTTTTTCGCGTTGAAAAGAAGACGAATTCAATTAAAAAAATGTTATTTTAATTATTTTAAACAAATCATTTTTGTCTTAGAACCAAACACGCTAAAAACTTTTTCATCAAGCCATTATAATAATTTAACTAATATTTTCCGACTATTTTAAGCAGCATCTGTATATCATTTACCCATGTTAAGTAGTAGGTACATAGGTACGAATACGTATGAATTTCGTATAGATTTTTATTATAGAAACATCAAACGTTCATAATCGGCAACCGAAAAAGATACCTTCAAACCAATAAGGGTATCAGTAACAAATAACATATTATTATATAATGATTGGTCAAATCAACGGTTGTGCTATAATTATGATTGGATCATAATGATTCTCACATTAATTTAATCAGATACGGATTCAATTTTGATATACAATAGGAAAATATAATGCTTCTGGCAGCCGAAACATTGGTACAACCATCAAAAACTTGCTGAATGGAAATTTAATACAACTTAAAAACAGAGGCCTTGCTCGTGTTAATAATTTCCAGAATAGTGCGCGGCAAACAAAGGTAAATTTCATTTGAATTCGCCCGCGTTGTATAGAATTTCCGTCGGTAATCTTGGATCTTGGTTGAATATTGCAAAGTTTTGCTTAATTTCTAGTTTTACATTGAAATAATATTCAAATTAAAATACAGACCAACAAGTTTTGGCGAAGTTCTTTAATATTCACGTTCTATTTATTCTTATTATATTGCCAAATGAGGGTTTTTGAAAGCATATGCCACATGTATGAATGCTTATGACAAATTATTACATTGTGTCGTGTTTTCTAAGAATATACTCGACAAACAGCTAGTATGGCAGACATGTACAAAATGATTCCTCTTAGGGAGAATTTTTATTAATAATGGACTAAGTTTATTTTAAATTTATTTTCAATCAATCTTTTTGGTACCATAACATAGTAGACTTTTTGACCTAACATAAACATGGAATAAATAAACCTTTTGTATTTTCCAAAACTCTACTACGGGATCATTTTACATAAATTGGTAAAAAACGAGGGATCATTATGTACACGTTAAATATAACAAAAGAAAAAAGTATATCGAATTGCATGTCTAACTAAGAATATAACTAATTTCTCCGTCACTGTGCAAGAAATATTTTCCGCTTGCAATGGTGGTAGTAGAAGCAATTCAAATTGTCGGGTTATTCGTAACATGGGAATGTTTGACTTTATTTTTACTAGTAGAAAGGAAAATACCTATGTGGCATATTAAAGTTTATTTTAACAAAATTGAAAATTATTGTAAAATGTATGGTGGAAAATTATTAAAAAATCATGATAAATAATTGCTGGTACTAATTTTATTCCCAACAAGGCGATATCGTTTAACCTCAAATGGCAATTTATACATATCAAACATAACTTCTATGACCATAACATAAACATAACAATTTACTGTGGTTGAAAGTTTTAAACACTAAACACGTGGACTATTTATTTTTTCTAATCTTATATTGTAGTCGTGCTTAATACTAATTCGTTGTATTTTAGGTAAGATTTTTATATTTTGTAAGCAGGATTTTATTCTATTTGCTACCATTTTGGTCGATTAATGATTTATAAGGTATTTGGATTTTGTGCATTGAAAGTGCTATGTTTTGTGAACAGAAATGTGTCAGAAACAGAACGTAAATGAACATTGTAAAACCTCACAAAAATACAAACATAATTAAAAATGTATGTATATACAGGTATGTAATTTTGAAAAAAGTTGTAAAAAATAGCTTATTTTGTTTTGGATTTTTTGCAGACTTTCTTGAAGAAATCGATGCATATTTAAAGCGAAACTAATGTGTTTTTATAATTAAATTTGAGCGAGTAGTGTTTCTTTTTCAAACGATTCTCATATCAAAAGATGATGAACAAGCTTCGAGATAGTTAAACTAGAAATCACCACAAAGATCATTCTACCAAGAGTGATAATTTTAAAAGTCTCCCCTATGTTATAAGATTGAATGGTGTTATTTTACCATCTTCCATTTCTCTCTTATTCTTTAATTGCAACTTTAAGTTGGTAAATTACTCTGGTAAAGCGTGGCCGTTTTATGAATGAGTTAATAATCGTGAAATATATGGTATAAAATATTATTTTCCGAGATGAGATACGGTTGCGATAGTAGATAGCTCTAATACGAAATGCGAGTGATTTAGTATTGAACTCCGCAGTGCGATTTATAACTGCGTACGTTCCGCTACAGGTTTCCTCGTCTGTACTTTTCTAATGAAATTCCTAGTTTTTTATTCACGAACCGTACAATTTATGTACGTATTGCTATCGCCTTACTTTATCATCGAACCCGAGAACTGGGGAGTTTTTTTGCCCATCTCGTGCGTTGTAACTTTGATATTACGAACATTGAACCGTTGAAGCTTTTGTAAATCTTTTAGAAATAAGTGTTGGATCATATTTATTTACATAGGGTAGGTTGACTGTCATAAAATAGAAAAACCTTTTTATTTGAACAATCAAAAATTGCCACATAATATAATTAAGACAATATTGTGGTTGTATTTCGATAAATAAAATAAAAATATATAACTTTTTCAGTACCAAATAAACTAATAGATTTATCTGTTTACAAAATCAATAAAAATATGAATGTTTCTTCCTAGAGACTGATTATCTTTTATGATGATATATTATTATGATGTTCCACAAGTTGCTACTACTCGCTACTTCAACCCTATTTTATAATTGAAAAACGTGGAACAAAACAAACACTCAGACTTATTTTTGGCAGTTAAATGGATATTATTAATGTTGCATAGCTCATTTTGAAATTGACTTTGCTAACTCAACATAGTTGACCGAGAAATTTAAAACTAAAGTTTTTTTTCTCCCGGTGCACTATCATATCGGAGGTTTGCTATCATCAGGATAATTTTCACTTGAGGGTTGCAGTCCGAAATAATAACATGATCACCTTTCAAGAATGTTGCTGCTCCATCAAATGTCTACTGTATAGTCAACATTATCGTTTGCACGTATATTTAACAATTATTTTTCATTAATCGTAAGAGTTCCCGATTTTTTTTTCGATGAAATATTGAAAACTCTAAAAGCTTCGCTGGCCTCAGGCATCTCTCCTACTCGGCCTGTTGGATAAAGCGGCCCTGTTTACCGCTATAACCTTTCAATTAAATACAGCTCTGTCTATACACTTCACATATGCCACCTGCTTTTATAAATTATTTTTCGATTTTATATTTGATTTAATTTGGTTAATACTATGTCGATTTTCAAAGCACCAATATATTCTGCAAATATTTTTGTAAGCACTGCTGTTCGATTTTAATGCTCCTAAAAATTGAGCAATTTCAGAATTTAATAACCTTTACCAACCTTGTAGATATTGACTTATTTAAATAAACCAATTTGACATTAATAAACCGAGAAATTTTCTGTCAAACATGGCTTTCAATAACTGTGACATCTTTCACCATGTCAAACCCGAGAAAACTTTGCCATAATATTTACATCAACTCAGTATCCGTGCTGAGAGACAGATCGATGGAAGGTGTACATTATAAT
This sequence comes from Drusus annulatus, assembly GCA_022651775.1. Taxonomy (NCBI): domain Eukaryota; kingdom Metazoa; phylum Arthropoda; class Insecta; order Trichoptera; family Limnephilidae; genus Drusus; species Drusus annulatus. The sequence goes on along the minus strand of JAGWCC010000005.1, from coordinate 2,199,557 downwards.
AATATGGGCCATGTGGGTACTGGGTAGGATATAACACGTCGTATCTTTAGACGACGTGTTAAATTCGTTCAGTAATCGAAGACCTTCCCACGAACAACTTTTCAACACGCATTTCCATCCATTACAACCCTAAATTAAATCTCTGTCTCGCAGGGTGGCCATTAAGAAAATATTTATTAACATTTCGTAGAACTTAGTGAACTTGCCGGATTAAAAGTTCGTTCGTCCATGTCGGCTAAATCTTTCCGCCAATAATTTTGACAAGGGGATAGTCACTTGCGGGGTTGATATCGACCCTTTTGTGAATTATAACGGTCTTTTATATTTAACAGCTTTTCGTGAACATTTTTACTTTTTATGTGTCTTATCGATCAGAAAGTCACCTAGCCAAATATAATATGCCGAAACATTTATCCCTATCGATCAATTTGGTTTTATTGTTCGCAAGGCGGAATATTCATTTCAATTTTAGGATACGTTTAAGTATTCCCCCGACTTTCGATATTAGGTTTTTAATAAGAGGATTCAATAAAAATGTTTGACGGATGGGATCGTTCGGAGCTTCCACGGGTAGTAAAATTGCCCCTCGGAATACCTTTGGCCTTCCAATTGTCTAGTAAAAGGGTTTATCCTTTCCAATCATCATTTTTTTGAGTTTATAATATATCCTCTCTCGGGACTGGGGCATCACTGATGTATTATAAGGGAAAGCAGGCCTATGCATATTTCCAATTTGATGTTATTAGTTAACAATATTGTCGCATATGTCGCCCATGTTGTGTTTTTAATGAAATTGAGCAAACGAATTATGTAAGTCAAATGTTACTTTAAATATTTATTTTAATTTTTAATTACTTAAATTGCCCTGAAGACGCCATAATAGAGATAAAACTAGGAGGCAATTAAAAAAAACATATTTCCCACACAGTGTTTATTATGATCTAACATTTAATAAATAGCTTATTTTATATAGGTACACGCGTACATTTCAAAAAATACAAAAACACCTCCCTTCGCAATTTTAGCGTTAAAAATAATAAGTTTGAATTTTAAAATACCTCAGAATATGATGTAAAATCATCACCTTTCGAAAAGGTATTTTCTATCCTTGGAAATGATGTCATAATAAATTAAACATCTGCATAATTAATAATTATTATTTACATAGTTATTAAATACATAAGTCCCATGGCTCAGTCACATATGTCGTGACGTATTGTGTGGTATTTTGACGTTTTCAAAATATTTCGTTGAAGTAATCGACAGCGCTTGCTTCAAACGATATGTGAGATATATATTTTTAAGTATTCATTTTACCATATTTTTGACTCCGTAGAACAAAGCTCCACGCATCGGCGTGAGGACGTTCAACCGAGCAGCTCTTCTTACTGCGTATTAATTATTGAATACGCAAGTGGGTGGTTATATACGAATTAGACATTGGGAAAATCGCTTTTATCAAAAAAAGTATTACAAGTGGCGTAGTTGAAATACTGCAATGTTGCAATGTATTTTTCGTTTGTTTGGGAAGCGGTTGATTAGCTGATTGAATTTTCTGTCGGGTTTTTATTGATAATTTTAGTAATTCAATAAAAAATAAAATGCGATGGTACAGATCGAAGAATTAACTGTTACTAAAAAAGTTTCTAATGTGTGAAGAAAAACATTCGTCCTACGAATGTTTTTCGCCTGATTTATTGAAAAGAGCTGTTTTATAAACAGCTGTAAAGTGCTACATTTTTATTATTCTTATTATTTAAACTTGGTCGTTTAGACCATGCATGTACCAAACATGTATTCATGTTAAACATTTGTTTGCCTTGTCGTTACGGCCACAGGCAATTTAGAAATTGCAAAAAAAACATAAAATATCGAAATATGTGTATTGCTCTTTTAAGAGCTTTTACTATAGTATTTTTTATTTGATAAGACTGATTTTAATAAATGGTTTTTTTAATTCATTTCTACATCATTGGAACCGACGAAATAATTGAGTAAATAAAATACTAAAAAGGGGTTCGTTAAAAATGTATCTAATTATTGTAGTAATCTCTATATATAAAAGTGAATGTTTGTCTGTGTGACTGTGTCTTTACGTCTATTTGTTTTAGATTTTCTCGAAAATTATGCGACCGATTATGCTGAAAAGAGCAAAGTTTATTTTTCTTAGTGACTGGAAGTTTAGAGAGTAGTTTTAATGAAATCAAATATTTTAAACTTTTGCTTTAACGTTTTAAAATGAGTATGAAATTATTGAACCCGCCATGTTGTATTGAGGTTAGCCCATATTATAGATTACATATTCCACAGACGAAGATTTTTCTAGTAGAATTGGGTAGAATTTTTTCAAAATAGAAAAAACAATTAGGTACCTACATAAGATTTTTTTTTTAAAAATAAATGTTAAGAATGAAATTAAATTTTCAAGTTAATGTTTCTTTGTTTAGAGATAGTAATAGTCGTCAAAAGACATTACTTTCACTGTCTAATCAATTATGGCACCCAAACGACAAGCTACTGGTCGATTTACACCTCAAGCACGAAAGAAAAGGGCACTAAACAAGACTAGAAACAGATCGAGTTCGAACAGCTTAAGCCCGTTTGTTTGAGACAGACGAGCAACGGGAAGCAAGAATGAATACCGTTCGATTACGCACTGCTCGATCCAGACGATAACTGAACGCTGAATTATAATTTTTCTGAATTCCATTCCGATGCTAATTATGGTTACAGTATTTATCAAAGTGTGGTTATTACTTAGATATATGAACCTTTTTACAGCAAGCGATGCCTGTAAGCTATGAATTCATAGCTCAAAGCTTAAAGCGTAAAGCTCTAATCTCAAAATTCTAAGCTCAAAACTCAAAGCTCAAAGTTTAAAGGAAAAAGCTTAAAGTTCAAAGCTCAAAAGGTCAAAGCTTAAACCTTAAGCTTAAAACCGGATGCTCAAAGCTGAAAGCGCTAAGCTCAAATTAGAATCTTAAAGTTAAAAGCTTAACCTCTTGAAAAGTAAGTTTTTGCAAACCAAACTAAACTGCAAATGGGGAGTGAGACGGGAAAATATTGTGTTTTCAAAAACGCTTCAATAAACCGAATTGAAATACAAACACTTCATTTCTTTGAGTGGCATTGCAAAGCATGTCGGATACTCCCTAGTTCTTGATAGATATTATGATGAGAGTGTCGTCAAATCTATGAAATCTGTCAATAATCAAGTGTGATGGGTGAAAATTTTATATCAAGACGCCAATGTCTAATCGGCGTGGCATTACATGACATATTACAAGGTGAATGAGGTTTTCAGATATTATTTAACCTGTACAGTTCCTGAATTATATATTTTTATTAAATGATTTTGTTATATAAAATCGTAAACTCCATTATTGAGTGTCCTGACATAATCAATCTGATAAACTTTCACATACCTACTAGGACCACTAGAACAAACTACCAAATGTTTTCTACCATAAATAGACTCCTAGTTCATGGTGATAAGCACTGTGAAATAGTTTACTACTTTAATATGTTATTTTGTCAAGTAAAAACTAATGTATTGAAGTATGTTATTTTAAAAAAGTTGAATAACTTTAATTATAATGTTTTTTTCCTACGTTTTGTATCTATGCTATTTGCTTTGTTTTTCTGGATAATCGCTGTATCTAATGTGTTCCTAAAATAATGATTTGTGCATATGTACTTATTTGCATTAATTATGTTTGTAGATGGTCATTAACCGTAAATAAACAAATGTGTTAATTAATAAATACATCTTCGTGAATCAGAAATCTTAGGTCTAAATAATATATGTCAGAATATAGCCATTTTCCAAAAGCTTAATAATACCTAGAGCATAAAGCAGTTTAAAACTCTACAATGACTAATATTATCCATAAACAAACAAATTATTGTTTTTAACTATTTTCACTGAGCAAAAACTAAGTTAAAAACTAAAGAATCAACATTTTTTTGTAAGAAATTCAACAGATTTGTGATTCTTATATTTTTTTATCAAGATCTTTCTGTTATATCGGTATTCAATTAATTCTCATTTTAAGTCTCAAACACTTAGGTGGGTGTTTCGATTCTAGATTTCACTATTGACTTTAATATTAACAGAAACCAAAAAATGCGAAAGCCCTTTCAATATTTAAACAATTTAAATAGATATTTTCGAAATGCGTTTCAATAAGAAATAAAGGTACAACTATAGTAAACGCGTTTGAAATATTAGCGTAAATAAATGTCACTACATAAATGCTTTGTTCATTTATCAGGCAGCTCTGAGATATGCAGGAACCTAAAAACTCTGATGTAGGTATAAAATGCAACATCAGAGTTAAAATAATAACGCTAACTAAAAAAAATGTTTTTGACATGTAGTTCTAAAAGTGTGCATCATTAGGTTTTAATTTAATTTAATCAGGTGGTAACGTTGTGAGTTTATAAAAGATGGAGTTGCTCGAAACATTTTTTTTCCTCATAAAATACTGAATACGATTTACGAAAATAATTTTACTGTGATGTATACATTCGATTCAAAATAGCATAAGTTCAACTTTTTGTAACGTTTTAATTTGTATGCCCTTCATTTCATAAGAACCTATGTAGACACGATTTTTGTAGAAAGGTTGGTGTCTATTTCGGCAAAGAGACACGTACGGAAATTAAACTTAAGTAAAAGTAATTATGTGGAATTAGTGTGATCGTGCACAGTCTGCTCTAATATTTAATTTGTACCATTTATCTAGAGTGTATTTCGATAAAATAAGTGTTAAACCTGAAACCTTAAACGAATGTTTGAGTAGTGTTTAATATTATATCAAAAACATATAACATTATCCACAAGAAAAGGTTTAAATGGTACAAAGAATGCCCACTTTATCAATGTGTGTAAATGTAGAAATCTACTAATTATGAATTATTACCTTTGTCCAGGTCTAATCTCCACGACCGGGCGTCTGGACCGCGAGGCCCAGCCACAGCACTCCCTGGAGGTGCAGGTGTCTGACGGGGGAGATCCTCTGCTGTCCTCCAACTCCCGGGTCCTCATCGACGTGATGGACCTCAACGATCACTCTCCCGTCTTCCTGGAGCAATACTACTCCACCAGAGTGCCTGCTGGGAGAAAGAACAGGGTCCACATTATGGTAAATATTAACTAGATATCATTTTCTTTATCTGTATACCCACACACATATAAAGGAAGTGTGAACCTTTCAAATTCGAAACTGATGTTAATTGAAATTATATTTTTTTTAATCTTTTCAAAATTCCACGTACCTAATAAAGTACTTATCTATAATGTATTTTAGCAGACATTATTCTTTCTTAGATTAAAGTATATTAAAGGAACAAATATTATTTATTGGCAAATCAAGTTACATCCCGTGATTTTTCACGGCTAACAACTTATGTATGCATTAATCTCAAGTTAGATCAAATCATTTCTGTGTTCCAACTAGTAAATATACTTTTTTATTTACGATAGAAGTCATTTTCAAACCTAACATTAACACCCATTATATCTAACTAACAAACTATCGCGCTGTTTCCACGCAGGGGTGGACAGAAAGGTGGACCGCCATACAACTTTGTCACAGCACACATTCCTTGATTAATTCACATTAAAACACTGTCTCATTCGTACTCTTCTGTAAGTCAATTTCATAATTTAAATGATTTACAATACATATACAATATATATTCTTTACATTGATATATTTAAAATACGCCTTACGTAATATTTTGTTCCGCGAAAACTAAGCTCCGTAATTCACTTTTGATAAACAACCCTAATTTCGGTCTCCTTATTTAATTTCTCGGGGAGATTATTTGAAAATATGAACTCCCTCTCAGCCAGTTGTTTGTTTAGCATGGATCGTTTATATTTTGTTTATAACTATGTTGTCGTATTGTTTTTGTGTAGTGTCCGTGTTTTTGTGATGCTATATACGAGGCCTGTTCAAAAAAAATGGGAATTTTTAATTTTCGCGGGCTGTTTACATTCGATTATCGTTTTTTTGTTGTTATGTTGGTACACATATGTTTATAATATGTTAGCATTATCAGTCATTTTGGATTAGTGGTTTGTTTTTGACAACTGGAAAGGTAAGTCACGTTTTTGTGTGTTCTTCGATTTTTTACTTTTGAAAAAATGGATCAAAGAATATCTATTAAATTTTGCGTTAAAAATGGAATAAAATGGTCCAACGCACTTAAAATGTTGACTGTGGCATTCGGAAATTCTACTTTGTCTCAAAAAAGTGTTTATAAGTGGTACAAGCGCTTTACAGAAGGCCGAGAAGATGTTGATGACGATGAGCGTCCTGGAGTTGCAACCACGTCAACAATCGAAGAAAACATCGAAACAGTGAAGAAAATGGTTTTGGAAAATCGTCAAATCACTATTAGGCAAGTTGCAGAGGATGTTGGCATATCATATCAAAAAATTCGAAATTCACCTTTTCTTTTGAACAAACTCGTATGATACCGCTTAATAAAAAATATCATCCTGATGGCGGAAAGGACACTTACCATTTCTGTTTTTTACACTATAATAACTGTTGATTTGCTAAAGATTTATTTATGCATTACGGTAATAATTTACAAAACTTTCAACACTGTTGAGACAATCCATAAATATTCACTTTTACGAAAAAAAAAACAAATTCTGCTTTTCTCTAGCAAAATCTATAAAGCATATCTAAAAGTATGTCATGCAAGTACGAAGCGCATAGACAATTCATACTAAAAATTAACAATTATCAAATGCCCCGGAAAACGCACCGATTCATTCAAAATTTACAAGAGGAACAGGTTCCAAGAACAACCGGTTCTGAACGCGGAAAATAAAAATCACGTGTGTTTCTCATATTTTATGACAAGAATGAATTAGTTGAAATATGTATTAATGGCGGGAAAAGGTTCAAATATGGACTAACGATGAAAAAAACGTTCAAATATACAAATGGATGAAATCCGATATCCAGTAATCAAAATTTAAATCTCAGCAAATACGTTTTAATATTGTAAATTGAAAAGCTGTTCTAGTGATTTCCAAAATCGAGCATGGTTGACGTTTGCTACCACTCCATAGTTAAAAAGTTTTTTGTGGAAAAAATCCTTAAACCGATATTTTATGAATTGAACGTACAATAACATGCACTCAAACAACTGAAAATATGTACTAGTAGATATATGTATATATAGAGAGAGAGATTTCAATTTTTTTTTAACATTTTTCTAAATAAAAAAAGATTAATCTAAAATTATTATTTTTCCTGGTTTTTATTAAAAAAAATTGCGCTAAATTATTCATTCTAAGAAACTAATTAGGTCATAAACAGTAAGCTTAAAATAATGACCTAACCTTTTACTTACTGACATCCTAATACTCGGAGCGAGTTCCGCTGTTGAGGACTAGTTTTAAACCGTCAATGTTTAAATAACATGCACTCAAACAACTGAAAATATGTACTAGTAGATGGTTTTCATCAAAATTAAATTGGCGCTAAATTATTTGTTCTAAGAAATTAGGGATTAAATGACATATCCCGTTTAAAATATCAATGGTTTGTTAAATCCTGTTGGGATTAAGCTGTCCTGTTTAGTACATGTTCTTACTTATTTATAAGATGGCAACACTCATCTGTTAATTGTGTTTTAATCGTAAGCAGCATTTCTTTGTGAGAACTATGCAACTGGAACCCGTCAAGGCTCCAAGTCAGGTTGTTCGAGTACACTTCACTTTGTTATTTGTAGTAATGATCAAACATTTTTATAAATAAACAAGTAACACTTAAAATATACATAAAGTAACAGTATTTTTGGAATGATCTACCACATAGTCTGAGGTCTGAAACTGGTATAACCAGTAGAACTATTGAGAAAATCTTTTAATCAACGCTATAATATAAAATAACCCATACAAGGTGCCCTTGCTGCGCTGCAAATTGATTTGTAATTGTTATTATTTATTTCATAATTCAGCAGACAAGAGGTTAAATGCAGAATTATTTCTAAAGCCCGGAATAAATACGGATTAAGTCTACATAAGAAATGGCACGCCTTTCGACCCTTCCGAGTGTAATGAAGTAGGTCAGACATAACGTACGAGTATTTACCCAAAGAAAGCGTGATCGTGACACCCTCGACAGAAATCATTCATCAATCTCAAATTACTCAATCGCGAGAATTTCGTCACGCGACCAAACTAATGTACGTTGAAATAAGTCAAGGAGTTGTGTTTCTTTAAATTTGGGGCTTAATTTACTGGCAGGAAACCTACCTCGCCACTCGCCGCTCGCCTTCTCCACTAATGACGATTGCATATAGCACAATATGTATTATGATGCGTCGAAGGCTTTGCACAAAATAAAATCTTTACGAAATTGTGTATATCGTCTGCCTTAAACCAAAAGCATGGATGTGACAAATCGCTTTTTTCAAGAGAGCGTAAACATAAAAAAAAAAAAAAATTATGAATACCATACGAAAAACATCTGAAGCCAACAAGGACTATGGCATACCCAGATTGGGATTTTTTGTAAGGCTGGAGCAAGTGGAGAGAAATGTTGAATCAGAAGGTTGGAAAGAATTTCAATGAGGAAATTATATTTTTTTACTAAACATGAGAAATTATAAAGAAGTTATTCTAGGAATAAAAATCAATATTACGCAATATAATTATTTCCACGAAATTTTTCACTGTTTTTCGCTCTCCTGAAAATATGATTCGTCGCTTACGCCCTTATTCCTCGGAGGAGTCGATATTTAAGTTTCTTAACGTTGTACTAAAATAGGCCTCGGTGGCAATGTGACAAGAATGCTGACATTGGATTTCGTACCTCGTTGGATGGAAACCATGACTTTATTTTCACGATTGGTTGATTTTTGTTTTATTTATACGAGTGGAATGGCACCCCCATTGAGGAATATTATAAGCTAGAGGAGAAAAAAGATAAAGCAAAGAAGAAGGTACTGAATTGGTTGAAAAAATACTTGGTCCATAAAGAGTAATTCTGGAGCGATTTTCAAACGTACATTTTTTTTATTATAGGTAACCTGCCTGTGTTTGATTTTTGATTTATTTGTTTTCTAACGCATATAGTTGACCCTAGCAAAGGGTCGCCGTAAATCATCAACAACAACAAAAATCCATGCTAAATTCTTCCATAATTTTCGTTTTTCTCACACGTTTTGCATGAAAACGACAAAGACAGAAAAAAATAATACCTATAGAAATTAATAAATGTACGTTCTAGTTGAATCGTACACTTTATTATGTCGAATAAAATCGTACGATTTATGAATTGTCACTGTTGACCATAATTATTGTTAAGCAAATCCAGCTGCGACATACGATGCGCACGCACGGCTTACGACGGATCTCTATAGGATATTGACGGAGCTTAACTATATTGAAACGTGTTTTTATTTTGGGCTTTTCGGGCTTTTATACCGTGACCTTTGAACCTTATACATTTTTTATTTAAAAAATAAACCGGCATCTTCGGCCCGGGTGTTGTTACTGATGATTGATACGTTTTATGACCCTTACAAGGATGACTCCAAAGCGGTCGTCGGGGATATTAGTAAGTCAATACGCCCCTGGCAACCAGCTTCTATTCTTTGTAATTGGTGAGCTTTTGTATTGCTTTTATAACACTATACCATAAACGTTTATTTTTATTTTTATTTTTTTTTCTTAAAAGAAAGACAATCATACCCGGGTTACGAATAACCTGACAATATTTGAAAAACTCCTACTGCCATCATAAGAAGCGGAAGATGTTGCTTGTGCAATGATGGAGGACTTAGCCAGCAGAGGAATTGAACGCACGACGCCCGGGTGGGAATCCGACGCCTTTGTCCACTCAGCCACCGACCGGTCATATAATTTAACAATCATGATTGAATGCTTATTTGAGTTTTTTAATATATTTACCATATACCCCTCCTAGAGATTTTCCTCAGCCTGTGTCATATTTAGGAACTCCGTGCGGATATTCTTTTTTATAACAGGAAGGGGTTAACGTTCCTCGAGGTAGAAACCGCAAAATCTGGTAAATCGTTTGACAGCCGAGATTTTTAGAGGGATCAATGACATTAGTTCTGCGGAGCAACTTACATTGAAATACCGATATAACAATTACAGAATTTCTTTCTAATATTAGCTGAATTGCCCGCTTTTAAGCAGCCATGTCTGTTTCAGGTGTCTAAATGCTCCAGACCACAGGTGGCAACGAAACAACAATAGGACGCATTTGCAATTTGTACAGGGTAAACAGTTGTGAAGCATAATATTATCTGCGAGCTTTGTACAGTACACTTAGTTTTCTTTGTATCTGGCTTCAATAATGGATATCAATCACTCAAACCGATTTACTTCTATCGTACTGATTCTGTCAGCCCACAGTTAGCGCTTTTTCTACAAGCTCATTCAGATTTTTTAAATCTATAACAAATTACCATATAATTGTGGTTTCTTTTCTTCAAAATCATTGATAAATCTGAACTCTCTTCCCACTCTGTACACACCATTTCGTCTACCAAGTTTGCTTATCACTACGAGCGTTCGTGGTTACCTAACAAAGCTAAAATAATTCCAGGCGTTGAACTAACGATACAGACTGGCAGACGCTAAGAAAAACGGTGGTCAGAATAATTATCTTCATATTAATGAAGGTAAGAATCCTTGAAATATGTACACATTTGAAATGTGGTCCATTTGGAAGACTGCTTACCAAAGTTACTAAACCGTTCTTAAAGGTCAAGATGTATTCATATTTAAAGCTTCTCGGCTAGCTTTGAACATAAATAAACAAAAATGGGGCGGTGTATTTCAATGAATACTTATTGGATTCCTTACATTCGGGTAAAACCGAGTAGGCACTGGGAGTTATCATAACTGAAAACGTCAAAGAACTGTGTCTTTTGTGGTTTCCTGCTCAATAAATTAAAAAGTTATAAAGACTTGCTCATACGAATTGCTGGCCCACAAAAAGTATCCCTAGGTCATGTACAATCGTCGCACTTAGCATTCGGACGTTTAATAAAAAAATATGTGTTTATATTTTTCAGGATCATAATTCTACAAAAGCAATGTTCCCTGATAAGGACATTACTTTAGGGGTTGGGGACGAAGCGATGCCTTGGGACATACACAATGGCGAATTAAGGGGATTTTCCGTGTTCAGGGTAAGTACCAGTTTATAATTTAACAATTTATCCCTATATTTTGATGAGTCTTCTGGATTTATATATACGATTGAAATGTTCAAGCTTAGGTGACATGAGTTAAATTTAACAATTGTATTGATAAAACTGTATAGAAATAGGTATAGACGGCAGGGCCAGGTATATGTTTTTTTTACATAAACTCCACACGGGAGGCCTTGAGGGAAATAATTTCCCTCAGGGCCTATGTCATCTTTGGGGAAACATTTTAAATTGAGTTATACAGGGTGTATCAGGACGTACTCAAAAGACTTAACCAGCGACTCTTGAGCTTATTGGGAGTAATAAAAGTAAATTTTATTTTGCTGTCCGTCGACATTTTTTTCAATTATAAATAAAACATTCACATTTTCTCCGTCACTTTTTTATGTGAATACCGCACATGAGTGCAAACTGTTCCCAGCTGTAAAAAAAACGACTGTTTTGTGTTATGTATAAATTGCAAACAAAACCAGCAGTACCGCAAAGCTTGTAACAAACACGTGAGTGAAATAAACCCCTCACCGAGAGGCTGTTCTTGTCCCGTATCAAGCGAAAGGAAGTTGAAATTATGTTTAATCATATCACAGTACATAACCAAGATGATTTGAGACTAGAAGCGCAGACAATCAGTCAATACGTTGAATTGACACGAATCTCGCACTTCACAAAAAACCCAGGCGCTTGGCGTATTTTTTCATTCACAATATTTCGTTAAATAAGCCGCGATGATGGATTTTTCATGACAGCCCGCAATAGTGCTTGGCATTGTTCGTGAAGTACGGCGGAACACAATGTGAGGGTTTTTAAACAAGCACCTCGCCATCCTTATTATAGTCATATCATTATATTTTCGTGCTATTCATTTTAATTGTCTTCTCATTCTTTTAGGAAGAAAAAACTAGGTAGGTACGATTTCCCAACAATGGAAATAATGTTGAACAACCGAATACTTCTTTGAAAATTTTGCATAGTCACTGAATGCTTTGAAGTGTTTTTTTATTTCATGAAGTATTTCCACAATAACTTGGGCCTCATTTTTATGATGACACTACGTTTCACAGCAGAGCTCTTGACTTTTGGAACGGATATTGTAGACCTTTATTATTTGGAAATGTCAGACTTTGTTCGGCGAATGCAATATTTACTGCCGTGTCATATGGAACAGGAAGTTTTGTATAATACATACGAGTATATAGTCTAATAAATAAGTGTGGAAAAAAAGGGTAATGCAATCGTTTAAATGGCATCATAAAAATGGTTCAAAGGTAAAATAAAGTAGTTTTGAATAGGCACTATGGTCAAAGTGCATATCTTCGCTGGAAAGGCAAAAGAGCTGAAGCGCCATTTTGGGAAGTTTACACTAGAGCACTTTAAAGTTTTTTTTTGTTTTACAATAAAATTCATAAGTCATCAGTACCTGGATGGATTTTGAAAAAAAAAATCAACTCAGGCAACTCAATGCTCTCACTGAGTTACCTGAAGCGACAAAAAGCTAAAAAAGTCCCAAGCTTGTGTCGCTTGAGTCAAGCCTTCTCCCAAATGGTAAATATACTTTAGGAGGCTGAAGGGCCACAAAAGTCTTCAGAATCAAACGAAAATCAGATAATTCGATGCTTAAAAAAACTGATCAGAACTGCATGTTTAACTCATTTTTGACCAAAGTGTCGCTTGAGCCCTTTTTTCTTTTCCAGCGACGATATTTTTCACGTTATTTATACATGAAATCAGTAGTACATTTTGAAAGGAGATTATTCAAAATCAGATTCTTAGGTAATTTAACATTCGAACTTTGAAAAACAAATTTATGCTTTGGATGCGAAATGGAAAAGTGTTTGTGTAGATTTTTTTTAATATTATATACATATGTACCTTTATCAAATAAGCGATTTATTGGATATCAAACGTCCTTTAGTTGAATATTCACAAAAAAAAGCTTTATAACACAAGCGAACTTGGAGCTTTTTTTTAATAAAAACGTTTAAAAAGAATTAGTTTTTCCTGTAAAATTCGGGATCCAAACATAATCTCACATTTAAATGTACTATAATTGTTCCAAATTAGGCGTAATTAATCACTTTCTTAAATTTTTACACTTTATTATCAAACTGTACATCATAATATACAGGGATCGATTGAGCCATTATATATACACCAATTATATTACCAAAGAGGGCGGAGATAGAATTATGAACGTGAAGTTTCAGAGGTCTGTGGGGTTTGAGTCTAACTTATTGGGTTCGGAGTTAGGGCGAGTAATATTATTAATACCTAATTGGCGTGCATAGCTACATCTACAATGTCTTGCATGTTTGTGGGATTCTGAACAAAATTTTACTCACGTATACGGGTTCATTTATGAGGAATAAAAATATTAATTAGTATTACTTATGTAAAACTAAAACTTGAAGCGCCGTATTTCTCGGGCGTACCTTTACTACTCGACCTTCAACAGATAATCGGTGTCTTGCAAAATATGTTACCTTCGAAAATGTAATCACATCTCTGAATACCGCACCGACTACACTGGCTCCCTATGGAAATATGCATTATATTTACCTTGGAGGAACAATATATGGAGAGAGAGCTAATTCTTTTTACCCAACCTTTACAAATTTGGAATAAATCACTTTCTTCGGGTTGTTACGTCTTACACCATGAGAAAGAAAGAGACAGCGAAAGTTCCCAAATTATCACACGTTTTGATATGCGACATAAATGAACATAAGTTAACGGTTTTTTTAGGTTATATGCTATATTTTTGTTTGTAACAATATTGTGAAAAAGTGGTTATATGAATAAACAAAAACATTGTGTCGACATGTGCTATGAATGGATGTATAAATACCCTAGCCGTAGTCCTAACCATGCCCAGGTCTAGCCGAGTCCGGCAAAACTCATCAATACTGACTACAGCAGCGCTTTCTCTTGTATATTATTGCTCTGAGATATTTACAATTACTTTTCCTTCTCTATAATTTCATCAACAATATTAACTCGCTTCATCATATGAAGGTAAGTTTTCACTATCTTTCTAAATATAGGCTCTCTCTTGGTTCAAGTGATAAGATAACCTTTTAAATCCCCACCTCCAGTCTATATCCTTGACACATTATTTTACAGTCTAAGCTAAAATATGAAGATGAACACTCATGTATTGTTATTTTTTTATATCACGGTTTTCATGTGCGAGATACATTCACACAATTAAGAAAACGCTAAGTCATCAATTCTTTATTCCGACTAAGAAACTGGGTTGTTTGAATGCCAACTGGCAATAATAAGTTGACTTCTATATAATATTATACACACCACTATTTTACATAATGTAGATATTTAAAGCTTTCATAAATAAAATATATTAACTTAGAAGACAGGGAACCAAATGAGTACCTTATCAAAGAGAGATAGGCCTCAGATCCTCGCATGGAAAGGGGTAGAAAGTTTTTGTTGTGAAATAAAATTATAGTACCGGGACATTAACTACTCGTACAAATCAAAAGCAGCAGTGCAGTGATTTCATAGTATACTTTATATTAATGTATTTTTTCATTATTTTTCGTAATTGAAGTCATCCATTTTGTAGAAATATTTCAATACTTGTTTAAACGAGTCCCAAAGGACGCGATTTTATTAATTCTTTTGCTTGCTTAGCCGAAAGCTTTTCCAGTCCATTACCTAGATTATATTACTTCAAAAAGCTGATGTTTTACAAAAATTTAATTGGTCGTCTGCCTCGAGTGCTTACTACAGAAATATATTCTTTCTGATAATTTATTAAACCTTATATAACATTTTCTCGTTCTTGGCTCAACTCGAAATACGCAGTAATATTTTTTTTGGACGCTAATCTTTTCAAATACAAAGCAAACGCAACTGTTTCATTATTTTTCTTTGAAACACAATTAGTGGATGTAAAAACATTTTCTTTTTTTTAAGTATTTTAAGCGTTTACTATAAGTGTTGAATAACAGTTCGAGATCGTGATTAAATATTTTACGTTGTTTTTAGAAAGTTTCCCGCTTATAATGAACCTCCACATTTGAATGCGTATTGTGCTTGTTTAGGGAGACAGGTGCTTGACAAGAAACGATAAAGGACATAATAGCGGAGATATTTACGAACAAGATGGTCAAGTATTATCAATCATTCTTACCACAATGATGGGTAAAAGCGATATATTGCTTAAAATCTGCTCAAACGTGTGGAGGTACTATTAATTAAAATCCGAAGCGCGGATTGGTGGGTGAGGTTATTATTCTCAACGCAACGGTTCAACTATGTAGTCGTATATTCACATAAACATATATTTTTTAAATTCTATATTACGTTCAACAATACTCGTATGTTACATGCGAGTCTCTATCCTCAAAAGCTCAGCTCTGTGTGTCAGCATTTCTGTTTCCTCCTTCCTAAGATATGGGTTTCTTCAAAACTTAAGTTTACTTCTTTCGATCCCTTAAAAGACCTTGCGCACAGGATCCCCAGAGATGATATGAGCCTTGAACAAAACCACACAGCCTCCTCTGTGGAGCAAAGGGGTTAACTTTCAGTTACCAGTCAGCCTGTATCTGAACGTGAAAAGTTTATTTTACTTTTAATAATATGTCTAAACAAAAAATTCTGTTTTTGCATTCTCGCAGCATATTTCCAATAAAAAAATGGAATTTTCTCTGGAGTATTTAAAAAAAACATGTTTATTATTTACTTACTACCTGCATATCATTTGTTATACTGTTTGCGTAAATGGATAGTAGGTATCACATGAAATTTGTGTGAGAATGATCTCGGTCGTTCGAGATACGGAATAAAATAAGTGCAAGGCCCTACTTTAAGGGTGAGAAGAGGCACCGGACACCACCTACATATATCCATACGATGAGAGAGTTTTCCATCATTCACTATTAGCCCTTTGTGGATAACGTGGGAGTACGATGACCGTAATAAAATTTGGGCAACATTTGATACGAGTCCACCGCGTTAAAGTACCTACATTATATTATAATTATGTAGGCATATCAGCCTATTAAAATGAATTTGTTGTTCCCCAGATGAAAATGCTGTGGGCTAAACGAGTAAGCCACTGTGATTTTAGTTCGTATATTACAACACGGGAGCACAACGTGTGAATTTTTCCTTTGTATTTTTGTACGTGATAATTTGAAGGTGGGGACAAAGTTTATTCAGGTTTTTGCTTTCTACAGAAAATTATTATAGAGTGTCTTCAAACTACCCTCCTTCATAATAATGGCGCCTGAAAGGCATAATGGTTCTCATAGAAAATTTATGGAGTATCTATTTTACGCCTTATGAAATTTTTTGATTATGTGATGGTGGTTGGTTTTTTAGGGTGCGAAAAATGTATTGAGGTATCTTTTAGTATTTAATTATTAAATAAATAATAGTATTGGTGCAAGTTATACATAATTTAGAATATTACACAAAAAGGGGTTTTGGCTGAAATTAGGATTTGTAGTTGGGAACCTTCTTCTAACTGTAACTATCTAGACTGATCAAAGCCACTGAATTATAGAGGCCACCTTTCGACCTACCATGAAGGGCCAAAACCCTTGTTATATTTTATTTTAAAAAACTAAAGAGCATTTTTATATTTAAACCGGCAGATCAATGGTTGTATACACGTCGTTCGCCCCCTCGCTCGAAGAAACAACAATACAGAAGAACTTCGTTAAATAAATACCTCAACACAATCCAAAATACTACCCAACTATCGTCGAATCACTCCATTCATGACAGCGAGTAATCGCAAAATTAGACACACGACATGACATGTGCCCACTTCCCCCACACGTTTGGCTTTGTTTAAATATCCATTTCAAAATCACAGAGATAAACCATAAAAATAGAAACAGAAAATAAAAAGACAATGGTCACAACCGAGACTCGAACTCGGATCCTTCGCTAAAAATTGAAAAAACAGGATCAAAAATCTTCAATGAAAGTATGAGATCGATTAAAAATGACGGTTTCTAATAAGGTCCCGATAGCTGAATTGGTTGAAGCGTTACTCCCGGATAGAGTAGACGATCCGAGTTTAAGTCTCAGTTGTGACCGTTGTCTTTTTATTTTCTGACTTTTCTGTTTCATATTTGTGTTCTTAATCAATGCTTTAAAGTTAATTCTAATTTCAATACAAATAATATTCTTTCAATAAAGAATGTCATTTTAATAACGTTTGTACCATGTGCTAACGTTGGAAAATAATGTTAAAAAAATCCTTTCATTGATTTTAACATAATAAACATTTTATCATTTCAAAGTGGTAATCTTTTGTTGTTGTCCCAGTCGATTTCATTCCCATTGACACAAAAACCTGAAGTAAATGTATGATGTTGATTCAACCTACAAGTAGCTAACAAAGCATAATCTTTTGTCATTTTAGGTTCTCGCCCATGATGACGACGAAGATGAAAACGGGATGGTTATATACAGTACCAAGCCTGGGAAAGGGAAGAACATCTTCCACATTCATCCAACAACCGGTGTCGTATTCAGCAGTGAGGACCTAGAAGCTGCTAGCAGCCACGAATTAAATGTAAGTAAAACAAAACAAACCTTTTTCAATCATTATTGAAGGGCACAGGGGACTAACTCGTGCTATTATTTTGGGAAATCGTACAATGAAAGCCATCTTTTTTGAAATTCTAAAGTCATGAAAAGTTAAAAATCAATAACAATCACGAGCCACAGTGGTTTATAAAACATTCAAGTTTAGTTGTTTACGTTATATAAAACAAATTTTATAGTCAAATATTTTGTTAAATCAATAGATTTTTTGTCTTCTAATAGTCTATAAAAATTTTATCACATAATTATTAGTGATTTTCTGAAAGATTTTGTTTTGTGATAAATCCTGATACACCCTCTGCTATTTGATTAGTGCCGTTTTTTGCGAAAAATCACCGCTAGGACGCTTAAAAAAAAGCTTTTTGAAAAATATATGGGTATTTATTTTGAGCTACAATAACTTGTGTAACGTTGCTAGTTTAGTCTTGTGACGCATACGTCAAAAAGAACATAGTGAGTAAATCGTGAAATAGCGTAATCGGAAAAAAATTCAGACCTTTTTTACGTATGAGCGAAAAAAAACGTTTATATTTTTTCCTATATATTATATCAGACTACATGTTTTGCAGACATTAGCGCCTCATACGGCGGTAGAAATAAGCATGTACAGAAGACGGCTTAGCGTATTAATATTATCAGATGTTGTGTTTTTCATGTTGTAATCTAGCAAAGAAATGTCATGAAATTCAATATGAAACATTATGTTATTATTCGTATGATATACATTGATCTTATATCTATAGGCACATGATAACAATCTAACATGTATATTCAAATAAGAATAATTTGAAACAACTATGTTTCAAGAAGTTTCAGATGATCAAAATACCCGTATACCGCAAAATATTTTGCTTTTACTTTCAAAATGTCCGTTAATTCGTTATTTAAGAGAAAAATGTTTCTTGAAATTTTCAGCATCTAGAAACCACATAAAAATTAACTCTAATAAGAGTTGCAAACTTAAATAACCAGGACAATGAACACTTTCTAAAAATAAAACATCTCTATACCCGAGAGAATTAAAAAGGTCAGAAATTTTGCAGCCAACTCGTCTTTCTCCAGATTTATAAAAAAAACTTTCTCAAAACTTTCGAAAAATATCGAATAGGCCACAACATTCTTTTAAAATATTTTCGTAACTTCGAGGAGGAATTTCGGCCGCTATTGACTTTTGGGTTAGGTATTTTAGTGCTTATGCGATTTGCCTCATAAATCATTCATCTCGGCTCTTGGGTTGGAAAGATTCTAAAGAAAATAGAAGATGGGAGACAATGGGAACAATATTAGCGAGAAACGCTCTCAGAATTAATCTGCATCGATAACAAAGCATCATACGATTTTTTCGATGAAAGTAAAATAAACAATTAGTTGGCATATCGGCTAATATCATTTGAATTTGTATTTTGACAAATCTTCTTATGATCGATTTCGGCTCTACGTTTTCCAAATTGATTTTTATCGCTTGAGAAATGGCTGAAACACAACTTCAGATCGCAGATATTATACTGTGGGCGCAACCTATCTTTGTGAAAGCAGTACCATCTTTTCTTTTTGACTGCCAACGACGATAGTTTTTTTTGTCTTTTAGTAGATTCGTCCAGACACCGCGCTGCGTGTTTCGCATAAGCCGGACAAGTCCCAAAAAGTATCAAGCAATAGTTGAACATTGATGGAAAGACCCGAATATATTATTATAGTCACAATTGATTTCATACACTTTATATTGCCCATTTGACTGCAAAATGATTGTAACTGCCTCGTACGCTAGCTGTGCACTGTCTGGACGAAGCTAATAGCGTGTGAACTTTTAATCAAGGAAATTAAACGATTCTACATAATCCGTTAAAAATCTACACAACAACGCAGAATCCACTAATTAATCGGTGTGACAAATCAATCACGATTCCGATTTCGACAATAATTCTTATTCAGTAGAATTCCATAAAGAATATTAATTCGTACGGTTCATTTGTGGAATTTTATCTACGTTAAGCTATTGATTTTATAACGAAAAATTTATTAGGTTTATAAAGTTAATTATTTTAAAAACCTTTAAGAACACCTCACAATAAAGTGTTGACAGAGCCAGAATAAAGTATTTGTCCCCCGGGCACCCATTCGAAAACACGTTAAATACTTATTAAATAGAGTACATCTATGAAAATGCCATTGTTTTAAAAGGGATTATTTTTTATTCTATTGTGTGACACGTAATCGATGCGTGTTCTAGTACAAAAATCAAAACGATCCGCAACTACATTTTAACCCATCCCGTCCTGAGATGTATTGACTGAAACTCACCACTGCAAACTGACTTAATTCTGATGTCAACTTATTACAAGTATACTGAACTAGAAAAACTGACAACTTTTTTGTCTTTACTGTTTTTTTTTAATTAAATTTAAAAAATATTTTTTTTAAATGCGAAGCCGTTTATGAATGTCATATAAATTAATAAAATATTTACATTACATGGCAATACATACCACTATTTACTTAATAATTAGCATGCAAGGCGATAAATTAGCTCTCCATGGATGCAAGGCCAAGTGCAACAGCAGAAATAAATTGACACCACTCGAATGGGATGGGTTTTAATTTAACTAGCAATTCAAAAATCTTATTGTTTCCATTTTTTTTTATTTGTTTTGTCTTCCTTAAGATTTATGTACCTTTCAGATATTACAGTATCCCCACCCTTGTATCGGCTGATTGTGGGTCAAGATGAAAAATAATACCATAAACAAATATATCATATTATTATACAAATAATAAAACAATTTCAATAAAGTCACATGTGGCATCTCTCTAACATCCAAGATTATTCATTTGAACTAAAACATTAAAATTCTAGATCCGCGCAGCAGACAATGGGATACCCCCTAAGGTGACCACGACCCGAGTAACTGTGGAGGTCCTCTCAATCCCCTCCTTCTCCCCCAACTCCCCCGTTGTGGTCAACCTGCCCCACAGTGTAAAAGTCACCGAATCCGACAAAGTTGGCTTCTTGGTCGCCCTGATTCAAGCTATCGATGAAGATAATGACACCCTGTGGTATGATATTGTCGGTAAGATATTAAACAAAAAGTAATGTTACATATTTTTTATATAAAACTTTTAGTATTCTATGTAAAATTGTCGTTTTTTCTTTAGTAGCAGTAAAACCCGCACACTAATATTAAGAAATTTTAAAGTCTCAACACTTTAAAAGTGTAATTTTCTTGCTTTTTATATTACTGTTATTTAGTTAGTAGTAAGTAATGGTCTTAACATTCTTCTAGACGGCAATACTGATAACAACTTTTACGTCGGTCAAGAAAATGGAAATGTTTTGTTGGCAAAAAAGTTAATTTGGGAACAGAGGAGTAACTACTCCTTAAACATTAGCATTACAGATGGTTTTTATACAATATTCACTAAGGTTAGTAAAAATTTATGTAAACATGGTAAAATTAAAATAACATTTAATTCTGTTGTGATTATTGTGGAAGTAATAATATTTATATTTTTTTTTTAAATTGCTACGTTTTTTAATATTTTTTCTTGTTCAATGGACTTAAATCTATCTACCAATTTCACGTGACTATACTTTTTTTTTTTTAATTTTCAGTTAAATGTACTTGTGGTAAATGATGTCAACGAACAAGGGCCTGTCTTCAGCCAAGCAGTCTACGTTGTAAATGTATCTGAAAACTTTGCGGGGGGAAGTCCCATATTATCACTCCGAGCCTCTGGACAAGAAAACCTACTCTACAGCATTCACAATGCACAGAGCCTCATGTCCTTGAAAATATTCAAGATTGACTCACTGACGGGAGATATTACCATCAAGGAGCCTTTAGACAGGTAAAAAAAAGCTCTTACAAGTTATAAAAACTTTTTCAATTTTTTTTTTTCACCCACCATGCTAGTAGGGATGTCCCTATGTTATGATGGACGAAATTGACAAATCGATTGAAAATATATTATAAAAGTAGTACATAATATATGTAGTGGGTGAGAACGATAGAGTATTTTTTTTTACATAGTATAAAAAAAATATACAAATTTAAAGGAAAAATATATTTTAAGAAATGAAAAAATAACTTTGTATAAGACCACTAATATTATTTTATTTTTATGGCCGACCGGTTTTGCTTAGCCTAAGCATCATCAGGGTACAACATTAAAATGATGAAAAAAAAAACTTTAAAGTGCTCTCATGTAAACTTCTCAAAATGGCACTTCAGCCCTTTTGCCTTTCCGGCGTCGATATAGTTTTAAAAAAAAACTATAAAATTGAGCAAGATAGTGATGTCTTGTGCATGTGAAAGCTCCACAGATTTTATTCTATTTATACCCACGTAAACAAGACTGGTCTAATGTTTAATCTAATGTTTTGGTTAAGTCTGAACATTTTAACCAAGTACTAAGCATTCCTGGATGGTTGTTTACCCCTATTAAAAAGCCTCTCATATTTTCTAATCAAACAGTTCCCTAAGAAGATGTAGAAGAAGATTTAAGCGAGATGGGAAGGTCTGAGGACTAGAGACGAATGCTAGGGACCGAAGCCGGTAGGGATTTTAGAGGAAAAAAATCCCACCCTTGGATATATGTAGTTGTTATGATAAAGATAAATAGTTTACTAGAATGCTGTACAACAATGAAGGTTGCGAAATATATTATTCTAAGTTTTGTTGAGCATTTCAATAATCAAAATAATATTTTGATCCTACGACACATAATATATCTCCTTGCAATATTTTCTGACGGTATCCAGATATTTTCGGGAAAATGCTGGTAAAAATCTAAAGGTCTGAAAAATGCTATTGTCTTAGTAACATGTACATAATTACATTTCCAGGGAAACTATGGAAGTGCATCTTCTAACTATCACCGTACGAGACCATGCAATAAAACCTAAACGCAGCTACACCAGAGTTCTGGTGCGAGTCTATGATCATAATGATCATGCTCCCGAATTTAACTCCAAAATCATACAAGGGAAGGTGTATGAAACCTCTGCGGTGGGCACGTCCATTGTAAAAATATTGGCCAGTGACAAGGATAAAGGAGACAATGCTTTAATTAGTTACTCAATTACAAGTGGTAAGTGTGATAATGTAAATATGTAACACTTATGTAATTTAATTTAACAATATATGTAACACTTCAATCCATGAAAACTGAAACCGGTTCCAAAAATAAAATTTCACGGGAGGGGGGGTTTGCTAGCAAAATTCTGAAAACGAAGAGAACTGGAACCGGTTTCTCACTGAAAATAAAATTTCATGCGGGGGGGGGTTGCTAGCGATATTCTGAAAACGAAAAGAACTGCCACTTGAACCGGTTCCTCGTTTCTCGCCCACACTACAAAACACTTGTCACAGTGTGAACTGCCGCAAAATGAAGTACTTCTTTGTAGTCGAACTTCAATTAAAGTATTCGCACACTGAGAAATGTGTGAAATGTGAACTGCCGCAAAATGAAGTAGTTATTGATATATAGATATTGATAGTCACACAGATGCATTGCTTGCATACAGCATGCTTCAAACATGTTATTCAACTTCAGAAAAGAAAATTCCAATCCAAATTAATGGTATTGGAAAAAAGTTATTTTTTAATATACATAATTAAAAGAGCACACTGTAACTTTCATAATAACTGTTAAACTTTTTGAATACGCAAGTTCGATCAACGTATACATTTGTTGTTCTTTTCACTAAAAACAATAGGCAGACGTAAGCAAAGACAAAATACTGTTTCTCAGTGACGTTTCTCAATGACAGCACTGTCAGAATTGTATAAATATGCACCAATACACAAAATCCCTTAGAGTAACACTGAGCAAAATCCAAGTGTGTGTTGTTTAATTCTACTTTAATTGCGTAATCCATACATACATGTTTTATCAATTTCAGGAAACATTGGTAATATATTTTCAATAAATTCTGAAATGGGAGACATAACACTAGCTCATGAATTGGACCTCAACAGTGCATTTGAATACATGCTTCAAGTAAAAGCATCCAACCCTGGACCCAATTCTCTATCATCAAGTATTCCAGTTCATATTATGGTGACAATGGCTGATAACGCTAAACCAAGGTAACTACAAAATATTAAAAAGACAACGGTCAATTTACTCCCGGATAGAGTAGAGGATCCGGTCTTGGTTGTGACCATTGTCTTTTTATTTTCTGGCTTTTTCTGTTTCATATTTGTGTTTTAGACCATAAATGTTATTCAAATATATTCAAAATCATTAATCATTGATATTTGTATAAAAAATGTTTTTCAAAATAGATTTTTTCTCTTTTAAGATTTCTCAAACAAATTTATACTGCAGACATTTATGAAAATGAACCAATTGGAACATTGGTCACTCATATTGAAGCTAGAAGTACATCATCATTGCTGTTTGATATAGTCAATGGAAATACAAATGATGGATTCAATATCAACCCGTCTACTGGGGTTCTAACAACAAAGGGGATCTTGGACTATGAGGACTTGCAAATCTATAATCTTACTATTACAGCAACTAATATGGTAATATAACAGTTAATAGGCATGATACGTAATACCCTCACTTACTTTGAATTATACAAGGTGATGTTATGTTAATTTTGTTTCAGGGAGGTATATCATCAGAATCTTCTATACTAATACACATACTGGATAGAAATGATAATGCTCCTATTTTCCAAAACTACACATATTACGGAAGTATTTTGGAGTCGGCTCCGATAGGATCACTCATATTCTCCAATACAAGTAATCGTCTAGTGTTGACAAGCGAAGATAAAGACTCTGGGACTAATGGCATTATAACTTTTGATATAGTGGAAATATTTGCAAGCAAATACTTTCACATAGACTCTAGTACAGGAGCAATTAAAACTATGAAAATGCTGGATTATGAAACTAATAAGAAATTTATTTTCCATGTGCGTGCACACGATTTAGGTGTCCCAAAACTATTTTCAGAAACAGTGGCCAAAGTAAATATCACTGTAATAGATGTCAATGACTGTCCACCAAAATTTTCTCAACAAGATTATAATGTGTCATTATTACTTCCTACATACAAAAACGTAGCGCTAATAACCCTCACAGCTACTGATGCAGACACTCCGCAAGAATTTTTAAAATATGATATAATAGATGGAGACAAGAAAAACGTTTTTGCGGTAGATCAAATTAGTGGTACTGTTACAGTTGTCCATCCAGACAGAGTCAAGCAATTTCATAAAATTCATGTCCGGGTATCAGATGGAAAGCATTCTAGTATCTCCCAGATTTACATTGCTGTGGAAAATTCTGAAAGTTCTGGCCTAAGATTTCAACGACCAGCTTACGAAGGAAGCGTTATGGAAAATTCAACAAAAATCATGACCGTTACTGTCGTCAATGTTCTCGGGAGTGCTTTGAATGAACATGTAGAATTTCACATTCTGAATCCTACAGATATGTTTAGCGTTGGTTTGACTTCAGGAGCTATCCAAACCACAGGTGTCAAATTCGACCGAGAAACTAAAGATAACTTTGTATTGATAGTAGAAGCTAAAAGTTCGTTTGAGGTTGTGCAGACCCAACATACAACAACACGAGTAGTTCACGTTGTGGTCAATGTGACGGTGATGGATGTGAATGATAACTGTCCAATGTTTGTGAACCTACCATACTATGCAATAGTTTCTGTCGAAGATGAAAAAGGACACGTTATCGCTAAAGTTCATGCTATAGATCTTGACAGTTTAGAAAATGGAGAGGTTCGATATGAAATGAAGCGTGGGCATGGTGAATTATTCAAAGTTTGTCGGAAAACCGGAGAAATTTCTCTCAAACAGAATCTGGAAGGACATAATAAAGAATATCAACTTATAATTGGAGCGTATGATGGAGGTAATTATTTAACATTGACTTAATAAATCGGTTTTAATTTTGCCTGGGTTTCTTCTGTAAATATTTGATAACATTTTATATTTACTTAATACATTTTTCTTTTTCAAATAGATTTGTATGTTTTCAGGGGTCACACCTTGCTACAGTGAAACTACCGTCAATGTGAAAGTGGTGGATAGGTCGATGCCAGTCTTTGATAAACAGTTTTACTCTTTAGTTGTAAAAGAAAACATTGAGGTCTTTAGTCCTCTGGGTGAAGCATTGCTGGCTTCGTCACCACTTGGCAGAAAGTTGATCTATAGCATCGTTCAAGGAAATGAAAAGGAAAAATTTACCCTTGATTTCAATACTGGTAAGTAAAAAATTATGTAAAATCAACAATGAATTAAGTAATAGGTGGATTTCTTATAATGTTGTTTTAAAGTCTAACAACCTCAAGTTATTGACAAAAATGTAACAACTAAAATATTTGTGTTTTTTAAATTGCATCCAGCTCCGGATAGTAATAATGGACCATGTAAGTAAAGGGGTTTTTTCTGTATCTAATTTATTTCTTTCTTTATTGCACATCACTAAAGAATAGTGCTTCCTCATTATCCACAGTAAATAGCCATAATCAGTAATAATCTGTTTCCAGGTGTAATTTTTGCAACTGAGGAACTGGATTATGAAGACGAACAACTCCACCAACTGACGGTTCGTGCCACCGACAGTGTGACGGGAATATTTGCCGAAGTGACTGTGGCAATAGTGATAGATGATGTGAATGACTGTCCACCAGAGTTCTCAGCCGACAGCTACCATATTTCTGTTTCTGAGGCTTCTCCGTTTGGCACTCTTCTTTCGAAAATGGAGGCCTACGATAATGATACAGGTAAATATTTAAGATTTCACAGGATTACAGCCAAATGGTTTAAAAGTTCGCATTCAAGCATTGTGGGTTCAATCCTCTGCAAGATAAGTCCTCGGCACAGTGCAAGCAACAATATTACAAATTTCAATAAAGAAAGAACGTAATTATATAAACGTAACCGGTCACTCAAGAATTTCTGATATATGTATTTGTACATTCAATTGAAATGTCTGTTAAAAGGTTTATGGTTATTGCAAATCCGAAAAAAATAAATAATAATGTGTTAATGATATAAATGTAGGTATGTATTTAATAAATCGTTTCTATTTCTAGGTATAAATAAAGACATCACATACAGCATGTCAACTCCTGGGAACAACGCAAGCTTATATTTTCACGTAGATCCAACAGATGGTAGTATATACCTAAAGAAGTCTTTAGACCGGGAGACATATTCAACACATCATTTTTCCATTGTAGCAACGGACAAGGGACTGCCATCTCTATCCAGTACAGTCCACGTTTGGGTTTCAGGTAAATTGGTTTTGAAACATTTTTATCTCCCACTTTTATAATGTTGAAATTTGAACAGTGGGTATAATTCATAATATCCAATTTGTTTTTATTGCAGTACTAGACATGAATGATAATGCCCCATTCTTTGAACAATCTGTGTATGCCTGCGTGATATCACAGCATGCCACCCGAGGACAGTTTGTCACTCGAGTAGCTGCAAGCGACCCAGATGTGGTGGACCAGGGACGCTTGACATACTCAATCGTCGGAGGAAATGATCGTCAAACATTTTATGTTAATCATACTAATGGTCAGTAAAAAAATTCCATATCAATATATTTTTGTGCTACAACAGGAATACAAGCAAACCACTATAGCTTCGTTAACCCCTCCATCTCTTTCATAAACGACGCACAAACAGAAAGAGAGGTTAAAACGGAATTCTCAGAAGCAGGACCATGGAAACTGTGTCTAATCAATCCCGCTCAATAACAGAATGGTAGTAGTCGAACTTATACTACGTAACAGAAGTTGCTAAGATTTTATACTGTCTTATTTCTTAAAATTTATATTTTTCATCAGTTTATAAATGTTGTTAATTGTAGGTGACATCAGTCTAGTGAACATAGAAAAATTTGGAAATCATGGACTCGTCATTTTGAATGTATCAGTTTCGGATGGAGTGTACACTTCATTTTGCCGTGTCAAAATATCCTTGCATCCGGCCAACAAACATATCCCACAATTCATTCATGCACTGCAGGAGGCATCGGCTATGGAGAATAAACCACCTGGACTGCTCGTAGCAGTTGTAAGTACACTTTTTTCATATATAATATCTATCATAACCTACAGAATGATATAATGGCTAACTCAAACAAAGCACTAAATCACAAAATAAACTTTCACAAAGATCATATATAAAGCTGCCAATCGAAAGTTATTAATTTGATGTCCAAATATTTACATTTTGCCACCAAAAATAATATTCAAGCTACAAAAGTTGGGCGGCAAATTTAAAGATTACCAATCGATTCCCCAAAAAAATATATTGGTAATTTGTTATTTTACTATTTGACCAGTGGCGACTCGTAACTTTTAGTGTTGAGTGCTAAGATTGAAAAAAACGTCATGATTGGTGTTGTTGTAGCCGAAAACGATATTTTTTTTTGTATGAAGATTTTCAAGTTTTTTTTTTTTTTAAATAAAAATCATTTTCGGCTACAACAACATCAATAACGTCGTATTTTTCAATATCAGCACTCTAGCACACTAAAAATTCACGAGCTGCCTCTGTATTTGACCATCCAATATTCAAATATAAACACCGGTTCATAAGTTATTGTCACCTACTTAGCTCATGTTGTTTTTCTATTCACTAATTATTCATACCTACATATATATTGTTACAAGATATTTTAATATATGAATTTTATAACAAGAAGTCCGGAGTAAATATTAATTATATGTTATTTCAATTTTCCTTCATCAGGTCAAAGCAGAAGACTTGGATTTTGGAAAATACGGACTAATATTGTATTCAATCCCATCAAATTACATTCGGGAGACATTCGCCTTGAATAGTCAAACTGGTGAAATAACCACCTTGGTGAAATTGGACCGCGAAAAGAAGAGCGAATATGACATACCAATAATGGCCACAGACGGAGGGGGAAAGTCCACATTCACAACGGTCAAAGTAAAGGTTGAAGATGAAAATGACAACCCACCTATTTTCATTTACAATGAATACAAAAAAGCCATTTACTTAAACCAAAGCCTTTCAAAAACTGTTCTACAGGTAAATTATTATCAAATAAAAATAGATGTTAAACACAAGGTTATTTGATTAAAATAATTATTCTCACCTATTCTGCTCAGTATTAGCCTCAAATTGCACTTGTTCAATCATTTCCACAATACACAACTACACTTTTTTCTTATCCTGTTTCCATAGTTTTTTTTTCCCTCCATATCCATCTGTCAAAAAAAACTACTTGGCTTTTTTGAAATATTTTAGAAATGGAATAAATACATTCAAATATGAAGGAAAAACTTTTTTTTAAGTACCTACCTACTCCTAAATTTTTCACCTCATAAATGGAAAAAAACACAAATTGCATTTAGTTTTAATAAATATTATGCTTGTAATTTTAGGTGAAAGCAGCAGACCTGGATGATGGAAATAATGGAGAAATTACTTATTCATTTTACGATGCTGAAAATTCTGGCATAATCGAACTGTTTGAAAT
Source organism: Drusus annulatus (assembly GCA_022651775.1). Lineage (NCBI taxonomy): Eukaryota > Metazoa > Arthropoda > Insecta > Trichoptera > Limnephilidae > Drusus > Drusus annulatus. Next base: position 2,170,242 of record JAGWCC010000005.1, on the reverse strand, counting down.
CAACGCTGATACTGGGACTATTACTTTGATCAGTGCAATTTCAACTTGGGGTTAGTATAAACAACAAACTGATTTTTTTATCCACAAATACTTATTAATAAAATCATTTTTAAAATAAAAACTTTTTGATTATTATTCAATTTTCAGAGTCACAAGTATATCAATTTTGGGTTCGGGCTACGGATAGAGGTGTTCCATTTCAACAGTCTGATGTATCTGTGGAAGTTTACATTGTATCTCCCAATGATGAAATCCCAGTATTTGATATAATTCATGATAAATATTTTGTGGTGGAGAACTCCATTCAAGGTAAGCACAGAAATAGTAATTTTTATAAAATACCATAATCGAAATAATAGATCAGTTAGTTGGTTGAGTGGTCCAAGCATGAGGCTCTCACTCAGGTATCGCGGGTTCAATCCTATGCTCTAGCTAAGTCATGAATCATTGCAGTAGAAGGAATTCAAACATTGTCAGGTTATTCATAACCTGAGAATGTTTGTCATCCTAAAAAACTTTTGAATGACAACAATAAAAAAACAGAAAAATATATAAATTTTTACTTTTTACAGGAACAGTTATAACGCATTTGAAGATGACAACCGATATTCCTGTAGTATTTCGAGTGCTTCTGTCAAATTATGACTCTTCGTTATTTCATATCGACTCTACTGGTCAACTAATTATATCTGGTTCACTGGACAGAGAGAAAAGGGATTCCTATGCAATTGGAGTACTAGCTGAAACAACTAACACTCCAGCAATAATTTCATTCACAGAAATAATTTTAAATGTTATAGATGAAAATGACAATGCACCATTTTTTCACTCTTCTCCGCTGTATTTATTACTTGCAGAGAATGCAGAATTGGGAACGACAATAATAAGAGGTACGTAATTTCGAATATTTTATTTTTTTATTAGTTATCCTTAAAACAAATGTTTCAAGTAATAAGGCTGATGCTGATTATTTCAACAGTACAAGCGGAAGACCAAGATTTTGGATCAAATGGAGAAATCAGATATGCACTTGGCGCAGACACGGGGGTTGTTGGAAATGTATTTGCAATAGATCCCTTTACGGGCTGGATTTCTACCCTTACTGAACTTGACAGGGAAACACAACCAATGTACAAGTTTCAGGTCATAGCTATGGATAATGGCCACCAAAAACATGTTACTAGGATGACAGTGATTGTTCGGTTAAAAGATTATAATGACTGTCCGCCGATTTTCACTAAACAAATATATCTCGCATCAGTAAAAGAAGATGCAAAACCAGGTAAATAAAAATTTATGAATTGAGAGTTTTTTTATTTTTTTTTTATGATAGGTTTAGTAATAGGTTCAGATTTTTCTAAAATCGTTATTTTTGTATATTTTTAGGAACTATAGTAATGACGCTGGAAATAACTGATGATGATCTTGACATAAGTCCCATTGAATTTTACATAGTTTCTGGAGATCCACAGTGCCAATTTCATATCAGAGCCAGTGGAGAATTGTACGTTACTAAGGGGCTAGATAGAGAGTTCGTTGCAAACTATGCTCTTAAAATAATAGCTACGGATGGCACACATACAGCTACGACAACAGTGTCTATCCAAGTTTTAGATGTGAATGATAATCCACCATATTGCATAAGACACCGTTATTATGAAAAAGTAACTGAGAATGCTGCTGTCGGAACAAGTATTCTAACAGTCTTGGCAAGTGATGCAGATGAGGAACAAAATTCCAAGCTGAGATATTTTCTCTCTGGTTTCAAGTCTGAACATTTCGCTATAGAGAAAAATACGGGGGAAATAAAAACGGCCACTTTACTAGATAGAGAAAAGACTTGGAAGTACAATCTTGTGGCACATGTTCAAGATAAAGAGAAAACATCCTGGGAATGTACTTGCGAAATAAACATCCACCTGTCAGATGTGAATGATAATGCTCCTCAATTCTCCATTAGCCAATACAGTGTCACACTCCCTGAGGACGTTGAAGTTGGTACTCTTGTCATGAAGGTACACGCTGTAGATAAAGATCAAGGCATCAACCGAATCGTGAGATATACGCTGATTGACAATTTACAAGGCCAATTTGCAATAACTCCTAACAGTGGAATTATTACAGTATTAGCGCCACTAGACAGAGAAACCAAAAGCGTATTTAATTTAGAAGTTCGTGCCGCAGATCGCGGTTCTCCTTCCTTATGGAGTCAAGCCATGATCCACCTGACAGTATCTGACGTGAATGATAACCCTCCAGAGTTTGGCACAAAAACTTACTTCACCGTTGTGCCAGAAATAGATCCAATCGGTACGGAAATCATAAGAGTACTGGCTACATCAAAAGATTCTGGAATAAATGCTGATATATTTTATTCAATTATTAGTGGAAATGAACATAAAAAGTTTTTATATTGATGCTAAAACGGGTATCATCGCCATATCTGATACATTGGACTACGAGAAAACAAAGGAATATCTTCTAACAATTCAAGCTATGGATAGAGGTACTCCACCGCTCAGCAATGTTGCAACTGTAAATGTTACTGTAATCGATAGCAATGACAATGCCCCTATCTTTAGACAAAATGCTTACACAGTTCAAGTTAGAGAAGATGTAGAAGTATCATCTAATATTTTACAGGTGATAGCCAATGACCTGGATAGTGGGTCCAATGGAAACGTGTTTTACTCAATAGAAAAGGGAGATTCGGCGAGAAAGTTTTCTGTAAACCCTATCACTGGACAAGTTTCTATTGTCTCCCTCGTTAGATAGGGAAGCTCATACAATGTATGTGCTGGAAGTTTTAGCTCGAGACAAAGGAATTCCAATTTTATCCAGTTCAGTCACTGTAACCATTGAAGTCACCGATGCCAATGATAACCCACCCTTATTTTCACTATTCAACTACACAGCTATCATACAAGAAGACAAACCTATTAGCTTCCTGGTTATAGAATTTATGATCAATGACAAAGATATCCATCCAAATGCTGAACCCTACATTTTCGACATACGATCTGGTAATGAAGATTCAGCATTTAATTTAGAACAAGATGGATTACTGAAAACTGCAATCAAATTTAATCACCAAAAGAAAAAAGCAGGTATGTTTTACAGATCAGAGTGTTTGACAATGGCTCTCCCCCTCTCTATTCGGATACTTGGGTGGATGTGCGAATCATAGAAGAGTCCCAACATCCACCAGTTGTGACTCCCCTGGAAATCAATATGAATTCGGTCATGGATGAATATGCTGGGGGAGAAATTGGAAAAGTTATTGCCTTCGATCAAGATACATACGACAAACTCACATACAATTTAATCCCCGTCAGTGAATTTGGCAATAGTACCCCGGATCTGTTTAGAATAAATGAAAGTGATGGAAAATTATTTGCTTTGCCACAGTTAGACATTGGTGAATATTTTTTGAATGTCAGTGTGTCTGATGGAAAATTTACTACATTTTCAACAGTGAAATTGTTCATGGAACTTATAAGTGATGAAATGTTGAGGAACTCTGTTGTTATAAGATTTCGCGAAGTGACTCCTAAACTATTTTTGATGAACCATCGGAAAGGTTTCATACGGGCAGTGAGAAATGCAATAAACTGCCATCTGAAAGACATTGTCATTATTAGTATCCAACCATCTTCTGATGATGTGAATTTAGTTCATAGACCTAAACGTTCTGCGTCTTTTTGGAATTCAAAGTTTGATATTGACTCATCAAATAGAACAAAGCGTGGTATATCTCATGATTTGGATGTTTTATTTTCTGTTAAAAAATTAACAGCCCAAGGCAACATTGGATACTATAAATCGGAAACAATTAGAAAATTCCTTAATGTAAACTTGGAAGAGCTAGAGGAATCAAGCAAATTGGTTGTTGAAGAAATGATTCGTGTTAAGTGCAATGCGCACTATTGCGCTTACGGAGAATGCCAGGAAAAACTGATTCTAGACAGAAATAATATTGTCCACATACACACAAACACAATCAGCTTAGTTAGTCCGTTCCATGAACATAAAACAGAGTGTAAGTGTCAAGATGGATATGGAGGAGAGAGATGTGAAACTATAGTAAATGAATGTGCTCGTAAGCCATGTCCAGAAAATGAAAAATGCTTCCCCGATAAAAGTATTCAAGGCTACAGCTGTAGATGCGTGGACAGAATGGAAGAGGGTAGATGCCATCTAGAAATGTCCAAATGTTACAATGGCAACTGTTTAAAACCCGCAAATCCTGTTTCCTTTGGTGGAAAAAGTTACGCACAGTACAGAATTGGAAAAGAGACACTGAACGGAAAGAGATTCTTTGAAGATTTATTCATTTTATCGCTCAAGTTGAAAACAGTGAGCCTCTCCGGAAACCTTCTCTATGCTGCTGGTAAAATAGACTACAACATTCTAGAGGTAAATCTTTCAAGTGTATTATACTTATACTTAGACCACAAAAAAAATATTTCTTTATTATTCAAATGTAGCGTTGATAATACTTTTATTGTCTTTTCCAGATCGTGAATGGCATAATCCAATACCGTTTAGAGTTGGGGTCAGGAGAGGGTATCATCAGGGTGAGTTCTGTCAAAGTGTCAGATGGCCGATGGCACGAGGTGAGACTGGAGAGAGATGGTAGCAGCGCCCGACTGACAGTTGACGGGAAACATATGGCCCATGGATCGGCCCCCGGAATGAATGGAATACTCAATCTATTCACGGATGATCTGTTCTTTGGCGCAGAAGTTAGAGAACATCCGGCCATTCTAGGTTTGTATTTTCTTCCAATTCTATAAGTTACGAGTTAAATAATTATGCCTTTTTCATCATTGAGTAAGAACTTCAAAGTAAAACTATTGTTATTTTTTTTCCTAATATGGCAATATATAGTCTGTTCTTACTTGTTGGTGAGTTTTAAAATATTCACACAGATGTTCTGATAATGAATGTGTTGAAAAATCAGCTTCGGAAAAGATACCAAGTCAAAAAATAGAGGTCTTGTGTTGTTTTGAAAAAATTATTGATTTATTTATATAAATACTAAAATTTGTCAAATGAGCTAGAAATTAGAACCACATCGCTATATTAGAAAAAAATCTATGAAGTAAATTTTTGTCTAATTAATAATGATGAATTTCAAGGTTTGGAAGACATTCAACGAGGGTTTTCGGGCTGCCTTGGAGACATCAGAGTGTCAAATGAGATGATTCCCTTACACAATGGTGGATCGGGGGGGTCTCTTTTACTCAAACGGCTAGCAAATGTGGAATTCAGCTGTCCAACCAATCTAGATCACCCAGGAGCCTGTGGAAACTTGCCTTGCTTAAATGGTAACTAGAGTGTTACCACCGAGAGATTACCTGCAATTTCACCACAGGCAATCTCTCGATAGCCGGAGTTCATCATAATTTCATTTTCAAATAAAATTTCCTCACTATCAAAACAACAATCTTGCAATAAAAATATCCATCAATTTTTGCAGTGAGAGTTTCTTTCCATTGAATTGCTATAGTTAACGACTATTTGATTATTTTTATTACAACTAAACACAGAATTGCTCTTATTACTGAAAGAGTTTCGAGACTGATAAAAGTATTGAATGTTATAACTTTGTTTATATAAACTTTTTTTTCGTATTAAACATAATAATTTAACTTTTTGATTTGATTATTAGGTGGAACATGTAAAAATCTGATAAAGGATATTGAAGAAGAAAAGCCAGAATATGAATGCCAATGCCATGAACGCTTTACCGGTCTCCATTGTGAATTGGATACAGATCCTTGCGCTTCTCAACCATGCCTCTACGGAGGAATCTGTTCGCCATTATCAGAAGGTATGTTATTCAAACTTTAAAATACATTAATATGGAGTCAAATACAAGACCAACTTAACTTGTCCATGAAAATAATTGTTTGTGTGGATGGTAAATAGTAATCCGCTCATCAATGTGATCTAAAACCGCTATGTTGATAACAATACAGAAAACTAGAACTACAGTAATCCAAAACAAAATATTCAAATAATGAATAGTGACATCTGTTTCCAATTGTTAGTTCAAGTTTCCTTCACTAGGGAGCACTAGCGAAAAAACTCACTCCTCAAATAAGATTATTGTTGGGGAGGCAACTCACTTATTTTGTTTCCTAAAGTTCTTACTCCGAAAATTATGATCTTTTATTTCAGGCCGATTTGAGTGTTCTTGTAATAAGAATTTGTTTGGGCGACGTTGTGAGATTGGTCGCTGGTGCGCTGGCGGGGGGTCCTGTCTTCACGGAGGACTATGCGAAGAAGGGGACGCGGGCCCCACGTGTCGCTGCCACGGGTATCATGGACACCTATGTGAGGTAAGAACTCTGACTAACTAACCAACATGCCATTTCTCCACAAAAATAGGCAGAGGGGAGAAACCGCCACACAACTCAGTCTTGGCACACATCATTCATACTATACTCCTCTGTTATATTGACTCTTGACCAGGCGCGGTTATGCCCACTTTCACCTTATCATATTCCTACATAACATTTTTCATTATTAAAATTAAACCAACCTGACTTCCCGCGCCAGACTATATAGACAGACTATATATACAGATGTCTTATATATATTTGTCTTACTGAAACCTTAATCGTTAAATCTTTCAAACTGAACCAGGACCCCAGTACAGCTAACATGTGAAATCTTAAGTGTTTCGATGCCGGGCCTATAAATATAATGTGTGCCCCACAGGCCGCATGTTTTTGAATGGAAAAAATAATAAATGATAGCTTAAATAAAAATGTATAAATTGTTTTTACTTACATAATAATGGATGGCGAAATGTTTTTTCCCTGTTTTTAGTTGTCAACTCTCGAATTTTTCTTAAAGTGTTATGGTTGCCACCAGGCGTGGCAAGTACTAAGGTTTACTTGTGCACGGAACTTTTATTGGATGCTCAAAGAACTACCAGATATTGAATGCACCAGTCGCACCTGATTGCCACAATACAAAATATTATATTTTGGAATTATTTGGAAAAAACGTGTGGGTGCCGACTTTTTATCAGGCCATGTATGTGCAATCACTTCCATTCAAACTGTTCAAGCTGGCAGCCCTAGAGCTATAGATGCGACAAGTTTGGAAAAAATTGTATTTTTTGTAAAATTTACGCATGATTATGGGGTTTTATATTTTTTTAAGCCACTCAATAATAGACGTCTCTAGCATATCTACCAAATATCTAGTTAGAATCGTATTGGAATATGATGTAAAAAAAAACATTTATGCACCGGTGCTCGCGCGGATTTGGTGGTGTGTATGAATCTTGTGCAACGGTGATCGCACAGCGTCTAAGCAGTTAATAAATCTGCCGTTGTTAATAATACTATTCTCTTAGTAATATTATTGACCTCAACTTCAAAAATACTGTGTTCAGATGTATCTAATGAGGTAAAAACTGTATTTATTTTAATTTACAGTTTGATGTGGATGAATGCAAAGGGGATCCTTGCTTGAATGGAGCCACATGCATTAATGAGCCCGGAAGTTTCAGATGTGTCTGTCCACCTGATAAGACTGGTAAGAATATCTTTAAAAAAATATATCCATCGTAGACGAGGAAATAAATGTTTAATCGATAAAAGAAGAAAAAATCCCTAAAATTTGTTTGTTTTTTTAGGTATGCACTGTGGGAATCCCCTGCACTCGGATGCTGTAACATCTGGAGTTTACGATCTCATTAGTAAAGATAGAATCCTCTGGCTGTTGGGGGCCATTGGAGGCACTCTGATTTTGGTCATGATGTGTGGAGTCATCATTGGATGCCAGAAGAGACAGTGTCAAATGCCGCCTGATGCCAAACCTCGGGTGCTCAATTCTAATTTGAAGCAACAACAAGAAATGCAGATTATAAAGGTATTTATATTATTATATTTGAACCATAATATTCAGAAAGGCTATCATTTAGGCAGTATATTGACTGACGGAGTTTGGTTTTTTTGTGCATTGCACTGCTCCATTTAGCAAAGCTCCATGTGGTTGGAGGATCGAAGAATGTAAATTTATAGGAAGTGCATATTTTGGTATTTTTAGTACATGTAATCTGATGTCTATTTATGACTTTTAATATATAAAATATCTCATTTCTGTTGTTGTTTTTCACAGCCAAGGGGGTCAAAACTATCTAATTTAGAAGTTCAGTGCAGCGTTATGGGAAATGTTGTTGGAGAAAGACCAGTTTCTTATACACCTGTCAGCACGTCACATGATCCACAAGTGATACTCAACAACATGGACATACTCCGCAACTATGGATCAGCGGGTAACTAAACTCTGTTAAAAAACATAATTTCCTTTGTGAGTACATACGTGCGAGTGTAAACTTTTCAAAATTGGAACTGACGGATGTGTTTAGAAGATTATTGTTTGTATTGTGATATTGGTAAAACTAAACTAACATTATTTATTATTTTAGGGGATGATTTAGAGAACATCCCACCCGACTATCGCAGAAACCTGAACCGGGACCCCAGTACAGCTAACAGCTCCTCCTGTGGGGAGATGGACACTCTACATAAGCCTAGCTGGTCAGACCAGATGCACATTCAGACTTTTCAAGATAATAGGATTAATAATGGTGAGAATCTGCTAAAATATGTAATAAGACTCGATGTGCAATCAGCCATAAGCCACATTCTTGTCAATGAGTCTCTTGAATGATGTTTTTTTTCGGTTGGGAGTATTATTTTTAATTTTATATAAATACATATTATAATAGGCATTCAGTTTTTTTTTTCACCTTTTTAACAGTGTTTTCAATATGTGCGTTATATCATTATACATGCTACATAATTGCATACTTTGTGAATGTGTTTATTATTTGAAGAACTATTTTTTTTGTTAAATATTTATCGAAATTAATTACGAAAAAAGTGAATGCAGAGAGAAATTAAATTATTATAACACACAAAGGTAGCATAATGCCTCCGGTTTTTTTTGTTATCAAAATGCACCATTATAACTAACTAACTAACTAACTAACTAACCATCACGCCGTTTCCCCGCAAGGGTAGGCAGAGAGGACGGACCGCCATACAACTCTGTCTTGGCACACACTTCTTGCTTCATTTACATTCATACATCGTCTCATACATACTCTTCTGTTATTCTGACTCTTCACACGACCCGATTCAAGTATTTGATTCACTTGATCGTGCCATGTCTTTCTCGGGCGTCCTCGACTTCTTCTTCCATTCACTTTCGCATCATATATTCTTTTCACACTCCTTTCTTCGTTCATTCGCTCTACATGCCCAAACCATCTAAGCGTCCCTTTCTTAATCCTATCCATTACGCTCACATCAGCCTTGCATTCTTTCCGGATATCCACATTTGTAATACGGTCATACATGGTTTTTTGTCACATCCGTCTCAAAGATCTCATTTCCACAGCATTCAGTCTACTTTCATCCTTCCTCTGCCAGTTCCATGCCTCACTGCCATACATCAGGGGTTGGTATAAGCACTCCATTGTGGACTGCTAGCTTCGCTTCTTTGGACAATTTCTTATTTGCCCCAACAGCGTTCAGTCCTCCATTAATGGAGTTTCCTGCATTCACCCCTTCTTTCAATATCCTTATCAGCCTTTCCGTCTCTTGTAAACATACTTCCTAAATACACGAACTCATCCACTTGCTCCAAGTATTCATCATTCACAACTATATTGCACGCTGTTCTCGTACTCTCTCTTTCAAACACCATCACTTTGGACTTACTTACATTCATCATCAACTCATTTTGCATACATACTTGGTTCATCCTAGACACGAGAAACTGTAGATCTTCCATATTGTCAGCAATTAGCACCGCATCATCCGCATACAATAGGCAACATACTTTCACACTGTTCATTTTCGCGCCCAAGCCCACACCTTTCAATTCTTGCATACAATTATCCATGTACAAATTGAACAACCACGGTGACATTACACAGCCTTGTTTTACACCTTTTGTGATGTTAAACCACTTCGTAAAATCACCGTTCACTCTAACACATGCAACGCTTCCCTCGTACAAGGACGCGATTGCCTGTAAAATTGCAGAATCTAACAACTGTGTCACAAGACAGGTTGTGTTAGTTTTTAACATTTCCTAGCAATATTAAAGGTGACAAAAATTGATTAAACATTGATTGATTTTCTATGGGGGTTTAGTGGGATATGTTTTATTGACACGTTGCAACTTGTAATAACAGTTTTTTTTTCAGATTTGACACGTAGACTGAATAAAGATGACAATATAATAAGTCCACCAAAAGGTATATTAATTATTTAACCTACTACGATAATATAAAAAACTTTTTAATGACAAAGACATATTGTGTATGTGTACTGATTGTGTGTTAAATTTGTATTTTTAGGATATCACTGGGATTGTTCTGATTGGTGTACTAACGTTGGAGTGGGCGTTCCATTATCCAACATTGTAGAGGTCCCGGGTAGCGAAGTGCCGGATTCATCCAGTTATCACAGTAACGACAGTACAGAATACTCACAGAACACGCCTGTTCCGAGTGGTAAATCTGAGATTCTGCCACCACCTCCAAATGTCATACCATTTGATGAACCCAAGTCTGGCAGCTCTTACCCTGATGAGAAAGAGATGACTGATGATGGTTATGATGTAAATAGAGGTAAGTTTCTGAACTAATCATGTTTTTCTTTGTTTATATTCAACAAACTACGTACAAAGAAACACTTTTTGTTTTTATATGTACTGAGCTATCTAACAATTAGTTATAGAATGATAACTTTATAAATTAATTATGTCTTATTATGTATTCAATCAAATAATACATGCGCCACCCTATCAAAGGCACAGCCATTTTGTTGGATTAGTTTTGTCACATTTCTGCTGTCTATGGTGACTATCGAGTTGTGTGAATGCATGTTTTGTGAATAGGGTGTTTAGATTTCAACTACCATAAACGATTTCAATTTTTTCCTATTTAGCTCTTCATTCTTGTCGTTTAGAAAGTATTTTTAGTCTTAAATAAAATCATAATATTTAATTATAACTTTTTTCAGGTGGAAATTATTTACTTCACCCAAACACCTACTTGCCCTGCTTCACATACAGTTCCACAGACGGAGAAGTGGAAGTAGAACAGAACGATATAGAGGAGGAAGCTGGAGTAGAACCTTACGGATTTCCTTCTACTCGCAGGCGCCAAAACTACAACGACAGTGAGATTGGCTCCGTCATCACTATGCTAGGTTTGTATTTGATATTTTATTGAAATAAAAAGCACCATAGGACTTACATATCGTATTGCATACATATATAAATTCTTAGAATCTTCCTTAAATAATACTGACTAATTATCATAGCATCTATTCTAGTAGTTATGGTGTCGACTTTTAATACCAAGATCCAGGTTTAATTAATTTCAAAGTATGTACTTACTACTAAATAAAATGTATATTGACAGTTGAGAAAATACATTATGAATCTCACCCATACCAGTTGACAAGTTGCAAATGTCATTCTTTACTGCGGTTGTTATTTATAACTAGGATAACCTTATATCCGTAGCCCATCATGATATAGTCAGTTAAGATTGTGCTATTCAACGTTTAAAAGTGATGTGTTTTTCTTTTATTTCAGAAGAACATAACTCCCTTCTCGGCAAAGGCTCTACGAGTGATGTTTCAGTAAATGTTTGTGAAATTGAGGACTCCGATAATGACTATGAGAAAACCAATGTAAAGAAAGTAAAATGGAAAGACAACTCACCCCAGCACTCACAAGTGTGACGAAGGATGTCCGCCTCTTTCATTGCAGAGGCTTCTGAAAATTTCACACACAAGTGTATTAGGAAATATTATATCAGATATGGCTGAACATATTGTCTAGAAAAGGCAGATATTATGACAGAATGGACAAAGAGTGGAAGTATCAAACAAATTATTCTAAAAAGCATTCCATTAATACCAAATCATCTATGACCTGCTCATCTATCCAGTTAATAAATATGTTATATAAAATAAGATAAAAAATATCTTTCGTTAATAATATTAATCTGTGAAGAGAATCAATGAGATTGAAAATCGCAGTGAAAATTTGAGAATTCATCATAAATGCCTTTCTCTTTCCAATGGTTAAAATAATTTTATATACTGATAATCTCTTCTCTGCATAAAATAGAAAAGTGAAGAAACTTACTAGAGTGGATGATAATAGTTAAACAGATACGCTTTCCATTGTGTAAATAATCTATTTAAGAATATTGATAAAGATACTTTTAATATTTTAACTCGGACAACTCTCAATGTCCGGTAAAATGGTGCTCAAAATCATAGTGTCATATCAAACATCATAATCGTATTAAAAAAACATTTTCATATTGTGATATTATTTTTAAATATTCTTTTAAGTGACTCTTATAAAGAAATACCCGTGGCGGATGGAAGTATTTCCTTTTACACTCATAAAGAATTATTTCTTTTCCCCCCTATATTTAACAAACCTTCTGACTGCACTGCAACTATGTAAATTGTTATCTACATAATATAATATTTTGTAAAAAATGTATGATAATAAAAATAATATTTCTGACACAAGTGTTTTCATATCTTTGAGAGAAGAATAGTTTTAACTAGTGAAGAGTAAGATACTAGCAAACTATTTTAATTTATTTATTTTTTAATTAAACGTTTTCGAGAACTCTAATTGAATGAGATAAAACATTAAAAGAATCTATGCTCTAGGACATTGTTCCGCAAGGCGTGTGCCGCGGCACACTGGTGTTCCGTGGTCATCAGTTGGTGTGCCGCAGAAAGACAAAATTGAAAGCTTTCGCGCTAAGTTAATGTTATGGATCAGCCACGCTGTCAATGGTAGTAATGAAATGTTTCCAAATGTCATGGCTACCGATTCAGAAAAAAAAGTGCAGGCTTTGATAGACATTAAAACTAAAATTTTCCGAAATAGAGCTAGCACATTTTTGGCTGCATATAAAAAATGAGTATCCACTGCTTTCAAAGTGTGCTGTTGAAATTCTATTACCTTTTGCCACAACCTACTTATGCGAATTGAGATTTTCAACTCTCACTACTATTAAATCGAAAAAAAGAGAACGCCTGAGGACGATCAATGAGATCAAAGAGCAACAGAGATGGAATAGCATATACATAAAAATAAATGAAGCGATGACAAAAATAAGGCAAAATAAACATAAGAGAGAACATTCAAGCCATGGTCTAGTCAAAGTTTTGGTAGAGTCGTAAAGAATGACAAAAATCATTTAGACTGCTACCAAAAATTTCAAGACCATGGCTTGAGTTAACAAGTCTTGACATTCTGGACATTGGAGAATTATACCCATAATTAGTATTGTGATGATTGGGGAACAGCAATTCATTGTTTCTGAGTCTACGGCAAGGAATTTCGAACTGGATAAATTGCAACAGAGAATGTGAGTCAATAAAATAATTAATAATTTTGTAAATGAAAATTAAATCAAAGTCTTTCCTTTTCTTTTCTAATGAAGACATTTTCAATAATTGTTCAATTTCATCATATGAATAATCGTCTCTTTCTCGCCCTAATCTCCATGCAATACAGTAATAAATAAATATTAAATAAACATTGCTTTTTTCTTTGGTGTACCTCTAAAATTTCTTGATTTGATAAGTGTACCTTGAACACAAAAAGTTTGCGGAACACTGCTCTAGGACACTCTACGTACTCCGTATGGGTGTTGTACTATTTATGTTTGACAATGTCTGTCTTTCTTTACTCATCTTAATGAAAGATTTATAAAGTTCAATGTCGATAAACAACTTCGTTGCTTCATCCTTTTTGACAGAAATACACTCATCCTAATATATTAGTACAGTCACAATTGATTTCATACACTCCATTTTGCCCTTTTGACTGCTGAATTTGAATTATTTATTTGCAAGTTGGTAGGTAATGGTTGATATCTGAAATGAGTGTCACTGCGGTTCCAGTTACGGTTTAGACCGATGAGGAACCGGTTATTTATCCAGTTATTTTTGGAACCGGTTCCTGGTGCCATAAAAGTTCAACGGATAAGATTTTCATATTAAGAATTCATTATATATTTTATTTATTAAATTATTAGGGAAGGATTCTTCCGATATTTTTATTTCATTTTCTAGCGATATTCTGGGAACAAAAAGCACTGGAACTGTAAAACCGATTTCTCGCTTATCGCCAAATACTGGTTTTCGATGGATTTTTAGTAAAAAAGAACTGTACTGACTGTCTGGACGAACGAAACTATTAATGATTCTCATAAATCATTGTTACGGCTATGTGCTAGCAGTTGCTTGAACACTAAATGATGACAGCAGACTTTACAAATTCTTGAATAATATTGTCACATTTCATCGCTGGTATGCCTTCGCTGAACCCTTCAATATTTATTTCGGGATGACTTGGCAAATTGTAAAGGCACAAATAAAATTTGTGTCAAACTCGCATCTTTTTTTATATATTTCATTGTTTCTAAAGGAAAATAATCAAAAATGATCAATAAATCAAAAAATATACAAGTTATTTACGATTTTTCGGGTCTATTACGAATTTCCCAGTAAAATTACAACACTAAATATGTCAATACAGAAACACGTGAAAAATTTGTATGAAAGATAATGATTTACGTATTTCATTAAAATTCCTCAAATAAACATTGTAGTTATACAAAATATTAGATAATTACCTCAATATTTTATAGATTAACCCCGATTTTAGCGCAAACACCCAGCAAAGAACTGATTGTCATAAAATCCCCTTTCGAATTTTGAATGACAAAATAATGACAATAGAAATGGAAGGGCTTCTGTGATTGAAAGAGAAAGAATACTTTAGATGACGGCCGTGAGATGGCGGTATTGTGCGTCTTTCGCAATATTTTCTTCTTTGTGCACTATTTATAAAAAAATATAACACATTTAGTTTTATTTTTTATTATTTTAGGTCCACTTAATTATATTTCTACATTTGATTGCCAAATTGTAGTTTGTTTTCCTTGCAAGTAGTTCTTTGATGCACAATCAACCTGTTATAATTTTTCTCTTCCTCATAACTACCTACTTTTGATTTGTAATGTTTTTTAATTGAATGAAAATATACAATTTTGTCACTTTATTTTTCAATTTCTTTTATAGGTTTTTTGATTTTTTTCTTCTTTTGGAAATATATCACAACATGCTCTTAGTAAAGAAAGACATAGAATTCTTATCCGATTTTTACTTTTATCTATGAAAAAAACCACGAATAAGACGTAAACGTAGTGTAAAAAATATAGGTACCATATATATTTTTTTTATGTGAATACCGCACAAAAATCCCAATTGCCCAGAGTCAGTGGGACTTCCCCAGTTTGGATATGTCGTGAGGCTGAATGGAGTGGGGGTAGTAAGAAGATGGGGAAGGTTCACAAGTACCTGGCTATTCAGATATGGTTACCAACACAGCTAAAGCCATTTCAAGCAACATTTCGATTCTTAATGGTGGTCTTTCAACAGGGCGATACTGAGAGTATCTGCCACTAAATATTTTATTTGCATAATATTTTATATCAATTAAATGTGAAATACCACAAATTATTTCAACAAAATTTATTTGCGCACCACAAAACAATTACAGATAAAGGATTCATTCTTTCAAATAAAACGTGTTACCGAAAAATCGACCTATCATAAGTATTTCCTTAGCTTTCACTTGTGATTGCTGGGCAATTAAAACACTTTCTCATGACACGAGGCATCTTAAGGCTTAATTGGGTAGTTATATTAATAATGGTAGTTATATTATTAAGTTAAGGCATAAGTCCTCCCTCGATGACTGACAGTTTTATACTAACTGCGTATAGGGCTGGTCCGGTGCAGGCGCAAATCGGAGCAGTCAGCTTCAGGTGGCGGATTTTCAAGGGGCTAATAGTACCTAATTACAGTGTTTTTTTACACGCATCTGTATATTATAATATCATATTAAAAAATCCATATTATTAATGGACGCCAATCGAACACGCAACTTCCTGACCCAACGGCGCAAAATAAAAATTCGCATCTCTCGTTTCATACTTGATACGAGTTGGTACTCATATAAATTTGGTACCTAAATGGAAACGTTTTATTTTCACGTTGTGTAATGATATAAATGTTAAGTTAGGATATAGAAAATTATTTTTGAAAATTTTGCTTGTGCCAGGCGCCGTTTGGGTCAGGGTTGGGCCTGATTGCGTAACAGCAAGCAGTGATGGTACTGTAGTTTTTAACCCCCATTTATTAAGTGCTACTACAACTTGTCTTAACCTCTGGAATGCCGGATTCCCGCAAGGTACAATTTCCGTTGAACCTGCTGACTGTAATTTCATAATAACTCACTTGTGTTTTACAAATTGATGTTGATGTTAAGAATTGTGAATATTTTTTTTGCCATTTTATTTTATTTTCGTATGGTTGAATAAATTTCCTTCCAAAGAAAAATAAAGTTTCATAGTTTTCCTGTAAATAAAAACAGTAATATCACTTTGAAAATCGATTTTTTTCTGCCGTACTGGCGTAAGCAAACTTCAAATATTTATTATTTGACTTGTACTGAACTTGACACAATGCAAAATATCCCTATGGATTGATTATTTTGTTGACGTGCGTTAACAGTTCATTTAAATAGGTGAACAACAGGTTTTAAAGGATAAAACTCCTGAAAAGGCAATAATTAATGCCCGGTGACTATTGGCAACTCTGGCACACTAGAGGTTATAAGCGTTTATTGAAGAAAATATTACACTAAATAAATAGTGGGGAGCATTCACCTTGTAATAACTATCCCAATTTGGTTACACACACTTCTTATTCCCTTCTACCCGTAACAAACAGTGTTGTACTCCACCGTGGATATTAGCTGCTGTAAACAGCGAAGTAGTGCTGCAATCGGACCATTCTGAAATATTATTTCACCACTAAGTCATGTATGTACAATCACGGTATGAAGATAGGTAAAGCGATGATATTATCATAAAGACATGAAAAGAAAGGCAAGTACATATTTCAAATTATTTCATTTATTTTATGTAACCTAATACATATAATTATCTTACAATAATTTATAGACAAGTAAACATGTATAAAAAAGTGATTACAAAATTATTTACGAATATCAATTAAAAAACTATGCAGTCTGCGCCTACTAAAAACAAAGGATAGTTTAATTGAATAAAATAATAATTTAATATACACACAGGAATATTGACCCTTAAAATATGAACGTCCGTTGAAGTCAGAAAGCATAAATCAACAAAGGATCACTTAATCAAAATGAATCACGTAGAATCGTAGTATTTGATATGACACTATAATTCTGAGCACCATATTTCAGGACATTGCGATATTCAAATATCCTGTCTCATCTTAAAACAACGCTTAGAGTTACTCTCATTCGTACAATGATGTTGTAACAAAGTCGCTTTACATTTCTATACAATTATTGGTCGAGAGGCTCCTTGGCCTGACTTCTGGAATTAGGAAAAATATTTTATATGAAGCCCAGTAATACTTTCAGGTCAACATAAATACATATATCCAGACAAAAATACAGTTTGAGAAGTCATTTTTAACACAAAATACTAGAATAGGTTCAAGTTCTATTTACAAAAAATTATAATGGGCGAATCAACCCAATCCTCGAACGTCGTCAAGTAAACCAAATATTGTGACCTGAAAGATTCAGTTGTTACGTCCTCCATAACACTGATGATATTTATAACCACTAATACCACATAAACATTTTAAGGCAACTGGCACTGCTGACAATCTACAGTTTTGACACATTTCAGATCAGTTTATTTAGCACAATATTGGAACACGGTTCACACAACCTGCCTTGACATTTGACCTTCTGAGGCCCCTTTCAGAAGAGAGGCTAATGTCCTGTGTCACACAGAGGTGTGTTGCACTCCATTATTACTTGTCCATTTATCACTGTCTCTGCCGGACTCAAACTCACTCTCGGATTCTTCTATTTCGCAGACATTCACAGAAAGGTTACTTACAGACCCTCCGAGAAGTGAATTCCTTTCCTCTGAAAAAATACAAACAAAACCATTAATGTTAATAATAAACAATTCAAATAAAATGGGAAAAGCCAATAAAATGACAGACTAATTATGACAAGACAATTTATTACACTAAGAAAACTGATAACATAACTGATAGTGAAGGTCTGGGATTTTTACTGTGGTGTGTATTTATTTTGAACTGAGTGTAGGAAGTTCAAACATTTATTTGATGTAGTTCTACGTTATACAACCGTTTGTGAAATGTTCTTGGTGGTGGTTTACAAAAGTTATACTTGTATGAATTTCGGCTACCTTTAATCATTCTAGAAGTTGACATTTCAATCGGAAGACTATCAAAATCATGCAAAATGTAGTTATTTCACAAAGAAATCTTGTGAAAAAATTGTATTTTGCATGTATGTATGTACTACGGTTTTACACACAGTATGTTTTTTATTCTTACAAAAGGTTAAAGAATTAATTGAAAAAGTCACAAAAATGATTGATTTACTTCATAGAACAGAAAGTAGATTTGATATTAGAAGGTTTGTTTGTTCCTCACCGAACATGATTATGGAGTTGATATCCTCGTCCTTATAGTTCTGTCTCCTTCGTGCTGAGGGGAAACCATATGACTCCACCCCGGTCCCCCCATCGGTGTCCTGCTCTGCCCCTGTGTCGCCCTCGGAGCTGTGCACGAAGCGGGGCAAGTATGTGTTCGGATGGATCAGAAAACTGGCCGCTAGGAGAGAGTACAAAGAAATATTACTATATATTAAAAAACTTTTTCGTATGGCAGTTTGAATGGGGTATTTAAGGTAGTTCAACAGAATCGTATAGCCAGTTTAAAAGGGATATCTATGTGAATTCAATAGAATTGCATAGGCAGTTTAAACAGTACATCGATAGGCAGATTAAATGGGACATTTAATAAAACCATTTCGTATGGCAGGATAAACAGTAGACTTCAATAGAATCATATAAGCAGTTTAACTGGGATATCTACGTAAGCAACGTCAATATAATCATATAGGTAGTTTAAATAGGACATCTAAGTGACTTAACAAAATCTTTTCGTATGACATGATAAACAGTATCTAAGTGACTTCAATAATTAAACAGGAGATTTAAGTGACTTCAATAGAATTGTATAGGCAGTTTAAACAAGACATCTAAGTGACTTCAATAGAATCTTATAGGTATTTTAAACAGGACATTTAAGTGACTTCAATAGAACAGGGTGGCCATTTAAATGGGTAATTTATATGATTTTACTAAGAAATTGAGACTGCTTTAAAATATTGTGGTTAAAAACATAAAAATTAATACAATCCACTGAAAAAACTAGAAAAGGCATTCAGGTTTAAACTTTACACCTGAAAAATCAATCTGTACCTACAAAAAATATTGAATAAAGTTTATCAAACTAAAAGAATATAATATATGTACTCGTATGTACATATACATATTTGTATAGGTAATATTTTATGAAAGAAACGGGAAGAGTATTACATCAGCAGCAAACATTATGTGTGATATGAGTTATGTTTGATGCGCCAGGCATACAGTAGTAGTACAAACATATGTGTATGATAATATTAATGGTTTAGGTAAGAAATGTTTATATAAAAGAAACTCCTTTCATATTCAATAGCAGTGGCATCTGGTGACTTGTGTGCTTATGGGTTAAAAATAAAAAAAGCCTAAATAATTATATTGCAGTAGGTAGCAGAAAATAATTATCTGGTGCGGCGCTCAAAATGTGTACTAGCAAATCTTTTTACAAAAATTAAGTTTGTGAAAAAAAAATTATTGCTTGTTTCCAGCTACAATATAAATATATAAGTATTCAATTTTAGCCCTCCAGCTTGAAAAAAGACCCCAACGACAACTGTCGAAAGTAAGGTTCCTTTGATTCACCTCCCCAGTGGAAGATAAGTATTGAAAAAAAGGTTATTTATAGCCAGCCATTGACAGGGTAACCGCCTAACTGTCATTGAAACCAGAGCAAGTTTTTGATATAATCAGAGTATATATTAATATCTTAGCATTCCAATATCTAATTGCCTAGTTATTAGTATGTTATAAAACAGTGTTATATTCTGCAAGCGTTATGTCAAAAGTGTTTGGTATACATTATGACATTTTAGAAAGATTTTTTTTGCAAACAATGTTTTTTGTTAAAATTAACTGCTAAAAATTAACGATTATTTTATGAGTACACTACACTCTTAAAAATTTGGTGTCCACAATGACTACATATAATAACAATATTACTATAATAATTATGTACCTAAGTTGAAGATCTTAACAAAAAAATTGTTAAAGTCAGGATCTCATGCATAGGACTGTCACAAAACAAACAAAAAATATATATATATTTATTATGATGTTGGTTGCCGGAAAATCAGTGATAAAATAACACTACACTCGTATTGCATTTCTTAAGTGATAAGTTGACGAATAACTCTATAATATTTATTGTATTATGCATCTAACAAACCATGCTAGGAAGATTATATTATATAATATTAACTTAAAGATTCACACTAGTTTAGTTTTCAAGATCACACTGAAGAGAAGGAAGTATGTTTTGAGAGTTATTGTGCAGACTGAAGTTCATAGATTATTATTCTGGGGTAAGTTGTTAAAGAAAACAGCTTGCATTCACGCTACAGGCGTACTTACGGAATATAACCATCACCAAGATTATCTGACGAATGTGGGTGTATCGTCAAATCATTATCTACAGACAAAATTTAAAATGTAGGATAATAAAAACTGGAATACACTAAAATCTTGACTAATACGGAACATAACTACGTAAAAAATCTATTTTTTTTATCAATGCATTCTTTAAAAAAATTGAAGAATGTATTCATGATAAAAATTATTTCTCTTTAATAGATCAAAATGATTACAAAACAATGAAACCTTAATTTTTCAATGTCTAATTAAATCAGCTTATTGGGAACAAATTTAAAATAAATCCATGTAAAATGCACTGGTAAATAATAATGCACTTGAAATTGAATGGTGATAAGATTAGAATGGGGGGCGATAAATATCCAGCATGACAAACTGAGATTTCATTGTATTTGTCCGAAATGGTAAATTTAAACAGAATTTAAAATACCTTCGTTGAATTTATAAACACCATCCGTAATATCTCCTTCATCCTCATCAGCAGCATAGGAGGATTCCTCCTCATTCAAGGGGGCCATGTCCCCATTAGGGGGTGCCTGCCCGTGGGTCAGAGTGCCCCCGGCCATGGAGAGGCTAGGCCGGTCGTGACGGGACTCGTTGCTCTCGTTGCTGTGGAAGCTGGAGGAATCTGGAACCTCACTACCCGGCACTTCTGTGATGTTGGAAAGTGGGGGTGCTCCTCCTACACCATTGCACCAGTCGGAACAGTCCCAGTGATAACCTACAAATATTCATAACCGTATATTAAGCGTGTGTTTTTTACAATGTAAACCTAAAATATAAGATGATTCTGAAAACTCAATTACAACAGTCCATTTAAATTAGCATTGCATTCTGTTAACCCATGAGGCGCGACCGGCCGTATTTTGTATGCGGATGCCTCAACAGTTGGGTCCTGAAGTTTTGGCATTGATAAAGTCGAAATCCTGTGCTCTATATTTGTAAACACATATCTTCATACATTAGTCATGCCAGCGACACCTATAATATTTTTAACTTAAACTTTGTGGGGTTGGAATCCCCCTCCGCGTAAACATTCAAATCTTCCCGCCACTCGCTCTGCCGACTCGCGCACCCGGGCACTTGATTCACCCATTTTCTATAGAGCGGTCTGTGCGTTGATTACGTGAATGCACATTACTTTTGTTTATTTATATTGAAAAAAATGTGTGTTTCATGAAAAAACTTTTCATTGTTCTGCAATTTGTTTAAAATAGTATAGTATAGTGTTCTAATTAATAACATGTTGGTTACGTTTTATCGCCGAATTTGTCGGTGTACTAGATTCGGATTTTGAAATGTCCGAAGAAGAATATGAGCCATCTGATGTATCGAATGACAATATAGATTTAGAAATGCAACCCATCGAGGCCGCCGAGGAACATAATGATGATAATTTTGGGTCTTGGACATCTGGTCCCCATATCCCAATAATTCATGAATTCAACGACTTTCAGTCAGGTATAACAAACAACAGCCTAAAAGAAAATTGTCCAGATTTTTTTTTTACATTTTCTGAATAAGGATATAATGAAGAAAATTGTTGCAGAAACAAACAAATTTTACTTTTTTAAGCTTAGCGAGAAGGAACCGACTCCAAAATCCCGTACACATAAATGGATAGATATACCAAAAATGTACACTTTCTTTGCTTTGTCCATGTTGATGATACGGAATATGCATTTGACCCTAGAAGAACATTGGAGCAGTGATATTTTCCTTAAAGCTCCTATCTTTAGTAAAACAATGGCGAGAGATCGGTATCAATTATTATCACAAATGCTACATTTTTCGGACTCCAATTTCCCAATTCCCCGTGACAGACTTTTTAAAAATTAGATTACCTTTAGAACATTCTAGAAAAATATTTAAAGAATCAATGGTGTCACAGAAAAACTTGTATATAGACGAGAGTATTGTAGTGTTTAAGGGACGACTTATATTCAAACAATATATTCCATCAAAGTGACATCGTTTTGGTATTAAAATGTTTGTGTTATGCAATGTGACAACTGACTACGTTATTGATTTTATTATTTACTGTGGAGATGGAAGTGATATTGTAGACAAACAGAACTTGGGAATGACTGGGGCCGTTGTGATTTTACTATTAAAAGATTATGTTGGGAAAGGACACAATTTGCAGGCTGATAATTGGTATACGAGTCCCAAGTTATTCGAATATCTGCATAGCAATAAGACAAATGCTTGTGGGACTGTTATAAAAAAACGGAAAATTATGCCTCGATTTTCGAAAGTTAAAAAAGGCAAAATTGAGGCAAAATCTCGTGGATCACTATTTGCCCTCAAATGGTGCGACAAAAGAGAAGTACATATGCTGACCACCTTGCATGACAATTCAATGGAAGTTTCGATAAAAAACAAACCATCAAACCAGTGAGCCCATACTAAAGCCAAAATATGTGCTTGATTATAATAAGTTAATGGGTGCAGTTGACAAGACTGATATGATTTTAAGTAATTGATCTTGTATAAGAAAATCCACCAAGTGGTAAAGAAAGTGGCCTTTCACATAATTGATTTATATTTGTTAAATGCTAATCAATTATGTTACTGGAATAAAAATACCGTTAGCTGATTTCCAGCTAAATTTAATAAAGCAGCTAATAGGAAAATATGTCAAAAAATGTAAAACATTTGAATTACCATGTCCCACAACCTCCACAAGCTCAAATCCGCACAGAATCTTCCCTAAAAACTTTACCGACCATATGCCTGAACTAATTCCACCGACAGAAAAAAACCAAAAGCCCTGCAGGCGCTGCCACGTTTGCGCTAATGGTGGTAGGCGGGAAAAGAAAAAGCAAAATACAAGATTCATGTGTCAAGTGTGTGAAATCTCTTTGTGCTTATTTCCTTGTTGTAAAATATACCACACCTCAAAACGATTTTAACGGTTATAAATGTATAAGTCAAGTGTATGCCTATCTAAACATAATTATTTACATAAGCCTAAATAATAATAATAGAATCATATCATAACAATAATACATAACAGAATAGGATCGAGAATATCATGTTTATAAAAAATATTTTTTTGTGAAATGTGTATAAATACGTCAAGTGGTTGCTGGCTGCAATAGTTAACCGTACGGTATCCGCCCTCGCTCAAAGCGTAACGAGTCTTCTCCGAAAATGGCATCTTCAAATGGTGAGTTTGTTTATACTGAGATCTTTGTTCGTCTTTTATTATCATAAATACACACGTTGATAAATAATAATCTTTGTCTATAAATTATCAGATAATTTTTAACACTGGTGTTTATACTGCTATAATTTGAAACAATATCAACAAAAAAAGTGCCGCGTACAGGGGGTACCTAGCATAGAAAGGTTACGCGTTCAAAGAGTTAATAAAGAAAATTCTTGCAGAAAGGCTGCATTTGTCAGTACGTTAAAAGCACAACATTAGAACAATGTTATTATTTATTTGAAATTTTATAAACAGACAAGTTGAAAAAAACATTGACAGAAGTAATTCAATTTGCAGAATGGATTAGTTACGGTGTTGTCAATGAGAGCTCTATCGTAAATCCTCTTTCTGTTATATGCATCGTTTATGTGAAAGAGGAAACAGTTGCAACTGATCTATCAGCGGTATGCCAATATGGTTCTGATTTATCCAAGTCAGATTATGTACTGAGAAATTTCAGCGTGGAAATTAGATGTATTTATAGTTTTTGTGTTCAATTTGTAGAACTCCATTTTAATTTTTATATAATTTAATTGAATTAAATTTAATATTATTATTGAGTTCTGCTATGTTTCGGCATTTAAGGCCATTGTCAAACTGTCGACAGTTTGACAATGGCTAAAATAAAAACTGAAAAATAGCAGAACTCAATAATTCAACGTGAATTAAATTATATAGAAATTAGATGTGTTTTATGCGCAGCCATCAAAAGGTCAGCAATTTATTTTAAAAGAGGATATAATGCAATAAGTTGGTACCAGCTTTGCATCGTGGATAGGGTAAGAAAAGTTAATCATTATTTAACCTTTTAAATGCCGGAATTAGTATGATTGTGCACGGAATTTTTTGTCTGTCATGCGAAGCTTTTAGGTAGATTATTGTAAAATCGAAATTATCTCTAAATTGTAACAGTAGAGTGTGTCTTCGTCATCCCAATATGTTCAATCTCTATGTGTTACATATTTTAAATTATTCTAAATACATTATATTGGCTAGCAACAAAGGTGTATGGCCGTGCACTGCACTACAACGGAGAGTGAGTAAACATTCTTATGGCAAAGAAGCGGTTAACAACAAGATGGTGGGATGATGATAATGGAAACATGTTTGCAATAGACTAACCACCAAGCATCCTCGGGTCCTGTACTAATCTACCTGCTAGCGTACCTCTCTGAGGGCTGCTCACCGGCTCACTCTTACTCACGCTGTTGCCTTTTAAATCTGAAATAATTACAAAAATAAACATTAATAACAAATACAAATCATAATGGTAAAATGAAGAGGAGGAATTATTAGCATTCATTATGAGCCAACCTTGGAGGAACAATATAAGGAGGTATAGCTAATATTTTTACCCAACCTATACAAATTTGCGATAAATTACTTTCTCCGGGTTTTTACGTTGTATACGATGAGAGAGAAAGAGACAAGAAAAATCTTCACATAATTCGCAGCACTTCTAAATATGTAAGGATGTTCTCCGTCCGGGCTAACTTCATATCATCGAGTCGCATAACTTACGTCAACGGATTTTGAGGTTATATCCTATTTTTGTGTTGATTGAAAAAACCTGCAGTGGTTATACAAATCAAACATGATGGTGATATGTGCTATGCGAGAATGTTCAAATAAGACCAAATAAAGATTATAAAACATCAATTTTCAGAGGTATTTCAACAGTTTCAAATATTTTTGACCGAACTTTAGAATTTTCACATTTTTAATGATATAATCAACAAAAAACATCCATCATTATTTAGGCAAACTTTCTGTTATTGGTGTTTGTGTGATATTTTGACTTTGTTAATCATTTTAATGGTGTATTGATATTGTTTTGCTTAATGTGTTCAAATATGTTTATTAAAAATGTCCGAATTCCATCTGGGCGGTAACTAATAGGCTATCCAACATCCTTTAATAAATCTTTGTCTCTTTATATTGAGTCAGTATAAAGTCAACAATCCTGACTACACTATTTTTCAAAGGTACCTCTCCATGTCCTCCAAGGAGCCAACATTCAAAATGTATTGAACAAGTTCAAACTACAGTAAAACCCTCATATAAGGTTCACACATTACAAGTTTTAATTCATAAAAAGTTTGATTTTGTCATTCCCTTGAAAACTGATGTTTAAAAATTTCATATTAAAAGTCTCTTGAAAAACCTTATAGGAGAGTTTTATTTTAATTTCCAATTTTTACCGCCGGCACTTCATTAGGTAGGTAGGGATTAGAAAAAAATCTTTTTAAATTCAATAATTTTCCAAACTCATCCGTTAGTTCCAATTTTCAAAATTTCTCACTCCTACACCTACATACGACAAAGTCTTTCTGACACCTACATACTGACAAAAAAATTATTTTGAAAGGAGAAGACACATTTTCACAAATATGTCTAAATAATCCAAGATGATTAAGACAAGGTTAGCCATAGTCTTACTATGGAAATTTTGCCAAAAATTCTTCAGATAAACCTTGATTGTAAATTGATAATACCATATATAATATTTGTAGCGAGAAAATAATGTCTTTACCATTCTTTATTCTATTATCTTGGAAGGACTGCAAGTGCATCTGGTCCGACCAGATAGGTTTATGCAGAGAATCTACGTCACCACACGCCGAGCCAGTGTAGTTTTGAACAGGTTCTCGGTTCAAGTTCTTCAAGTATTCGGGCGGAATTTCCAGATCATCTCCTGTTGAAAAAGTTGAAGATTAATATGGTTTTTTTTAAGTTTTAGACAACTTGATATAGCATCATTTAGTAATTAAAGCGCCACAAGGTCACTTTACATAATTGTTATTACGCAGAGCAACTTTTTTTGAACATATGTATTTTTAGGTGTCTTTTAAAATTTCTATGTCAGTTGCAGACCTTGCATAGATAACATTGTAAAGCGTCCTCAAGGTGATACTTTATAAAAAGGTACTATAAAAAATAACCAAGTACATATTATTATTGATAATTTTTACTATCAGAAAAGGTTTTCTGTCGGCGATTAACGGTGATTCTAACCCATTCTCCGTTAACCAAAAGTTTCCGTAGTCAACGTGCGGCTCCATCTCAAGTCCTACAAATGTGTGTAGTGATTTCAATAATTTGTTGAAATTAGAAACTACGTACATGTTATGACGAAATATTGCATCCTTATTGGCTAATTGAAATGGAATTCATACTATGTGGGTTAAAGAAATAACCCCTGCATTCCTAGTACACACAATAGTTAATGGTGAATTGACGTACCTGCAGATCCGTAGTTCGCAGTGCGCAGGGTGTCCAGGTTGTTCATGTTGTGCAAGTTGTTGTGTGCCGCGTGAAGCTGGTCGCAATTGACGGAGGAGGCAGGCGCGTACGAGACGGGGCGCTCCCCTCCCACTCCCGCCCCCACCCCGCGCTGCACCTCCAAGTTAGACAGCTTCTGTCAATTTTAATTTCTATGTTATTTTTTATACTATTGATATATGGGAACTATGGCATCCCCGATGTGGGGAAGTTCTGAGGCAGAGAAGTGGGGATGATAGGAGACAGATTGAACTGTAAAGTTGGTGTACCTATGCATAGGGGATGAATGCTGCTATGTCCCCTGAGCAGGTTTAGTTGAAATACCTGTAAAATGGACTGATAGATATGAAGATGGCAATCGGACAATTAACAACGATCGACCTTCAAATATTTGCTTTAGTACATCTTTGTAATAACTCTCATCGGATTGGTTCCTTTGCCTTTCGCTGTTTAAATATTGTTGCATGTTTTTTTATTATTTTACGGTGCATACTTATTTTTTTTACTTAATACTAACAGTAGGTATATATAAATACAATGAATTTTCTTCATGTAATAATTTTAATTTAGAAATTGAAATAATTACCTTACTAATTGAGAAAATTCTCGTGCTTATAGTGGGAGTAGGTACTATCATGAGTTACATAATTTAATTTATTATGATACTTACACACTAATTTAAATAATTTTAAAATGCCCATATAATATCAATAATATTTTGATCATTTGTATTGCGCCGTTTTTGTGAGAAATCACCTCAAGGGCGCTGTACAATTTTATTTACCACTTGCCGAGTGGTTGTGCTTGCCATTACACTATGTCACCTCTATTACTACCTGAGATTATTTTTCTACTACATATTAATTTGTGAATAATATTGTGTAAATGATTTTTACAAAGCCGATGGAGTCAATACAAGAGACTCATTGTCAACTTAAATATTACAGTAAAATTCACTGAAGAAGTTCCCATTTAAAAAGTTTTCACGCATTGTTTCCGGGAGCTGTCTAAAAGCGTCTTTGCAATACTATTGTTGCAGTATGGGAGACGCCAGAAGGCGCCATTGTACAAATTAGCGGTGGGTTGTGGGAAACGTGTAATTTTGGTTATTTCGTTGAGTAAAAATTACACGCCAACTGTGTCGGGTACACGGCGATTCATGAAATTAAGGTCGGTAGGCAGGCCGTGGTTATAAAACATAGCTGTTTGCATAAAATGTA
Source organism: Drusus annulatus (assembly GCA_022651775.1). Classification (NCBI taxonomy): domain Eukaryota; kingdom Metazoa; phylum Arthropoda; class Insecta; order Trichoptera; family Limnephilidae; genus Drusus; species Drusus annulatus. Next base: position 2,141,753 of record JAGWCC010000005.1, on the reverse strand, counting down.
GCAGTTAAAATACAACAGCTGTAAGATTTAAAAAAAAAAACGTTTTTATCATTCCTTAGCATTGTCGTGATATTATTCTTGTCAAGACGTTCTCCATTTTCGATCCCTATACATTCCGCTGTTACAAATTATTTTTATTAAAAAAATATTACAAATTTCATACAAAATGCCTACCTTATGCTTGTATATTCTATTACTGTTGTGTTTGAATAATTATTTGTTACATTATGTTTTTACCAGTGGTATTGGAGTCTATAATGCGGGAAAAATGATAAAATATGGGATTCTCGTGCGTGCGGTGTGCGAAAGCACTACAGGCGACATATACAATTTTGTAATTTATTGTGCTTAACTCTATCACCGCGAACGAGTGACTTTAGTCATTTCTACAAATCGTTCACAACACGCGGCGGTTGACTAGTTATTTTCAAGTTTCCACTTCGTTTTACGAGCACATGTATGCCGTATTCGGGTGAAATTTGTTTTAAAAATAAGAATATTCATTTTTGGATTGACATTTCTCAAAATCTTTATTAACTACTTCATTGTTTATCTTATAAAATAATAAAACCGAGAGCCCGGGGACAGCCTTCAGTCAGAGTTTTGAATCTCGGACGCGTGTTTGATGGAAACCCTAAACAGCGTCCATATAGATGGCCTTGTCTCGGTTTAAATTTACCACGCTTGTTTGTTGGTCCCTAAAAAGGAAGCACATTACGGCTAATTACCTCAAAAATCAACAGTATTAACTTTTGTATAACTGTATTTTTCCTTGTTTAAAAACAGTTTATTCGATAAAAGTATTATGTTTAAATGTAACTGAAAAAATAATGAAGAAAACATGTCCCAACCTTACTAATCCCCTGCATCGGTATAGAAGAATTCAGCACAGGCTTTGCGGGAAAATGGTTCCTTTTCTTTCTCTTGACAAAGCAGAAGATGACGATGCCGATGGTTATGACTAGAATAACGGCGGCCACTCCGTAAATCATCCACCAGATCTTATCATTGCCAAATATAACTCCCGATATTATAGCATTGGAGTGCAGAGGGTTTCCACAGTGTTCTCCTGAAATAGAAAATAGATTATTCTTCATCATCATCCCAGGGTGGAATTCGGCACTCTCCACAAGTGTTTTCCACTGACTGCGGTTCCCACACCAATAGCCTCCAGTCCTTAGTCCTCAGTCCTCAGTCCTTCTCGTCCTACTCCAATCCTATTCCACGCAGTATATCCACCTTTTCCTCGTTGTGCCTCTGGGTTACTTGCTCCAGGGAACACAGTCATAATTAATGATGTCCTGTCCTGTCCTGTCACCTGACTTTCAACATTTTCAGCCCATATTATTATTTACAACTAAGGATCCCCAAATATGATCGAGATAACATCCCCACTTCCTAAGAGAGAGAGACTGCTTGAATTGAAATGTTCATCCATCACCTTTTGTCAGTTTTATAATATGTTACTCGAGTCATCAAAGCCGGCTTAGAAAGGTTCCAGTGAATAAAAAAAACTGCAGCCAATTCAACTGTGTTTGTGAATTATAACACTTTTAATATCCAGAATGGTAGATACTCTCTGTATCGTCCCGATGAAAGAGCATTATTCAGAATCGAAATGCTGCATGAAATGCGTGTTTAATGACCAGATATAAATAGCCAGATACTTCCCAACCTTCCTCTTCCCCATCTGCTTTCCTTCCCCACTACCTTCAGCTTTACAACATACCCCAATTGGGGATGCCATGGTCCCACTGGCTCCAGACCGTTGGGAGCAGTTGGGCTTGTGTGCAGTATTCACTTAAATAAAAAAAATGGTAACATTATCTTAGATGGTTTTAGTTATTACCTGTTTTATCAGGGGGGCAAACACATCTGAAACTTCCCGGTTCATTTAAACACGTGGCTCCATTGAGGCAAGGATCTCCTTTGCATTCGTCAATGTCCATCTGTAACATTACAGTAAAACATTTTTTACTCATGTTCAAAAACCGATTAAGATATTCACATATTTACTGTGTTGGTTCATTAAAAAACAATATAAAGGAAGTAGGTGCTGTCTAATTTAACTAACTTATTTTGTTAATGAATGTTAAGTATCCTTTTCTGAATTAAATTTCATGCAACAACAATATATATATATATATATTTGTATCGTTAACTGAAAAGACTAGTCCAAAACTGTAGAGCAACAAAGCCTTTCAGTGGGAGGGAGATCTTTCATTAAAAATAGACAATCGATCCAGCACCTACTATTGTGTGTACAATACAAATAAAAAAAGGAAATTGGTAGAGAATTGGTTGCCTAAATTGTAATCTCAGAAGACACCATCAATCACCGATACTTCTCAATTTTTTCAACAACCACCTCAAATTGAATCTCTGCCTGCCCCTCTGGAAAATGGAGAGATGGACCACCACACAACTCTCTATTGGTACATGCATACATCCTTTTCTATTATTCTGACTAAATACATTATAAATAAATATATATTCAAGTAAAATAATTAAAAAATAAAATAAATAAAATATTAAATGAAAGCATACCCTTTGTAAAACACCACTTTATTTGAATTAACCGCCAACGAGGTTTCGCTTATTTAAAAGTTAGTTAATATAAAAGCCCTGACATAGCTTGAGATAAGTGAAACCTGGTTGGCGGTTAATTCAAATAAAGTGGTGTTTTACAAAATGTATTTTTTCATTTAATATATAATGCCACACCCCCAAGTTTTTGCTTCCTTCGAAAAAAACATTATAAATAATTATGACTAAATACATTAATAATAATTACAATAAATAAATTACATTCAAAGATACTCTTCTGTTACTCGACTAAAGTATTTGATTAGGTTGATTGTGCCATGTCTTTCTCCGGCTTCCTCGATCTCTGCTACCACTCATCTGTAATTTGTAACATGATTAATAAAAATAGTTGTGGAAAAATGCAAATAATGTTTCTCACCTCGCAAAGTGGCCCGTAATACCCGTGGCATCTGCAGGTGGGTCCGGTGTCCCCTTCCTCGCACAAGCCCCCGTGCTTACAGGGACCCCCGCCACCACACCAGCGCCCTACCTCGCAGCGCCGCCCCCTTAGGCCTCCGCCACAGATGCAGTCAAATTCACCTGAAATAGAAATTATTAATATGATAATGCACAAAAGTTCCAAGTGTCCCGAAACAGTGGGACTATGGCATCTCCAATTTGGGTATGCTGTGAGGCTGAAGATGGTGGGGAGGGGAATAAGATAGGAATAAGGAAGATTAACAAGTATTTGGTATTTCAGATCTGGTCATCAAACACAGCTAATGGTGGTCTTTCACCAGGGCGATACTGAGAGTTATGTAACTAAAATTTATTTGCGCATGCCAGGTTTCGAACCTGTGACCTCTGGATTCGTAGCCGAGGCTCTTAACCGCTCGGCCATGGAGGTCATTGCACTTGGTCGGTAGTAGTTTAAACTTGGAATAAAGTAAATAAGATGGGTAGCATCAAAAATATTCCCTCAGCGAAAGGTTGGCTCAAGCATACTGGAAATCTCGATGCTTTTTTATCTAGTGCAGAATGTGCTATCTAAAAGATATATTCATAAAATATATCGAAAAAATACCACTTTGGACTTAAAGAATTATAATAATAATTGGCTGATTTATATAGTGCCATTTTTGTGACAGAAATATCACCTCAAGGGCGCTTAAAATGCTATATAGTGAAAATACCAAAGAATTAATGAAAAGACGAAAGTTTGAGGATACAGATTAATTTAATTAACAAGGCCTTTTCGCCAACATTGTCTTGCCATCATTATCAGTAATTTTATTGTATCCTCGCTTGTAAAATATTCCATTGCTTGTAAAATAATTCGCTAAATAATCAAGAAAGAACAACTACTTAACAATAACCAATACTTTCATTCCATTCAAATTAACTAATGGCAAATCACATTATAAAACAATTTAAAAAACCAGCCTTTACTAAAGCAATAGTTTATAATCAGTAAAGTGCTTTAAAGTTAAGTACATCACAGAATATTAATTTTAAGATAATTTAGTTTCTACCGAAATTAGTAATCAGAACGCCGAAACTAGCAGAACTTAATAACAATATTAAATTATAAAAAAATATTCTGCATAGTTTAGGTCCGCCTGGGTAACCAAGAAATCATAAAAACATGTGTTAATTTGTGTATTTTATACAGGAGACCTAAAAGAACTAAAATGTAGAGGCTACATAGTAATGGTTTCGAGTCACAGAAACAGTTGTCTTATGGTGCATAAGGCACTCAAAGTGCTGCCACCATTGTACTTGTCTAATCTCTGCATGGGAGGGAATCATACTCAGAGGCAACTCAAGCTCAGCGTAATAACTCATAATCAACGTAAAGTACTCTTGAGGAGACTGAATAGCTATACAACGCTATGTACTGTTTACCATTTATTATTATTATAAGGATTTAGAGTTTACCTCCCGGCATAGGCGAACACAGACCCCCATAGAGGCAGGGCTGCGAGGCACAAGGGTCTGTGTCCAGTTCGCAGTGGGGCCCCGTGAAGCGATCGTGGCACTGGCACTCGTAGTCTGACCCCTCCCCCTCCTCCAGGGTATTGAGCAGGTCCTTGCATGTGCCCCCTGGAACATATAATAAGTATTTAGTGACCGATCATAATCTAAATATTATCATTTGATGAATTGGGTCAGTTTGACATAACCACAAAATATTATTTATTTTAAACGGTCTCGATTATACAGTTAAGCAGAGAGATAAATGATAATAGTACAAAAAAGGAGCAATTGTGGATTAACAAAGTAATGAACACACTATGAAAGAAGTACGGTTTATGAAACAAATAAAATAAAAATACATATACTCGACATATAATATGACAATGTATGTATATCCATGCTGTATACAGTGGCGGTCGGCCATTACGGTCATTCAGACAATTACTAATTAAAAATCTAATTTAATAGAAACCAACTGGTAGTAGGTAATACTAATTCATTTGAAAAATACAACGGTTATAGCAGACAGCAGCACCATCTAGCGTCTAAATAAAAGGATACTGCATAGTAAAAGGAACCCCACTCATATCAGTCACATAGATTACAAAGCCATTAAGTTCGGCATTTTCCACTTCTCCATCTTCCATCAATCATCCCTTGGATTATGAATTGGGTAATCTTGTATTTTTCGTTCCTCATAATATAACCATTTATCTGAACACCTTCCATTCAAACATCAGTCTTGCCGTGTTGGGATTTGGATCAGTTTGGAGGCTATTTCACTAGCACTGGCAAAGTGGAAGGCAGGAGAACAAAGGAAGATCACCAAAACAGCGCAGGACCAAGAGGAATGGAGGAGCCTTGTTCATTAGGGCAATTAGAGTGGGGCTCACGATCCTCAACGACTCGAGAACTAGACGGCAGCTATAGAATGATTGGTATTCAACTCACCATTCTGACAGGGCAAAGTGCCACAAGGACCCGGCTGTGTGAGGGTGGCGGGGCAGCTGCGCTCTACATTGGACAGTCGCGCCAGGATGATGGATCCGGTTGCCCCTCCGCTCTGAAGGGGCACCAGCTCATCGGAGATGCGCACATCGCCCAGGCAGCCCACAAAGCCTCGGCACACGTCTTCTAGGCCCATAAGTTTAAAAAAGCTGTTAGAATAGGCATTCCATTTGTATTCGATACACAAAATGATCAACAATAACATGGCAAGATATAGGCTATGACAAGCGAGGAAAATGAGATGAGAAAACGGCTCTATATAAATTATCAAAATATTAAATAAGATTCAATATTTTTAAACCAAGGTCTTTTAAATAAAAACTGTAACTGTGTCTTCCAAATTATGATCCGCTAATGATATTGTTTTGACTCCAACCCATATGTAGCCGACAATTCGCCGGTTAGGTTTCAAATGTGATCTTTACAATAATTTTCACAAAGTTATGAGAAATTTTAATATTTAAAACTTATAAAATAATCACCTAAGATGACAGGATGTTGGCGCACTTCCGCCCCAATATAGAGGTCGTCAGAGTACAGGTTCAGGATGCCATTGGCACCAGGAGCTGATCCATGGGCCACGTGCCTCCCATCAACAGTCAACTTGGCACTGTTTCCGTCTCTCTGGAGCCGGATCTCATGCCAACGCCCATCAGAAACTCGAGCTGACGCAACACGCACTACTCCTTCGCCAGATCCCAATTCCAGGCGGTATTGGACTATACCATTCACAATCTGAAAGCAAAAAATTATTATAATAAACCATATGAAACGATACCAGATCAACACAGAAAAATGCAGGTTGTCTGTAACAGGACTAAAGTAAGTAAATAAGTTATATTGTTATATAGAACAAAAAACTACACACCTCTAAGATGTTGTAGTCGATTTTTCCAGCGGCATACATTAGATTCCCTGAAGGATTCACTGTGCGCAGTCGCATTGAGAGTGTTAGCTGATCTTCTAACAAACGTTTTCCATTGACATTCTCTTTGTTCACTTTGTACTGGGCGTAGCTTTTCCCTCCGAAGAATACAGGGCTGATGGGGCGGAAACAGTTCTCTCCGTAGCACTTGAAAGATGGCATCTCTGCTTCACACTTTTCTTCTCCCTGCCCCTCGACACACTGACAGGTGAAACCTTGCGACGTTTGGTCTGGGAAGCATTTCTTGTGATCGGGACAAGGTTTTCTTGCACATTCATTGAGCACAGTTTCACATCTATCTCCACCATATCCATTTTGACATTTGCATTCCAGCTTGTGCTGATGATAAGGACTTACTAAACTCGTGACATCTGCAGAGATCGCAGTTACTTTATGAATATCAAGAATGATTCGGTCCTGACAATCTCCGTAAGCACAATAATGAGAGCTGCACTTAATGCGAACTATCTTTTCCACAACAAGCTTGGTTGATTCCTCTAATTCTTGAAGATTTGAATTTAATGCTTTACGAATGGCATCAGATGAATAGTAAGCAGGGGTGTTTGAAGGTGTTAATTTCTTTACTGCAAATAGCACATCTAGATCATGAGCAATTACTTGACGCCTGTTTCTATTTAACTTATAGGATTCTTCTGACGAGATATTACTTGCAGATCTTTTGTCTTTGTGATTAATCAAATTGACATCATCGGCAGAAGGCTGTACGCTTATGATTATTATATCTTTCAACCGGCAGTTCAATGAGCTTCGTACAGATCTGATGAAACCTTTTCTATGGCTGAGAACAAAGTTTTTAGGAAGAATTTCCCTGAATCGTATAACAACTGAATTCCTCAACATTTCATCTGAAATAAGTTCAACATTAACTTTAACAATTGTAGAGGAAGAGAATTTTCCATCACTAACGGTTACATTTATCCTGTAATCACCAATGTCTAGTCGAGGTAAAGCTATTAGAGTTCCATCACTTTCATTTATTTGGAACAAGTCAGGAGTCGGATATTGGACATCACTCGTTGGAGACAAGGAATAAGTCAAAGTATCATATGGATCTTGATCAGAAGCAAATACTTTTCCTATATCTCCGCCAGCGTATTCATCCATATAGGAGTTAATGTTGATATCCAAGGGAGTAATAACTGGTGGATATTGAGATTCTTCTATAATTTTAACAACAACCCAAGTATCAGAAAACAGTGGTGGAGATCCATTGTCAAATACACGTACTTGTAGAACGTAATGAGCTTTGATTTTATGGTTGAATTTGGTTGCCGTTCTGAGGAAGCCATCCTGTTCCAGTCTGAATGCCCCTGCTTCATTTCCAGCATTGAAGTCAAATGTATAAGGAGCAGCATTGGGGTGAGCATCGGCATCATGCACAATAAACTTTAAGATCATATGACCCAGTGCTTTATCTTCCTGAACCACGGCAGTGTAGTTGGACTGGGAGAATAGTGGTGGATTGTCATTGGCATCTGATATTTCGATATTAACCATAACAAAACTAGACATCACGGGAATACCATTATCCTTTGCATGCACTTCCAGAACATAACTTGACTGTGTTTCTCTATCAAGTTGTGAGGCCACAGAAATATACCCAGAATCCGAGTCGATGGAGAATTGAACATTACGATCTCCCCTTTCTATGGAATAAGAAACGCGGCCATTAGACCCACTATCAATATCGTTGGCCGTCACTTGAAGAATCTTGTCAAACACTTCAGCATCTTCTCTAATACGAGTGTTATAAGAAGTTTGAGTGAATATAGGAGCGTTATCGTTACTGTCTGTTACCGAAATATTAACAGTGCAGAGGTTGTTCAGGGGGGGAACTCCTCCATCTTTAGCTTGAACAGTCAAGAAATATTCTTTGGCTCTTTCGTAGTCCAGTGGTTCAGATATTGAAATGACTCCAGTTTTCAAATCCATGGTGAACTTCTTGTGTTCATTTCCTCCAACAATAGAGTACAATATTTCAGCGTTGATACCCACATCTTTGGAGGTTGCCAGAACTCTCACAACCTCAGTGCCAACTGAGTCTATTTCGGGAATGATGGCGTAATAGAATTTGGTGGCGAACTCTGGTGGATTATCATTGATGTCTGAAACAGTAAGTTGTATAGTGGCCTGACTCCAGCGCGATGGGGCTCCTAGGTCCGTGGCTCGCACCTCTAAATTGTATGAGCTCTCAGTTTCTCTGTCGAGTGGAGCAGCCACAGTAACAATGCCACTGTCTGCCGTTATCAAGAATTGTCCATTCAAGCTGTCCACTAAAGAGTATCTGACTTTACGGTTAATTCCCAAGTCTTGATCAGTGGCGTGTACTTTAGTCACAAGAGTACCAACTTCGACGTCTTCAGGTAAGGTCACGCTATATTGACCCATTGAAAACTGTGGTGCATTATCGTTAATGTCGGAAATAAGCATTTCTACTTCTGACGAGCATTCCCAAAGTGACTTTTCTTTATCTTGAACATGTGCCATCAACTGATACTTCCAATACTGTTCCCTATCAAGAGGTACTGCAGTCCTTATTTCTCCTGACTGTTTATCAACTGTGAAGTGTTCGGCATTTTCTCCTGACAGATAGTATCTGAGTTTAGCATTTTGTTCTTGATCATCATCCTTGGCTTCGACAGTCAGGACATAAGTTCCCACAGCAACGCCCTCGGATATGGTGTGCCTATATCGATGATGTAAGCAGTATGGTGGATTATCTGGAAGGATAATAATTTGAATAATTTGTAATATGCCATAGCAATTTTTAACGCACTAATATAACCATTAAATACTATAATTTGGAAGGTGAGTCAAGGATGTAATATAAAATGTCAAAATGAACAAAAATGGCTAAAGGAACATAAAGTTGAATGGTATATACGGGTGTCCAGAGGTTAATAAGGTGCAGTAACATCAGGAGGTGATTCTAAAGGATAGGATAAGTAAAAAATTTAATAACTTTTTTCGAAATTCCATCCTTTGAAGGTACTTTTCAGCTAAAAATGTTTGATTGTACGTATAGAAAATAATCTTTTTAACTTAATGCATGGAACAAAACAATGGAATTTAGAAAATTGTTTTTTTTTTTGTACTATAATGCTGAATCACCTCCCGAAGTTACTAAACTTTACCCTGGACACCTTGTATACATATACATGCGCCCTTAATATTTCACAAAAATGACACTATATAAATAAGACAAACATTTTATTAAATACATAATAATTTATAATGAAAGGGGAATATGCCTGCACATTTTTTACAATTTATGAAATAAATTAGTTTACAAGCGAGTCTTAATAATAATATGTACTTACCATTGGCATCCAAAATTTCTATGGACAGTTGAGTTGTAGCAGAATGTCGTCCGTCTGTAGTGATGATTTCTAGATCATAGTTGGAGATGGATTCTCTATCTAGGTGCTTTGCAATATAAACTTCTCCAGTGGATCTGATTTGGAATTGACAAAGTGGATCTCCAGATATAATGTAATACTCCACAGGTGTGATTTCAGCATCCTCGTCTGTTATTTCCAACTGAAGAACAACTGTGCCTGTTGAAAAAACATTTTTCATAAACAAGAAATTCAAGAATAAAATCTTTTTTGGGATATAAACTGCAAAACTTTTTTTCTGAAGAATTGCAAAAAACAAAGAGTAACAGGTCAAAGTGTCACTCTTTTTGACAGTCATAACTAGTCTATCAAAATAATTACCTAAATAAATGTCTACAATACTAGAGGTGAGAATTATTCAATCATCATAATATACGGCTAGCAACACATATTATGTATGTAATCACAAGATCAAAATGTTAAGAAAAAAGATTTCATTTTTTTAATAATTCACTTAACGTAAACGTGATTATTATTCTACTGTGTTATTTAAGATATAATATATTCAATTTACCTGGCCAGGCATCCTCGTTGACTGAAGCTACATAGTGTGTCTTAGTGAACACAGGTGGACAATCATTGTAATCTTTCAGCCGGACAATCATTGATGTATTTGTAATATGTTTGCGGTGTGCGTTATCCGTGGCCAGGACCTGGAACTTGTAATCCGGATGCTTTTCTCTATCCAAATCAACCAGGGTTGTTATCCAACCAGTATAGGGATCAATAGCAAACACATTGCCCAACTCTCCCATGTCTGGACCGAGAGCGTATCGAACTTCTCCGTTAGAACCGGAATCTCGGTCTTGTGCAGTTACTAAAAGATAAAAGTCAAATGCGTACATATTTAAATGTTATACCAATTTATAGTAACCCACTGAATACTGAACTGATTTGGAATATTTTAGTCTCAAATACTGTTATGTATTGTGCTGTGAATCAATCACCATAGATATCATATCAATGCACAATTTTTCCACAAAAGTTATTAGAAGACAACGGTAAGCTTATATCAGCAGAAAATCAAATCACATGAGATTGTGATTTTTCACAAAAACAGCGCTATACAAATTTTCCAAATATTATGTCTACAGAAGGCCATCAAGAGGGAGTCCATCCAGGCAGCATTGAGATTGATGGGGCCAATATTTTACTCCAATGTACTTCTATGCTAGAATTCGAGATCTGACGGGATACCATGATGAGGTCATTTCCAGAGTTGTAGATCCTTTCCCTCATTCCTGCCTCTTCTCATAAGGGCTATAAATCCGGGAACTGGCCCCTCGGTGAACACACCGGAAGCACTGCAGTGCCTAGGAAGACTGAACATCATGCGGTAGGCGTTCTTGTACTGGACCCGAAACCTTTAGAACCTCACCGTTCAAGATAGCTGGAGGAATGTTTTTCGGACCCTGCCCGTATCTGATGAACATCAGTGCTATTTTTAATGGATTGTAAATCATGTTGGTTTCATGCGCAAACTCTTCACAGATATTCAAAAGGATACGTAGCCCTCTTATTGACTGTGTCATAAGAACCATATCGTCTGCATAGCTCACATTATTAAAACACTGTCCTCCGATATGGCAGCCTACCCTAGCATTATTTAATTTATGGGTAAGTTCTTCCATGTATATGTTAAAAAATAATGGGGACATGCATCCTCCCTGTTTAACCCCGCTTTTCAGATGAAAAGGTTTGGATAATCCATCTTTCCACTTTACCAGGTTTTCTTGGTTGAGAAAGTGAACAAGATAATGAACATACAACTATAATATACTTAATGTCTTCTGAATGCTTGATATCACTGGCACTCTATATATCTATGCACAGTTTTTATAAGAAATATACATACTATATTTATACAGAAAGCATGATATTATTATTTATAAACCATACCTTTTAAGACGGATGTTCGCTGTTCCACATTTTCCGCTAAGGTCAGAACATACGGCGATGAATGAAATACGGGTGAATTATCATTCTCATCAAGAACATTCAGTGTGATCTCTGCCAGAGCAGAGAGGGGCGGGCTGCTCTTGGTTTCTGCAATTATCCCAATTAGATGAGAGTCTTTGGTCTCTCGGTCAAGGTTTCCCGAGATCACGAGCTGGCCCAAGTCATCTATTTGGAATAGAGAGTTGTCAAACAAGCCGGGAAGAATGCGGAAGGTAGCAGCAACTTCGGACACCATTTTTAGACGAGTTATCACAGTGCCTGGGCAAATAAAATAACACAATTAAAATTATGATAATTTGTAAGAAATTATTTATGGTAATTTCAAAAATTATTTTTGGTAAAAATAGAGATATCTCACCAGGGTTATACAGAGAGTATCTCCCGCTTTGGAATTAAGTATAAAACTATACTTAAAAAAAAAAAAAAAATTTAAAAATAAGTTAATCAAAATTTTATTTCCCATCGTTAGGATTTTAATCTGAAAACTCAGTACTCAGAGCCAAGAACCTTGTTACTGCTCTACCATAAAAAGGTTTTTTTTTGCTCCATAGAAATGAAGTGTACCTGGTGGTGAATTTTCAGGGTAGAAGAATTTTTCTCCAGTCCTCTCAAATATAGGAGCTTGATCTTCAGGAGACATTATATAAACTTCTACAGGCACGTCGGAATGTAAAGCCGGCTTCCCAAGGTCAGTGGCTCTAACCCAAAACTGAAAGACTTGAGATTCTGAAACAAAATTAGAACATTATCTTCCATATCTTAACAATAACATTGATCAGGTTTCATGGGTAAATTCTTTAAAAGTTTTATTACATACCCAATGACTCAGCATCCTTAACCAGGGTCAATGATCCAGTATTGACGTTGATTCCAAAAATGTCACTAACTCCCATTTTTTTTGTTTCGTAAATAGAATACTGAATCTTCCCATTCACACCATCATCTGGGTCAACTGCCTTTATCTGAAACCGGAACATAGTCATTCATTAGTAATGGTGACACTAATATAATTATTTTTAAATGTATATGCATTTTATTTTGTTATCTATTAAACCACCATAATCAATTAAATTAGTGTCTTTCGAGGTACAAGCTTATAAATCTGTAATTAAATCATACCATTGTACAATAAAAATCACTCACCTTCAAAAATGACATGGAAACACTAAAATTTGAGTGAATTGCTGCTTTATATTCCTTCAGTAAAAAGATTGGAGCGTTATCATTCTCATCTGCAACCTTTACTCTGATGGTGGTAAACGCTGGTCGTCCACCTGCATCTGAAGCCATTATAGGGACCTCATATTCCCTCACAACTTCTCGGTCCAATTTCACAAGAGTTGTCAATTCTCCAGTCTGACTGTTGATGGCAAATGTATTCTTCAATAAGTTAGACGGTATTGAATAAGATACTTGTCCAAATTCACCAAAATCTTCGTCTATTGCTTTAACCTGAAATTAAAGGAAATTCAGTTAACTAAACATGCACAAATTATGAAATAAAAGATACGTCAATAAAATCAATGATATTGGTAATGAATGATTATGTATTATTCTTGTAACAACAAGGAGGTCTTCAATAGCCCAATGGATAGGACACTCGGCTAGCAGTCGGACGGATCGAAAATATACTCACAGTGTTGGATCCCAAAATCAACACTTTGATAGGTCCAAATCTGATGCTCCTTTAGTACACAATTCCTACCCATTCCTATACGTCATTTTGCGCCATTGCCATGCACTATTTGTATGGCCGGATAAAAATGTATTGAACAGCCATGTGTCGACACGGTCTCATCCCACTTCACAATTATCGCCCGGGCAGGGAAGTTCGCCGCTCCTCGCAGACATCCAAACCAGGTTAGCAAAATGGCGTAAAACCCTCTTACCATTGTTCCATCAGAATTATTTTCAAATCATTCACCAAGTATATCATCATTTACAGTCCACTTAATTCACTTCAAGTCTTTCCAAAAACCGATTCGCGATTTCTGGATCGAACACACAGCATGTTGTGACTTACTCCCTTTTCAACACGAGTCATGCTTAGTGATAAGATCGGTACTGTAAATCTAAGGGCTATAGTTTTTATTTTTAAATAGACATATTAATTACCACTGTAATGTGAAGTCCAGGTGGTTGATTTTCAATAGCTGGTGCTTCCTGGATGACATGCGTAAAACTTGGTGCATGCCTGTTGGCAGGACTCAGCGAAAGTTTTACGCGACTGAATGTTGTGTACACTCCATCAGATACAGACACATTCAAAATGGTCATCGGAGATATTCCAAACTTCTGAATGTTGAGCAGTGAGATGACGCCTAAAATTTTTATCAAGATTTTATTGAGATCAGCATGAATAAACATACATAAGTTTGTCTTAACCCTTTCAGACAAAAATACCGAGAAATGGGTGTGAAAGGATTAAGAAATAAAGAGGCTTCCGGAAGCCTTCCATGAATAGACAAAAAGTGTATTTCAATGCACATGCGACAAACTCAGTGGACATACCATTGGTGGAGTTGATAGAGAAGGCCTGTTGAGTGTTTCCCCCTACGATGGAGTAGGATAAGTGGCCGAGATCTATAGGATCTGGGTCACTGGCAGCCACTCGCGTAACAAACTGCCCGCGAGTCGCATGCTCCGATATTAAGCAGCTCTCGGCACACAGCTGCTCCACTCGGGGAGGGTTGTCGTTCATATCCACAACTAAAAATAATTCACATTATTGTAAAGTAATATATTGATACATTTCTGAAGGCGTAGATTCTATGAAATAAACAAGAACATGTTCTAAAATTATATTAATTATTATTCATTTTGTTTATAATTTGGATGCTAAAGTCAAAAATTAATTTAATGATTTTTTTAATGAATATAATGAAAAGAAAGAATATTTAGTTAACATCAATTTCTATCGTCTTTTTTTGACAGTCAAAAGGATATTTCAATGGTCCATAGATCATGACTAAAATGACATTGCAAGCTGAAAATAGTTGCATTGACCTAGAAAATACAAAAAAGAAGCACTGTACAAATTTCATGATACTAGAGCTCACCATTCTGAAAGTTTTTGCTGATTCATCAGTTTCATATTTAAATAATATGTTTTCAGCTACAAAGAAAGCGTTTTGTATTGAGTTGGGTTTTTCTATTTATTGAAAATAATAAAAACAACTCTAGCACATTTTAAAGAAACACTTTTCATAATAACGTAAAAAATCATCAATTTCAATATTTGACTAACCTGTAACCCAAATGTGTGCAGTACTAGACAGGGCTGGGACCCCCTTGTCGGTAGCCACCACAGTAAAGTGATGCGCACTCAGCGTCTCTCGGTCCAAGGATTGTTTCAAAAAAATACTGCCATCTGTCTCCACGTGGAAATACAAGCTGGCATTGCTGTGCACCTGGGAGATGGAGTAGAATATCTCTTGGTTGATTCCTGAAATAAAACAGGCATATGTTACTAAAGAAAGTTAAAGTAAATAATAAATTATATACTTGTATCTAATAATAAGTAGATCAATTTTATAGAGTTTTTTTTAAAAAAAAAAAAACAGCTCAGCGGAGCTTTATAATGAACGTTAGCAGTTATAGTCACATATTTTAACTCTTTGAACCCTATAGGCCGGTAAACCGGCCTGATTTGGCGAGGCAAATACCCTAATGGCTAGTTTACCGGCTTCGGGCACAGTTGACTATTATTAACTGAAACAGTTTGATAATGGCCTTAAACGCCGAAACAGCTGTCACTAAAAACAAAAAACTTAAAATACCAGAACTCAATAATAATAATATTAAATTTAATTCAATTGAATTATATAAAAAATCCAATATCATGTCTATTTGGTTACCATTAGTTTCGTTTGACTACATGGTATTTGGAAATCAGATTTTTAGAACTAATTAAGCCATCGGAATTCTGTTTTTTATTATTTTTTTTTAAATTAAGTATACATGACATGGCGAGTAAATGACGAAACATCTGTAAAAAAAGTCAAACTAAATACTCTACCAAAATAAAACATGCAGTCAACAAGTTACACCTTTTAACTAGGTTGAAATTTTACTTAATATCACCGTCGTTGAAAGATTTTACGGAAATATGACGTTACTGTGATGTTGAATGATTTAAAACGGGGTTTTGGTAGCAGTCCGACACTAGCACCATTTAGTGACAGAAAAGTAAAGATGTTTTGACAGTTGAGGAATTTCGTTGACACTGTCATACTCTTAAACAAAATAAAAATTACCCTGTATGTATTTTGAGGTGATGTTGAGAGCTATTAATATTATTTTTAATGCACACTGTACTATAAAATACACAGATTAATGTCTGCACATCAACAGATCTTTGATTTCAATAAAAAAATACAATAAATTACCTGTATCATTATCATGAGCATCCAGTTTCATCACCAGAGTTCCAAAGGGTGCCGCTCGGGAGACATTGACGTGATAGCTGTCCTGCAAGAACTCAGGCGGACAATCATTGACATCTTCCACAACAACGGAGACAGCGACCTCAGCATAGACTCCCGTCACACTGTCCGTGGCGCGCACCTTCAGCTGGTGTGACCTCTGCTGCTCAAAGTCCAGCTCCTCCGCCGCAAACAGCATGCCTGCCCATTCAAACTCCAAGCGTAAAGCCAACTTGCAAATGTACTAATTTAGGCCAATCAATCTTTTACCTCTCCTTTACAAAATGTTAAATTTTGAGATAGTTTTAATAATTTTCAGAAAACGTATTATTAAAATTATTAACTTCAGGTACCATTTTAATTCAGCAACTTGGTATAAGAATATGTGAAATAACAATAAAAATAATTATTATATGTATTCTATTACTGTGAACTCAGGGGGTGTAAACATTTTATTACAATAATCACAATGGCAAAATATTAGTTGTTTTCTGGTTTGGTCTATAATTTCACCATCTGATTACTTATGTACTTTGCAAATGATAATAAGGAATAAATGTTGTGTATATATCTTACAGTTAAAAATCTTAGCTTTATTTTAGTTTTATGTAAATAAAATATTATTATGTATATTTATATAAAGGTAGAATAATTGAAAATATATCACTAAATTTATATTCATGCAGCAAACTGAAAGTCTCCAATCAGAAAAAAAACAGAAAGTTTGGACAGTCAAATCCAGTGAAATCCACTTTTAAAGTTGCCATTTAAGAAGTTTTGTTTTTTCGGTCTCTTGAAGACTGAAATGCAAAAATACATGGGTACTTTAAACTTTTTGGTTTACTTTTGTTCTGGTCAGGACTCGATTAACGTATGAGTTAACGTTAGTTGGTTATGGATACTAATGGTGGTTAAACAGAGATTAATTCAGATGAAAGGCAAGATTGGATTTAAGCACTCAGTAAAAATGTTTGAGAAGATGTAACATACAGGAAAATATGAACTCTCAATATATATATATACACGAGGCCTGTTCAAAAGAAAAGGTGAATTTTGAATTTTCGCGGGCTGTGTAAATTCGATTATCGATTTTTTTTTTTTATGTTGGTACACATAAGTTTATCATATGTTAGCATTATCAGCCATTTTGGATTAGTGGTTTGTTTTTGACAACTGGAAAGGTTAGGCACGTTTTTGTGTGTTCTTCGATTCTTTTACTTTTGAAAAAAATGGATCAAAGTCATTAACATCTTCTCGGCCTTCTGTAAAGCGCTTGTACCACTTATAAACACTTTTTTGAGACAAAATAGACTCGCCGAATGCCACACTCAACATTTTAAGTGCGTTGGAGCACTTTATTCCATTTTTAACGCAAAATTTAATACATATTCTTTGATCCATTTTTTTCAAAAGTAAAAAATCGAGGAACACACGAAAACGTGCCCAACCTTTCCAGTTGTCAAAAACTAAACCACTAATCCAAAAATGGCTGATAATGCTAACATATGATAAACTTATGTGTACCAACATAACAAAAAAAAAATCGATAATCGAATGTACACAGCCCGCGAAAATTCAAAATTCACCTTTTCTTTTGAACAGGCCTCGTATTTCAGTACCCCAGAACCAAACTGTACTTGTCCTAAGTCCATATTTTGTGATTTTTACTTGTTTTGAACGCTTTGGTTTTTACTCGTCTATAAAATCTGGATCATAAGAAGTCATCACATCTCTTTGAAATAATAGTCCACCTTCCGATAAATGTGTAATTTTTTTCATATACTCATATAAAATAACATTTTCCCAGAATTTTAGCTCCCCTAAATGTGTGACTTAGTATAGTTTGATTCAAGTATACAGATATATGAATACAACCCAAATTTCACACATACCCATTTTTTCTTTTTGGAATTTTCATATTCATTGAAAGATTGAGATTTTCCTGTATTTGAAGGGTACAAAAAGTCATGATAAATATGTATTAGCCAACAACCAAATCCCTGTTTAAGCAAAAACATTGATTAAAATATGCAAAAAAGGAATGAATGAGATGCAGGAAGGCCTTGAAGAAAGTATGCATAAGCAGGTTGGTTGTGTATTTGACAAGGAAAGTGAGTGACGGCACAACAATGAGATGGAGAACATCACACAAGGATGAACATTAATACTCTGACAACATTGAATACTCACAAGGACCATTGAAACTGTCGGGTGCTGTGGACAGAGGGAGATAAACACATATTTAATCCGATATTGGTCTCTCTCAACAAACTTATCAACTTAAGTCAAGTGATCCAGTGTGATCGCTCCCGCTCTTGGATCATCCACACATCCACAATCCCATTGTTAAGTGCAATAATGTAACAACATCAATGGCAGAGAAAGACTTCTGGATGAATCCAAAAGCGACAGCACATTCATGCAGTTAAAATAAAGTAACTCATACTACACCAAATATGTATAAACTTCATTAAACAAGCTTTGACAAAGGGAGTAAAGTATTATATAAGAAAACCACAGCCTATATTGAGAAATCCCAAAACCACACCAAGTAATTAATTTGTTTGAAAGTAAGTTGGAATTCAATACCCAATATAACCTGCTTATTATCTGTAGTTACTAAAAGTGAAACATCCGATAAAAAAAACATTCAATTAAAGCCAATTAGTTATTTTTAGTAATGTCATAGAAAATACCTACTCCTACTCGTACCTACAGAATTCAATTTCTCGTAATAAAACTTTACTAAAATACAAACTGTAAAGCATCAGCAGCCTCAGCTCAGTGATATGTGTGATCGAAACATTGCTCTACTAAGCCAAATAATGCTTACAAATAATAAAACATTGAGAATTTTAACAATAATAATGAGGGAACATCAAATATTTGTCAGTTAAAATTGTCTTCCTTGTTCCAAAATAAGTACAAAAACTGAGAAGATTGAAGGAAAATCATACCGGTGTTGAAATCCAAAGCAAACTCTTCTAATTCATTTCCTTCCACAATGGTGTATATTAGCTTCCTGCCAAGGGGGGAGGAGGCTTGCAGGGGTACTCCGAGAGGACTCTGGAGTTCCACATTCTCAGGAACACTCATGGCATAGAATTGCTTATCAAAGACAGGCATAGACCTATCCACAACCTTAACATTCACAACAGCTTCACTGTAGCAAGGGGTTGTACCTAAAAAGATTAAACTCCAAAATATAACAACCAGAAACAATACAACATTCTTCGAGCATTTGTAAAATAGTCAGTAACACAAGAAAACGGTGATTTCATTTCAATTTACCTCCGTCATAAGCTCCAATAACCAATTGATATTCTTTGTTATGTCCCTCCAAATTCTGTTTCAATGATATTTCTCCAGAGTTGCGGTCCACTTTGAACAATTCTCCGTGGCCCCTTTTCATTTCGTACCGTACCTTCCCATTGTCCATGCTGTCCATATCAATGGCGTGTACTTTGGTAATCACTTGTCCTTTCTCATCGTCCACTGACACAACGGCATAATACGGAAGATTGACAAACATGGGGCAGTAATCGTTGATGTCTAAGATGGTTACGTTCACAACAACATGGGCCACCCTAGGGCTATCTCTATCCCTGTCATATGCTGTTGAGGAGCTCTTAGCTTCTACTATCAGTTGGTACATGTCCTTTTCTTCTCGGTCAAACTTAACCCCTGTTGTTTGTATAGCACCAGAAGTAAGCCCAATTTGAAACAAGTCGGTTGGATTGAGAATTCTGAATTCAACGTGTTCATTGAGCGTATTTCCTAGAACATTCACAACTGCAACAATGACAATCTTTGTAGAATTTTCCGTTACACTTCCTTCGTAATGAGACTTTTGGAATACTAATCCAGAGCTTTCAGATTTTTCAACCCTTATGTTTACTGTAGCAGTACTAGTAAACTTGCCATCTGTTACTCTAATCCGTAGCCTGTGGAAATTTTGAAGTTTGTCGGGATAAAGTATTGTCATAACCCCCTTGATTGTATCGATAGTGAATATATTGGCGTTGTCACCATCGAGGATATCATATTTGAGAGTATCATTTTTTATTGAATCAGGATCAGTAGCGCTGATAGTTACGATGGCGACATTTTTATAAGTTGGTAATAAAATAGTCACATTGTATTCCTTTTCATCAAACTTGGGCGGACAATCGTTCACATCTAAGATATTAATCTGAACTTCAGCAGTCGTTTCGGAAGACAAACGCGGTTTTCCCATATCAGAAACCTGTAAATAAAAATGACATTACTTAATGAAACAGGAAATATAACCTACAAATAAATTGATACAAAGAAATTATGTTTCATTCTTACCATGACATGGAAATTGAAGAATGAAACAGTCTCATGATCCAATTCGCTAATTGTTTTGACTGCTCCAGTTGTCGGGTCAATGGTGAAATACTGTCTGGCGAGCGGTTCTACAATCTCGTAACTTCTCAAAGCGTTGGTTTCAGAATCTAAATCTTTAGTTGAGATCACAAGAGGAGCACTGCTATTGGATAGCACCAGAGATGAAACGGGTGCAGACTCCAACAAACTTCCATAGTAATAGTTGGACAAAAATCTAGGAGCATTATCATTCTTATCCAAAACATGTACCACCACTGAACATTGAGTACTTGCAGAGGCCTAAAAATAAAAAGAGAAAACAATACATTAACCACTTCACCCTCCACCCTCCACCTTTAGTTTTAATAATTAATTAACTGTAATTTAGGATGAGTGATGTAATTAATTACCATATTTGTAGCAGTCACAGTTAAGTTGTACATGTTAATTTTCTCGTAGTCCAGAGGATATTTAGTGGTAATTACTCCAGTGGAAGGATTGACTTGAAACATATTGTACTCATCACCGCCTGTGATCTCGAACAGCAGAGACGAAGTACTGCGAGCTTCTAAATGTTCAACGTATGTGCCAGGTGTCTCATTCTCGAAAATTTCAGCTACTAGTTCTTGCTTTACAAATCTGAAATAACAGGAAATTAACCAATTAGATTTAATGTAATTAAAGTTAACCGCGGAAATGAGTATTTATTATATATATATATACAGATGCTTCCACTTTTCCAGAATATGTAAGGAGATGATTGTTAATGATTCTTTTTCTCGTATGGTGCTAAAGTTGGGTAACAGAGATAGGATTCTAGATCCCTAGTGCTTCTCTGCGTAAACATTGTTAATGAGTAGAATATGTACAAAAGTTCAGAGGTAGATCACTGGAATTTAGAAGTAGACAATATTTATAGTTCATTAATAGGCAATAATAATCGAATTTGTCATTAACCTTGGGCTTGCGTTGTCTGCCATGGTGACCATAATGTGAACAGGGATAGAGGTCAATAATGGGTGAGGTCCGGGATTGAATGCTTTGACCTGAAGCGTGTATTCTATCGCACTATTGAGGTACAGCTCTCTAGAAACTGTAACGTCTCCCATTTCCGGATCGATCGAAAACATGTTGCCAATATTTCCTGAAAAAAATCATAGCATGAATAATTTATCTTAGAAATATGTTAAGAGTGGAATAATAATATGTAGTTAATTGAAATATAAAATATGAATGAAATAGCACTATTTATTTGTGATGTTAAAAAATAAACTTACCACTTGTGATAGAGTAAGAGATAATGGCGTTTTCTCCTTTGTCTTTGTCACTGGCTAAAAGTCTCACAACAGAAGTTCCAATGGGTGACGTCTCATAAACCTTGCCCTCGGCTATCTTGGAACTAAACTCCGGGGGGTGGTCATTGTAGTCAATCACTCGTATCATTACTCGGGCATAACTTCGTTTAGGCTTCAGTGCCTGATCACGCACCATTACTGTCAGAAGATGTTCTTCCATCACCTCTCTGAATAAAGACAAAAATTCAAAATATGATATATGCATTGGTTGAAAACAGACGGAAAAAAGCATTTTGAAAATAAAACTATATTCTTAAATCAAAATAAATTCTTACCTATCGAGTTCTCCTTTCAACACTGTTATCTCTCCAGACAAGGAGACCTTAAAGGTCTGTGCGGAAATGGTGTTTCTTGCATTCAGGAGATTGTATAGAAGAGGCTCTCTACCAGTAGCATGAAGTCTCAAGATCGGTTCTTCTCCCAAATAGTTTTCCGATATATTAACACTGTATAGGTCCTGGCTGAAGACAGGTCCTTGTTCGTTAACATCATTGATGACAATGATGTTTAACTGGAATAAAAATCAAAAAGTATATTAAATTCATGAATTTATGATTTCATAAATAAAAATCCTACTCCCAGAACTTTGACAAGCAGAATAAGTTGCAGAAGCAAGGAATAATATTCTGACAGTAACTTCTCAACAATAAAATCAACTTAGTCGGAGTTTTCTGACTGTTCAATAATTCTGCGGGACTTATTTATAAGTCTCTGGGTGACATGACAATGACATTTACTCTGACATGTGAGTGAGTAATAAACTTTATAAAATAAGGAACATTTACAGGCTAAGCCTCTCTCATATGAAAAGTTAATTCGCTAAATGTTTGCTGGAAGGAGGCAATTTGTTGGCGCCTTCAAATGACACAGAAATTTTAAGGTTACGTCTCTCTTCACTCATATTCTTTTATTTTATAAATTCTCCTACAAAAGTGATGTAAACACAATTTTAATTATACCTAAATAGAAAAAAAATATCATTTATAATTGGTGATATTTATACACTGTATTTTTCTTACTTGAGTGTAAACGCTGTGGACACCATCAGTTACGCTAATGTTGAGAGTGTAGTTGCTTTGGTTCTCCCACATCAGTTTCTTGGCCAATTGGACGTTTCCATTTTCTCTTCCAATGAAGAAGTCGTTTCGTTCATCACCATCTAAAACCGCATAAATAATAAATACCCACATATATTTGAAATTCATAAACACTTAAACGAGGTAATAATAACTTATAAAGTACCTATAAGCCTTCCTAAAAAAATTACCTTTCTCAATTAGTGTGCAACCAAAGTACGTTTTTACTGTGGTAATTTTCAATTTGAAAATTTTCACTAAATTATGATGAGCACCCTTTGAAGCATTTTGATAATCGAAGTTGTTGATTATGATAAATATTAATTTATTTATGGTTTTAAAGTTTATTTTGTAGTCCATTTTAATTTTTAAAAAACAGTTTTTAGTTAAAAAGCTCTATAGTGAGCACAATTTGAAGCATTTTGATAATCGAAGTTGTTGATTATGATAAATATTGATAATCAAAATATATTTGGAATCTATCGCACAGACTCAAATCACGTTGATGATTGAGTCTGTGCTATGATTGCCAAAAGGTCAATATTTTGTTCTCTGAAGAAGATAAAAGGTTACGAAATTGGTTTCAACTTAGAATTCTGTATCATAATCATCATCAACATCTTCTTCCTCTTATCGTATTTGGGTCGGGGACCCACCACTGAAAGCCACCTCCGAGCGTGACTGTCTTGTTCTACTTTAGCAACCTCCATCCATTGCACATTCTAAAACATTTTTAGGCTACAATTCTGCATTTGATATAACTTGTTACTTACCAATAATGTCATACCACAGTGAATCATTGTCCTCATCGGTGGCTTGGATGAGGGATACCAAGAAGCCCACTTTATCTGACTCGGTGACCTTGATGGTTTGCAGAGAGCTCTTGACCTTGGGAGGGTGGAGGGATTCCTCTGGTACTGCTACAACCGCCACACTAACCCGAGCAGTCTGGGCTTTTGGGGGGATGCCATTATCGAGGGCTCGTATCTGAATAATTAAAGTAATAGTTAGGTAGGTACATGGTTATAGTGATATTACATAGTGGAAGAGTGAAAAAACATAATGAAAGTTTTAGGTTTTAAGGTTGTAGGTGGGACATCTTAATACTGTACTATTGAAAATTATGGACTATCTCTTCGGAACTTTGATAGCATTGCCAATGAAGAATCAAATCATACTTAGACCAAGTCATCCAAGATGTCGTTATCAAATCGACAATTAGTGTCATTTGGATATTTGAACGGTTACGTCAGCCACCGATTCACGGACAGTAAATTTTGATGATCTTTATGCTTGACGGCTCAGGTTGAAATGTTTCAGCCTCTGTCATATTTGATCAAGATGAAACCAGTCGAGAATCGGTGGTTAACAGGCACCGCTCGAATGTCGAAAATTCAAAATGGTGCTGTGCAAATGTGACGGGAGTTCAAACGCTTGTGGTATCTTAATTTTCCAAAAACAGATTATCTGTAAGTGGTTTCACAACAGTTCGACAATGACTTCAGAAGGAAAAAACTAGCTGTAACAAATAATAATACATAAAAAAAATACTAAAAAGTCATTAAAAAAAAATAGTCAGTATTACCCATATATTAATATAATGTGTTTTCACTTATGAATTTTGTACAATATGTTGACTGGCATTTTTGAAGATACATACATTTAGTTCGTAGAAGCTTCCAGGTTCTAGGTCGGCATTGCAAACCACTACGCCGGTGCGAGGGTTGATGTGGAACTTGGCCTTTCCCTTCCCTGACTTGATGCTGTATGTGATGTTCCCATTCTCTCCTTCATCTTCGTCAGAAGCAATCACCTGAGAGAATTAAATACAACATGTTTGATTGAATATTTTTAATAAGAGTGTGGGTCTTGGGAGTAACTTCTTACTTAAGAAACAATTTCCATGCATTTGCCAAATTTAAGACAATTTCCAGACTACCCCAAACTACACAAAAGAATCCAAACTGCAAGGAGCATGGAATGAAATTAAATGGCACCCTCAATATTGTGGAATGTTGTAAAGCGGTAGAAAATAAGGGAAGGAAAGAAGAATGGACAAAATAAGGGCTCGGAGAACCTTGCTATTGACATCTAGTTACAAAAAAATACCTAAATCCACATTAAACACTTTTTGATAAATTGGTATTCCAAGTACCGACCAATATGAGGCCTCTGCTCTTTAAAAATGGTGAATCATTATAGATTGTTGATTTTAGAAATTTATGTTTTTGTTATGAGAAAACATTACATACTAAATGCGGGAACGTCGGCTGCAGGGGGCCATTTGAAACACTGTTTCAATAAGTCAGGATGGTGGTCAGACACCAGGACTATACTGAAAGTATCTTCCCCTCTGGACAATAAGTGTGTGAAATTATTAATTGCACACCAAATTCAATTATAATTATGATAAATGCACCCAATTTATTAAAAGAAACATCAATTCCAGTGCAAACTTCCATAAAATGTTTTTTACCTTTCTTAATTGCTTTGCAAGTGCTGTCGCTATATTGCTTAAACTGCCATCAAATTGTGACCTAAATTGCTTACTATAAATGGGCCACTTATCAAACTAGTATACTATTAACAAATATCGAAAGGAAAAAATAATAGAAGCCCAGGTAAATAATTATCATCTTTAACACTTAAAAAATCAATTAATATAAAAATGTTATAATATATATACATGTGTATTTAAACCTAGGTCCCTAAATATTAATAAAGATTATACAAAATTATTGAATAATAACAATAGTAACGAAATGCATAAATAAAGTGACCATAATTAATTTTATTATTTCATGCATGTATAGATTTAGCTTGGAAAATGCCTACTTATGGGTGTTGACATAATTATCGAATTGAATAAATAAAATTAATTATAAAAATATATATGTAGCTAAAAGCATACATGAAAATGGAATGCAGCATAGATATACATGGCTAGAAAATGTAAAGTATTATTTTTAAAATACAATGATAAAAATAATTTTCTGATTTATAATCTTCTTTAGAGCGAACATCCTTCAGAATTTACATGTAACTGTGCTTTTTATGAAAAAAGTGGCTTAACAGAGCGACAACGGGATAAATAATTTTATTAGAAATTTCTAAAAATACTTTTTTTCATTTTATATTTCGTAATAAATCTCTGTAAGTTTTTAAAATAAATCTCTGTACCACCCCGGAGTCTTTATTTCAATTAAAAACTTATTACAAGATCCATATCTAAATAACGTTGAAGGAAAAAATTAACTTGCACCTTACAAAATGTTGATGTCAAGTCGATAAAAATACTAAGCTTGATCACGAACATATATACGAGTATTTACCTTATGAATAAAAAATATAATGAAGTTACATAAACCTTAACCTCAATACCTAATAATAGTATAGATAAATGAAAGAACATGCTGATATTTGATTAAATTATTCGTTAACCATGAAAAAACGAGAAAGAATTTCATGCAAAAAATTTAATATATTGGAAAAACATCAAAGGCTTTTACGAAATTGAAAATTTTGTCAAGGGATTTAAAAATAAATCCTTGAAAAAGAATCGAAATCCTCTCCTTTTTTTAATGATCACGATAATAATCGCGATGAATTCCTGCAGGCAACCTAAAATGAATCATTAAAGATAAATGTATTTTTAAAATGTTTGAGGTTATCATATAATCAATGATGATCGTGCAGTGACATGCGCCCTTACCCTGAGCAGGGCCCTGCCTTGCGGCGCCCCCTCGTACGTCTCCCAGGGGTTCGAGTCCTCGGGCACCGCGTCTCCGGAGCCCTCGAGGTCCTGCGCGTCCCACCGCTTCACGGGTAAAAGTAGAAATAAAGCCACACAGTCACGCAAAAACACCAACTCAATTCAATCCTATTACGGATAACCCAACGAAATTCCAATTCATTTTACTGGCATCACCAATGAGAAGTTGAAAAATGTTTGTTCTTTGATGGAATACCTTGCTTACGGAAGATTGGATCATCCGACTACGTAGGTATTGTGTTTTCAATAATAATTATCATTGAAAATGTGCTAATGAGAGCCGATGGGTGAGAGAATAATGATTTTTATTATCTGAGTGTGCATTAAGAAAATTGATGATACCATGCTTGAAATATATTTTTTACGAAAATAGAAGTCGAATCCATCATTAATTACATTTGTAAACACTCCAGAAAAAGATCATCGTTCATTAGTTAGCCTTGTTTAGTATACCTACATTCATAATTTAAGCGGTTATTCGACAGGTCAAAGGCACTCAAAAACCATGCTACCAAATAATATAAATACTGCCGAGACTACGATAATAGATACCTGCCCAAAATACCTTATATATATATATTTATACTATACACAATAGCGTCACACAAACTTATTTCAGAATGGATTCCTACTCGTAAAACTTTAGCACCCTTATCAATTCGCGTCGAGGGCGTAAAATCAGAAATATTCGTGTATATTTACGGTGCCCTTTTTTAATATTCTCCTGTATGTGAGTGTATGGAGGAAATTTATAGAAAAAGTTAAGAGCATTTCTCTGTGTCAGAGCAAGACTAGAAGATGCCATAAAATAATATTATCACTCGCTATAAGGTTGCTAACAGGGGGCAGAATACACTTACTACATACTATCTGTCAATCCTTTCGGCTCAAGCCAAGGTAGGAACACTTTATATTTTACAGCAATGAGTTTCCTGTCGATAGCTCTTAAAATAAATCGACATTTAACATTGCATTTAACCGGATAAAAGAGCGCAAATACCTATTACTTTACTCAAAGAAATTGTTCGAAGGTTTTCAGCTTTACAGCAATAGCTGTAATCTGCAAACAATATTTTATCGGTTCAAATAGTTTTGGTAAATGAGCATTTCTTTAAATCTCATCGCAATTCTCGTTTATGAGCAAAACAATTACCATCCCACCCAACCCAAAAGCAAGTTTTATTTCACTGCCGACATCTCAATTTTATTTCGTGACGATGTCGTGTGTTAATTTTTATTGAAATCATATTGGAATGGATATTATTCATTGAAGCTCGACTTTTATTCTCCCAATGACCAAACAGAAAACCCCGATGTTCGGTTGCGTTCTCCGTGTGATTATGACACCAAAATAAATCCTCAAGATGAATTCAATTAACTTTGTGATGCAAAAAAACGTGTTCATACTTTTTTTCATTCATGGATACATAAACATGTTGGAACATGATTCGGTCGTCTAGCGATTGTGGTATGGCTTTAGACCCACCGAATGGAAGAAGAATAGCCTAGTATAGAAAACTCTACGACTTCTGACCTTTGTGCTTGTTTTATGCTTAATTTTATTTTAAAAATATTTTTTCACGGAAAAAAAATGTAAAAACTTTGTAAAAAAAGTCACTGTACAAATCAGCAATTGAACACGTGCTATCAAGATATAAAAAACCTATTTTACATTAATTTCACGTTTGACCGTGACTCACAAGAGTAGGAAAATCTTTGGCAGTTGAACAACGGTAATTAAATATGCCTAAGTTACAAATAAATAAATAAATAGAGTACCTAGTGTACCTACACATAGTTAGCCGGATTTAATCATTCAAATGAGTAGGTACCTAATGTAAACGAATATTAAAAATTGGTTAGACGTTATATCTATTCACAAATATTAAATACTTCGTTAGAGCAAAAAACAATTCTATCGACGGGCGATGTTTAAAGATCAACACGAGGGCAACCACAACCGAGTAAACCACGAATGTATCAAGTTACATTGAATATCTAGTCGTTTTAAGAATTTACTCGAGCATAACATTCAGGCAATCTGATCTCATATTGCGTTTGGTTTAAATATCTAGCCTATCATTCATTATTGGTTAAACTAGTTTAGACAAAACACCAGGTAAACAATAACAAGTCACAAGTCGTATTGATATTGACAACGCATATCTGACATGAATATGGTGTGATGTTATGAACTTCTCAAAATGAAAGCGTTATTCCCAGTTGTTAATCATAATAACTTGGAGAGACTAAGACGAAGTTCTTGTTAGAATCGTTTCGGAGTATCTCCATAATAATTGAAAAGCTCTTCAAAGTCTTCAATAAAACTTGGCGAAGCGGAAACGATTGAAGGACAAAAGTAGTAAGGTATCTACGATAGAGAACTTAGACATAACTTTCAAAAATGCCTTTCGAAAAATGTACTTTTTAGTTGTTTTATCATTAGAAAAATATTGCCTACATACCTCAAAATACAATTCAAAACCAACCCAGAAATCCATTAGTCACCAACAAAAGAGTATAAGCATTTTAGTGTACATACCTGGAAGCGCGGATTGGAGTTCTTTCCAGCTGGAACCTTGATGGTGTAGTACGCCTCCAGGAAGACGGGCGAGTGGTCGTTGAGGTCCGTCACGTCAATGAGGACCCTGGTGCTGGAGGAAAGCAGAGGGTCTCCTCCATCGGAGACCTGCACGTCCAGGGAGTGCTGAGATTGCATCTCACGGTCCAGACGACGGCCGGTCGTCGATATGATGCCTGGAATTAAAAACTTGCTTAGGAAAAGCTAAATACACATATAGAAACTAATGAAAACCAAGGATACTGTAACAAGTTGATACCTACTGAAAATTAAAAGAATTGGCCATCAGCAACGTATGCTTTCCAAAGGAGTAAACATACCAAATGGTTTGATAACAATGGTCAAAATTACGCTGATGCTGTGAGTCAAGAATAAATGGATGGTATCAATATCAATATCCGAATAACATAAAAATATAGAAAGGTAATCGGCGTTTCGCTGATCCCGAGACATTCATTTCAATTTTTAAAGCATAGGACTATAAATCTTTGGCGAACACGTTTATCGGTAGTAACATACGAGCATTATTTTCCCCTCGTATGATAGATTCGACAATAAAATATAATTGAATACAAATGAATTTCTGGCAAAAAAGATTTAAAAAAATAATCTCACTATCAGGGGCAGATAAAAATAATAAGTTGGTTTTCATAAAAAGGTTAACAATGTGTATTGATTAACTGTTTATTGAAAAGTTCAAGCTGCGACTGAGACTGAGACCTGGCACGCTAATCCGCTCCTGTTAATTATTCGGCAAATCTCTTCAATATAGTTTGTCCGTCGTGCAAGCCCCGACTCCAACCCTCTTGCGAATTGATGGAATAATCTGCCCAAATCTCTTAGCGGGTTTATTAATAAAGAAGATTGTAAGGGATTTTCGGATCGGGTTAGCGGTACAAAGTACGTATTTTTCAATGATTAAATATTTTAATCCCATAGATAAAGCGGTAAAGCTGACAACAAAATACTAAATTGTTACACTTTGTTGAAAATCGTGTGATTAAAAAAACTTCCACAGCCCGCAGGGACCATGCCCGAGAAAATTTGGACAGTTTTACAACAAATAGTTGAAAACAAAGTTGGAAAAGATGTATCTTGACCAAATATTGGAAAACGATAATACCGCGCTCTAAACTTCGATAAAGCAATTAAAGAAGTCGAACGAGGGAATAATTGCCAATAAGCACAGCTCGCGAGAAGGTCTTTTGTCGAGAGCCGTATCTTTGATAATGACTAATAATCATAAAGAAGGGTCGTACTAAAGCTGGCTGGAACTAATTACAGTCGTATCCGAATAATCAACGCTCAGCCTTTGCTAAACACCATCCTAAAGCGAATCGCTACTTAATAAATAATGAAAATGAACACTAGTTTCTCTTTCAGAGCGAATACCTTTTGTGAGCTAAACTTAAATCAGGTAGCGCCCTAAGAGGATTGCCATAATTATTATTTTCGCATGGCCGCAAAGTATTCGGTAATCCTACTCCATTCATCCTTTCGCTCTCACTTTATATTTTGCAAGATAAACTGCACGAATCCTGTACGATAATCGTTAAATTAATTACATTATGATTGTAATACATAAGGCCAGGTGTCAAAATGCTTTGTCCTGGCTTTGGTAAAGTGAATTGTGTGAAAAATCACAAGAAATTCTATATCCCTGTTGTGGTATAATTATTATTAGACATCAGATTATATGCAGTAAAAATGCCTAAATATGTACTAACAATTAAAAATACGCCTTAAAGTAAACGATAAAAATGTCTAAAATATGCAGTGAATTTCCCGCATTTCTGGGGATTTTTTTTAAATTTCATGGTCTAACAGAATTTTATAGATGAAGGGTTTTTAGCTCATTTTTGAAGATTAAAATGGCTGAAATGTGGATTAGTGTCGAAGAAGGCTAAAATATGCAAATGCACATAATCTGATGTCTACTTCTTAGCATTGCTATATGCTATTAATTTATTATTTACCTGTTAAAAAAAAATCTGCCGAGTACATTTTTCGTTACTATAATAAAAGTTACTACGGATGGCAGCTGTTTTTCCTTCAGAAGGTATTGTCAAACTCGCAAACAGTTTTTAAATGCCTTCGAAAGGCAAAACAGATGTCATGAGTCAAAATAATAATACCTAGCAGATCTTTAAAAAACGAACAACTTTTTAATCTTTTCAACAGTCAAAATAAAGTGAAACAAAGTTTTGTAATCATAATATTACAATGGAATTCCACCACGAATTACGAGTTTAAAAAATAAAAATATAGGCAGACCGTAGATGGTTATGACTTCTCCGCGTTTCTCAAATTGCATGTAGCAGGAGATTACAACTTGCTCTCGACCAAAGGAAGCGCGCTAACCTGTAGTTGACACTATACAGCTTTCGGCCCGCGAGCCCATTTCGCACAGCCTACTTGGCTAAATAAAAACATGTGCTAAAAGAATTCCTGACAAGTGTCGGTTTTGCCTATTCTTTGATTTCTCACCAAACGTATGTATAAATAAATAGATGGTTCCAAGGATGTCAAAAAATTTCGGAATTGTGAAAACTTGAATTTCGCTGCAATCTTTCTCCTAAAAATAATCACAAACGAGAGAGAAAGAAAAAAAAAATAGGCTACAACGGAACTCTCAGTGGGGGTAATTGTGTTTACCTGTAGTTGAATTGATCTGGAACAGCCCCCCGGGGTCCCCAGACAGGATCCTGTAGGAGAGGCGGGACGAGGAATCTCGGTCCAGCGCCGTGAGCTGCACCACGGCGCGCCCAACGGGGGAGTTCTCCGACACGTGCGCCCGGTAGATGCTCTCCTCTGTGAGGGGCACGCAATCGTTCTCATCTTCCACGACGATGTAAACCTGAAACAACCACACAATTAGTTTGTATTCTTATGAAATGGTGTAAAAGCGCCTAGCATTCTATTATGATTTTTTATAAGCCGGCTAGTCGATCAGTCTACAAAAACAGCGGGAAGAAATTCCCCAAAACCACTTAGCTTTTACGATTAATTAACCCAATTCAATTTTTTTCTAAAATGTTAAATACAATTAGTTAATGATACTAAACTCGAATCGATTGTTGAGGATACTTAGAATATCGTTTTTTTTATATAATTAGGTACCTACACCGTATATCACGTTAATACCGCGAAACTTCAGATAATCTTAGAAAAATAATACATAAAGTTTTTCTAACAGAGCATAAAAATTGTTTATTTCTTTTTATTTGCCGAAAAAAAATAGATAGTATGAACCTAAATGAGCTTTAAACTAACTAAGGTAAGAATACAATATGTATTAGTACTGTATCAAAATATATCTAGCTGTTAGAAATAACAGCTAGATGCCGCCAACGTATAACGCTATTGACGAAAATTTGCGCCAACAGTTAGATATTATTACTAAAAATATTAGTACCTACATACGAATATTCTTCGACGCTATTATTATTGTATTAGCGTTAGCGCCAAGTAAACAAAAAGGTGTAAGAGTTTATGCATCGTAAGCGACATTATGTGTATCTTTTTATTCTTTCTTACTAAACGTTTTTGTGGAATATCCTATCCGAAACGCGCGATACGTAGCTCCAAGAGTCAAGCGAATAAAATAATGGCTAGGTAAAATAATGACGGCACCTAAAATGTAACTGTTATGTATAATTCTCCGAATGTCACCAAAATATCTAACAGCTAGATATATTATAACGACGCCTCGTATTGTCATGTACATATTATTTTAGTCTTTAAAAAGGTGTAAAGAGTGTGTGCGTCGTCGACAATATTATACGTAGTTTGGAATAATCTTTTGGTTATACTTCTTCTTACTAGACATCTTTGTGAACTTTCCTATCCGAAACGGCCGATACGTAGCGCTTAGAATCAAGCGACGAAAATAATGACAAGTCAAATATATCTAACAGCTAGTTATATTATAACGACGCATCACATTGTCATGTACCTATTATTTTAGTCTTTAAAAAGGTGTAAAGAGTGTGTGCGCCGTGCACAATATTATACGTAGTTTGGAATAATCTTTTGGTTATACTTCTTCTTACTAGACATCTGTGTGAACTTTCCTATCCGAAACGGCCGATACGTAGCGCCTAGAATCAAGCGACGAAAATAATGATAAGTAAAACATATCTAACAGCTAGATATATTATAACGACAATGTCTTTTCATCGAGCTGTTATTTTTCAACAGGGGATTATTATTATTGAAACCAATAGGCTCGTTATTCATTATTTTTGCTAGTTAGTTTTATGTCAATCTCCTACTCGTTTAGTTTGGCGCGTTTTTACTCGTCGCGCGTGCATTCGATGTGTTTTTGTGAATTGAAGAATACGATTAATGGTGTAGTTGTCTAATGTTTATATTTTGTTTCACGGCCAAAGTGCAAATACCGAGTAAGCAAATAAATTAAGTTTTAGTAGACAATACGACGCAATATATTATTTTACTTTGTTACTATTGCATTTGCATTATTAGCTCATATAATTCAACGTCTAAATTAATAATAATAATAAATGGATACATTTTATAGCACCGTTTTCGTGGGAAAATCACCTCAAGGACGCTTTGTGTACTTATAAGTAATTTAGAAAATATAGTATATTGGTAGTTTACCAAAAAATAGTCAACGTCGGCGTTATTTTCAACGGTTATATTTAACAGTTAACAATCGCCAACGATAACGGCGTTGGCGTTTTTTCGAATTATATTTAACGCCCAGTACTAATATGTATTGTTAATATCAATAACGAATGTCAGTAGTCACAAGGATATTTATATTTGAACGAGCTTTTTGGCAACTAGAAATAAAACTAAAACAAACTAGTTATCAACTGCAAATTAAAAAAATTATCATACCTTTTCATTTTGACTCTGATGAAGAAAAATTACAGACATTTTCCTTAAATGTTCATGAATAAGTTTCACGTTATGAGTACGAACACGGTGTATTTTATTGAGATATGAAAAAACGGTTTGATTTCTAACATAATCCTAATGTTATATTGATCGTTTTATCTTCAAACACCCTTTCTACTCGTACATCGTTCAGACCTTGAAAATTTTCAACGCTTTTAGCTTATTTTGCATTTATTGAATTTTAAGTACCTACTTTAAAATAAAATTTATGTTGGGTTCCTGACAAATTGGTTTTTGGAAACCTAAATCTTAGCAGTTTTTCGTGGGGTAGCTATTCAACATTTGCTATACAACTCATGATGTAATGGTAGTTTTTCGTATATTTGATAAAAATGGAATAGAGTAAAAATAGTGGGTTTATTCTTATAGAAACAAGAAGCAACATTGACAGTAACTTCACCTGAAGGTTTTATGTTCTCGAATGTCGTTTGTTTAGGTTACGATATGACACGCCAACAAAGTTTTAACTATTGTTTTAAAATTCAATAGGCCTTCAAGGATTCCTAGGATTCCCCTCGATTGTTTCTGTTGAACTTGGCAGATAATGACCTATAACCTATAACATTCGAAAGCTATGGTAAAGCAATTACTATAATGGAGCCATAGAGCAATATTATCTTCCCCTCTCATTCAATGATTAGGCGCTATTAAATGCGTTCAATAATAGTAAGACAGTGAAATAAGCCGAGTTCACCACTCTTGATTATACAATTAATACTCAATTTACAATCACGAAGATAGAGCCTGTTTATCGCAAGTATTATCCCCCGCGGTCGTGGGACGCGGAAGGGTTACATTAATATTATAATTTGTTGGGGAGCAGGCGAGGTATGGATACACACATCGGATACTGGGATAGGTAGGTCGATAGACTTCGTACTTGCACTGGGGTAGGTACTGGGTACTCTCGCTAAGCGCTCGCTGATAATTAAAATACAAGATAGCGGAATCAAGTGGAGGATAAATTTCCGCCGTAGTAAGCACATCGCTCGCTGCTAAGGGTTTCGTTTAAACGTCGTTCAGTTTGTCAAGAGGGCTTGTCACTTTCTTAAAGGTTACATTCATCAGCTCAGCTATCAGGTGACGCGTTATCAATTCTCTTTTCCTTTTCCAGAAAGCTCAGTATAACTTGCCAACTGCCGTTAATTTAGAATCATCTGGACCGGTGAGCATTATACAACATAACGTTGAATTAAATTTTCATAACAAGGGTGACAAAAACTTCAGAAATAAAATATAACTTTTTGACACTCGTTATTATTTACTCAACATTTTCAAAAAGTTTCAAATACGTAATGAATAGCGAGGCGATATACCATACACAGACTAGCCGGCGATATAATGATTGAATTTTATTGTTTTTACGGACTATTTCGTGGGACGTCAAGATGTCAAAAAATCTGAAATAAAATGTTTTCAGCAACTGTCCAAACGTTTTTCGATTTTCATTTAATTCCATTTATTAAAGTGTAAGAAGTCCGAGTAAAATTCCACGATATTACAATCCACGCATTTGCTATCGTTAAATCGGAAGTTATTTTCAATATAAAACCAAAAGGGTTCTTTTCCATGATTGGCGCGGGCCATTCTGGACATTTTCATTAAGGCATCTCCTAGGTTCGGATCTTAGTGAAAGGAATGTGACCCGATATATTTTCGAGGTCTTCAGTGCGCAGGGATCTGTGTGATGTCAGACTAACGATTTCCTTTGAAACTGGCTTCGGAAATTCTCGAGAAACTGAGACCGCACGATGCCGTCTCTATCACGATCACGGCTTTAAGGGACGTGAGAATTTTATTTCTCAACACACATTCATACCGTCTTAACTTCCTCCCTTACAAATATGTATAGTGCAATATAGTTACCAAGTATTGACCACTTCTCATTTAAGAGTGCCAAAATTAAAATTAAAAATAATTATTTTTGCATTTTGTAGGAGATGAAATAATAACGATCTTAATTTTGCACTGCATTATTATTATAGTCAAATTTGAAATTACATGTTTTTTTAAAAATTCATTGGTTTGATAACTAGTACAAACTACATGTAAATATAGGATGTGTCAGTAAGACTAATTCAGTTGAATCTACTAAGCATGCAGATGCAGGTCTTTCGTGGGAATTCACTGTGAGGTACTACTGAGAATGTCAAATTGTGAACGATAACAAATAGATGTTGCTGGACTATCAGCAACAATAACTGCCGAGATGTTGTCGGGAGACCGGCAGGAACAATGATGCACTTGGAACTCTCGACTCATTTGGTGCATTTTGTCAATCGATAATTCGAACTTTGCAAACCGTTTCCGCCTAACTTTACCCGTGCTTGTTTTTTTTTCACAATAGTAGTGCGTTGTTCCTTCGTGCCTACTAACGCAACAATGTCAGATGGCAGAGTGGAAAATGTTGAGTGCCGTCTACCATGAAGGACCAGGAAGTCATGAGACGTAATTAATATGCAGCACACTTTTTGGAACACGCGGTATATTAAGTATTTATTCAATGAAAATGAAACAATAACATTGTATAAGACCAAAGATTTTATTAAAAAAATTATGACCGACCGGTTTCGCTTAGCCTAAGTATTTTAATTAAATATGTCAAACTTCAAAGTGATTGCTTTCTACGAAAATATAAAAAAAAGTATTTTATTTACTCCGGAGTTACATGGTCCAATGTTTAGTGCTGAAATAACTATGCATATTTATAAAAATGCAATAAACAATTTTTACGTCGCAACACCGTATCTAATTAAAATATCGTTTTCTTTAATATGACTGTATGACCTAGGAGACATAACTTACCGATAATTACTATTTACTTATACATTACGAAATCCGGAATAAAAACCTTAGATTTAGACGATAATAATGTTAGTGAAAATGAAAAAAACGTTTCCCCCAGAGTTTTATTTCGTATAAACTTGAGAAAATATATATGTATACGAGTATATTTATTTATTTATTTTTTACCGTGAATACCGCCCAAGAGTCCCAACTGCTCCCAACCGTCTAGAGCCAGTGAGACTATGGCATCCCCAATTGGGGTATGTTGTGAGGCTTAAGGTAGTAGGGAGGGGAAGGAGATGAGGAACGGGAAGGTTGGGAAATACCTGGCTATCAGGTCTGGTCACCAAACACGGCTAAAACCATTTCAAGCAACGTTTCAATTCTAAATGGTGGTCTTTCACCAGGACGATACTTAGAATATCTACCACACTGGAACGTGCCCCGCAAAGATACTATATTTTATTTTATATCGATTAAATGTGTTATGGCACATAATAATTCAATAAAAGTTATTTGCGCACGCCGGGTTCGAACCCGCAACCTCTGGATTCGCAGTCGAGCGTCTTACCACTCGACCATGCAAGCCTAAGTAGAACTAACACAGCAAAACGTCATCCATTTCTGCTTATTATGGAACATAATAAATATTAAAATTTATTTAATAATGAATAAGCTCAGGTTAGTGTCAGGTGGTTAGAAAAAAAATGTCATTGGATTTTTTTTGTAGGTTTTAAGTTTGATAAGTGATAAAAAAATTATAAAAAACTTGCAAATTGTATTTTAATATAAAGGTTCAAACTATGATTAGCTCGAGTAGATACACAAGAAATAGGTAGGTACTATAAAAAAATATTTCAAACCAAACCTACAGTATATTATCTTATTGTGTATGTATTATAATATATACTAGATGTAGATATCTTCATAATTTCAAGAATTAAATGTGATTTTCTCGAAACACGGCGGTGGAAAGGCAAAAATAACAAAAAACCCGAACCATTTTTATCCTGCAGCCTAAAATAAAGAATATTAGTGAAATGAGAGAAAGGGGGCACTTTTTCATATTATGGTCATGAATTTGAATATTTTTTGGGTAGTTAGGTACTCGTGTATATAAAATATAAATAAATCTCTTCTGCCAGGACAAGCAGAATCTTTTTATGCTCTCGTGTTGGTACGATGTTAGGTATTTTGTTCATAGCGTAGAAGTTAATTTAATTATATTTAAATCAAATTTAATTTTTGTTTGTAGACCATCTTTATTTAAATAATAAATTCATTCACCCTTTGACATTTTATATTACATAAAAAAATAAGTAAATACTAAGTTGTTAAGATTTATAATATAAAATACCCAAGTCGGTACGGTGGCTGTCCAGATTTAAAACATTGAATAGGTTTAGCAATTTCGTAAATGGTCAAGAAAAACATGACAAGGTTTTGAATCAGACACCAAAGGAACAAGTTTTTAGACAGAATGTATTGTAGTAATAAAATGTGACTTAACTATTTGAATGTTTTGTATTGTTTTTTTTTAAATAGGTCAGTGTAGAAGAGTAGTGTTTAAAAAAAATAATAGTTAGTAGCACACAAGAATCCCAACTGCTTCCAACCGTCTAGAGCCAGTGAGACTATGGCAACCACAATCGGGGTATGTTGTGAGGTTGAAGGTAGTGGGGAGAGGAAAGAGATGGGGAAGGATATGGGGAAGAGGAAGGTAGGGAAGTACCTGGCTATTCAGATCTGGTCATCAAACATGACTAAAGCCATTTCAAGCAACGTTTTAATTTTGAATGGTGGTCTTTCATCAGGGCGATACTTAAAGTATCTATAACTCTGGAACGTGCCGCAAATATACTATACATTATTTAATATGAATTAAATTTTATGACACATGTTTAATTAAACAAAATTTATTTGCGCACGCCGGGTTCGAACCCGCGACCGCTGGATTCGTAGTCGAGTGTCTTACCACTCGACCTTCTAGGC
Source organism: Drusus annulatus (assembly GCA_022651775.1). Taxonomy (NCBI): domain Eukaryota; kingdom Metazoa; phylum Arthropoda; class Insecta; order Trichoptera; family Limnephilidae; genus Drusus; species Drusus annulatus. The sequence goes on along the minus strand of JAGWCC010000005.1, from coordinate 2,102,676 downwards.
CGTCAATTGTATGTATTATTTTTCAAGGACCTTTTTTTTCAACGTCTAAGAAGAACATGTTATGGTCGCAAAGTAACTTTTGCGAAAAGTTGAATACTGAATGTTTTAAAATTGGACAGCCGAGCGCCGATTTCAGATGTTTTTTTTTGTCAAAAATAAAATATTCAAAATCCGACCGTATGACAAAATAACGTAGGTATAAAATATAGAGTAACCGAATCGCGTCAATAAGATCAAGGCATACCATATCCTCAGAATCAATCTAAAACGTTCCGATTTTATTATTCGTTTCACGGGAGCGAAGGAGGGAGAGAGGAGAGGGGTTGATTGAATTCCAATTAATCCCGAAATGGACGTGCTACGGTGTGGAGGCTACTCAGCTCGTGTTTACCAGCCTTCGGGAAACGCGGAAGGAAATTAAAGAAATATGTGTTGAGCTACAAGAAAACTCGGTGTTGTATTATTTGTGTCGGCGAGCCGTCTTGATCGAAAATGAAGTGAAGTGGGTCGCTTGTCAGCGAGAGTTCAATTCAATACTCTCTCAAGGAGCGAGTTTTTCATTCATCTACTCTAAACCGACATTTTATTTATTACATATCAGTCCTATCTACCGTGTGAGTGAAATCAATCAATATCAGGTAGGTACCTATTGTAATGATCGCTAATTCAACCGACAGAATGCCCCTTGGGTAAGGGGCACTTTTCTTCGTGGATGATGAATTAATGTAATCACTGTTTTTTTCGCTTCAATACTTTTTAATGGGACAAATTAATATAATAGTATAATTAACCACTAACTAAACATGGGTGTATTTTTTTTTTTAAGAAAGACGAACATTCCCGGGTTACGAATAACCTGACAATATTTGAAAAACTCCTACTGCCATCATAAGAAGCGGAAGATATTGCTTGTGTAATGATGGAGGACTTAGCCAGCAGAGGAATTGAACGCACGTATAATAATAAAGTTACTACACAAAAGTACGAATTGAAATAAGAATGAATGATTTTACAGATAAGCTCTGGTTTTATACCATCATTATGGGCATGGACTTACTGACTATCTTAGTCCAAAACATGTGGTTTATGGGATAACTCACGTTGAAAATAATATTGGAAGAAGATGTTATGCTATAATATATTTGACAGATATACATTAAGGGATGCAATTTATAATAGAAGTTTGTTTGAAATGTTTTGTGACGTGGATTGAGACACATGTGGTAAACTGGTTGGGTCATTAGACTATATTTATTTTGTGGACGAATACAAAATAATCAAGGAGGAAAAAAAAACATTTGAAAGGAAATATGAAAGCCACATTCATTTTATAACGTACGTTTCCAACGCTTATTCTAATGAAAACTTATCATATATATATATATATATAAACTGTATAACGTGAATTGAAGAACATAGCAATTTATTAGATGTACGCTCGTACTAAATAATGAGGTCAATTTGGTACACTTCTGCCATAGGTCACCCCAAGAAGTTCGCTATGTTTGATAACTTAACGGGGGTGCCCACCCGGGCATGGGGTGAGCTTTGTCCAGGTCTTGGAGACGGGGGTGTCGGTCCACGTACTGCGTGGCGGGACGGATTGGCAGATGCCGGAAGGTGGGCTGTGATTCGTGACCGGAGGGGATCCAGCAGCAGCGTTTGGGGCGCATCGCGCGACCTCTCCAGCTGCACTCTCCAGGACCATCGCCTAGCGCCGCAGTAGGTGGAGTTGATTCATTCGTTCGTGACTCCTTGATACATTAACCCTCAGTTTCCTACCTACCTTCCACACCTATTCCTTTCCAAACCTTCCTTTTCCACAATTACTTAGTAAACAAGAAAAAAAAACGAACAAACAAAAAAATCAACAGCCAAAATACAGCGGCGAGTAGAAGGCATCCCTGGTGAGGGCCGAAAATAATGGTAAATTTTGTCAACTTTCGCTCAATATTTATAATTTTGTCCACCACCATTTTTTGTTCCGACGTCCCAACTTTATTTTCCTATCAGAAACGTAAATAACCGAGCCTTTAGACGCCTCCTATCTAGACTGCTCAGGTTTCTGCTTCATAGGCATGTTCAGAACCAAAGTAGGTGTCTGTCTTTATAGCCGGGTTGGTGTCAACCGTGTGCGACTGTTGAATATTGAAAACTCCAAATTCGACATAAGGTGGGTGCGCGTCAATCTTGCCAATATGATTATACGCATGTTTATACCGCTCACCGAACTTCAAGGAATCAGACACATTCGAGCTATTCAAATATTTGAGCCAGACTATTGATGATCTCTTGCTCCGCTACCCTTCGGCCGATTTTTTTTCTCTGGGGGATTTCAATGTTCATAAAGAACCGTGATTGAAGCACTTAGGTTCAACAGACTCGGCTGGCCGACTGGCGGAATCCTTTGCCCTTTACCACGGACTGGAGGAACTGGTGCAGGAAACTACGAGGGTTCCTGACCTCCAGACTCACCGCTCCACTGTTAGATCTATTTTAACCGCTATGTCACACGGTTATATGATTGATGTCACAGCGCCTCTAGGATCGTCCGACCATTGCCTGGTTATGACATCAATCCCCATTATTTTCAAAGTATAGCATTATAGGTCTGCAAATTGGTTCGGTTTGCGGGCGCACCTTAATGCTTTCCCGTTTTCAAACTTCGGATCCATCCATATGTGCCCAGGAAATTGGTGAAGTCATTACATCTGCGATGACTTCATACCATCAACCGTAAAATAAACTGGAGTGGCTCAAAGCCGTAGTTCAGTCGACAATGCTCGGATGGAGTACGACGAAAAAACTACAACACATAAAGAAAACGAAATGATCACTTCGGCACCGGTGTATAGTCGGGAAACTCGCAAACGCGCGCCTAACATTTGTATACGGTTGACATTCGAAACATGAGAATGGGTCGCTTATACGACTCGTTCTTGTATTCAATAGCTCGCCTGTGGAACGATTTGTGTGTCCTCCCACCTACAACATGGGCCTTTTCATCACTCAATTTCACTTCTTTTTTTCCTCAAAAAGAACCTCCACGCAGCGTCCCCAAAGATGACATAAGTCCTGAATGAACTTATTTCCCTCAGGGCCTCCTGTGTGGAGTTAATGACAAAAAATGCAATGTAGCCTTATAAAGGAAGGGTAGGAACTTGTCACTAGGAACTTACGGTGACACAGGAGTGCAGCGGCACCACCCCCTGATCCTGGGCGCAGACTGTGAGCCAGTAGTGATCCTGTGTTTCTGTATCGAGTATGGCCAGTGTGCGGATTTGACCTAAAAAGATGAAAAAATATGTATTAGTAAAAAAATTACACAATCAATCTTTTTTTTATATTTTTTTATATGAATACCGCACAAGAGTCTCAACTGCTCCCAACCGTCTAGAGCCAGTGAGACTATGGCATACCCAAATAGGGTATGTTGTGAGGCTGAAGGTACTGGGGAGGGGAAGGAGATAGGGAAGAGGAAGGTTGGGAAATACCTGGCTATTCAGATCTGGTCACCAAACACGGCTAAAGCCATTTCAAGCAACGTTTCGATTCTGAACGGTGGTCTTTCACCAGGTCAATCTGTAAATGGTGAAAAGGTCAATCAAGAAATAAGCTTTGAAATGTAATTTTGATTTCTGTAATCAATATGAGCTTAATCTCGCCAATGAAGATGTAGGCTAGATGTAGAAAACGTGACATTTCCATAAACGAATATGCCTTTTAGATATCTACTACAAAGGATGACTTGCTACCGGGTTGATTCACGGATTCAAACATTTCTGATTGGTATTCAACGTGGAAGATAGATAAAGCGCTCTCAAACACTAGCAATCGAATCCTTTGATCAAAAGTCGCGCTCGTTACACACCTTCGGCTTCTCTGCGAGTTTTGAGAATAACCACTCAAATATAAAGAAATCATAAATATTCGTATTTCGCTTTGAATAACTTACAGCATGGTCAAATTAACCAATATAATTACCATGAATACTTTTTGATGAAAGCGTTCATAGAAAAGGTCTATTTTTACAACCACTTTGACGGTGGTGTTTCAATAAATAGCCCACAAGTTAAACATTTTTACTCAATGAGCAATGAAAACAAATTGTACTCATATTCCCATTTAGAATCGTATACCTTACGGAGCTCAAATTGCTTCAGATTGTTTGTCAAGGGAAAATAGATGTTATGTTAATGATTATATACATTGACTATACTAACAATAAATAAGATAAAATACTTACGGAATCAGATAGTTTTTGTCAAATAGCTGACTCGCATACACAGACAAAGATCTTATTGCTTAAAGATGCATTATAATGCAATGATCGGAGGGTCATCATAATATTCCGTTGCATCACTTTTCGTAAGCTTTCGATGATTATCAACTGCGGTCAGTTGGGCAACGGTACAGTCTCCACAGTCTACAGGCCCTGATCACATGCTACGATACGTGCAAGATATTATGATTCTGCAGTCTAAATGAATGAATTCTTTATCCTCGGATTCAAATGAGGCTAAGGGCAATCATGCCGGTAACGCTACAATCGAGATAAGCTTTTACATTTGCGGAGCTTGTTGTATTCCCACAAGCCAGAATTGTGTAATTCTATTTCACGATTATTTTGATATTTTTATAAACAATTTAAGTAGTTGATCTTGGGAACAATGTTAGTAGTATAAGCCTTCAACGTTTGCGTGCTCAAGTACAACTAAGTAGATGCATAGTGTAATTCAACTCTACGTTTGTACCATATTATTATTTTAACACACATGGGTCGTTAGTTCCACATTTACTGCGTGCCATTTTAAACACGTAAAAAAAGTTGCAAGGAGTGTGTTTAATATATGATGATGGAATGTGTACACAAGTACAGGACATAACTTATTTTATTTTAATGTCGAAATTAATATTTCCGCACTTACAGTGAGGGAGAATTGAGATGTTTTCCACATTATTTGAAGGGAACAACTTTCTTTTCAAGTTTAATAGCTGAGGTCGTAATAGTGTTACCATGACCAAGACACGGTTTAAGTGATAAACTTTAGCATCGCTCCGCAGGGCGGGACCTTCGCCTACCGAATAATATATGAATATTTAATAAGGAACTTTATAGTTAAGTGCATACAGGTAGGAGACGACTTTTCGCAACTTAAATCTGGCGAAGGGAGCAGCGCGACTAGAACGAAAAAGGAAAAGATGAAATATTTATAAAGTGGATTCACTAGTGCGGTAACCCGTCGGCATCGGTGGAAAATTAATTAGTCGCGAGGGAGTTCAGCACACCAACTAGCAAGATACAGCGAACCTCGCTCATAGACTCACCATCCCATTTTGTTGAAAAGGTAACCTAACAATTACGAAAACATTATTAATAATTAATACCGATCTACTTTGCGTCAACGAAAATGAACGGCAAAAATACGAAATATATACGAGGTTCCTACGATCAGCGCGATTCAAATGCCGGGTATTATAATAATGAATTAAATTACAAACAACAAACGATTCGAAATGGTTCAAAGACATGGCTTCAACTAAAATGAGGCTTACGCACGCAGGAATAACGTTCCACCAAACTGTTGAAATTCACCCGTTTACTTAGAAATATTAAATAAGACATCGCGTTCCTAAAATCACTTTAAATATATTTCATGAATTTTGTTTCTGAACTGAGAACAACGGGGGCTTTTTGATATTTGAAAATATACTGTTATTTTTGACGCCAGTTCAGCGAGAGCATTCAAATTGAAACATCGCCGAATTGCCAGATAAAAGTTAAAATAAACGCTTTCCACGTTTCCGTGAAATATCGAGTGAAATGGTGCCAGCACTGCCAGGAGTGCCAGGCAGGAAGAAGGATGAAGGAGGTCTCGCTTGTTTGTTTGTCTGTTTGCTTGTTTGCCTGGCTCGCTTTAGTGCCGGTGGGAGGATTGGCGCGGCGATCAACAGTTGTTCTGCGCATCTGAAAGCTTTCCAAGATTTACATTCGGCTATCGGTCCAAAGCTCATCGAGGCTCCACGCCCCGGTGCGCATAAGCCTCGACTCTACGTTTTAAATAGTGAAATATTCAAAGCGTAATGAAACGATCGAGAGTTTCGAAAGCTCTCAAAAATACATTTACTTAATATCATTGAATAATAAATTAAGTCAAGTTAAATAACTTACCTTTCAAATAGATTCATTTTAACACTAAATACATATTAACGTCAAAAATCTTAGTCGTAATGGAGAAAACCTGTTTGTTTGAAACAGTAAACTATACAACGGTAAGTTTTGTGGTCATGAAATTAGCACAAATTTTTGTGTCCAGAATTTCCAGGTTAACGCAACTATTTTAAACTCACAACAACATTTATATCATGATCGATGGATCTTTGAAATATCAAAATAAATAATACAAGAAGCCATATTGCTTGGTATATTATTTTCATTTCACTTCAACTCATGAATTTAAAATATAGGTAACTATATAAAATCATTAAATTTCTGTTCCATGTATAAAAGTATATTTTACTTTGTCAGGTTTCGAACACGATCTCAAAGCCAAATCCAAAACTCTAACCACTCTGCAACGAAGCGTCAATATAAAAGAATATGAAGACTTCTACAAAATGGTAACTTTGGACACCCTCCCCATACTAACGGAGAAGTATCTTCTGTGCTCGTCATGTAAGACTGGTTAAACAGAAAGTCAATTTAACTTTGCTTTGTGTAAGCAACCACTCGGTGCCCAAGTTTAATTGTGTTATCAGTTGGTTGCTGGACGATGTAATAGTAGGTATGCTATATTATCTAAAACACGATACAAACAAACACGCTTCCGTCATGTTAAGTGGGAGATACAACATTGATTCTGCAAATGTCTCGACCGGTGGACGCGAACTAAAAGTTGTTAGTATTTTATAAATTATAAACGAGAGTTGCCAGTCGCTAGTCGCAAACTGTCATTTTTTTTTTAAACTGAAACAAATAAATTAATAATGTTTGTGAGTCTACAAACATCTAACATAATTATAATGATTGCTTTTTGTGATAATAAGCCGTGTTGCGCTTCTTCTCCTTTAGCCAACGATTACCTTTCTGGTGGACACTGCAAGGTATCCGAAACCTAAAGCGAAGGAAGCGCAACACGGCTTAGTGCCCAAAAATCAATCGTCATTATACCTTTGACCGTGAAAATCTTGAATCAAATCTAACATATTTTTTAAAAGTGGTAATTATTTTGCATTTTGTTCACATCGAGTCAAAAAGTTTCCGGTGCCTCTTTCTAGTCAATGACAGCCACAATGAAGTGGCATGAACGGTCGTCATTCTTGCTACGGCCGTCATCATCAGCTTGAAAAAGACACCGGAAGTTTTTTGACCCCCAATATGGTAGTACTGGCACATTTTCAAAGTAAAGTCTGAAATAACATAGTGAAAACATAATTTGGAATTATAAACCGTTAAGAAAAAATTATCATAGAATTGTTCAAATAATATTTTTTCTCTATAAATTACAACCAGTTTTCTCAATAAACACCCTCGCAAGAACGTAGACATAACATTTTGAGCCATTGTTAAATGTCGAGGTTTCAGCAGTGATTTATCATATATTATAAATTCATTGAAATCCTTGTCAATGTAACAAGCAAGCGTACTTCAAAATCGAATATTTGGGCTAAAACATTCATAAGGTGCGCGCTAACCCCACGCTAATCCGGAAGCACCATACGTTACGTACATACGAGTACACCACGTAGACGTTACCGCGGGGACTGGCGACTGGCGACTGTCGAGCTGCGGCCGGCGTAATATTATCCCGTCGAATCTGTCTGTGATTTAACGGCGTTATTCATAAACAGCACACTCAACGACTGACGGGTCTAATCTAACTAAAACCGCGTTTATGCATGCGGATGATGCACACCCACAAAGGCAACGTATAAATACCGGAGCCAATTCATATTAGCGGCACAAACATCACTAGAAAGTTATCCAATCAAATGGTCGGGTCGAATTAGCTTTTACGGCAGAGAATTCGAACGATCTTCCTGGTACCTGTCCCAAGAACCTTTAATTCGTTTGTACGGAGAAACGATGTGTTTTAACTTCCTTTCCACGCTATGAAAATACAACTTTTAGTACGCCGTATAAACGCCGCGAAAGGTGTACATTTTATGGCGTGTTATTTCAGGGAGTTAATTCCGTTCACCTTTGAATTATAAGTATAATTATCTCTCCAAAAAAACACACGCTAAATAATATAAGCTCTGTACATAATATCTAATTATTAGAACGTTCATTTTCAGTATACACCTGGCAAAAAGTTCTTCATTTAGGGAGCAATAATTTTAAGATTCAGTTTTGAAGCGCCTTAATAATTGTGATGTATAAAACAAACATGCTGTTTTTCATGAGAATTGAACAAAGCCAAAAATAAAAAAAATAAGACGTACGCATTTGCTGGCGCATTGAAGTTGAATGGGGATATTATCCAAGAGAAAGACACAACTAAAAAGCAAAATAAAAGCAAATAATGAAACCGGATAAAAGGAACCAGGCACGCCATGGGGCCTTTAAAAAAAATTAATACCCTCCCCATTGTAACAGACAAATAATAAGATGTTTTTAAGGCTGCCAAATGTCTCAATGGACGAAGGTGAGCAATACGATTATTGTTAGCCAACTTCAAACTAAAAATAAATACACTCAGAAATAAATATTTGAAAAATAAATTATAAAAAAGGTAACAGTAATAATTAATAACATATTGAAAATTGGATGGGAAATGCATAGGACGGATATAAATGAGTGGAAGAATCTAAACCGAGAGCGTACACGAACAAACTTCCGTGGTTTCTTAAAATTATTATAATCGCAATAATATACGACCTTTCAGACCACAAGATAATTCTGTCCAACAAGGCGTGTGATGTACCTAATACTGAGTAATTACGTTTTGATTTTATTAAAGTAGTTGAAATATTCACCTACCCACCTTAATAAAAGTTTAAGTTGTTGATTTCAATAAAATAATACATTAACAAACAATACAAGGGCTGTTTGAAAAGATCGGTAAATATATATAAAATGGCGCCATAAATTCAAAATTGTTGGCATGTATGATTCATCGAACGAGGTCTGACCAAATTTCAGTCAGTTACGATGCCTAGTTAGCGTTCGACAGCCATCAGATTCGAATTAATTTTGGTTTAGGGTAACTATTAAAGAAATCAGTACCGTACCGTCACAAATCTTTTTAATTTTAAGAAGTTAATGACCACGCAGATAGATTCGAAATATAATAAATTCATGAGGACTACACCAGCGTTGGAGAAGTTGGCGTACGAAGACGAACGATGACCCGCGCTCCGGGCGCCCTGTTGAGGCCACCACTGAGGAAATCATTGAATCCATGGTATCATAACCCTCGTACATCATAAGTATTTTATTAAGGAATTACATGGGTTTCGAAGGTTAATAAATAGATTATATTATTCAAATTTTTAAGCATATAAAAATGCAACATTAAGACAATATTTTATAAAATTTTCATTCAAAATTTTGGAAAATTCAACCGGTGGGACTTGGTTTCCGGAGACCCCTTTAAAAAAAGTGTCCTTGCGGTGATCAGGATAACTCATGATAGCTTCATTTAATTTAAAAAACAATATTTTTTTCTGTTAGTAAGTTAGTATAGGTGTTTGAACGGAAGATTTTTTGGCAGAGTTGTATGTAAAACAGTTCATTTTTTGGTAAAATTTACAGTACGTATAATTTACAAAAAATTAAAATTTACAGTACGTATAATTGCCTTGTAAAATTAGTTGTAACTAAAAAAATTAAATAAAATCCTTTGTTTAAGTACTAGTCAATCCTATTTTGAAGTGTGCAAAATTTCAGTAAGATCGGTGCATTGGTTTTTGAGAAATCGTGCCACCGACTTCGAAATAGTGTTTTTAGAAAAAAGCGATTAAAGACAATACTCGTATACCTGCGTCGCTCTCGATCGTGACGGGAACTGCCTACTGGTTCTCTCTCCTAGACTTTTACTCTGATTGACTTGAAACTTTGGGAAAATATTCTAGACGTATTGTACTATTAGATTTAAAAATGCTTTTTTTTAATTTTTCATCCCGTGTAACCATGTAACCCCTAAATGGTATAAAAGTTCATTTTCAATTACCCATGTAACCCCTAAATGGCGTTAAAGTTAATTTCCAACTAACCCATACGAAACGGAATATCGAAAATCTCAGATTTGAATTAACGAAACATAAATTCAAAACCTTGATGATGACGATGAGATTATATTTCCATGAGCTTCTGAGAAGAGCCGAGGTATCTCTGGTATGTCGCTGAAACCAAGTTGAAAAATTAGATCTAAAGATAAATCAAAACGAGTACAATAATAATTTGGAAGTTTTCAAAGGAACTGGAAACTCTTGTAAAGAGTGCGAATCATTATTGTACCGAAGAAGCGATATGAAATATCTAAGATAACTTTAAAACTGTCTAAAGGAGTCAAAACTGTCTAACAATTTGTAAAATATTTTCAGAAATCTACCTAAAATTTTAGCCATACCAATTTGATCATAATATACAAAAAATATATTCGTATTCTGATAAATATATAAATTTACAATACCAGACCTAGTCGTTAATATTATTTAAATAATATAAAACTAGCAGAATTAAATTTAAAATTATTATTTTTTAAATATCATGAAGCCAACAGAAATACATTTTTTCCTTAAATCGAGTTAAAATTATCTGATTTTAAATTGATGAAATGACCCTTTTGAATTCTGTAGTCACATATTAGGAGATTAATTAAGTGAAAGACTTTAAATAGATAGAACAAGAGCGAGATTAATGCTTCAGGACTCAGGCTTCGGGAATAATCTTGATTCCTTTTTTAGGGTGATGTTTGAAGGAATTACAGGTCCACCTTAAGTTGATCTCCAGGGCTCAGTTATCTTCCCCAGCAGCTGTGATCCTGAGTTCCTTCCCTTCTCCGCCCAAGCCAGATGTCGATAACAACTGATAAACTGCTGAGCCGAATTCATCTCTCTGGCAAAGTCATGTGTATGTGTATGTATTTCCCTTCAGTGAAAAATCATTTATTTACTCCAAAAATATAATGACAACCTTGACACTAACGAGCCCCTTGCGAGTAAGATTTTCGATAAGTTAAAGGTGACACGCTGTAAATATTCCTATAATACAACGACGCCTAAAATGAAAATATTATGTGATTTCCCTTAACAGCCCTGACGCGTGTTCTGAAATTCAAGACAAAAAGCAAAATAATGTAGAAAATAAAAACAACTAAAAAATCTGCATTAAACTTCATCATGTTTTTACAAGCGGCGTTGATAGAAAACCATACATAACCTAAAATTGTTATAAAGTCACACATTTTTTTTTAAATTACATGTTGATAGATCTTACTGAAGAGGTAGAACGTATATATAATACAAACATACATTTTAAGTAATATTTAAAAAAAAAAAAAAATGTTTTTAGTTTTATTTATTTTATATTAGTTACTTTTACATTAAAGTTTCCAAAGCATCTAATTATTAAATTTTATTTTTCATAATTATTATAGTACTTTTTAAAATAACAAGAAGCGTCATTGAAAAAGCGTGCAAGACTTAAATATTCTATCAAAATTAACAATGTATACATCACAGCAGCCGTATTACATAGCTTTGCGCATTTAGTAGGTACAGAACAAAAAAATGTTTAGATAGTAAACTAAAAATTATGTCAGTAGTTATAGTAACTGTATTGAACAGAACTACGAAATGGAAGTAAGACAGACGGGGTAAAGAATATTACATAATATTAAATTGTCAATAAATGTTACATTCAATTTCATGTTCGTGTAAACCTAAGCTAAAACCCTTATTGAATCCCCTTTCTGTATCTTCTTGTGTTTATAGCTTAGTTTCATGGCACGCTCCAGCTTCCTGGGTACCGAAGTTGAGTTTATACGGCGTTTATGGTACAAGCAATGTCCCGATGGAAATAGAAAAGATTAGTAAGATGTCCCACTTAATCCCTGGGCATGATCAGGTCACGAACTGTCTAAGGACTTTGAAGTAAATCGTTTACAAAATAAATCAATGTCAGGATCACGGACATAATTCCCGCATACCTATAAGATGTTAAGCACTTCGGGAACTTAAGAAATTCTCAAGTTTGGGGAGAAATGTTGATTTAAATCGAATTCATGGCTTATTTTCTTCTGGATCCTAGCCTCCGTGGCAAAGCAGTAAGCTGCTCGACTCGCACACTGACAGATCGCGGATTCGAAGCCCGGCGTGGGCATAAAAAAGATGTTAGTATGTGGACTATTTCACTAGTAGAAATAAAATAAAACAATATTTTGGGAGAAACCACCATTAAGAAACGTTGGTTAAAATGGCTTTAGCTATAGACACGACGAGTTTCTCCGCGGTTTTGTTCCAGTGACTGTCTCCTCGGGGCAATGTGCCCAAGGAAATGGAAATCATTTTTCGATCAGGTGACTTAAAGACGCTTTAAGATGCCGAGTTCCTTTATGATGGAGACGTTAGTTATTCTTCAGGTTGACCAGGTAATCTTCAGAATTCATTCATCAACTTCTCTTTTTTGGCAAGTGTATAGCGTATTGCTAATAATTGGTTTTCATTAAAGTATACTCACATAATATTAAACACATTATCCTATTTGGAAAGAATAAGAATAGAAGTGTCTGTACTTATGAAAATTGTAATAAAATTGATAGCCGAGTGGACACATGCGTCGGGTTCCCACCAGGCGTCGTGAGTTTAATTCCTCTGCTAGCTATATCCTCCATCATTGCACAAGCAACATCTGCCGCTTATAATGATGGTAGTAGGAGTTTATCAAATATTGTCAGGCTATTCTTAACCCAGGAACGTTTGTCTTTCTTTAAAAGAAAAACATATTATCTTTAATTCTGTTAGGACGGACGCGAATATTTATGCTTTCTTAAGTTTCGGGGCTATTTACAGCAATTGTTCTATAATCTTGTAAAAACGTAATTGATCAGCGGTCTTTCTTCTATCTTCCAGTTTTACGAGAGTGTAGTGCTCCAAGGCCGGAGAGTAATTTGAAAATCTGATTTCTGGATTGTACTAAACAAAGAAAACATATTTCAAAAAGCGTTCATTATTTTTTAGTATATTTAAGTGAGATTGTAACGGGTCATTTAAATGAATGCACAAATTTCACGTTAAACACAATTAGTTTTTATTCGAGGTACAATCGATTTGCAAGTTTAGTTCACAATGATAAGACAATATAATATTTTTTTAAAACACTTGACATTCCAGTCGTAAAATATGTAATCTCTCCACCGTTATTTATTTATTTAATTTTTTTAATTTTTTTATATGAATACCGCACAAGAGTCTCAACTGTTCCCAACCGTCTAGAGCCAGTGAGACTATGGCATCCCCAAATAGGGTATGTTGTGAGGCTGAGGGTAGTGGGGAGGGGAAGGAGATTGGGAAGAGGAAGGTTAGTAAGTACCTGGCTATTCAGATCTGGTCACCAAACACGGCTCAAGCCATTTCAAGCAACGTTTCGATTCTGAATGGTGGTCTTTCACCAGGGCGATACTTAGAGTATCTACCACTCTGGAACGTGCCCAAATGTACTTTTTATTATATTTATATGAATTAAATGTGTTATGACACATATTAATTAAATAAAAGTTATTGGCGCACGCCGGGTTTGAACCCGCGACCTTTGGATTCGTAGTCGAGCGTCTTACCACTCGACCATGGAGGCCGTCAATTAATATTTGCGTAATAGCTTTGGTGTACTTGTATTTCCTTTCCTGGGTCTACTGAGAAACATGTTACGCCTGTATCAGTCCTCCCAAAGTAACTTCTAAAGGATAACTCCACTCTGGATTCATCAAGCAACCATTAACTAAGGGTTCTAGTGTCGGTCATGGCGGAAATTTGTTAACGGAGGGCCGTCACCCTAGATTTACTTACACTAACTAAGGGTTCGCCCTCACTCTGGATTCACTGTACATCGAACGACCGTCAACTAAGGGTTCTCGTGTCAGCCTTGGCAGAGGAGGGCAAAGACGGCAAGGAGGGGAAGGGGGCGCGTCACTCTGGATTCACTGTACATCAAGCAACCATTAACTAAGGGTTCTTGTGTCAGTCCTGGCAGAGGAGACTGAAGGGCGCGTGAGGCACCGGGTAGGATCATTGCTCTCTGGAGCTGAAACATTACATTTTATAGGCCATTACAGCTGTGAATATCCCTTCCAGGGGTCACATCTGCAAACTTAGAGCGGCGGGGGTGAACCACGACCAATAGCAGTCATCTCCCTAATTAGTAAGGGATGACGCGATGCTAGAACGAGATAGTAGTCGAGATCGAAGAACTGATCAATACGCTCGGAAATTTTAATATAAACTAAGAAGTTGTTACAAGTCATGAGTCCAATTTAATTATTAAATATACGTTCAACCACTAAAATGCGGGCATGTGCCTTGATGGTGGTCATAAAATGTTAAAATAATTTGGTAAAGAATATTCTGCCATCATTTATAATTCATTCATAATCTTATGAAGGCCCCCTACTCCTTCACACATGGCCAGCTTTCATGGGCTGATCCGACACGTGTGAATTATTTTGTTTAGATTAACGCGGATATAATTTATCTTATAACAAAGTGTGGATATATAATATATTATACGGTATTAGTTCTGTTGGGTCGACTACTCATTATAAATAGACATTTTTGTGCGAGTTTAATGTGCTCAGCAACTGTGCTTATAATATATAATGGATTGTTAGCGTTTTCGGTTTCACCAGTTATTTGAAAAGTTTTTATTTGCATAATAATTTATATAATTTTAATGCCACATAGTATTGAATACAACGTGAAATGTTGAATATTTTGAAGGTTTTTTGTTGTTGTTTTTAATTATTAAAGATTTTTTAAGAGATACATTAATTTATAATATTATGTTACATTGTGAAATATAAGTATATTGTAATATTTTTATTATATTCACAGTCCTACTCACTAGGGATTCCTATTCCGAGGCGGACTGTATGTTGTTGTGTTGGTGTTACTGATACTTATGTTATCTTCATATTTGTTATGATTTCCCCATACTCATGTTTACTTAGCCATAATATTATGATGTTGTTTTTGAACTTTTGTATCTCCGTGTTATTTTATTTTTTCGTTTGAGTTAATTGTAACAAACAAATATGTGAATTATAAAAAAAGAGTTTACTTTAACTGAGAGGTTTAGGCATTTGAGCCGCTACAAACTTTTGTAGCGTTTACGGGCGAAACGCCATTGGGCTGATAACATTACAATAGCGGATATTCAAGAACTCGAAATGTATTAAAAAATCTGCCCTGATTCTCCAAATCTTGCTTCATAAGACAAAAAATTCCACTTTTACGCTCTCTATCCAACTATCTCAGAGGAATCTCTTTTAATAAGGAGGATTCTCTTCAAAATTCTTGCTTCTTTACAACAATTTCATAAGATCGCTGCGAATTTGTGCTTCAACCCAATAATAAGGTGATGAGAATATGAGTTCAAACTTCCACATTCGCTAATGATGCCAGAAATACGTATTTCTTTACATAACTTTTATTTGGAAGTGCCTTGTAAAAAACTAATTGACACTCATTTAACTATAATGTGACAAATGATAAGATTTTTACTAAAAAGTAATTAATGAGTTTGTGGACCTGAGCTTGGGTATGCTTTTAACTCGACTCACACTATTAATTGGATTGGAATTTTCTAAGCCAACCGGGCGAGCATTTTACTAGAGCCAATTGTTGAATTAGGCGATGCCTTATCTAATAAAAAAAGTTTTCATTGAACTAAATAAATGCCATCAGCTAATACGCTTCAGCGAAACACCTTTAGAGTTAAGTCAGAATCGCTGTGAACATTGAGAACAGCACGCAAACATAACACGGTGCTTGTGAGTTTAACTCCCAAGCTCTAAAATTAGCCAATTCAACAGCCTTCTTAATGTTAGTACCTACATTAGAATGAAAATAATAACAATGAAGAAGTTGTTCAAAATGAACATAGGCATAGGAAAATAATATTTAACGTCAACTAACAACCGTGTTATCTAACGAGTTGGAAAAATTATAAAATATTGTGCGGAATCGGAAGCCATCATAATCTGTCTTTTTCATTACTAGGTCGACAAGCAAGGGGCCTTAACTGAACCATTCGTTACCGCTTCGTCAAGCAAGACGATTTTAGTTTGAAACAAAGTTTTCCTGTTACCTCCTAAGGTTCATAGAGGGATGTCTTTATTCGGGAGAATCTAATTCTGAAAAAATGCCCCACTTACTCGCCGGAGATTGTGCTTGGTAACCAACCGAGCGAAAGCTTGGGAGAACTGAAAATATGTTTTCGAAAAAAATACAATTATGTGTAAGAACTTTTTCAATAATTTTGTGAAGTGATTCCCATAACTTATTTGTACTTCTGCCCCATTGGTTATTTAGTGCCCCCACTCTATTTTGTCCGTTATTGTACTTTTGTCAATTGTGCTTTCCAAAAACAGTCCAGAGTTTTATAAATAAGCATAAAAATATCTCAGAGTCCGCCGGGAATTTAAACTGGAACCTGGAATCCCTGAATTAAACTTACCAGTATGCTAGCCGCTATGCTATGGATGACTATTGTGCCACTACCGACCAGATTAAAACATTTTTTTACAATGGCAACGTTTGCGATCCAATAATGAAGATATACTTTAGAAAGGTAATTGGACAATGTGTGGTCAAAGTTCCACATCACTTCTACCGCCTTCTGTTTCCACCATCACCATGTTCCAAGTGCGCCCTAGGGATGCATCCTACTTTGGGAATCATTAATTGAATGTAGTAATCTAGTTTTTTTTTTAATTTTGTGAAAGAAAAGAAAATTCAATCGTAATTTAGTACTCCCCTCTTTAGTAAGTTTAGTTTATAATAAAGCTTCCATCGAAAGAACTTGATAAGAAATTACATTACAAGTCTTCAAACTTTACCCATTAGAACGTAAACTACGAACTGGTCGAGTGAAGTGAGCCAATAATTTATTTGTTAAATTTCTGCGAGTATCAAAAGTTGTTTACCGTGTAATACCGACCCGATAAATAGCAAAGACAACAAGAGAATAGGCAACAGCGAAAATAGCAATACGTGACATCAATGCTGAGGAGTTTGTTTGCCGTTATATTTAAAGATAAATCTTGAACACCTTTTAATCCGACAACAGAACCGCTCGCATCGTAGATACGAGTATCTATAGATTCAGAACTAGAACCGAGTATCGAATGTACTTCTTCAAGGCTATAAAATAAATGAGAATTTTATGTGAAGCTTAAAATCGCTCTTAACTTTGAAGATATTTAAATTATTTTAGTTTCGTAGGAAGAGCCTATTCCCCATTAATTATTATCCAAGAAAGGAGGTTATACATAAGTTAGAAACAATTTTAATTGAAACCTTCAAAGGTTAATGTTATGTATATTTTAGTAGAGAGCAATCACTTTGTGGTTGGACATTGTATAAGAAATAAGTATATCGAGAACTTCACTTCAATCGTAGTTGAATATATATAATGGCCTGAGGAAATTTATGTTTAATCTGAACCAGCAGGTGACACACATTATAATTATTAATTAGTGGAACAACCAAAGTGAGTATTTTATGGAGATAAATTGGTAATCGGTTGGACGTCCTTCATATTACAAGCAACGTTTTAAACGAATTATTAAAACAAACGCAATAAGGTCGACGAAAAGAATATCATGAAGATTTTGCTTGTTTCAACAATCACCTGAGAGGTAACCTGTAATAGGTTAAATTTAATTAATGTACTTTATTTATATATTTTATTTTATAATTTATAACCGTTGGTCTCCCAAAGAAAATAAAATTACAAATAGATTTATCATATACATACCTTTTCATTAATTTTATACTTTTCGTTTCACATTTACCTTTAACACCGTACATTCGGTGTGTTATACGATACAAGACAGAATTTCACATCTCGTTCTAATTTTTTGGATCGAAGTTTAAGTGGTTTTAGTGGGGCAAAAGAACAAATCTGTGTACGCAAGAAAGAACGAAATGAGTTAAAAAATAAACAAGTTTTGAGTTAAGTATGCAAAATTGATCCTTAGATACATATCTATCAAGGAAAAATGAGATGTGTCAGAAAATGAAATAATGTGCTATTATTTTTTTAAAAAAGGACATGTTACATATGACATGATAACATACAAAAAACGAAATTCCTAAATTTTATTTTGGCTCTCCTCAACATCTGCGTTTATTGACTCATTCCGTTCTTCCTTGCGCACACATAAATAACAGCGAACATTTACAACGGGTACTTTACAAAGAAAGCTTCTCTAATTGCTCATATATAACAACCAAATCATTTCGGAAGCTGAAGAACACAATTATTTTGGAACATGACATTAGTGTCTCGAAAATCGATTCATTCGAATATACGATCAGTACAGTGGAACCTCGGATTGTGAGTGTTTCGGAAGACGAAAAACTTGATAAACGAGCCATGTATTGCTATACGAACAATTTATCTGTAAAATGTGGTTTTTTTGTCTTTAGAGTGTACAAGAGTGCTAATATTGACAAATGAGGGTGAAATGAATTACTCAAAACTCATAAACTCCACGATAACGAAATTGTGGGAAACTAAAAAAAAACTGCTTTCTCTTCACTGTTCACAATTCATTCATTTATCTTTGTGTTATTTAATTGATCGCATTTTATGCTTTAAAAAGAGAATATCATTTTTTTTAGATTTGCTATCATTTTGCTACTAATGTTCTGATATTTGTGGGTTGTGTTATTCAATGAGAAGAATTTTGTGAGGTATGGAATGAATAATTATAGTATTTGGAATTAAAAACAAAATTCAGGGTTAGAAAAAATTCTATAAGTCGGTAGTACTTAATTAAAACATCAAAAATATAAAAAATCAGTAGAGATAATTTCTAAAAAAGGATATTAATTTTGTGGCGGTCTTGACAGATGACGTCATCGGAATCAGCCCCATTGGCTGAACTGTAGAATATTAGTTTTGCTTCTCACCGGTACTTAGATATTGCGAGTTTTGAAACTTTTTTTATCGATTTTACGGCAATAATTTATTTTTTTCACGATTTTCGTTTTATCTTTGTTTCATCGATATGTAACTAAGAATTATTTTATAAAAGATTTTTGAAATGATCTCAGTTAGTGAGTTTTGATTATTTACCCCTCAAATAGGACGTTATTGATGTTGTTGTTAACGAAACGATTTTTTTTTTAAATAGATTTTGTGTTTGAAGATTTTTTCAGATTTTTTTTTGGAACCTACATAACACGAAAAAAATAATCTCCTAAAATCCCTACTTACCTAAAAAAGTACCTGTCTATAATGTATTTTAGCAGACATTATTTTATATTTGAAATGCGAACAAATTTTTGTTAGTCAAAGCTATTAAAATAAATAATAAGTATAATTGCCCCGACGAAGATTGATCTAAGGATCAAAGGAAACCGGTAGGCGTTAAAACATAATAAGTTCGCAGCTTATAACAAAGTGATTTTTATTTTAATATGTAGATATTTGTGTTTTTAGTCAAGTTACAATCCGAGATTTTTCACGAGTAACAAACAACTAGTGAATAAATAAGTATTTAAGTAGCAACTGTTATTTATTAATTATCATTAATAATTTTGATTTCTCTCGGTAGTTTTCTTTGAAAAAACATTTTCCTTGGTTTGTGTAGAGGTATTGTGCTAGTGGCGAACTTGTGATGGTTCTAATATTTAATTTATAAATTTAAGAGTGGTACTTTTCAGTTTTAAATTCACATTTTTCTTTAGTGATTTAATATACACATTTTGAAAGAAGGTCTTTAAATTTAAATACTTAAAATTCTTCAATAAAATATTTTTTTTGGTGATAAATCCATACAATTTGATAGTCAGTTTCTGAATGATTTCCGTGGGAATCTGGAGACTAATTCATTAAATTGCCCTCAACTAAATATAGCATATAAATTATGAAGAATAACAGTACATATTTTTAGGGTTATTTCATATTGTAATACGCTCTTGAGGTCGTTCACAAAACAGCGCTATAAAAATGTTTTTTTTTGTGATAGGGTGTACTGCTAACATAACATGTATGTACTAAAAATATTATATATATATATATTTAAATACCTGACAAATGTATTCATAATGGCTATGGACAACATGTTTTAACCGGTTGAATTACAAGAATATACAAACCACTAAGCACGCGTTAAACTCGACATGCGATTACTGGGCGAGAACGTCTGCTAAACCTACAATCGTCTAATCGCCTAACGCTATTATCCTTAGAAAGGGCCAGGGTCAGTGACAATGACAAACATATTATCCTGTGTAAGTGCCTACAAACTATCAGGAACCTATTGAGGATTGTATTAATCGCAAGATCTGGTGGTCTGTCGAAAACAAACTAAATAAGTCGATCTACTTAAATATAAATGGGTTAATATTGATAGTCTAAAAACGTTACCACCACATCAATAGGTTGGTATTTAGAACACAGAGATCGTATTTCCACTTTCTGGCCAAAATTTGACAAGACCCATACTCAACTAAAGAGAACCCATATTTTATCTGTTTAAATATGACATTAAATAGCACTATTCCAGGGATATTTACATATTTAAATATATTAATCCAATTTTCCAAATTATTCCTACTATGAATTTCAGTTCTCTAAAATAAAAGTTCAGTAGATATAATTGTGCTCTAAACCATCGACAAATCTTAATACATATCCCCAGATACTTAAACATTATATTATATAATATGGACTGGATACTATTATCTCTTTGTTCTCACAGAATTAATAATTCAGTTAAAATTTCTGAAATAATACGTTGTTCACTTTCCGGTGTAGGTACACGCTCTTTGGAAATTATTTACTTTCGGATAATGAACCTGTACAATTCAAATTTCATGTATTTCCATAGCAAACAAAACAGGCACCTGCAAAGTCTGAGACGGTAGACCGTAACTCGTACGTATCTTTTTTCATGGTAAAAGCCTCGCTTTACCATCTATATTTTTGTGCTAAAAGCTTCGCTCTACAAACGCTAAATTTTCTCTACTGATAATTTTAGAAGTGTTCAAATGCCAAACTCCGAGAATAGTTATGGTGAAAGGAAAATCGAATATAATTTAATAGTTTTTGTGATGACTTTTTGTATCAATTACGTGGTTTTGTTATGTGTTATTAGCGAACAAACAGAAATGTAGAATCTTTTTGCAAGTATATATATGTATATATATATATATATATATATATATATATATATATATATATATATATATATATATATATATATATATATATATATATATAGGTATTTGAAGAATAGAATTGTGTTACTTCCAAAACGAAGTATTGTATGTATGTTTTTCGCTACAGTAATAACTGTGTAAAATTACAAAACCGTCAAATTACTTATTTATGCAATTCAATAAAAAGTTATTTATAATAATAACAATTTTACTCAAAATTAAAAACTTCGGGCCATTTGAGAAGACTTAACAAATTATTTCACGGTTTTGTAATTTTACACAGATGTTAGTGAAGCAAAACCACAACTTTTGATAATTACCGTAGAACAAAGTTAGGTTATTTAACTCCACCCTTCTACTATACAATATAAGATCATTTTATTATTATTTCAGCGCCGTTCAGTAATAAAATCACCACAGCGGCGCCTTTCATTGGTGTCAGTGAACATTTCCTTTCCAAAATAGGGTTTTGCCACTTGCACGTGACATTCAAACTCAAGAACGTGGACCCGGTACCTACGTTAAATGTTCCGTCCCCAAATTTTCTTTCTTACGACTTAGTCGACGACAGTCGGAATCCTATCGGCCTTTAGCCATATCCGGTGTTTGGGTAAAACTGTTCCTTGCGCACGGATCAGTCATGATGGTGCCAAATCTTCAGCGTCTTCTACATCATAAGAAGTGCATTAATCTGAACTTTTCAACTCAAATCCAATGTAGGCAAATCACGCACGGGGGAAGTTATTTTAAAAACATCTGATGGCATCGCACATTGGTTGAAAATTCCTTGAACTTGCAATTTAATAAGATACGAGTAATTAAAACACAACTTGTATGCCTAATTTAAGCATTACACGTGTAATAAACTGGCAACTGAATGACGACATGTTATTGTTAATAATTCTGGATAGCATCGAATCCTTGTTTATTATGCTTTGCTTCCCATCAAGAAATTCCAGGAAAAGGGCACGAATTTACATACATTTATTGGATACTAATTTTGATTTCAGATAAGTACAAGATATTCAGTATGGGCCATACAAAACAAAACGGATTTCCACAGATTAACTTAACTGAAACCCCTT
Source organism: Drusus annulatus (assembly GCA_022651775.1). Lineage (NCBI taxonomy): Eukaryota > Metazoa > Arthropoda > Insecta > Trichoptera > Limnephilidae > Drusus > Drusus annulatus. The sequence goes on along the minus strand of JAGWCC010000005.1, from coordinate 2,080,198 downwards.
TTACAGAATAAAGTACACGTCGATCGTGTAAAATGAAGTCGAGTAACGTTCAATCGAAATCGTTTTACGTCCAATGCCGACCGATTCGAAGCGTGGCGTTCAGCCCTCGTGTGGATATCACGGCAACGGTGATACTTCATTCATTTACTTGATTCGAAAATCAATTATTCAATTAAACGGCGGGCATTAATAAAAATGCTGGAAATGCTACCAGTAAAAAAAACTTTTCATTTGCCGTTCTGTGCCAGTGAGAACATAAACCATATTTATTTATCACAATATTAATGGGAAAAAAATAAGGACCGCGAGTGTGGTCAGTGGAACTGTTTTATTTTCACCAGTTTTTTTTTTTAAATATGTGTATATATATGTAAGTCCATGTAAATCTCCTTTATTTTTTTTTTACTAAAACTAATTATTTATTATATTAAAAGCAATTTTGAAGGATCATCTTAATGTGAAAAAACGTTAAATCGACAATAACTTAATCTTTTTTTTTAAATCTTCATAAAAAAATTTGGTTTTTAACGGAATCAAACCTGAAACATTCAAACAGACCACATATTATTTAATTTTTACTTTTTTTAATCTACAGAAAAGCTTTCTCGAGCTGTGCCTTTTGTGTGTCTCGGCACTATGCCTCTCCGGCGAATCGGCAATTGAAATAATTACTCTTATTAAGAAAGGACTGAGAACTGAAGATAAAGGCAACACTTGTAGAAATTGAGTAAACTCAAAGCTTTCGCGTCTTTAAAACTATTCCTTTAGTAAATAATGTAGAAATATATTTGATGCTGAGTGACAGCGGATAATATTATATAAAAATCATACTAGATAATTATTTCTAATTTTAAAACTGTTAATTCGTGGTGGAACTGCATTTTGATAATACCAATTTTTTAACTTTATTCCACTATTTTATTTAAGACCTGAGACCGGTTTCACCTTATGACGGGCATCTTCAGACTGGTACAATTGTGAGTAAGTCTATGGAATATATACTATTAGGTCCGGAAGGGATGGATATTGATATTCATAGTGAATCATCTGTGACTTAAGGAGTTTAGTTTTATGGCTGACAGAGATGGCTTTACCATACCTTCAAAAATACATTCGGGTAGTTTTATTACCTTTTAGGAGACGGTTTACACGGGGTGCGTAAGATGCGTTTGTGGGTTTTAAAAAATATATATTTAATATCTATAGTAGTCAGCTTTATTTTTAACAGTTGACTATTTTTGAATTTACTATTTGATTTTCCCGTGTCTGTTTGGTTAATGTATTTTGTAGAAGATATATTTACATTAATGGTTTGGTAAAATATCATAAAATAGTAATAATAGGTACACATCCGGGTATTATCTTTTGTAGATTTCTCCTTAGATGTCTGCGAAAAAAATTAAATCATTTTACTAGATAATGTTTACTTTATATTTAAACAAACAATATAGTCTTAAGAATTTGGTATGCATTGAATTTAGAAATAAAGATTCCCATTGCAGATTCGAACGAATACATTATACCTATAGCAAATTAAAACAACAGCAAAATAAAGTTCGTGAGACGCGTATATACTTTATTCAATTTCAGGATAATTTATAAAAATTGTATAGTGAACCGTATCTACCTACGTCAGTTTGGATATGATTTTTTTTTACCCAATGCCAAAAGCGTATTTCATAAAGAAGTTTCAATACATGATTTTGAATAAAGATTTTTTGATCCAAAAATAAACAACTCCATTTTTCAATAAAAAAATATATTTCTAAAGTTTGACGCTCCATTGAGATATGAATCATCAAAACAATATTGATAATATTCAAACAATTAAATTAAATATTTAGTCCGTTGATTCCACATTATTGAATCATGTAAAAGATTTTATTATAAAATCATAAACCACATGATTAAAGAAAAAAAAAATTCAAAGCAAAGTTAAACAAAAACCGTTGTAAGCACGAAAACTAGTCACAAGGTTGAATAATTCAATGACCATAAACCGTTTTCCGCAAATAAAAAAATGACACACGTAATGTAATAATTAATAACAATGAAATTTAAATAATTACAATAAAATATGAATAAAAATTATATTAAATTAACCTAATAAATATTACACAATACATTATAATAACTTAAATGGTTAAATTTTATGTCAATGCATTCTAGATTAATTAGGTAAGTCGTGTGAGTTTAACATGAAACCTTTATTTACGATTAAAATCATCTTGATAGATGCATTTAAATGTGGTAATATTTACATTCAATTGCATTCAATAAATTTATGCCGCATATTCATACTACCCATGTAATATTCTACTTTATTTGTATGTAAATTGTTGGTCTCCCAAATAAAAAAGAATAAAATATATATTTTTTATATATTTTTATTTATATATATATATATATATATATATATATATATATATATTTATTTATTTATTTATTTATTTATATGCATATATATAAATAAATTTTTTTAAATGCTGTCAGCATATGGAAAATATTTACTTTTCTTTTCACTTTCCCGATTTCTTGATTACTTTTATTTAAGGATAAATGCATTTTGTAGATACCTGCCGTCATTATGGAGAGTATGCACCTAAAGATCTCAACTTATCGATACTACAGTAACGGTACGTTTTAATTGCTAAGGAATTTCACCAAACGAAAATACGGCGGAATAGTCACCTTCGCCTTAGGAAGGCAACTGAACGTGACACCGTTACTAATCGCGTGATATTGAAAGAAGGCAAAATGAAAATAATAGAAGCAGGCAATAAAACAACTGGCCAGTGTGAAATGAAAATATACTATAGCCTCGCCAATGGGGATAATGGCTGTTGTGTGAACGTAATTTCATACGTCGGTTAACCCATGGAGTTTCAATCCCATGAAAGCTTTGGAATAATAACATTTTGTACGCGGATTTTTGATAAGTATCAAGTTTACTGAAGCAACATGTGTGGTCTCTTGTGAGAATATTGACGATTAAAATAATCATAAATTGATAAATACATCGAGAGTAAGAGATACACAAAAGTTTAAAAACGAATTACAACAAAACTAGTGCACTATATGACAAAATTGTAAAAAATATATTAAAGAAATGGGATTGAGAAATTCATGCTTCATACGTTGTAAAAAATGCGAAAACCGTTAACTAACATACGTACGAGTATGTATACATTCCTTCTAGTAGCTACAGCTACCAGCTGCATATTTAAGAATCTACTCTTAATTATTTTCCATAAATAAACGTTAATAAAGACAAATCATATGTCTAGATTGTAGACGATAAGAATGATGGAGAACTATGTAAATCAACGTGATTGAAGGATCCTTCCGTGATGTTCATCGACCAAGCCCAGGCCCCGTCAGTCGACGAGGGTATTTAGGATAGCAGCGGGGAGGCCATTACCAAACGGTCGAACCAACATCTGTAATTTGAGCAAACTGCCAGAGAAAAGCGCCTTTTCTAGGCCGAACACCGTCAGACAATTAACACGGCAATAAACGGATCCGGGTTCCCGCGTATAATAAGTATGGGGATGTCATGAGTCGACTGACGTGGGTCAATGGGCTATTTAACGATCCAACCCCAATTTAGAGGTAAACCAATGTTATTTGAAATTCAATCTAAAAAATCACAGATTTCAGAAAGTACACAAAGCAAATACCTACCAATATACATACATAATAACACATTGACTAGCAATCTAGAATACAACTACCTTTGTTGGTACAAACATATATTTATCTAAAAGCTTTTAGCTGTTACACGCTCTTTGTCTAATAAAAAGCGTGTCTTGTCATTTTTTAAAACCAATAAGAGGTAAAGTGTGGGTCAGAAACAATTAATTCGAGCTACGTACTCGTACAAACATTGGATTCTCAGATACGAACAGGTCACCCACACATGTGAATATATTTACCCACATGTTAGAATCCGAAGAACAGAGTTTCCAACTTTGATTAATAATATTAGGTAATGATTATTACTTAAATACCTTAATTAATTATAAAGTTAAGCCGTAGATAATGTAATTTAAATATTAACTTGATAAGTGTAGGGCATAAACAAGTTCACACAATTGGTGTTTATTACAGTTAAACAGGCTAGAAACCGATTACTCAATATCTTCATCCAAAATAAATTATAATTGAAAATAAAACTCGATAATCCAAAATGGTAGAATGAGTATATTAAAAAAAAAATAATGTTACGCTTACTGCCAAAATGTTTTTTTTATTATAAATAAAAAATTGCATTTACATATACCGTGTAATATGAACTATTTCAATAAATAACAAGAAATATATATATACACCTTTTGACCTTTAACAAAGTCAAAACCCAATGGTAACAAATACCGCAGCTTATAGAAATATACCAAAATCAAGTAGTAAAAACTGCAATTTGAAGTGTTGGGACTTTGGATATAGAATAAAGTCCTGATCTTCTCAATATCAGAGCTTAACGACTTGGAGTTTTCTTTCTCAAAAGTCGGAGGCAGGAAGATCTCATGAGGACGTTCGTTTATGGGGACAATGCGTCATCAAAAAGTGCACAAAGTTTAAATTACTCCGATAAAAAGATTCTTCACGAATATCATACAGAGTTTCCAAAAGTAATTTGTTATTAACACGAGGACTGAAGAAACTCTTATCCTTTTGTGTTTTATTAACAATATGTTATTCGATCCGATGTTCATAAATTTGCAGTCCGGATTTCATTAAAGGTTATTTTTTTTCTATCTGGGAAACGGTTGAGGCTAATGATGGTAGCATGGCCATGCATTATCTACTTAACCTATTTGAATACGAAAGTGTTCACAGATAAACTTATAAGCAAGTTTACAGTAAATAATGAATATTTACGAGTAATATTGCGTCAAATAACAAAACATATTGATTATAAAATAAAAACCGGAATACAGAAGCAAAATTAATAATGCCATATTAATGTTTTCAAAATGAAAACAACTTTCAATGAATATCCGCCAGTAGAATGAATAGCATGAAAAAATGGTAAAATTTCTTTAATGAAACATGTACATAAAAGAGGGTTGTAAAGCATTATTTTGTGAAAACGATGTTAGATCTAGGAAAAACAACATTAAATTTCTATGAAATTCATACATGTTCATATCATGTTCATAAAATACCTACCTTTCTCTTATCCTTTGTTATATCAATAGTAATTATTTTTAAACAAGGAAAGATGTATAAGTAATGGGTTCTGGTTTTAATCAATATGAGTACCTTTTACCTTTCCTTCTCTTTTCTAAGAAATACTGAAGGACTAAACATTAAATAAAAGGAAAGATAATCTGTAAATATTATTCGTGGAAGCTAATGGTTTCAAACCGAAAAGTGGAAAATAAATCAGCAAGCTAAGTCTATTAAAGCAAAATATTGAAAAATTCTCTTGAAATAGATTTCATCTAGATGGGTACTAAGTAATTATTAATATAACAAGAATCAAATCGTACATAATCTGCTTACATGGAAACTAAAGCTTTCAGAAGGAAAACCCTTCAAGATCAAACTATAAAACATTGGTAAAAATGTATTTAGTTGAGAATTTACTTGAATTATATGAATACCAAATGTACGAGAGTACACTTAATGCAAGTCCAAAGCGACTAAAGGCTAACAAAAATTGGATTAAATCAAGTGAGTTAACAAAAGCTTCCATAGATGGCATTGGAATGAGGGCCTAACCGGAAAATGCACCAGCAATTAGCTGCCGGCATGCGATGCAGGTGTGGTCTAATTAAGTGGTAATAAATTGGCAGAAGCCGCAACCAGTAGTTATCGCAAGCGTGATGGGGCGCGGACCGTTCTATTCGGGTTCTATTCGGGTTCTACACCTTTACCACCTACACCGTACACCATACACCATACACACTCTCGTGGTGGCCACTCGAACTTACACAACTCAAATCAACGAATGGAATGGATTTATTACTTTGAATTTAATGTGGAATACGCAATAAAGGCAAAGGTTTGTTTATACAAATATGTCAAATGATTTTATTGGGATATTGAAAAATACTACTAAAACCCACTAGATACAAGTTATTGCCTGTTCTAGGGCTGAGTAGGTGAACTATGGATGAAGTGAAAAAACTAACCCTACCTACTCTTATTGGCGAAGCTGCAAATATTATTTCAAATAGAAACCTACAAAAAAATTACAATTATCTAAAGGTTTTTTGATTTTCTACGAGTTATTCTGATCTTTTAGAAACATAGACATTTTATTTTATGTATTTTTGGGAAAATGAACAGCAAACAATAACAATAATTAATACATTTTTAATAATAAAAATAACAAATCATGCCAATTACAAATTATCCTGTGTTGATGATAAATATTATAAATAAAGTGTGACTATATACAGTTTTAATAATATATGTATTTATTTTCTTCTTCTTTCAACTGCAGGTACTTAATTATTTTATTTTGTGTTTTGTGTCGAAGATTAAAGATTGAACACGAACGTCTAGACTGGAAATCTAGCTAGTCATAAATATCGAATGTTGTGAAGATGTGACCACAGTTTAAGCAATAATTAGTATAACCATTCTTAAAATTCTACATACAGTGATTTTTAACATTTTGTATTGAATCTGACTTTATTCTATGATTGCAAAATTATCATGAAATAGTGGAAAAGCGTTTATTTGTCTCCTGATTCCCCAATTATAAGTAACATTGAAATTGATTCACGGAAATCACCTATTTCCGCGAGTTGGTGAATGACAGTTCGAAAATCGTCTAATGGGTTGTAGGTAAATAGCCAGACACCAAAAAAAGTCCCGCGCTAAAAGAGTGACTATATATGTTGCTAACATATGAGAGAATGGGCTTAAAGTGCAACGAAGGAAATGTCTTAGACAGTGTCTCGAGAAGTAGCAAACAATTTCACTAAACTACTTACAATCATAACTATGTGCAAACTGACTGAGAATACAAATCGTTCCGCAAAAGAAGTTCGCCAACTTTGCACGGTATCTTGCAACTTTGTGGATACATAGCTATCGGGGGAATACCTAAGCTAAATAAAGTTCCGTACAGTGGGGTAACTATAACGAATACCTCGTTAATATAACGTACTTCTAACGTGCAGTATTTATATGAACTGATTGTTTACAAACTGCAAAGTTATGAATGGTCTAGAAGCATAGAATAATATAAGCGTTGCAGTTGTAATAATTCAAGCTAGAGGCGGATAAAGAATAAACTGCGGCGCGTGGGATAATACATATTTTTGCCAATTTTACGGTTCCACCGAATTGAAACATGCATCCGTGATGGATAGGTAAACACTATTGATGTTGCAAAATGAAATATGACACAAGATAAGCGCGGGATTTCATATTTAAGCTTTGCCAAAAGTCACACAACACAGTTATAACATGGCAGTATAGTGTGACGTATTAACAAAGAAACGTCTGGTTTTATAACAATTATTTACTTTTTTTCAGAAGGCTTGTGGTTGAAGTAATTTTGATAATAAAAAGAATATTAAAAAGGGAAAAAGATTGTGGTCTAATTTCAATGAGTCGAAATCAAATTGATTAATAAATAACTAAGTTTTTTTTTCATAAAAAAAAATAGTTGCCTACTATTTTCATTACTATTATGACGTCTAATAAATAAATAATGCACAAAAAACAAGGTGCATGAAATAAAGATATATAATTATCAATTTGCATTAATTTTCACAAAGATTACATATCAAATAATTAAAAATAAAGATGGAAGATATAAAAAATAATAGTGAATCGGAATTTGCGGATCATTTAATAGAAAATGATCATACTTTTGATATAGATACAGGATTAAAAATACTTCATACGGGATACAAAGCAACACAAATTAATAATCTAGAAATATTAGAAATTAGAAAAAGCGATAATTTAAAGTTGGATATAATCAACAAACAAAAAAAATTTTTTGGTAACCCTATATTAAATATTTTCCCACATAACAGACCTTCCTACTCTAGTGACCATTCCAACAACTTGGTAATTCCCTAATTATATCTTTGTCACCTTCCTTTAACGATTGTAATTTCTTAATTACTGTTTCCCCCCCCCCCCCAACCCCGCACTTAAATCTAACTGTTCTATAGTTTAACTGTTAACTTCAGTATACATTAATACCTGAAGATGTGAGCGTCGCTCACGAAACATGTTGTAATATTGTATATTAATAAAGTGATGTATACAAAGTTATTTTGTTTTAATTTAAATAGAAGATATGATGAATAATACCCACCTACTAATGTATCCTCATAAGAATTAAGGAAAACCTGGCACGTGTGTGGAAATAAAAAGCCATGATTTTTTACATGAACATTAACAGGTTCCTAGTTGGCTCTTCCAACACGACATTGGATATAAATTATTCCCAGCAACGTCCATTTCATTCCGTGACACGATCGTGTTTGGCCGAACTTAATAAAAAGCCGTACCTACATACTCGTACAGGTACACGTGACAGTCTGCCGTCAAACTAACAAAGTAAGTGTAGAAATACGAATGGTTGTAGTTCTGACATTTTTTAAGGTTCCGACTTATTAACGGGCAAATGGACATAAACAATAAAATTACAATAATATTCGTATGGGCCGAAAAAATATCAATGGACTATCAAAAATATCAATTATACCACGCTAAATCATATTTCACCTTCTTGTCCGACATATTAAGTTACTTCCCTCCTGGGATATAAATTTCCAACTATGATTACCATCGTTCGGGAGTCTACTGGGTAGACAGTTGCCTTTTACATTTAATTTAAAAATCAGTACCTACGCAATTTTTTTGAATGCTCGTATTTAAGACGTACCCAATTTAATTTTCTGAGGCAAAAAAAGTTTATTTCTGTCAGCAAATCAGCAAAAACGTTTTAACTCATCTTTAACTGAGCTATCATCAATTTATTCATGTGTAAATAATATATTAGTAGGTATCTGCTATATTTTGTTATGATTATTATGGAAGCTCCCGAGGGTTAAATATTTTTCCATTAATAAAATACATAGTTTTAACTACAATTTTATTTGAAAGCTTTTAGCACAAATTGCCTTCAGTTTATCAAAATAATGTACATTCAAAATAAAAGCCACGGTTTGGTTTCCAAAATTATGAACTTTTCGTCAATTTTCAAATTATATTACTAGGTCGACGAATATGTTTCACGGGCGGCTAGTTTGAAACCACTGGGAAAAATATTATGCTGAGAGATTTAGAGGTTTTAAGCTCACCGTCCGAGCAACTAACATTTTTTAATTAGATAGTCGTATTTGAAGATAAAATACACACACCATTGTAAAAATAGCATGGATTGACTAATGAACGGTTAATATGATCATATTAGTCAATCCGGCATATTTATCAAAGTAAAATATATTCGTCCACCGACCTTTCGTTTGCGTTAGGTTGTGGTGTTTCCGTCTTGGTTTTTTTGGTCTATGAAGGTTTCACATAACATGATACTGTAAATATTTATTAATTGGCTAGAAATAATTAATTGGACTCATCGGAATGAATATAATCTGATGTATCTTATCAGGTCTACCACTGGATCGTACTCGGAAAAGGCATATTCTGGGTATGCGTGTGGGGAGGATTAATAGAGCATTATCATATTTTTATTGCACGTTGTCACACAGTCCGCCTCACTGGGTAATTCCTGCGCATGACAGAAACTGAAATCACTGCAACGGTTAATAAATTATGAAACGAACTGATGCATTATTAGCGCGTGTAACCACTGTAGTCAATCAACCCTGAATATTAAATGATACACTGGACGCTGAGCTTATGGCGTGGTTAATCAAAAAGAAAATTAAACAGCTGTAAAAGATGCAGCCGGCTATGACATTATGGAAACAATACTACCCACAGTACTTATCATACCTGCTTGAAAAGGTATTTCCAAGTTAAATGAATGGAAAACCTGAATAAGTATGGACAATATAAGAGAATGTGGTGAATAATTAATACTATGTAAAATATAGCTAATTTTCTACATTCGTTACGTAATAATATGACAAAGGAGAAAGTTATTTATAATAAAAGTACGAGTATGGTACACGAATCGATCACTTTTTGTTGCCTGTTCAAATAAGATGAAAAGTGTCGGGAAACATCCGGTTCATCCGGTACCACCGATGATCCATTGGCACATGAAACCCATCCCTAGTTAGTTGAAATGCGAGCATTCACGACATCGTTCCTAAATCATAACACCAGCGTCGGCGGAAATAATCGCTCCTCTACTAACGTGCGGGGTAATAACGCTAGCCTGTATGCGCCATTTAACCCCCCGAACAAAGCAAGGATTTAAAACCACTATGACGTTCAGTATTCAATCAGTCTCAGAATCCAATTGTGAATTCATCTCTTCCCTTTTATCTTCGGTCGTCCACTAAAGTAGAGCAAAGAATTTGGTGTGTTAACAATTTTAGGTAATAAGTTTGTTTATTCAGCCCCTTCAACTGTTTCGTTTATTGAAAATAATATCCAAGACACTCATTAATCATGCGCAAAACAACATAAAGTGCGTATTTAAAAGCACATTTGGCTATGAATAATTTTCAAAACGTGCCTTTGGTATAGATGTAATTTTAAAAAACGTGACTACATATTAAAAAACTGATTGTATAAGTTAACCGAGAACTTGAATTTAAGCGGATGGATACTTGAATGACTTCAAACATTTAACTTTTAATAAACTTTTTCTTTCTTTCAACTTTTTTGCCGAAGCGAAGTATTTCAAATCGGAGCCCCGGATTTTCGTAATTCTCTGTATATCTCTCAATATTAAAGTCTGGAGAGCTATTGTTGAAAGTTTCGATACAACAAACGGATTGTAAAGGAAGCTTTTATCTGCACAACTTATCCTTAAAAACACAATATCTTTTTCTTTTCATAAAAAACAGATTGAGGGAAGATTAAGAAATACTGATTACGTTTAAAATAAAAGTGGGTGTCTGAATAAGGTCGTTAACCCTGTTTTTGGTGCGGGACACTCGTATTAGTAATGCATTATTTTTAGGGATATTCCACAACACCTAGACTGGTATAATCTATATCAGTCTAGCCATTTCTTTTTCAACATTAACGGTGTGAATCGAAACACAACCTTCTGTCTCAAAAATCAAATACGTATGTTATATCATATTTTAGAGAGGTTATCAATTTGTGATACAGTCAACGCCAAAAAAGTGTGAATTTTAAGTGCACGTACGAAAAGTACAAAGTTTAATCCTGAAAAAAAATATTCATAACGATTTGCAAAACTAGTTTTAAGTTTAGGCACACTTTTTAGACTATAATAAATCTTAGAAAAAAGGTGTTTCAAAGTTCCCTCCCGTAAACGCAAAATAGAGGCATGTCGTTTTATTCTAGGGGTCACAGGGAAGGTTTTTTGACAAACAAATGTTGCAAACATGGATCTGCAAATTAACTGCACAGCTAAGGATTTTTTTGTAATGTCACATAGGAAAACCAAAACCAAAAATTGGCGGGTGAGCTATCGTTTTCAAGAACCACGTACCTAATACTATTTTTTGTTGTTCATACCTATCATACACATAATAGGGTAGTCAGAAAAGAGTGAAGCAGTTTGCGTCTCGCAATTTTCTTCTAGAAATATTTAACATAACCTGTCGTCGTGCTCGAATCAGAATATTATTAGTAGAAGAAAAACTTCCAAGAAACGAGAGATTTCTTCAGCCCTTCAGAATCTTGGCAGGTTCAGAAGGGTTTTTTAAAAGATTTTTTCTACAGAAAAAAGTTGACGCAGATAATATTGAATCCGTATCCATTGAATTTACAATAAATAAAGAAGAGGAAAATACGTTTTGTGCTTTTCAAACTTTTCTTTAGAGGTTTCCTAAAAGGGACTAAAGGGATTTATCAAAGATGAAATAATGTACATTCATACATTGACATTGAATAAATTCTACTTTACCATTTAAAGTATCAAAATGCTTTTTTAGCGCGTCGTCAAATAGATCATTTTTTTTAAATTCAACTTTTAAAAAGTGATAAAGGTTATAGGGACAAGCAAAAGATTAATGTAATAAATATGGATTTCAATACAAACGCTCCGAAGATGCTAGACATTATTAGCTTCTTATTAGATTGATGTTTCTAATGTAGATCTCATACCTGGAACAAGAGGAAAAAATATTTTGTTAATAATCAGAAATTACATAGACAAAGATATTCAAACATTTAGAACTGTTTTTTTTAATAAAATTATTTTGTTTTCAAAGTTCTGAAGATATCATAAACATGTGACAAACCAGTTGAAATTTTTATTAAATAAAAAATACTTAGAAAAGTGAAAACACACAAGGTACTTATTAATAGTTTCCTATATTTCACCAAAAAAACGCTGAAAAGTATTGATGTTTGCAGGAAAGAAATAAAAGTAATAACACTAATAATGATATTTCAACAATATTTTTACGAAATATTTTTATTTATTTATTGAACAATTATTGAAAAGTTTGAAACTAAAATAATGGTGCATCGTCTTATCTTCCAAATATTGAATTAATTTTTCAAAACCTTATAGCTCATGATAGAAATGACATTGCGGGCTGAAAATAGAAACATTGACCAGTTCCAGACAGTTCCAGAAAAAGTTGAGTTTGTCTGCTTTATAGAAATGACATTATAATTAATGTAATTTTCAGGCGAAGGGTGGAACGGACGGCAAGCATAAATATTATATAAACTGAACAGAATTGATAATTGATTTAAAAAGGATTTTCCCCTTTTCGGATTAATCAATTGGGAATATAGGTACTACCCAATGGTAAACATATATTAAGCGTTGTGTTGTAACGTTGACTTTTTGCCGAGGAGATTTAAAAAAATGCTAATCCATCATAGAGCTCATTGAAAGTTTGGAGTATTAAACCAACTGGAAATCCGACGTTTTTATATGAAATTCGCTACGTAGATTTTTGCTTGGAAATTTTGCTTTTATTGAGCAAACACAAAAAACTCAGAAAACCCTACCTACTATCGATCAAACGAGCGAAAGCATTATTCTGTGTCAACGCACTTTTGAAGCTAATTTTCGTACCTATGTAGGTAATACAATACAAGGCCAAAACCGACGGAAATTCGGAAGCAATTTATAACACTTGTGATTAAACCAATAAGTCCGACCAGCGTCAATTTACGTGCTGGTAAATTTTGAGACATATTATAATTAACTATAAATAATTTTCTCTACGTACGAGTATGTACGACTGTACGAGTGTGAACTTTTCAAATTTGGTGAAGTTCATTGAAATTATCAAAATTATAAATGAATATTTCAAACACCTACGTACCTAGTAAAGTAACTATAATGTATTTTAGCTGACATTACTCTATATTTGTTATGGAACTAATATTTTTTCTTGGTGTCAAGTTAGATATCGTGATTTTTCACGGGTAATAAATTAAGATTTACATTAATATAAATAAATGGACAGTTGAATATAAACAAGTAGTAACCATATATTATCATATACATCAGTGAAGATTTTTACGACAGTTTTACAATGTCTTTCGAGAGGCAAAACTAGTGTTTTATTTTATTGTAGTAATATTATGTATAATTGGGTTCTTCGGAATAAATACTTAAACAATAAATCATTTATATCATGTCACATGATATAAGTGATTCATGTGTATATTTGTATCATTTATGTATGTGAGTGCAGAACAATAAAATCAAGGTATATGTAATTAAAAAATAAATTGTTTTATTCATTAGAAGTCTTCCGAAAGCTTTTTTTTCATTTCCAGACGGTTTTAGGTCGATTGCAAGTTAATGCAACGCTGCCAATTCTGCCTGATGGAATCACCTTAGTTTCAACCTTCTTAATAATTCGAAATAAATACTTTCAGATTTTGCGGGATAAAATTCTTACCAATGAAATTGAAAGGCATAATCAAAATTCATTTAAAAATAATGGTTAAGCCTCAGCACTCAGCACTCTAAAATGGCACTAAACGTCACTTTGTAGCATTCTAATACAAGCAATACTACAAACGATTCATCTGTAAATTTTCTATGGGTAGTGAGGAAAATGTCTAAGTTTTCTAGTGAATAATTTTTTTAAACTGTAATCTTTTGAATTATATGAAAAACATACTAAAGTGTTAGTAAAATATGCAGTTTGAACACCAGAAAAGGCATTTTTTAACATTTTATTTAAAATTCTAGTAGGCATTCTATAAATAATATATATTTGTGGCACGTTCCAGAGGGGTATATACTCTCAGTTTCGTCCTAAAACGTTGCTTGAAATGGCTTTCGCCATATTTGGTGACCAGATCTGAATAGCCAGGTACTTCCCCAGTTTCCTCTTCCATTCCCATCAGCCTCGCAACATATCCCAACGTGGTAGTCCCACTGGCTCCTGATAGTTGAGTGCAGATGAGACTTTTGTACGGTATTGTTTGAATTAATAAATCCTGATTATCAAAATAATCGGACAAAAAACCAAAAGTCTGGATGACTGTTACAAAACGAAAGTTCTACTTCCGCCTAAACTTTGATAATACCTGCAGGTAAAGATAAGGAGGAAACAGCGGACACACGTAAACGTTATTTTATTATTTCAAACAACTAATAATATTTTCAATGAGGCATTCTGATTATCCAACTGCAATAATCGATGCCTCTTCAATAAATTTTGCAAATCTACATTTTTCATAATAAAATTTCTAATTGAATCCAATCAAGGAGGTCCTTATTCAGCATTTGTGTGATTCATCAATCGTCCATTGTAAAATCGCAAAGTGAAGTTTAAAAAAAAGTATTTACGTTTGGTTAATGCAGTATTGTAAAATATAGAAATTTAACGGGTTATTGAATGAAGCATATTATTCGGGAAAAAAACAATTAGAATGAGAAAGTAACCGATGTGAATGAGGAGGATTTTTTGTAACTGTAACAAAAATACAGTAATTACAACTTATTAGATACAGTTGTCCACTTTAATTATACAAAATGCCGATCAGGTTTTACTACCACCATAACTTTATCAGGGCAGTATAATACTGATGCATTAGTATTATACTTTCCAGATAATAATTATGATACTTAACTAATTTACATGGCGCCATTTTTTTGTGAAATATTACTTTAAAGGCGCTTTAGAAAACTTAAAAACTATGGCAAATTTTTTTATAAAACTATTGAAATACCTAATGCTATAGCTAAAATTATCTATTGATGTTTTCATGTCGCGGGCTGTGAAAAACTTTCGAACTTATTCACAGCTCGCAAATGTTATATTTTATTTTATACAATTTTTATTAAGCGAAACAAGTTTGTCGGGGGATATGTAGAATCTCATGTGCCTAAAATAAAAGTAGTCGGCGCAGATATACTCGTATATATATATATATATATATATATATATATATATATATATATATATATATATATATATATATATATATATATATATTTTTTTTTTTTTTTTTTTTAAATCCATCACTTTCATTGGAAAATCGAACATATTTTTATTCCAGTCTAAAACAAGACTAGGGTCGGAACGCCGTTCATCACGGTAAGGTCGAAAGGTTGCCATGTTAGGGACTGTACTAAAATAAGGAAGAAAAAAAACACATTGGGCCACTTTTCCGAAGCCTATTTATACAGTTTTCGTTTTACGTGGACTGTTCAGAAAATCACTTAGTTTAGATCAATTACGTTTTTCCACTTGTCCGGACCTTGGTGAAATGTATGTGCCCATATGCGAAAAAGCTCCGCAATGGGTTTGGTATAATATTTACATGGCGTATGTTACACGTCTCTGAAATAACCCCGCGCCAGTTTAATTTTAGTGACAGTTTTTTTTGTCAATTCGATACGGCACAAGATTTGTAATTGCCCAGAGCCAATGGCACTATGACATCTTCATTTGGGAAAGTTTGTGAGAATGAAAGAAGCGTGGGGGGTAGGAAATAGGGAAATATCTAAGTACTTGACAATCCAGAACCGGTCACTCAACGTGGTTAAAACCATTAGAAGAAAAGTTTTGCTTCCGAATCTTTTACCAACACGATCACGAGAGATCTTTCACTTTGGAACGAGATGCAAACATATAACATTATATTTATATTATCTATGTAAAAAAACATTAAATTTTCGATAAATTGATGGACATTATTGCTTTTCCACGGAGATCGTCAAACATAGGTACGTAAAAAAAAGATATTTTTTGTCGAAAATAACAAGCATGCCATGAATTGAAAGGATTACAGAATCATAATACGAATGAACTTCTAACGTGTATGTACACATTGTGCTTACCTACAGAATATGCGTACAAGAGCGCTAAAAATATGTAAAAGCTTTTTCCGGTTCGCATTCTGCGGGAAAACACGTGTACATATTTTAATATAGAAATGATTTTCCTAAGAATGCAAATAATAGGTAGTATTTTTGTACGACTGCCACGGCAATTTCCACTCCATTAACCACGTGTTCACGTGTTGGCTCTGGCAAGGTGATGTTACTGTTTAATGTGTCCCGCGGAACACAGTCTAATATTCGTCCGCAACCTTTGGCCACAGGGTGGTTTATTTTCACAGTCAATTGCTCATCCGCCCCTCCGGGCTTCCGATTACACGACACGTCCCACACTCGTATGAATATAAATTTGAGCACCCTGTACGAGCTTATGACTCGCCGCCGTGACTCGTGTCGATCACGCCGATCCAAAATAGACGTTCACGCGAAATAAAATATACGGGAGAAAAAGCTGCCTGGAAGGACATACCTACATTTACATTTTTCGGTAAATTTATACAGAGAAGATGGTGCCACAACATAAAGCCACAATGACTTATTCGTGGAGGTACAATTCTTTTGTTTCTGAGGTGTTTTTCCTTGAAAAATGAGACGCCAAATTTTGGTAGAAAAATAACGGTGATATTTTGTTTTTCGAACAATACGTGTCCAAAAGATGGCGGAACGTACGCCACGACGGTTAATGGACTCAATATATCAATATTATTACTTAGCATCATCAACCGTGTGACATAATTACTTGAAAAAAACGTGTTCTTTATTCAGTTGCCATCATATATTTATTTTGTGGAACTCAATTACAAACTTTTGTTATTATTATTTACTAATATAAAATACGGATTTTTAAGTTCTGCTGGGCGTGTTTTTTTACGAGTGGCAACTCTTTTGCCTTCCGAAGGAGTTGTCGAACTATGTTAAAGTGATTGACAGACGATATATTTATGGACAGTTACCCAGTAAAACTGAAAAACGAAAATATTAATAACATATCATCATTGATGTAAAACTATATTAAAAAAAACCATTCAGTAAATACCCTCTATTATTTATAACAAATAACGAATAAACAAGTATCCCAAACTAAGTTAATAATGTATGTATTGCTCTTCTTTGAAACAATTTTCGCGCTACAGATGCAATATAATACATGAGTCGTATAGTTCCTATTAGTCGTATGTACGATAAGTCCAATATAATTCAAAATTTAAGTAAATATGAGGTTTTATTCTACCGGCTATTTACCATACTAATCAAATGTCAAAAGTTCTAAACGTACGTAAAATCTTACGAAAAGTGGGTTTTTAAAATTTCTACAGCTAAATAATGTCCGATCTTACCAAAAATGTCATTCAAGTGACTGGAAATACATCAAGGAAACGAGTTATCAATAAGGAATCTTGGAAAAAGAAAGTGGATAGCCGTAAAAGCTAATGAAAAATCTGCTATTTTGAATGGATTTGTAAATCGAATGTCCGTCATTACTGGGTGCTCCCAAAACTTCGGTCGTTTGTTTTTAATTATTTTTTAATTTTATTCGTTTTTTTCACAATTGTTCTTATTGTCTATTTTTTTTAAATACCTGGGCGAGAGAAATAAAATTTCAATTGTTTAAATTTATTTAAAAAATTGAATTACGTAGGTATGGTTTTCATAATTTTAGTAAAATTAATTGACGTTTATTTATTTTTGAGAAATAAACATTTTTTTATTAAATCTGTGGATATAAATATAAAGCAAACATGCGTTTACCTATTTAATCATAAAACCATCATTTAAAAAAAAAACTTATTACAGAAAAAAAATTCTAGGTACGCTCCGACAAACTTGCTCATTTCTCCGTTGTGCGAGCATAAAACGAAGACCTTTAAATGTGACACCTTTAAAATAGTAGATTTGATGGATATCCGTACAATTTTTTATTTGAAAAATGAGAAAAAAATTATCAAGACAACTATATCATAAAATATTGTCATCTTGATAAATGCAAGCGCTGGCGTCCCAAAAAAACAGTTGGAATTAAAACAAGAGGCTTAAGTGTTAAACACACTCTACCGCAAAAGAGAACAATAGTTTGAGAATTTATTGTGATGTCTCCATTCTTTTTTTATATGACATTTTGTTTTATAATTTGGTTTTGTCAACTTCTTAAGGATGAAAATAAAAAGAATTTGTAAACACTAGTTTATTCCCATTTAATTTTTCTTTGTAAATAAAAAAAAAATAGAATCATTAAATATTTTCGTTTCTTATTCCTCGGTTTAAAATGTATGTAATTTTTTTTTTTAAGCAAAGACTTTTATTTTTGTTTTGATTTAACTAGCAAATCGATAAACCTTTTTTGTGTATTTTTTCAAAAGAACAATAGTTTGAGAATTTATTGAAATGAATACAGAATTTTTGTAATTATAAAATATCTCTATTTCCTTTATTTTATATATTTTGTCATATAATTTGGTTTGGTCAACTTTTTAAATATGAAAAAAAAAAAAAATTGTAAACACTAGTTTATTCCCATTTAATTTTTCTTGGTAAATAATAAAAAAAAAACATTTAATATTTTCGTTTTGATTAAATCTTTTTTTTTTTTTGGTGACCCTATACTTGTCGACTGGTGAGTTCCAATATACGTTAAATTTGACAGTTGGTTTCAAATGCCGATAAGTCCATTCTTATTTGCGTAATTACTCCTAAACTATTAAGAAATTAAATGCTTTATTTTATTATAAACATCCGTAGTCCAATAATAAAAGCACACCAAATGCAATAAATATTAGGTTGTAATGAATAAAAGTCATAATTGAAAAAAATGGTTTGCCAACATTTCACCAAAGTGGACTTACCGTAGATAGGAACTATCGAGCGGGAAAATGCTAGACTAAAGCGGAGGATTTTGTTCAGATCAGTACGTCAGGCTCTTGGGGATTATTTTGTGGTTTTATTATTCTTTCTCCGCGTGCAAGAACCGCTTCTCGGGGACAACAGAATTGAAAATATATTCATTCGTTCAGAAATGTTCGACAAATTCTTCATACCGAAATAAGTCCGACAAACCGATTCAGGACTCCAGATAATAAAATCACGGAAAAAACTTCAAATAATATTCATAATAAAAATACGAATATTGGCGAAATACAGCGGTAAAAGTGGTTTAGATCAGTCACCCGGTAAACAGAAGATCCCTGCGTTCAAATCCTAGTTCCAGCAGTAAGCACATTCTACGAGAAATTTTCTAATATTTAATACAATTTAATAATAAATTGTTTTTACTCGTATCTACCCGAACGAAACATGGCGTGGCGTTGGTTGAGTAGATTAATCACCTCCGGCAGCATTGTTCGTGTTATGAATCGGATGAAATTTTAATGGTAGCCTTCTCCCATTACAAAAGCCTATAAAGGATTGAGAGAATAATCTAATAGGGTCCCTCGTTAGCCGTTTATCCAGAAGAAACAATTCTACTGTAGAATGTGTATGAGATCTTCATATTTTCGGGACGAAACACTAATCGTAAGCTACGCGTAAAACCTAAGCTAAAAAACACACTTTGTTAAATTCACAGGGTCGACTGTAACATTCTTAGCTTTTAACTTTACGTAAAATATTATTATTGCCTTTTCATTGCATTTATATCATTCTAGTTCATACTAGTAGGAACGTTGTTACTCGTAGTAAATACACGTAAAACATGCAACCATCGTTATAATACTATATTTATCCTTACAATTTTATTATTTGGCTTATTAATATAGCAGGAAAATATTTTATTCCCATTTTTTGTTAAAACAGTGGGTAATACAAAAGTTATTATTTATAGCCTGCGACATCTGTAAATACCAGTTTAGTTTGTTTAATGTGAGTAGGTGAGGTTGTTGAACTTATTTTATAGCTTATACAGCGCCATAGCTAATATTTAACAAGAATTGCGCTACATAAAATGCATTGTTTGATAGAAATCTTAATATTTTGAATTTAAAAAGATCATAATACTTTACATTAAACCAACACTTTAATAACTAAAAATAAGAAATAAGGTGTTTTGTCTTCTTCAACCACAAAACTTAATTTATCACTCGCACACAAAATGAAATCGGGTAAAAATATAGTATTAAAATTGCTACCTTCTCATAAGACTTCCAGCGAGAATAAGGCGGGGGCTGCAATATTCAGGTACTGCGTCGAAGAGATAAATGAGCACTAATCAATTCTAAATGAGAAATTAAATACCGGTCAATCAAACTACCTCTAACGCCTACCCGTGTAAAGGTCTTTGAAAGGCTTATCGGCTCGATGCTAGGAATATTTCATGCCTGTTAAATAAACGGGGAGAGGCCCTTTCATCCTTTCACGGGACACCTCAGAGGGCCAGAAGCCCGAGGAGATCCGAAGAGGCCTTCGTTTTATTCTTTAAAGGGGAGGCGGGTGATTTATGGGCAGCTTAGTGATCCTATAAAGCTTGATAAGACCCTAATAAAAGGTATAATCACCATTCAATGCATAAAAACTCTATGGGTTTATCTAATAAACGTGTGTGTAACAGAAAAGTAATGAGGGCTATAAGCATTCTGCTCGACGTCTAAATTGAAACTGGTGAAGGAATCTGTAAAGTAGATACGTGTGTTTACTGTATGCATAGCGACACGTGTTTTCATAATGTTATACCATATATACGTACGCACATGCTAATGTGTGTACTTAATTTATTTTTTTAATATGCACGTTAGGTACATTATGTACAAGAAAAGAGCGAATAAAGGCGAGTTACATTTCAATACTTTAAAGATGAACCGAATATCACAAAATATGCACTCAATACAAGCATGAGGTACTTTCGAGCACGCTCAAAATAAGATACGAAAGAGGAATAACTTACTTTTATTCCTCTTTCTTACTATAAAACTTCGCTTTATAGTGATAAGATGTAAATGGTCAGGTAGTCGAATGTAGATATTTTTGTATTTCTAAATATTGACGGAGAGAATGAATATAATGATATCATCTCATAATAACGTCACCGCGACGCTGCCTCTCCGGACCACCGCTCATCTCCAGGCAGACCTTTCCATCCCGCTCCATTCTTCTTCCAATCAGTAGGTACACCTCTTATCCGTTCTGGCAGCCAGTGGGTTATGATTTTCGTTATCACGTCATCTGGCATTCTTTACATGGCCACCAATATAATGGGGTACTTGGGTGAATTTAATTATAGTAGCAATAAAAAGCAGAGGGTTCATTTCAGTCTGTACTTCCCTGTTAAATCGGAATAGAAGTCACGGCTCACCGCTGGTACATGCTTATCTGCTTACTTGCCATTTTCTAAAATCGTTTATTAGAACAGGGCCGACGTAAAGCTTGTAATTGCAAATTACACGAGGAATTTACCTTTAATACAGTTTATTACCATGCCAATGTGTATTCTCAAACGAAATTTCCGAGCCTATGAATATAATTTTGTGTTCACATTTTCAACATGGTTAACTTTAATAACTTCCCATATGCTTAAGATATTTAAAGGTTAATAAATTGAATTGCACTGTAATGTTGGGAATTACAAAAATTTAATATTATTTTTTGGCCCATCTCTCCGCCTCTCTTCTGCCGAGCTTCTGCTTTTCGTTTATACTCTGAAAAGCTATTTCCCTTTTGAGTTCCTGAAAATTGTATTTTACGCGACCTTATACCAATGTTGAAGCCCTCGACGTAATCATGGTAGCACACACAGTTTACAAATATGATGAGTTCTCACGGCGATTTATTAAAAGTTAACGAGACGTGACAGTTCTGACCCCCAGGCGAAACTACTTGACAAATTTAATTAAAGGCTTCTGACTGAAAAATGAGAACAAAATGAAGAGGGAAATTTTAATAAAATATCTAAAGTAGCTGCCTGCATGAAAATAAGATCTGCTCAGATGAACCTTGTGCTATTTTTTAAATAAAACATTTTGGGTCTATATTTTTTTAGGCACTAAAAAATATGCACGGCTCGGTAAAAATACACGGTAGTATAATCAAAATTGTAATTTCATCAAGGGCTGCGTTGGGAATAAATAAAGAGTTTTAAAAAATAATAGTGAACATTAGAATGACGTACGTTACACGTAATTACTCGTAAATAAGAAACACGTTATTTGCTATGGGTTTGAAGTTATGGAGGTATACATAACTTAAGATAAAAATTAGTATATACTTACGTACAGGTTATACGTAAGTTAATTAGTATGTAAGAAAGTAATAAATAAAGTTGTATTTTCGTACAAAGCAATCACTTTGTGGTTTGATATATTTAATGAAAATTAAATAATAACTTTGTATAGGACCACAGATTTTATTTTGAGGTCATAAAAAATTTAATTAAATTTGTGGTCTTTTACAAAGTTATTATTTAATTTTCATTAAATAAAGTTGTGTTTGTTACATAGGTTTTAATCAATATTTATGAGTTATGTGCCATTATTTGTAAATGATTCAATTTTCATTGCTTTTCAAAGAAAGATAAACATTTTCAGTTCACGGATATCCTGACCATATTTGAAAAACTCCTACTGCCATAATTATAAGCGTAAAAAGCTGCTAATGCAATTATGAAGGACACAGTTATAAATTCAGTGTATAGGTTGTAAGACATAATAAGTGTTTATTTAATTTCTTATAATGATATCATTTTTTTTGGGTCCTTTAACATAGCATAGAAAAGGCTGTCAGTATTATCGGGTTTCCTAATTGTAGCTTGTAAATATGTTTGTATCCAGTTATTAAAAGAATACAAACCGGTTTTATATTCCTTGGTAACTACAAAGCGTATATTTGATAAGTATCTAATATATGTTTTGATAGTGATAATTTTAGAAAATGATAGTCTAAGATAATATTAATTCGTACCTTCTCTGCATATCTGTAAGTATTGCTCGGCGTATAAATTTCCAGTAGGTTAGCAACCTCTTAGCGCTTGCGGAATTAGAAATGAAAATTTACAAAGAAATCTATGATGTCCATAAAGTGCCCGAGGCACGCGCTTAAATACGGTTAAGAAAACCCATTCGGATAATTGTTGGAGGACTGCAGCCGGTCTGGCAAGGAACGTATGAAGCTTGAATGGAACCTCGGAATAAAAGCGGTTGTAAACAACAAAACAATCTCATATAAAATACATATTGTGAGGATTGAACGACAAGCGCCTTCATCTCAAAGAATAACGAGATTGTTGTACAAAGAAAGCGGTTTGATTCGATCTTCCAGCTTTAAATTGGACATTTCTAAGTCTTGACGAAATTATACGAATATTTTAGTTTATTACTAACTAGTAAATAGTTTCTACCTTCTTTTACCCTAATTTCAACAGAATTTTCCATTTTTTTTTGTAAGACCCACCCTTTGTAATAAATACTTACCAATAGGTGAATAAAGAAAAAAATCAGTATTTCTTTCTCTACGTTTAAAACCTACAACACATTTGACTTGTAGTACATAAAAAAATAATTGAATGTACCTAAAATTTATCTTAAATCTTAAACATAAATACGTTGCGTGGAAGGTGGAAGTATTATTAAGTAAGAAAAGCATCCCTGAAAATATTATCTACGTAAATGTTTTATTTTTTTATATTAACTCAACAAAGAGAAAGGGGAAATAACTTCCCACAGGAAATAATTTCCCTCAGGACCAATGTCATATTTGGGGATGCTGTGTTTAGAGAAAAGGAAGGAGTGACTCTGGGTCTTGAAGAGACCCATGTTGTAGAAGGGAGGAAACACAGTGGCCGGAAAATCTTTCCACAGTGTGTATATTGTGAAGACTAAACGAGTAGTTATAATTATAGGGTTTAGAGGTTAGTAAAACGAGAGTGAGGAGAAATATCAATAAATTGTGCTATAAAAATGTAAAGTTATTATGGTATTATTATCACTACAATGGTGTTTCAAAAAACGGCTATCTTACGCATGAATTATAAGCAAGCTTCAGCTGGCGTTACCGATGTATGGGCTCCTCGGGGATTACAGATTCCCCTTCGTACCTGCACGCTTTTAAACAACGATCGATAGAATAGTATCTACTGCATGCTGAACTGATGTTTAATACTAAAATAATCCTTAAGTTTCCTGCATAATTAAAATTGCTCCGGTGCCCAACTTGGTATAAACGTTAGCACCGCACTCATTAAAAAGGTTCCACGCTCCGTTACATTGTAACACTAATCCGCATGTAAATTAACACGAATCATCACAGCCGAGCAACAAGTTAAACTTAATCCCATCAACTTAAGACCGGGAGCTCGGAAGTTCTACGCCTTAGTGACACCTTGAGCAAGAACCAGGCAACGGTGAAATATGTAGTCGGGCGCTAAGGACGGCATACATTGGGCACCGTTGAAACTGTTTCAAACTAACTTTTCAGATAGTAGTAATTACAAACTAGCAAAATGGTCGTATGAAAATCTTTCAAGTCAAATATTATTACTTTTCTTTAATCAATTTTTGAATATATTATAATATATATCGAGCGTGATCACAAGAACGAAAACATCGTCGCTGGAAAGGCAAAGGTCTTAAGCGACACTTTGGTCAAAAATGAGTGACGCATCGAATGCTCTGACTCTAATTTGATTCTGAAGACTTTTGTGGCCCTTCAGCCATCTAAGATATGTTTACCATTTGGGAGAAGTATCGACTCAAGCGACACAAGTTTAGGACTTTTTTAGCTTTTTGTCGCTTCAGGTAACTCAGTGAAAACATTGAGTTATCTCAGTAAACTTTTTTTTTTCAAAATCCAACCAGGTGGTGAAGACTTATGAATTTTATTGTAGAACAAAAAAAAACTTTAAAGTGCTCTGGTGTAAACTTCCCAAAATAGCGCTTCAGCCCTTTTGCCTTTCCAGCAATGATATTATTCCCATTTCATGTTTAAATGCTCCATCACAAATACATATGTTCATTAATTTAAAAATAAAAATGTTATTGTATTTGATATGACATAATATTTATACACCTAATTAATGTGGGAACAGATTTTCCTTAGGCCCTCCTATATAAAGATTTTTATTTTTTTAAATGCTAATGGAACCGAATATAAGATTTCATACGGTAATGTGAATAAGAATTATTTTACGTTATATTCTTGGTAGAAATTCACTACAGTCAATGGAGATCAAAAGCCAATTGTGTATTAAATTAATCAAACATTCAAAACTTTAAAATCAATACCTTGGAGAAACAAACAACAATAATTGGAGGGCATTGAATTTCGAACAGTCATCTCAGTTTTAGATTCTGTGCACTTCTTTAATCTTATAAAACGGAGAACCAGCAAAACAAATGGATTGTAAGGTCCCAGGTGGGATTATCAAAATGGTGAACATATCTCCAGCCAGAGATGCCAACTAATTGATTAAGCTGAATCACTCCTGTGATGGCACTACGGTACTACGGTACCTGCCCGGGACGTGGGGGACTAAGGCTTTCAGGCCGGGAGTTGACAGTAAATAATTGAGGTAGACCTGGAGACCGGCAAAGGCACCAAACATCAAATTGTAGCTCTTTTGCACAAAGAGTCGTTGAGGGATTTCACGCGAACAATGTATGCAGTCTATGCCTTCATAAATGCGTATCCGTATGTTAAATTATTAGAACCATTTGGAAAATAATTGGATAAGCACACGCGTAGGTATTGTCATTATAATAAACTTTATTTGTCTAAATTTGACCGCATTCTTGCAATGTGTAGTACACATTCAAAAACATGCTTGTATAGAGCAGTTATATCAGTACAGTAAACAATAAATACGTTGTTTTAAATACTTCTATTCATTTAAACTGTCGACCGCTTTCCGAAGAACCGTATTTTCGACACGACAGAAGTTAAACAGTAAAAAAAATTACATAAAGTTAAATATTAATATTCGTAAGTGTCGGAGTGGAAAATAACACAAAGGGAAAATATATTTAAGGGGGTTTGTTAGGCAAACAGAGTGGAAAGAACCCGGTTTACAGTTTTAACTTACAATCTATACTATATAGAAATTCTAGTTTATCTCTAAATATTAGAAAGAGAATAATTATTTTGTATTTTTGTTGAAAGATGTTTTTTTTTAAATACTATTTGATTATACAATCAGTACTCCAGCACATGAGCATAGGTGATTGTTGCTGCCTGTCTTTCACATCTACCTCTGCGCTACCTGATAATTCCACGAAGGAATTCGCCCATCATCCCACCGGTAATTAGAACATCCATGAGTAATCCGTATACCTTCACTCGTAAACTGAGCCAGTCAACTAATATAGTTATAATAGGAATACGGAGTAGTTGCTACATACAGGTTTAAGGTCATACTTACGTCTACTCTTATTTCAAAATCACACTAAAGCTCACACGTCAGTATCAGCATACCGGCATAAATTTTATAATTAAATCCAATTATAGCATTAAATGCTACCCTACACCAGATCTTTATATAAATTAAGCATAAATTGTTTTAAAACATATTAAAGTTTCTTGTGGGTAATTACAGCACTACGAAAATTGCCCGAAACAGAGTGCAGATTCCTCGCTTCGTGAATTTATTGTGAACCTGGAACTCTGTTCATTAGAGGTAATTACCAACGTCTGCTAAGATATAACCTTTTGAATATCTCAGTAACTGTTAAAAGTTACGATCGTTTATTTAGTGACTATTCGCGAAAACTTTACTGGATCCGGAAACAATAAAAAATTCTGGAAACGGAAGAAAGCACTCTTGCAACGTTGTATCAAGTTAATCGGGGCAATAAAGATACGCATATTTAAGAAAGCGATAGGAAGACATATAAAAGATTCGACGCGAAATGGAAAGAAATTGATCGGATATAAGGGGGAGGAAATAACCAGTTATAGATTGAAAAATAAAACCAATAAATCACCATCCTTAAACAGTTATTATCAAAACAATAAAAAAGGGGGCAGAAGGTAAAGAGAGGCAAGGCCAATTTTCTGCCAATAAAGAAGATAAATTATCAACAAGAAAGCACGCACAGGTGACAGGATGCAAATTAAGAACCATAAATCGTTCCAGCGGTAGTAAGATGGAATATATTATTTTATAGGAAATGAAAGTTGACGATGAATGCAATAAAGGTAATACCCATACTGCCGAAGTGCCCGCAGAGTCCGCTGAGGTGGGCCTGCGCGCGCACGCTGATTTATCTGAGATGGAAAGAAAAGATATTGGCGAGTACTGACCGTGACGTGGGTCGAGTTGAAATCTATCCTAGGATTAATGTGGACTACAATTGGATAAAAACCTACAGGTTGTCAGCCGGTCGATTCGAATTCTTACAGAATAAAAGGATAACTGAGTTTATCTCTGTTTCATCTTTTTATGAGGGTTTCCTAAAATGGGTTTATTTTATTGCTGTTTGGGAGAACTTCGGTATTAACACTCTCAGGACTTGGTCAACTGACTTGGGAAGCGAGTTACATACTAATAAAAACCTTGCGCTATATAAATACATGAATCAACGCAAATCAAAATGGCTAGTTGTGGAATAAACTGATGATCAAAATAAAAATACATTTAGCCGCCGGAAAGGCAAAAGGGCTGAAGTGCCAATTTGGGAACTTTACATAAGAGCACTTTAAAGTTTTTTTGTTGTTTTACAATAAAATTCATAAGTCTTCAGTACCTTTTGGATTTAAAAAAAAAAGTTAACCCAGGTAACTCAATGCTCTCACTAAGTTACCTGAAGCGATAAAAAGAAGAAAAAAAAAAACTCCCAAACTTGTGTCGCTTGAGTCAAGCCTTCTCCCAAACGGTAAATATATTTTAGATGGCTGAAGGGCCACAAAAGTCTTCGAAACCAAACGAGAGTCAAAGCATTTGATTCAGAAAAAACTGATTGAATCTGCATATTTAACTAATTTTTGACCCAAGTGTCGCTTAAGCTCTTTTGCCTTCCCATCGACGAATGTCGAGATACAATAAACAAATACACTTGATAATACATATATTAATAATTAAAATTAATATTACGGTATAAGATACTGTTAGTAGAAGAGCGTATTCTATACATATTTTTTATTTTTTAAATATTGTAAAATATTTTATTTTTTTATATTACAAGATTTGATTTTTATTGATATTGCACTAAAAACAATTTTATTTATAAAGCATTTACAGGGAAGAACCGACGATCTATAGGCGAATACCCAATATTCTGGAAATATGTATAGTAAAGAGGTTCATCGACGAATGGGTACACCAAATTGACATTGACATACAGATAGATGTGCAAGATCTTGGTCACATCGTGAAGGGGACTAAAACCACATCACCCAATAGATGATCCAGGGAAACACGAAGGCCTTCGAAACGTGGCTGGTTCGTGCGAAAATATTCAACCGCCAATAGCAGGAGGCAACAAAAAAAATAGTGACACAACAGATTAAATATTTAGAGAAACAAAACCGCCCATTGAATAAATATATTTGTAAAGTACACATCATAATATATTTCCCAAAATGCAGTAGTTAAAATATTTTCATACGTATGGAAGCAAAAAACGCGGATCTCTTGTTCCGGAACGTAGTAGAATAATACATCATTAAAAGTTAGCAGTTTCCCTTTGAGCCAACGCGAAGTGTTACAATTCACAAATTACCCGCAGTGAAAGCTGACCGAGCAAGCTGGCTGCACATTTGGCAAGCCGACGACAGTGGAAGTGATCCGGGCACTATACAGACGGGGTTGGTTCGGCGAGACGGAGGATGGTACAGAAGAGGAACGGATAGGGGCGGGTAGCGGCAGGGGCGGGGGTGAGATTATCTGCCAACGAGCCGTGTAATGATTCACAGGTGGCATCGCCATAACAGACGAAGAGAGACATCCATAAAGTGGACGTATCGTGTAAAATGCGGCCATTAAAAATATATTGAAAAGTTGATCACCAGCACTATGAAGTACCCACCTAGTGCATTAGACCATTAAACTGTTATTATTCCTATTATGTTTAGCACCTGCCCTGGCGTCAAATATGTTTAAGTAAGAAAATGTTTTATTTTCAGTCTTATGATAAAAGTTTTCAGATATTTACATAGTATTGTGGTGGAAATCGGCATATTTGTGATAGCAGCTGTCTAAAATGGTTTTTCGTGATATTGTTAGAAACCGGAAAATTTCTCGCACTGAGAATGTATAAAATGTCTATATTATAGAAAGATACATAAAATACTTTCATTCACTGCTGAAAAAATGCTTTAGAGCGATGCAAGTTGCGTATTAAATGAAACATTTCGGTACGTGCTTAGATTACTGATCATGTTTTACATGCATATTCGTTTCATTTTCTCTTAAATTTTAAAAAGTACCACTCAAAAAATATTGGATTAAATATTTAATCTTATATGGCTTAATTAACAGTCGACTTGGTAGAAAGCCAAACCTTAACCGTTAGTTAGATTATACTGCTGACTTATGAATGTAATCTCCGGATGAAATGCGGGCGGTAGTGCATCGCACGGCCCGGGCAACTCTGTGCAGTACACAACTGGTGTAACATGACACACACAATATGATGCACCGTGTACCCGGTACCCAGTGCCCTGTGGCAGCTTCTTGTCAAGACAGACTGACAATATCGCTGTCTTGTCACAGCAGACAGCGAGAATGTCACAACACTATAATATATAATAATGGACATGGGGTGACAATTAGCTTAGAAAATAATGATTATTTTATGATATATTATAAACGTCGCAATGCTACAAAGGTTAGTTTTAAATTGTGTATTTGTGGAAGTGTGTAATATGTATAATATTACCAAAAGGTTGAACTACACAACTTTTTTAGATGCATTACATAAAGGAAACTGGACCTGGGTCAACTTTGAGGTGTCTACGATTTGTGGATGATCTGATTAAGGAAAAGAAAAGTGAACCTGGGTCTTCAAGAGACTTAATTTTGATAACCCAGATTCTCCCAACCGCCATCTATGGCATCTCTTTTCCATATCCCTATCGCCTCTTATATTTCCTCAATATGTGGGGTGCCACAAAGGCACTGGATCTACACTGGCCATAAAGTTATCGGCAGCTGGGGAACCTTTTGTTGTCGCTACATATTTAAAAAAACAACTTTTGGTTCACTGGGTTGTACTGAGACGCTATCAAAATGGCCTCCAGTATAATGATGTTCGTAATATTATCTCGCAAAGCTTTAACTTTTTTACCAGGAAGCATCACGTGGGCGGTTTGAGAAAACATTTTTCGGCTTAAGGGACGACACCCTGTTTTCAAAAACAAAGAAAAGCCTCCTGGGAAGTTGCGTACAAGCGCATGGCCTAAAGCGCTGTGGCGGCAGTACTAGGAGCTCTCGCATGACAAGATCGGCCTCCCCAGCACAACCTCCGTCAGCAGGCTAAACCCTTATCACACGTTTTAGCGTAACGGCTTCATCAGCAAACTTTGTCTATTCACAATTTTGCAAATAAGGCAGGAGCGAAGTAAGATACATGTCCAGATTGGTACATCATTTATATATAGGTTGTGGGCGTTCATGAATACGAATAAATACATCAGGCTACATTAATATCTACCCTAAAACTCACCTTGTGGGTTATCTTAAATATAAATAAATTTTATATTGCCCGAGACATGTTCATTCCGGTCATTTTTCTATATTATATTTCAAAGTAAATAATTTATTTTTTTGGAAAATCTGGTCAAACGAAATTTAAGAAACATAAACCATAATCCGTAACATATAAACATACGAGTACTATACTTTAATGTCGACATTTGCTGGGCCGATAAACTTTGCAGATGATTGTTTTCTGTGCATGTATATTTATTTAAGATTTAAAATATATTTGACTTAATAAGAAAGTTATTACGTATTTACTAAAAATCCATTTCTTTTTAAAAAGTACAAAATAAATATATTGGATGGTATTATATTTAATTGCCCTTAATCGTTAATAACTACAAAAATGAACTTCAAGAAAGTAAATCAATCATTCAATCCTAAGAGCCTCGTTTAAATAACATGGTAACAGATCGGGTTAAATATTACGTGATAATAAACTGTTTCATTCATCATCGACAAGAGATAAATACATATTTTGGAATAGAAAGTGCATTACACCTACATACATTTGTTTATGGTTAATGTGCAAATTTAAAAACCAATTACTGAAGCGTTGTTCGTGTTCCAATTGATCGTGTACCTTCCACCGAATTGAAACTCTCTTATTGATGTAGGTATAATCGACCTCACGCCATAATAAATTATTCATTTTCATTTTCCATGGGTACATCACCCACACCCTAATGACAGTTTAATGAAAATGGCAGTCGGATTTAAAAAAAATAATAAACGAAAGCCAAAGCAAATGAAGATTGGGTAGCAAAAATCATAATTGGATCATTTAAATTAATTAATATAACACCGTGTTTATGAAAAACAGTGTGCCAAAAGAAAACAGATTTTAATTACCTGTTAATTTCAGGTTAAGAGATGTATTTTAACGTTTTACTTAATATTTTTAAAACATATCCTGGGGCGCAGATTACCCTGTGAAGATTCTTTGTTGACCGCTTTAAAACATTTTTTTTCCAGATTTTTCAAATTGCATTAGGTACTATCTTCCGGGAAAAACATATCAATACAAAATAATATTCACTCACTCGGATGAACCAGGTTTTATTTAAATAAATTACAAATAAACAACTTTTTTGAAATGACAAAAAATAATAATTTGTCAGAGAAAATGTCATTCATAATATGCGTACATATGGCAAACGTCCGCAGGTCCCTATTAAAAGTAGAACCAACGCTCAGACACACGAAATTATACTATTACAATTATTATTTTTGGATAATTTATATAGCGTCGTTTTTATGAAATATCACCTCAAGGGCCCTATACAAATATTAATTCCTAGGCTCTATCTTATTACTAACTACAAATTTATAATTTATGGTTTATTGATATTGATGTATATTATGGACATAGCTCATATTGTACAGGAGCATACTTACCTGGCAGGTCACTGATAAACACACACATACTCGTATATATATTTATTTCTAGTTTAGAGAAAGATATAGTTTTACACTCAGAGGAGATGATATTGGCAAAATTAAAGTTAGTTAGCTCTGACCTCCAGGTGGTCCAAAACCGAGCTCTCAGAAATGTCATTGGTCTTCCATGGGATACTCATGTCAGGGACATTTATTTATCCTTCCAATCAAGATCCTCCCCAAATATGAAATCACAAGCACCATTCTACAAATGACTCAGCAAACAAAGCACACTAACATCAAACCCCTTTACAATGAAGACATCCACCAAAACAACACACGAAATAACAATAAAATATTTGTAATATATTGCCTATACATTATATAACTCGCTTCCAGATAAATATAAAAATAGTCAACAAATTCCAAATTAATGCTTTAAAAGAATGTTTTTTAAATTCGTTCAAAGATGAAAATACCTAATTTCAAAATCAGTTTTCTTTTTCCGGTAGCGTAAAAACATCCTCGTTTACTGCACTTCAGGGTATTATTTTTCTCAGTTTGTTTCTATTCATAATTTAGCTGTATCTTATATTTATTTATTTATTTATTATTATTAACGCCCTGATGGGCTTTTTACATAGTAATTTAACATAAGTAAGTGCATGAGTACAGTTTAAAAAGGATATACATGAAATAATACAGTAAAACGTTTTAATACTAAGTACCTAATTTTTTACATTGTATTTTTCATTATGTTATATTATATTATATTCTTTGATTTATTATGATTTACGTTAGTTTGATTACTCTGTATTTTGTTGTAACTCATGTATTTCTTTAATTTCCACTATCCCAGAATGAGTTTTTATAACTCATCGGGATTGCTATGTATGTTAGCGAGATATTAATAATAATAAAATAAAAATAGTATTTATTTAAATTATTATTGTTTTTTATTGTTAGATTTTAGAGCATCCGAGCAAATTTCTTAATAATTTGTTTTCTTAATTCGTAGTAGAGTACAGGGCCTTTATTAAAATGTAAATATCTAAAAATGATTGGTTACTCAATAAGAAATAGGTGATGGCGAAAAGTTTCCACTCACATTACCCATGGTCAGACTACTCGCATTTTAAATTTCACCTGGTCAGCTTAGGGTAAATAAATGTTGTTCGATACTAGACTCTAGATAATTAATTTTATCAGTCTCCCGATCAGTGATGTCATTCCTAGCGATCTACAGATTTCAGTTAAGATCTATCGATATTCATCGAAAATTCAGCGAAATTTATAAAATCCCCGAGGAACCAGTTATTTTTGGAATTAGCGGTTCCGGTTTTTTGTCATTATACGAGTATTCATAAGAATTCCTCTGGCAATTCCGATAGCCAATGATGTTGCTCATAAGGGTCGACTGCTTTAGACGAGTATTTTCTAGAACGCATAGTTCAGTGATAATAATAATAATAATATTACTTGGGTAATTTACAAAGCGCCATTTTTGTGAAATATCAACTCAAGGATGCTTTACAAAACTTAAAAGTTATGGTTAAATTTACCATAAAAATATCTAAAGCTATAGCTAAAATTACCTTATTGGCATTTACATATTAGTTATTTACATTTGTCACGGGCTGGGAAAAATTATCGAACTTTTTGTTTAGCAGTAGATCGAGGATTGAGGATCGCGAATCATTGCATGAAAAGATGATGTTCATAAAGAGATAAGACCACACACAACTTTGCCCGATTTAAGCGAAAAATGGACAATTTGTGTAAATATGGTTACCGCCAGAGCCGAACATAATATCAGACCGAATATCGAAACGAAATGAATAATAGGATCGAGCCTAAATGGTTAAATGATAATTTATCGCCGGTACAGGCAGTTTTTGGTCGGCGGGATGGATATAAAATAAAAACCTAGCGCAATCGTCCGCTAATGGCTGATGGGTCGCTGGCAGATGGGAACTAAAGCGGTGTGTGTTCGGAAGCATCTGGCCGTCTGCGGCGTGTTGGATGCTGCGTTACTTCTGGACATTTTATAGTTGGGCGATTGCTTGTGTGGCATGTTTTGTAAGAAACTTTTTAATCGATTGAACAGGAAAAGGGTGCACGGTAAAAAACGATAATATTTCGACACATCCTGTGCGTTTATAATATAACATGCCGCGCGAAAGTTTGAGGAAAACTTTTATGAAGTTCTTACGTACATTTTATGAATAAGTGAAAAGGGTTGTGGTTGTTGTTTTAGGTATGGAACTGGTGAGACACAAGGTACCGTAAAATGGAGTTTATTTACCTTCCTAGGCGTGTCTTCGCCTAGTGCATATATTTTTATAACACGCTTCTTAAAGTATATTTTAATTATTTAAGTAACTAGAAAATATTTTGTGGGTACTTTTATAAAGGCCTCTACTGCCAAAACTTAGCTAGTCAAACTTTTACTTTGCTTAACTTAAAATAAAGAAAGAGATCTAAAAAAGAGAGAACTTAAAGTTTGGTATATTGAAAACTTCAGCACAGTATATTTTATTTTTAATTGGTTTGTTTTATTCATTGATAAATTATTACACGAAATTATATATATATTTAGTAATGTTTGGGGGGTTACTTTGGTCGAGTAAGTAGTTTAAAAATTGAATATTTATTTGGAATATTTTTCTTAATAAAAGTGGTATAAAAATGTTTTGTGAAAAGAAAACTTTGTGTTTTTCAAATATGTATCTGCAATAATCGCATATTTTTTAAAAATATTTAATAATAATAATATTTGGATAATTTGTACGGCCCCGTTTTTTTGTGAAAAATCACCTCAAGGGCGCTATTATTATGATTGTGATTAATAATGTATTATGATTACTAGAACAATCAATTATTTGTAACATCATAAGGTTAATAGGTAATGCACATATCTGCGAATATCGTAACTTTTCAAAAAATTAGATCACAT
Source organism: Drusus annulatus (assembly GCA_022651775.1). Lineage (NCBI taxonomy): Eukaryota > Metazoa > Arthropoda > Insecta > Trichoptera > Limnephilidae > Drusus > Drusus annulatus. The sequence continues at coordinate 2,044,894 of JAGWCC010000005.1, read as the reverse complement.
TAAAAATAATTGATTTAATTTGTATTATTATTCTAAACCTCGGAAAAGACCCAATGAAATACAAAAATAATATTTTAAAAGTAGTTCTCAATAATTATTTATTTTATTCAGCTTAGTAGCCCAATGGGCAGTTAAAAAAAAAAAAAAACTCGTAATTTCATGTCGTCTCAGTTAGATGCACAGCTACAAATAGCTTCAATTATTGATCGCATGTTAACAATAAAATGAAAATTTTAATAAGTAATGAATATCATTGTGCGGCGATATTTAGAGCAATCGCTGAAACGATACAACTGATTTTAACAATGCTCAGAATAAAAACCAAAACATGAACAGTTTTGTATTTTTTTACAATTAAATTCGAATGACATGTCGGCCATTGTCACTCCCGATTCGTGAATAATTAACACGCAGCATATTGAAAGCGAAATAATCAACGTTTTATCGCTTGTGCGTTATTTGGTCGGAAAAGCCTCCTTGGTGTGTTTCTCGTTCACAGGGCAGGCAATAATTGGAAAATAAGTTGAAACATTGGAAAACGTTCCCCCATTCGGCCTGTAGTTTACGGCGAATGGAATAATAAAATCGGATTTAGCGGCATTCCTGGCTAGAATAATAATAGTTGATGGCGTTTCGTTTGCAATAAAAATGGATATATCGTATTCAGGAATATTCAATGCATAAGCTCGGTAAATACTCGTGTGTTTAACATCGGTGTAAAATATCACGTATTCAATTTCCGCAGCTTTCAAGAATTATTGAAACGCTTTGATCTACGAATAATAATTATTGTTATATCTTTAAAATGTTCTGACAGTAAAATTTCGTTAGTGGAAACTTAAAAAACACTATGTATATTAATAGCTAAACACGTTTTACATTTTATTAATAATGTTTTATTAGTGTAATACGTGGGTAAAAGGTTATCTCGTGTCAAAATGCGTAGGTACCGACATAATACGTAATTTATTTATGGAAATAATTGAAATTCAAGAGATACCTACCAACACCGAGGCAAAAGGTTAGCTAGAGGTAAAGCGTAATGTAATTGAAGGCAGAATTCTTTGCATAATATTCAACCACAAATTCAACAAGGCATAGCAACCTTAACCACCGTAGGAGGTGTTTGCCAAATTAATATCGTGGCAATGTACCTTACATTATATTGTGTGCACACTTGGAGTAACAATATATGGGAGAGAGAGCTAATTCTTTTTGCCCAACCTATACAAATTGGGGATAAATTACGTTCTCCGAGTTTTTACGTCGTACACCATGAGAAAAAAGAGACAGCAAATTTTCCTAAAGTATCCACCGCTTTAAAGTACTGTAAGGATGTTCTTCGTGTCCCGCGTCTCCGTTGACTCCGCCCACACTTTTCATATGCCACATAAATGGACATAAGTCAACGGTTTTTTAGGTTAAATGATATATTTTTGTTTATAACAATACTGTAAAAAGTGGTTACACAAATAAACAAAAACATTATTATATGTGCTATGAATGGGTGAATAAATACCCTAGCCATAGTCCAGGCCACGCCCAGGTCTAGCCGAGTCCGACAAAACTCGTCAAAATTGACTTCAGCAGGGCTCCCTCCTGTATATTATTGCTCTGAGTGTGCACACCTATTCTTGTGCGTTCAATTTAACTTGGCAAAGATTATGCAAAATTTATCACAGATGGTACCAAATTGGAACAAATGAAAATGCTTGAAACTATCAGTCAAGAAAATAGCTAACCGTGGGTGGATAAAAAAAATACTCCGGCATTGAAAGTTTTCTGCTTAAATTATCAATTAAATTCATAGAATGATAACATTTGCAATTCTAACTTCGTACAAATTGGAAATTTCCATTCACTGAGTATTGCAGAACAACCGAGGTAGGCACTCAGAACACACATTGAACTTGATCCGCATACCAAATGCCTAATTCAGGGATGTAAAGAAACGCTAAACAAAGCGCAAAAAAATCTCATTAGCACCCTGAATGCAGAATCACATTTAAAAAATGTTGAAATTATTCGCTATAAACATGAAGATAAAAAAAAGAAAACAACACAAAACTCGCGATAGAGAATTTAACAAAATTATAAATTCGACCAAAAGTGGTATGCGGTGGTTCTAATGGGGGAATTTGTGAATGTAATACGCAGGTTAAAGGGAAAGTGAACTTTGTATTTTCCACCGGTGAGAAGTATAATGATCGAAAACAAATCTAAGGCCTCCGCAGTAAAGGGAGATTAGCAAGCCATGACCCTTCTCTTAGCCAAAATTACCGAATGTTAAGATTGGGAACAAAGCTTATCTTGCTCCAAATCAGGAATATTTATACGATAACAAAAAATATACGCTCACTTCAAAGCGGAATTATCTCAAGCAACAAACGGAAAGGGAAGGAAAAAAGCATTTGCATTGAAATAAATTAACATTTTATTTCAAATTATCATAGAATATTGTACCAACAAAGAATCTTTCTTTATACAAATGAAATCCTTACCCCTCTCTTTGTCGCTTTGTAATGGCCGACGAGATTTTCAAGCTAATTTTCCGGATTGAAAAAAGTAGATATCGCTGGAGTATTTTATTTTATTGGGGTTATATTCGTAATTACTTGGCTTTGTTGGATTTAATTATAATAGTGAATAGGTCATAAAATTGAGAATCTCGAGACACCGGCAATTAGAAATGATGAGGTAATAAAATAGAAGCGACGAGGTTTATGCCGAATATGAAAGGGTACTTTGGTGAAGCTACCCCGTGCCGGAAAAGAAATCTAAAGAAACGCAATGGACAAGCAAATCTCATTAAAATGTAATCCTTTCACCGTGACTTTTACTTGTTCAAAAGGAAAAACGATACTTCAACTAAGAATTATATTAAAAACACGCGTGTACATGCACATGATGTATAATTCATAGAAGCCAGCTGTCAGAGGATGCTGTCGATTTCCATATTATATTTCCGCAGCAACCCGGTCCATGGTCCCGAGCACGAGTTCACTCCACACGGCACGCACATACGAGTAATCCAAGGATGAAACTGTGAGCGGATTTTAAAACAAGTCCGAATGTAGCGCTCCATTCTTGTCGCCCGGACGAGCGGATTCGGCACAGCTTAGCGGTATCAACAGATCGGGGAAATGGAGCATTCATAATCGGAACCTACGAATTGACAACTGATTCAAAAATGTTAAAAAGCACCATCGTATGTCAAAATGACGTAAAGCCTAAAGACAAAACTATGTTCTTGAAATAATATAAGGTTTGTAGAATTCGGTGCAACACCATATCAAAAATGTAAGTTACCTATATTAGTTTCAACATACCGCCCAGTGACGCCCGGTAACGACCAATCTTTTCGTTTCTTGAAAATTCTCTATTATATTCGAATTACCTGTTTAGGGATTGCTTTTTTTAGGAACTCAGAATATTTTATCAGACTCCTCCAGTCCACTCTTCTACACTAGTGCTCATATATCTTTATTCAAACGCCATTCCGAGGGCCTCTCCGCGGCACGAGTTTGGTGAAAAACATTTAACGAGCCCCACTTTCGGAGGGGAGGAGGTGGTGGTTGACATCTGAGGTTGGGGGAAATGGAAAATGAAAGAATACCAGAGTGTCAAGGCGCCATCTCTATTAGAAAACCGCCCGCAACTCTGAAAGCGAAGCCTGGCGCCCGAACATTTCAAGAACTCGCGAAACGAAAAATTAAACTGAAGCACCCGCCGAGAAAGATAGGGAAATGTTTTTGTTTACGGCTGACGGGAGATACTCGAAAGTGAAACTGTTTTCCATTAAAATGGATGATTTGTTGATACTATGTCGGGTTTATGGAATCGCTTTTTCATGAACTTAAGGGATAGAATGTTATTTTTTTCTTCACAATTTGAATTCGGCGAAGAACACTTTTTTGTGAAAGTGTAATTACTCACTAGGATATTATTTTAACATTTTTATAATATAAATTAGGTCTCCATAATAAAGTAAGACACTGGTGTAAAATTGTAACGTGGGCGATAAACTCTTGACGGAAATTAATGAGCCTACTTTGACAAAATTCTAAAAACCTTTTTTTTTAAACCTGAGACTGATGAACGCATGGAACCAAATAAACATATTTGTGTTGCTTTCATAATAAAAATGTATTTGTAACCATCGGGCACGATAAATAAAATGTATGAATTTCTTAAGATTTTCGAATTCACCCACATATTTTATACATCGTAATTATATTGTAATACCCTTTACGTTCGAATGTGGGTTACATCCGGTCACACTATTTAGGATGGCTACGTACATGTATACACACACTTAATGGTATTAATACGTCGAATTTATAAAAGTAGAATACACTAGGGGTTTATGATGGTTCGGCGGAAATACCTCCTTGGCTACGGCTTGGATTCCAATAATATCCCTTGGGATTGAAGGATTCATCGTGAATACGACATAGAAAGTTATTAAGAAATTTATTTGGATAACGTCCTTAGTTGGGAGCCACGTTTATACATAATTGTAATTTTTTGTAACACTACAATAGAAAAAAAAAAACAAATAAACGAGATGCTAATCGTATACGTTGACATTAAAAAATATATAGCAAGAAAAATAACAGAATGCAATGCTAATGATCGTGGTTTGGAATTTTTTTTTAAATGGTGTCTAATCAAAATTCCTGTGAAACAATAAAAAATAATTATGCACGATTAAATGTATAAAATTATTCAAAATTAAAATTAATGGTTTGTTTAACATCACTTAATTGTAAATATCGTCTAGTTTCAGTTCATCGTGAACCTTCATCAGGACTGCATAAATACATACTAATTATATAACAGAATTACAATCAAACAATGGAATACATATAAGAGAAATTAATGGGGGTAGGTGGGAGAGAGAGGGTAGGAATTGGGGTGGAGACGGTAAGGGATAAAATGTCTAAAATTGGGTTACATTATAAGTTTAATTGATTAAATAGTAAATGTTTTTTATTAATATTAAGGATTTTTTAGTTTCTAGTGCTTCTAAATTATACCAATATGGAGCACATCTATACCAGAAGTTTGATAAAACTCGTGGTTTCAATTCTGAAAAAACACATTATCTGTGAAAACATCTATATCTTCATTCACATGCGTACTAACATTTCAAGCAATTTTTCCTTCATAAAATGCTGAGCAATCGTTAAATTTTTTTTTTTTTTAAATAATTATGAATATCGCGCACGAGTCCTAACTGCTCCCAACCGCCTAGAGCCAGTGAGACTATGGCATCCCCAATTGGGGTATATTGCGAGGCTGAAGGTAGTGGGGAGGGGTAGGAGATGGGGAAGAGGGAGGCTGGAAAGTACCTGGCTATTCAGATCTGGTCACCAAACACGGCTAAAGCCATTTCAAGCAACGTTTAGATTCTGAATGGCAGTCTTTAAGCAGGGCGATACTTAGAGTACCACTCTGAAACGTGCCGCAAATATATTGCTTTCTGTGAAAACTATCAAATTATTACTGAAATTACGCGCAGGTGAGCTATTCTGTTATTACTTAGATGACCGATTACTAAAATTATTGTAAGCAATTTAGTGACCTACAAATTATTGGTGCTTGTTTAAAAAGTTTATATTTAAATCCACTTAGATTACATTAAAACATATTGTAAAAAAATATTTTTACTACCATATTGTCTGCAATTACTGGTTACATTTTAAACGTACTAGATAGGTAGAGGTAAGTTCCCAATTATCGGGAAGGTGTCCAATTCCGGTTAGGAACCCCAATATTTCAAAACTGGCGTCTACTACGCGAACATATCGATCGGTAAAACAAGGCTCTACTACGTGCATCATTTTGAAATGTCTTCGCTCTGTTACGTTTCTGTTGCGATTTGTATGCAGATTCTTGTTATGTTCAATACCGGGTACTCGACAAATGGCACGTTTTTCCTAATTTCGGATACCCGATGTAAGGCTTCAGTTTGGTTTTAAATATAAAGTAAAATCAATATAAAGGTTTCACTTATGTTATTAGTGTGTATTTGTTTTAGATGGAAACTTCACCTATGTCGATTAAATGTAGAAAAAGGGGTCCTTAAGAAATGAAAAAAGCCACAGAAGCCGTTCAAAAAAAGACGCTGTTGATACATGAAAACAACGCGGCAGTTCCATGTACCGCAAACTACTTTGGGAGATTATGTAAGAAGCAACAAGAAAATAAATTGCGTAAATTCTATCTATGGAGAGCAACGATGAAACTGTTATTCTTATGGGCACGAATAACGATGATGATCCAATGACTGATGAAGATGATGCCAAGTGTATTTACTGTAACAAAAAATATTCATGAAATTTGAAAAGAGAAAAATGCAAAAAAAAGGTCGTGTAGAATTTCGTAGTAATGATAACGTTGATTTTTTTTGTGATGTTTGCCTTAACGTTTAAATACGATTTAAACACCTAATATCGTAATACATTACTATTTCATAATATTTTGGTTTGTAATTTCAGTACATAAATAACAAATATTTTTAAGAGTAAATTTATTACTTTTTATTTAAAATAAATATTGTTTTTTAAGTATACCTTGAGGTGATAATGATAATAATATTTGGATGATTTGTATAGCACCGTTTTTGTGAAAAATCATCGATATTTAAAAAAAATCGCGCTATATAAATTAACCAAGTATTATCTTTTAACAAATTCGTACCCATTAAGCTGGATTCACACCAACGTCCGGATCCGCTCAGTGCCGATATTGTTCCGCATGAGAGCTTATTGATATGGTATGAATATCAATCAAGGAGTATGTGCCAAGACAAAGTTGTGTGGCAGTAAATCCTTCTGCCCACCCTTTTGATATTTGACTACTTAGTTAGTCAAATAATTATTTTGAAGTGTAAAAATACTTACATCGCAGATTTAAAAAAAAAACATTTTTTTATCACTAAATAATATTTTTATTAATTATTAAAAATATTATTTAGTGATAAAAAAAATAGTTTTTAATAAAAAAGAAATCTGCGATGTAAGTATTTTTACACTTCAAAATAATTATTTAACTAACTAAGTAGTTAAATATAACAAGGGTGGGCAGAAGGATATACTGCCACACAACTTTGTCTTGGCACATACTTCTTGATTGATATTCATACCATATCAATAAGCTCTCATGCGGTGCAATGTCGTCACTGAGCGGATCCGGACGTTGGTGTGAATCTACCATTATTGGGTATTCGATGTATGGGAGCTATGGTACCCGATGTATGGACCTGTTTTTTGTTTAAACAAAATTTCATATGTTTCCGTATATTTTTTTAAGCATAGCGACTTACTTATTTTCGTTGTATATACGTGATAAACAACATGTACCGTTATGCATTCACACATTATTTTGAGGAAATTCGATAATTTTCTTCATTTTAGAGCCATCTAAAAAAAAGTAGCCGATAAATGGGCCCTCTCCTTTACACCGGTAAACGAACGGCTAATCAATGACCGAATCCGGAACATGGATACGGAACCAACATTGCACACGATGTGTGTACGAGAACAACGTACAACTCTTGTGGTCTGCCGCGTTTTATATTCTCCGAATGCAGTTCGAATCCCGTACAGCGCCAAAGGGTAAACTTTTTAAACGAAGGTGGAAAGTTTCGCAATTAACTTTGGGATTGTTCGCTCCATCGCCTCAGGTCTGTGAGGATTGTTCTGGACACATTACCGATACTTTACTCCGCCGCCGATTGGCTGGTAATATGCGACTGGGAAATACTCAGCACTGCCAAATTTACACCCTACGTCCTTCTTACGATTGCATTGTTCGACAACTTTGTATCGAGACTTTTTATGTATAGCGAAGTGCATTTGAGTTGAAATAAACATTTTTATTTTCGTAAAAAATCGACGAGTTCGCTATTGTTAACTTTCATCAAATATATTTAGTGTGTATGAACCTTTAAATATTTACATATTTTGTGTGAAAAATTTTTATCCTCCGGGTCGATTGGTTATGACGCTCGACTACGAATCCAGGTCTGGGGTCCAAATCTCGGCGTGCGCGATTAATTTTTATTTAATCATTATGTTTTATTTCACATTTAATTCATATAATAGTATATTTGCGAGACGTTCCAGAGTGGTAGATACTCTTAAGTATCGCCCCGGTGAAAGACCACCATTGTAATCGAAACTTTGCTTGAAATGGCTAAAGCCGTGTTTGGTGACCAGACTTAAATAGCCAGGTACTACCGAATCTTCCTCTTCTACATCTCCTTACCCTCCCCACTACCTTCAGCCTCACAACATGCCCCGATCGGGGGTGCCATAGTCCGACTGGATCCAGGCGGTTGGGTGCAGTTGGAACTTTTGTGCGGATAACTTACTAACCATCACGCCGTTTCGCCGCAGGGGTAGGCAGAGAGGACGGACCGCCATATAACTCTGTCTTGGCACACATTCCTTGCTTCATTCACATTCATACATCGTCACATACATACTCTCTGTTACTTTGACTCTTCACATGACCCGATTCAAGTATTTGATTTACTTGATCGTGCCATGTCTTTCTCGGGCATCCTGGACTTCTTCTTCTATTCAATTTCGCATCATATATTCTTTTCACACTTCTTTCTTCGTTCATTCGCTCTATATGCCCAAATCATCGTATACATAAAAAAAAAATATAACACTTAAAACTCTCAGACGACTATGGCGTCATGATATTAGCACAGCTTTTCGAGGTGCGATTTCTAGGTCAATTAAACTATTTAAAATCCGCCATGACATTTCCAGCATGAACTGTAGAGTTTTGATGTGACAATTTAACTGAAAAAAAAAGAAAAGACGCCATGACTGAATAAGAGAAAAGATTTATCTTTAATGTGTTGAAAACTACTAGCTATGTATAGAATTAAAAAGATTTCCTTCACAATAAACAGTGATTATAGGGTCCTTAAAACTGAGAAGCTAGTAATACCACTCAAAGTTTCTCTTCTCGTTAATCCTTAGAACTTCCCAGTCCTAGACGGTTAGAATCCCGTTTTATATTTCTTAGGTACCGATTGGCTCAGTAACTTATTCGATTCCATCCCGACACCGTTGCAGTTGTGTTAAGATAATGATAGTAACAGGCATCGGTGTCTGCTTATTAGTTAGAAAACAAGAGAAAAGAATCTACAGCGTTCCATTCCAATTAACGTCGGGACAAACCTTTTTTAAGGAGAACAAACAGTTTTTACTATACAAAAATGTATTTAATTATTTAACACAATATAAAATAAAATAAGAATAGTGAGAAAACAATATAATAATATTTAAATTATAACAAAGGAACAGAGAGAAAGAGACAGATAATCTCTATTTAACCTCTAACCTTTGTTATAATTAAAATGTTATTCTATTGTTTTCTCAATGTTCTCTTATTTTATTTTATATTTTGTCAAATTATAATTTAATTGTTAGAAAGAAACAGATAATCTCTATTTCCTTGTTATAATTTAAATGTTATTCTATTGTTTTCTCGCTGTTCTCTTATTTTATTTAATATTGTGTTCTCCCTCTGTATGTATATATCACCGCACACTATGTATTTTTTGTTTAGTTTCATTTTGAATCCTGATTACGCTTGATACGCGTGAAACCGATCGGTCATAATTTTTTTTTAAATCTGTGGTCTAATACAAAAAAAAAAATTTATTAAATTTGTCAAACCACAAAGTAATTGCTTTTGAGAAAAAATATAAATAAGTCGTGTCCATTATTACTCTGGCATTGAACGCCAAAACATGTTTCAAAATATTTTTATTTTTCAACTTTCAGTAATTTTAATTATGGATTTAATTTGTCGCACAGTACAGGATTTCGATAAAATTTATATATCTAAAGGTAATTCGTCGAGAAATGGATTTTGTTGAAATTCTTCTAATGAATTTAAGGATACGAGAGTCTGAAAAGGTATGTTTTTAGTTTGGACCGAAATTCTTTTGGGCTCGTTATATACATCTTAGTAACGGTAGGTACAATAAGTAGGTATTGACCAATTTCGCCTTTCAAATAGCTTTGTTACATGATTGAAATTATTATTTATATTTTTTTAAATATAGGTTGAATATTTAATCCTATAAATGGATCTTGCTGATAAAGCTCAATAAACGATGAGATTGGAACCCTTTTGGTCCCTTCCAGGGTATAACCGCGTTCCAAAGTATTCGTTACACGTTGAAATTATGTTACCAGGCCTGATTTACGTTCGATCGCTTCGTCAGTATATATTGCCTGAAAACGACATTGTTTTACTTTAAAAGGAAGTTAACAGAGAGAGAAATGTTTAAAGGGTTCACTAGGATATGCTACTAGTTTAAATGGATTAACTGCTAGCATTTCTAAGCACCGGTGATGTTATTGCAGCGATAAAGAAGAAAAAATATTAGTACAGACATCTAACTAAAGAATACATTTCATACATATAGTTACATATGAAATATGTCAACTAATCGACAGTCCAATTTCAAAACCTTGTAAGTACTTTGACAGAAAATGTTCAGTAAGGCCAAAAAAAATATTCACGCTTAGCCTATTTTATAACAACGGTCACCAATTTCGATATTCAGAACTGATAATAGGACAAAAATACTAACTGACTTACAAAAATATTTCATGATTCAGAAATTATCGACAAGAATTTATAGCAATTATTGATAAAAACAATATCAAAATCTAGCATGTGCTTGTAGCAATTTCATAACCCAGTAAGTGAATGTTAGTTACTAGGTTTAAAAAAATATTGTAACATACTAGGTTTCGAAGTTGTTATAGAGGAATCGATTGTTCCTTGCTAGGTTTCAGACCGTTAAATTAACCCATATACGAACTGATTGTGTACAAAATTTGAACAGCAATGTATGCATTATAACCTTGTTATTACTGAATAGCAAAAATATGGATTTTCAAAAATTTGTCCCTTACTAGGTTTTGAATTTCGACAGCCGTATTGCTTGAATATTTTTTTTCAAAAGTTTAATGATATGTATACCACCAAACAACCAATACCCACACGGATTGATCTTGCTAAAGTAAATGACCACAAGTTAACTTAATTCTACAAAATAGAGCAATGAGAATTATACTTAGGCGAAATAGATACTCAAAAGTAACTAAAATGTCAGAGCAACTAAATTGGCTAACAGTGAAACAGATGTTAAAATTAAATGTTTCTCCATAAAATTAAGCACAACTTGTTACCAAAATATTTTTTTGACAAAATTATCTACTTTGTTGATATTCACAAACATAATACAAGGGAATTATACTTAGGCGAAATAGATACTCAAAAGTAACTAAAATGTCAGAGCAACTAAATTGGCTAACAGTGAAACAGATGTTAACATTAAATGTTTCTCCATAAAATTAAGCACAATTTGTTACCAAAATATTTTTTTGACAAAATTATCTACTATGTTGATATTCACAAACAAAATACAAGGGCATGCAAAGAGAACAGACTACCATACAAGAATAAAGCCACCACACATAATAGCTAACTATTAGCGTTGTGACCGCTTTGAAAGAACTACTTCTTTTGGCAACAGTTCCTACTTCATTCATTGTTCATTGAACAAATACTTCAATTGAAGTCGGTAGTTCATTTTAGCCTTCATTGAAGTTGGTAGTTCATTTTAGCCTTCATTGAAGTTGGTAGTTCATTTTAGCCTTCATTCATTTCATTGAAAAAATACTTCAAAGTTCTTTTCACTTTGAAATCTCTACCGACTAGTACGTGCTTTTCGGCGAGGAACCAGTCCCAGTTCCAGTTATTTTCGTTTTCTCTCACCGACTCTACTCGACTAGTACTTTTTATGTTGGCAAGGAACCGGTTCCAGTTCTTTTCACTTTTTAAACTCTACCGACTAGCATGTGCTTTTTCGGCGAGGAGCCGGTTCCAAAAAGAACTGAACAAATAATTGGATAAATTCAAATCTCCTTTTTGCGAGTTCGACTTCAATTGAAGTGTTCATTTTAAAGAACTAACAATTCGTGAAGCATTCACAAAACATTGAAGTTTTTCCCAACGCTACTAACTGTATAAAGGAATGAAATCTTATAATGCGCTGCCGAAACCATCAAAATTATGCCAATGAATAAATTCAAATTAGCTTGTAAGAACTATAAATACATATAAATCAAAATAATAAGTAGTATATAAGTTCCATTATTAAGTCAAAAAGGAAATGAAGGAATTAGATACTTTGTAAACTGTAATGTACAAGTAACTAATACAAAAATAAATAAAACTAAAAATTATAAAAAAACGAAGTATTTGATTGAAAAAATATCAAATAATATTTTTAAAAAACTTTAATGTTTGAATAATAATTTCAAATTAACGTCGGAAAGGCTTGGATTGGATTTCCGGAGCTAAGATTTGTGTGTAATATAGAAGAAAACACTTCAAACGATTTATTTAAATATAAATATTAAAAACTTTCGCAAATTACGGTATTAGACGATATTATTAAACGAATTATGAGTAGGTACTTACCTACTCATAATTCGTTTAAAATTATAAAATAACATTAATTATTTTTTCTTAAATACTGAGGAAAATTGAAATATTCACATACATTATTTAGGTAAAGAAGAAAAAAGTTAAAAATGAAAAGTTTTCATTTTCAAATGTTTCACATTTCCAGCCACGTTCGTAGAAAACTGAATTGATGGACCGGCAATAATTATTGCTTGCTACATATTTAGCCGGACTATTACACAAAATATTTGAATGACTTTCTCTTCTTGCGGCCTTTGAAAAGTTGAAATAATACAACAAATTACAGCAAACGAGAGCTTTCGGAAAGTAAACACGATTTCATTAATGATTCACGTCACCGGATTGATGGGTGCTATTTGTGCTTTTTGTGTCAAGAAAGAAAAATGGAACAAGTGAGAAAAACACAATCCAAATATGACTGTGTCAACTGTCAACATTGCTTCGTAAAAAAAAACAAGTATGTGAATCACACGCTATAAAACTTTTACACCCTACTTTTACGGTCTACTTTTTCAAGCTTTTCCTACAATATTATTTACAAAATGGTGCAAAATATGTATCTAGTCAAGGATCCAATTTTACTTCCCGAATGTGAAACGAGGAAACAACCACGCGTCAAAAAGATAAAGAGTTGAGATAAAACTATGAGAACCTCCTTTTTTCTTTATTGACGTATTTTCACGTAAAGGAGAATAAAACGCAGCCTTAGGGAACTGTAAATGTAAAAGAGGGAATCGCAGGACATGATCAATGTTCATATCCGATGTTTGAAAACTAGGTGCCAGCAAGTATTAACAGAAGGTTTCAAATATCCGCCGATTTCTTACACGCAGGAACAACAACTGGACAACATGTTGTGGTAAACACTTTGTCCTTGTGCGTGTGATTAGATAGGAGGTTACAATAATTTGAAATTCTACCATCTTTAATCTCGAGGCCTTCCGCCTTGCATAAAAGTAGCAATGCTTCGAAAATGCTCATATTTTACACGGTAATTTAGAACTTATCTACGCACCTGTATTATTTCTATGCTTTGTCAATTTAATCAGGCCATCGTGAAATTGGAAGCCAATGTATTAAATGTATTGATGATACAAATGAGTTAGGAAGGGCGAGTGGTTTTATATAATAACAAAAAGTTATAAAAACGAGGTAAAGCTGTGGGTGAGCAAGATCACCCTTGGCTGTCAAGACAAATTAAATAAACTGATCGATGAAATAAGCTAACGGTGCAACCCGTGAGTAATATGTACCCCGGGCACGTCCGGAGGTAGGACATGTCTCCCGAACTGGATCGCCAAATACGTTGGGGGAAATTGATCCAGCGTGGGAAAATTACACATTCGGTAAGGAATGTGCTGGAGAGTTAAACCTTTGGATGAAAATCTAATTGAATATATTATTGTGGTTTATTTATCGGGGTGTTTATCGGGTAACTTATCCGGATATTAAACAATGGAAGTTACATTAAAACGGCATTTAAATACGGTTTTAAAGAAAGATGACCAAGTCAGAAATAATTACATTGGGTTAAGAAAAACTTATCACGTCAAGGAAAGAGCGTTTGGGAAAAGACAATAATACATAAAATTCTAAATACATTTCATTAACTGTCCTCAAGCCATATGACCTACCTCTCTTCCCAAAATGATCATGGAAATGTAAACAAAATATAATCTTCGTCTTAATGATACCCAAAGGAAATATGAAAAACGGGTTACATCATTTTAGTCCCAAACCTAATTTGAAATAAACGCTGTAGTAAAGTATGAATGGGATGAAAACTTTTACCAATTTAGGATAATTCCTCCAAGGTATTTGTTACAGTCTCAGGGGTAAAGAGAATCAATAAGTACAATCCCGAGAAATGGAAATTGATGGAAATACCCATGTTGAGTTGTCATAGATTGTCAGATGCCATTTACATTCAGGTACTTCTTGATTTCATTTTGACTTGACTTGATTAATCTTAAGCTTTCACTCTTACGTAAAAATAATAATCCGGCTTTGATATCATAAAGCCACTTGAGACTTTTAAGGGAAATACAATGACATGTATGTATGCACCCTGCAACTAACAATATAACGGTATTTCCAGATTTGAAAAGGGGTGTGCAGTAGCAATATAATAAATTAAAATAAAAATCACTTTGTTATAAACCACGAATTTTTCACAAAATTCGTGGTTTATATAAAACTGATTTTTTAAATTTTAATATAATGTTTAACCACAAAGTGATCTTATGAAAAAAAAATACATATATTGTAGTGAATGCATTGAAAAAAACGGCACATTTCCTAGAAATGACGAAATCTCAGCAAAGACCCTATGTAACAAAGTGTAAAGAATTATAAAATGCACACCGGTATGCAAAGATATGGAAAAGGCGAAGAGCGTGAAACAGAACCGTGATATGAAGATTTATTTCATACCCTTATGAGTACGACGTTTTTGCCTGTTACATTTACGGAGAAAAAGTAATTAAATTCAACTGGCGAGAAAGAATATAAAATCTCCACATGAATCAGTTTGAATGTACCTGCTGAAAATAAAAGAAAAGAAAACAAATCAAAAGTACCACCTTTTGGCGAAATGCGGTTGTGAAATACCGGAGATGGGCAGGAAACACTCTCCCAGTATGGAAACACCTTTTGCTCCGACCGTCGCTTTTCCGACGTCTATTCGAAGCATGTTCTTTCTGTAACGTTTTCGTTTCCACGGATAAGACGTTACCGATATCGCAGGAATAACGATATATTTGAGACAGTGTGTAAGAACTTATATCAAATAAGGGTTATAATCAATATTAATTAAAATCATATTATAGTAAATAGTATATATTTCAATTCAATATTGAGATTATATTAAAAAGTTTAAAAGTTGTCTTATTAAAAACCCAAAAGAGAATATAACAGTCCTCTTGGCTTAAAAAATCTGGTTTTAAATAAGTAATGAAAATGTTACTATATTTTGAAAATAATATTTTTTATTATTTTCTAGAATATTTCAATATTAATGTAACTTGACTTTTAAGAACGTTAAAAAGTGGAAATCAAACTTAAATTAACCGACATAAACTTTTCATCTGGAAAACCACCCTAATTAAATATTTTCTTCAAATATTAAACTAAATATTGCTGAATAAAAGTGGAGAGAAATCTGAGAGGAATATCATATTTGAGAATAATGCTGAAATTATAAAGATAGGAAACAGACAAAAAAGTTAATCCGAATATAATATAATTTAATTTAATGTAGATGGATGATGAAATGGAAGGGTAGGAGCTTGGGATATTAGTTTAATTATTATTCCACAAAGGCTAAAAACAAGTGGGTAATTCTAATTAATGGTTTTGTTCCGCAATGATCCTGAGAATTAGCGAATACGATATTAATGAAATTAAAAGCTTTATGGTAAGTTCTTTGATCAAAACTAACAAAAGAAATATCACGTTTACATACTTACCGGTATTGGAGGATTCTCTCCCTCTCAAATGAAGTAGATTTTATTCTTACTTGAAAACAAAAAAGCTTTTTTAGTTCATGCTTTCAACAAATTGCCAATTAAATTATCCCTAAAACAAGAGAATTTCGCTACCGTGATAAGAACATATTCAATTATTTAAAAAGGTGAAACAAAGGTGAGCCGCTTAAGGTTTCAACTATAGCTAACGACCAGTTAACATAATATCAATTGTAACCCAAGAAAAATACTACATAAATGTGGAAGACATTCTCAACATTTTCACTTTACGAATAGCGAACACTATTTTTAGTTTCGCTCTGGTGGGACCACGATTTTTGTAGAATCTATGATATAAAATTAATTCTATGTAAATTGAGTAGATGGGAATGGTCAGGTTCTTTCACACATTCTCTATCTTCCTCCCCTCTCCTACTTCGGTTACCATAGCATTTATATATGTTAATATAATTTCCCATTAGCTAAATCGGCCAGTTGGGACTACTGTGTATCACGAGAAAAAAACGTACAGAAATAAGATTAACTCAAATAATTCAAATTTTACGCAAAAAAAATTATAATGAGTAATTATAAACTACCCTCTTACCGACAAAATGTGACAGCTTTCTATCTTCTGTGCAGGCACCATAAAGCCTTTCAAAATACGGAGCGCGTTAATTAGGGCAACTAAAAAAGTACTTTGTCACTTTGCTCTTATTGTCTAGCGCGAGAAGTTAATTCCCGCAAAAACATTAGGTTTCCTGCCAACAAACCTTCACGCCATTTCTTCAGATTTATTTTCCATGTTTTGACCATCACAGATATGAACAAACACGTAATAAAAATGAGCAATGGATTTAACCTTCTTGGTAGTACTTAGTGTAAATCGTTATTCAATCTATTTATCTTAAAATTATTTCATCTTTATCGTCTTAAATATTGAAAAAGAAGCCATGTTTATGTTTTTTTTTCACTGTGCGTTCGTAAAAGAAAAGAGGAATGTTTATCTTTTCACGGTTTATGACTATTTTTTATTTGACTTGACTTTTATATTTATTTAATCATAAAAGGTTTATCCTTCGAATCATGTGTGGCGCTTACAAGAATAGTATCGTTTATGACTGTGTAATTCGATTCACTAAACAAAGGGTAATTTCGTCTTAGGGCCTATTAAACGCGTATAAAAGAAAACGCGGAGGCGATAACATATTGTCTCATTTGTCATTTTCATAGCGAGTGGTCGTATTTGTAGGGGTGAAGGAAACGATATTACCTACAGCGGGGAAGCAATTATGTTCCACACTACCCGTAACATCAGGTAAAGGGGGTCCCTACAGGGCAAGGGAAGGGGCGAGGGGCGAGGGTAGAAAGAAACAACTATAATGCCTTGACTTTAATATGTTTAACACGATTAGCCACGAGATACGAAGTCCGAAATTCGCGTGTTGAAATAACATTATGTGAAGTGAAGTCTTTATTTTATTTATGTATAGTGTTTCTGTAACCGTTTCGTGGGTTTTAACTTTCATTGACAATTACATAAATTACAGGTTTTTTGGAAAGTGTTGCATTTGAGTACCTACCTACTTATTTATTGAAATGTTGTAAGAAAATTCTGCGTGTTAATTAATAAGTTTGTCCGCATCAAAAAATATGAACAATCAAAGTAATATTTATAAAATCGTCTATGTTTATCGTGAACAAAGTTTTCGTTTAAATATGTATTTGTTAGAATAATAATGCGAAAATCGAGAAGAACACTAAAACAGAAAACGATTTTTCTTAGAATAATTGACAATCAAAGAAACAAAAAGACATATTTCATTTCAGCATTTACATAAAATTTCTTCGAAAGCGTCCTCTCGACTAATATATTGGAGAAAATGGTCACTAGTAGGTCCGCTTGGTCGGAAATAACTTTTTACGAGTTCGCTTGAGAAGGTTTTCTGGAGAAAGCCGATGGTTCTCATTCCACCGGAGATAGCATGAGGAGGTGAACAAAGAAGTTAAGGAGAACCGTTACGCCATCTTGAATCCAGTCAAATAAAACCACTTATATTTTTCAAGGATTTTAATTATATCTAAAGGATAATGTCATGTTGACGAGTCTCCGATAAAAAACAAGAAACGAACAAAAAATATACGAATCTGCATAATACTTGTGAATATTTTGATTTTATTTGTTGTCGAATTGAAGTAGACATTTTAAGAACCTATAATATAATGTACGTAGGTACCAAGAAATAACTGATACTCTATAGTTTGTTTTTAGTTTTCAAATATGTATAAAAAAAATCAGAACAACTTTAATAATAATATTTGTATGATTTGTATAGCGCCGTTTTTGTGAAAAACCACCTCAAGGGCGCTGTACAGATCTTATTTTACATATTAATTCCTATTATATATTTAATTATTATTACATATTAATTCCTAGTTTAAATAAGAAAATAAACAGGAACATACTTACCTGGCAGGTCCCATCAGATAGACACACTTATTAACTTAAAATTATAATTCTGATTTTTTAAATTTTTTTTTTCCGATTTAGGGCATGTGAGCTAAATTAAAAAATGGACTTTCTGAATTTGTCGTACTGTACAGGATTTTGTTAAAAAAAATATATCTAAAGGTGATTCGTCGAGAGACAGATTATGTTGAGATTCTTTTAATGAATTTAAGGATATGAGAGTCCGAAAAGGTAAGTTTTCAGTTTGTTTTAATTCTGTTGGGCTCGTTATACATCTTAGTTCCGGAGGGAGTTTATTCCAAGCCTTCGGCTCCGATACTCCGAAAGCGCGATCTCCAAACATAGTATTTGGATTGCGTTTGGGTTCTATCAGCCTTCCGATAGCCGATGACGTTGCTGATCTAAGAGTCGACTGCCTTAGAAGAATATTTTCTGGAACGCATAGTTCGGTGATGTACAGTGGGGCCATTTCGTTAATGGATTTTAAACACCATCCAGCAAAACTTGTACTGGATTCTTTCAGTGCACTTGAGCCAGTGAAGGTTCCGAAGGTGCTCTGAAATATGCGAATATTTAGATACTCCGGTGATAAGCCTTGCTGCAGCATTAAAAACTGACTGGATTATTAGTTTGGTATTCAGGAAGGCTGGCGTAAATACCGTTACAGTAGTCGAGCCGTGAGACTACATACGAATTGATCAGTAGTTTAGTTGCTTCTATCGGAAGATTTCTTTTGACAGACTTGAGATGTCTCAGATGAAAAAACCCGGTACTTACAGTCCGATTTATTTGAATTTTTAGCGAAAGGTCCGAATCCAGATTAACACCAAGAAGTTTAGTAGTACAAATACTTTGATAATCTTTATAGCGCATATTTTGAAATACTACTTCAAAACCTATTAAAAATACTTACAACTAAAGTTACTTGAGGTAACAAATTTTCGTTTCTTCTAGTCGAGAACATACTTTTGTTCTGTGAAGGATCCTAGGTACAATTCATTTAAAAAATAATAAATTAAAGGCAAAATATTTTATTTTTTTCTCTTATAAAAACGATACACCAAGTTGTATGAACGGTTGTGAGGCTATCAGAAAAATGATGATAGTATGAAAGTGGGCACTTACAATATCAGATCCAATCTCCGAGCGAAAATCAAAAGAATATAACAATTTTTCATAAAGGCAGCTCTAATCTATCAATGAAAACATTTTTCAGCGGTAATCTCAGGGTAGAACAGCGTAGAAAATGAATCAATCTACCATCCTGAAAACACGACTATTAGAGTATAGTATACATTAATGAGCAGACTATCACGGAGACTATTTGTTAAATGGCAGGCTCTGCCGGGAGAGATTAATAATAGATTAGGTGCCCTTAATAATCGAGATTTTTTTCGTATTAGTTCTCAAGGGAGCCTAGTCGGAACGATTTATTGAATTTCAATAAGTGAGCAGGATCATTAAACATAACGAAAGGAAAATAAAACAAATTTACTCAAATGGAAATGACTAAGCTAACACGGGGGATGTTTGATATATGAGTTTGCTTATTTGAACACAGACGCCCCCGGGAAACTTCCAAGAAAATTTCTAGACTCATGTTTCATGGGAGATGCATACGTGGTACGACCACGAGGTAAGGTGCACTGAGAAGGGTGAGGCGGTGAGGCGGTGAGGCGGTGAGGCGGTGAGGCGGTGAGGCGGTGAGGCAGTAGGCCGAGTAATCCGAGAGCGCGGGTCTCTGGGAGCAATGTTATCAAACCGCTGCAACCTCTCACACCCCGCACTCTGTCGAGCAAGCCCGTGAACTGAAACTAGGGAAGTGCTCGGAAAAACTCCCTTCCGCGAGCAAACATTAAAGAAGCTGCTTTGAGCATAAGCAATGTAATAAATCAAATATACAATGCAATACTTCAGTTTTATTTGATAAACGAGTAGAGATAATGCATTACATACTTTGTTTACTTAAATCTCTCGATAGTTGAGATTTTCAAATACTATAGTAAAATATTTATCAATTTTTTATTTAGAAACGGTCGATTCATTGTAATGATTTAATAATAGATATTATACAAAAAGGTTAATAAAGCCGTCCGAAGGTAAATTCGAACGTAATTGTATCAGCAATAAAACGAAATACTAAGTCACTAATGTTTAATATTATTTACAGCCAATAGCGTCCATTCCGGACATAAATAGCATTTATACAATAGATTCACTTCAAATTGTACCAGCCTAAAGATGGCTGTTACAAGGTGAAACCGGTCCGTATTATTAAAAAACAGTGGAATAAAGTTCAAAATTTGATATTATTAAATTACTTAAATATTTAACATTTTAAGCTCCTTAATGTTCTATAGTTAATATACTTACAAAGCACTTTTCTCTCTTCCAAATCCAACTGCAAGGGATATAAATGGACGACAAATTTAGTAAAATTTTCCCTTTTCCAAAGTTTTAATGAAGAGAAAATCTGTTTTTTAAGTCTCTGGGAAATTGTGGGATTTAAAGAGTAAGTAGCCTACTAAAGTGTTCGAGCTTTCGACTGCTGGAGATTATTGAATCATCATCCCATTACATAAGTTTAATGAATCTTAGTAGATACTTAGGTACTTTATTTCCCTCCGATTGTTTAGGGGAAATAACGATTTAAGTGGACTTGTTTAGTTTACTGAACAGGAAAAAACCTTTTAATAAAATTGTGCCTTTGACAATAGAAACAAAGTTTTTGCTTTCGATATTAAATAGGATTACTAATGAAGGTAGACCAAATTCTCAGAAGTGTTAAGAAGATATTCTAGTGTGCGAATGAAGCATTTTAATTTAAAGTAAATTATGGATTACCCATTACACATAATATGTATATAAACTGAATTAATTAATAACTATAGAAGAATATGTACGATTTTTCGTCGTGGCTTATTTAAATATTAACGTTATAGAACCGAAACTGGCATTTAAATAATAATTAATGTGTTCATCCGCAAAAGTCTTGCTTCATCCACATGCTTCTTACCATAAACACTTTTCTGTTTTTTCGACTCAAGCATATCATTCATTTGATCGTGCCGTGTCTTCTTTGGTATCAAAGTGTTATTTGTCCATGTTGACCATCTGTGTTCATCCGCAAAAGTCTTGCTTCATCCACATGCTTCTTACTATAAACACTTTTCTGTTTTTTCGACTCAAGCATATCATTCATTTGATCGTGCCGTGTCTTCTTTGGTATCAAAGTGTTATTTGTCCATGTTGACCATCTGTGTTCATCCGCAAAAGTCTTGCTTCATCCACATGCTTCTTACCATAAACACTTTTCTGTTTTTTCGACTCAAGCATATCATTCATTTGATCGTGCCGTGTCTTCTTTGGTATCAAAGTGTTATTTGTCCATGTTGACCATCACCAATTTGATTCAAAATACGACACAGATGAATATTTTTCCAGTAATAAATGTTGTATATCATTTTCTGATGCATCCTAACCCTTTCCTTCGCTTTTGGAGCACAAATCTACCAAAAAGATTATTGATTTATGAAAGAAACTTGTTTTTAAATTGTAAATATGTATTTTTAAATCCACGGAAGATCATAAGTAAAGTCGCACATTAACATATTTACAAATCATCGAAATTATTCATCAACATTATTTATATTTTCATTACACAGTAAGAGTTCAAAGAACGTTTAGCACATGGAGAAGTGGGAATCAATATAATCACTATAAACCAAAAATTATATGAATTAAAAATTCCAGCTATAAATCACTCTCCATGTTAAAACTTTGTACCAGTCAAAAGACAATATTAATTATTATTAATTGAACGCACTTTATAATATTAAGCCAACACTTAATAATATATCTTATTTTCCGACATCGGAAGGAATCTCTGAGTTAATTTCAGGTGTTTTTATGACGCAATTAATTACGTGGAAAAAATATCAAATTAAAATTCTCAACAGTGATTTACAACGATTTTGGCAATTCATCGTAAGAAACGGAATTACAGCGCGTAACGAAAAACTTGTACGGAGGAGGGTGTCGTCTCGGATCGTTAAGATTTTATAACCTTTATGACCCGTAAGTATTTTTAATAAATTAGTATGAATATCACGAACGTTTTAACAAATGACGTGTTTTATAAACGAAATTTTGGAAAAAACTGGTATGATGGAGTACGTCCAATCAACTAAATGTTTATAAATTTAGCACGCGTGGGGTTAAAATGTGGGAAGCGGACTTCGTAAACACGATAGGTGGTCTCTCCGAGAATAAAAACAATATGAATCAGACTGACCGATAGAAAAATACCATAGCTACAGATTGAACCAACAGAAGTTTTGAATAGCACTCTTGAAAACTAAATCCATACAATTAACAAGTAAAAACAAAATCAGAAATTAATACGGTTGATACATCATCGACCGGAGCTTTCTAAATCATTCGTTGAACTTTGTCAGTGGACGTGATTCAACAAAAAAAAACTATTTTGCTTAATCTATCCGAATACTACCTTACAAAAAATATTTGAGATTTGATAATCAAGTCCATATACACCTTCCCATTTTATAACCAGTAGAAATAGTAGTAAAATCATATACTAATTAGTTTATGATTTACTAACACATTTCAAATTTTCATGCAGTAACGCTATCGAGGTCGCGCTAATTTATATGTTGAAGATTCTAAAAATATCAAGAGGGTTCTCTCGGTCTGTTTCTGAACAGAGAGATCCCAGGGAGTCATAAGGTAGGAAGAGTACTGCGCCAGCGAATTTATAGCCGAGTACCACTCCAACTAACAAGTTCCGAACCGCTATGGCCTCCAGTCTACAGTCTACAGTCTATACGGCTCTTGATGCATGGACGATCATCGACTACTCTCCGATAGCTGTGCCCGTAAGACGCTCGCTGATACTTAACAAACGATGAGCGACGGTGGCAAAGTGGTGATTATAGCATATCACTTGATTACACAAAATAAATCAGGTATAATATTTTTTCTTTGCAACAAATACTATTATAATTTTAAAGTTCTGCTACAATTACTTATTTTCACGCATTTTAGCTTCTTCGCCGTTAAAATTTATTACATATTAACAATGCCTTCGGGAGGCTTAATAAGAAAATAACTATGGGTAGGTACATGTAGCAGAACTTCGAGAATCGTATTTTGTTTACTATAAAAATCGAAATAGAGTTCTTCAAAATAAACTTAAATAAATTTGGTATTAAGATAAGTATTGAGAAATACGAGTACTTCTCCACAACCTCCTTGACAGAACCGTAACCCTTGGCTCTCGGAATAGAGGATAAAAAAGGATTGAATTAATATGATTTTTTTTAAAGATACCTATATAAAAAAATTAAAACAATTTTGTTTAAAAGGCTATAGCTATGACCAGTGGTCGAATCTAAATATCTAGACACTTCCCAAACTACATCTTCTTCCCCAAGACCACTTCATTTTTATTCACAATTTTCCACAATTTGGAGCAGTTCCCGTGATTCCAGGCTATCGCGATATCACAATCATTTTTTTAAACTGTATATTTTTAGGAATGAGGATTAAACAAGAGAATTCATTAAAATATTTTCACGGTATTTATAAATGTCAACAGTATAAATAGTTTTTTTTATTTTTTAAAAAGAATTTCACGTTCACGGGGAAAACAAGTACACAGTTTAATACAAAAATATATTTGTTGAGTTTTCTGAACAACAAAAACAGTGTATTGAAAATCCAATTACTTATATGGATGCATTGTAGCGTAGATTTATAAAATGAATTAATTAATCAAGGAAACAGTTTTTTCAGTTACCTTGTATGCAAATAATGTTTCAAAGAAATTCCAACCAAAATAGAAGGCTTGTTGTATTTTTTAGGATTCAAGCGGAGCTTTGTGGACGAGGAAACGCAGACCGGCATGTTCCCAGCGGAGCAAGAAGGGGCCTTCAAAGCAAGGCTGATTGCCGAAAGTAGGCGATGTCTCACAGAGGGTACTTCTGCCGGAAATAGCTTTGATATGGTAGCCCAAGATTCGTACGTAGGTACAGCTAGCTGGCACGGGCCAACACATTACCTAACTAAACAGCCACGAGCGGAATATGTTTGATCACATAATAGCTTATGGATAATTATGCTAAAGTACGAGCAGATCAACCGGGTATCAGATTCACGGCCATCGAACTATTATGCACATACGTGAAGCTACCGAGAAACGATTAGTTTGGTAGTTACGAGGCATTAAGCGTTGAAAATCCTTCCTATCTTCAACGCTATGATTGTATTAATTGCTGATTGATTGATTTCAAACACGCAATATTTTATTTTATTTTTTTATTAATTAAATATCTTGCTAACATACATAGCAATCCCGATGAGTTATAAAAATTCACTCTGGGAGAAGGGAAATTAAAGGACTACATGAGTTACAGCAAAATACAAAATACTTAGTAATTAAAATAACATAAATCATAATAAATCAAATAATACAATATATGTATGCATAGTGTTAAAATACACGTATATATCGCATTAGGTTAACAATAGGTAAAATTGAATAAAAAAATAATGAGAAGAAACGGGCGATATAAAAGTGGTTAAAGTCTGTATGGTTTAACAAGCATTTTTTAATTATTTTTATATTGAATACCGCACAAGAGTCCCAACTGCTCCCAACCGTCCAGAGCCAGTGGGACTATGGCATCCCCAATGTTGTGAGATTGAAGGTAGTGGGAGGGGAAGGAGATAGGGAAGAGGAAGATGAAGGTCAGGAAGTACCTGGCTATTCAGACCTGGTCACAAACGGCTAAAGCCATTTCAATCAAGCAACGTTTCGATTCTGAATGGTGGTCTTTCACCGGGGCGATACATAAAGTGCAAAAGAACCCTAAGTGCAAAAACCGTTGTTTCAAGAAAGTCGAGTTATAAGATCATGAGCAATTTCAGAATGTTATTTTTATTTAAGTTAAAATCACCATCATTAAAATGGTGGTTAATACAATATATAAATATACGACTAAAAGGGATCCAAATGATAATTTAGTCTCCTTCAACGGAAGTAATCTTCCCAACAAATCTTCCATTGAGATGCTTGGTGTAACCTTAAGTGACCAGTTAAGGCACCGGGGCTCCATCGAAACCAGAGTAAAGTTAGCCTCTCAGAAGTTGGGCGTGTGGTACAGGGCCCGCAGATACTTCAATAGTACACAACTGCTGACCTTGTACAAATCGCAAGTACACCCCACTGTTGAATTTGGCAGCCACCTCTGGTCTGGAGCCCCTAAATACCTGAAAAAAACCATTGACTCTGTGCAGAAACGGGCGGCCCGTTTGATAGATTCTCCTATCTTAACAAACGGATTACAAACTTTGGAGCACAGAAGTCAGGTGGGAATGCTGTCCTTGTTCTACAGGTATTTCAATGGAAGATGCTCCGAGGAAATTGCGTCATTGATCCCTTCGGCACCGGTGCAAAGTCGGGAAACTCGCCAAACGCACGCCCAACATTTGTACACGGTTGACATTCAATACATGAGAACGGGTCGCTTTTACGACTCGTTCTTATGTTTAACAGCTCGGCTATGGAACGATTTGCCGGCCTCTGTGTTTCCTCCCTCCTTCAACATGGGCCTCTTCAAGACCCAAGTTCACTCCTTCCTTTCCTCAAAAAAACCCTCGACACAGCATCCCCAAAGATGACATAGGCCCTGAGGGAAATTGTTTTCCTCAAAGCCTCCTGTGTGGAGTTATTGTAAAAAAAAAATAATAATAACAAAAAAGTTTAAATAAAGGCCTCACTATAGAAATTTTTAATTTATAGAGAATGACGAAACATTAATTTACAAAAAAATAATGTGAAGTTTTAGGAACATAACAAACATTACTTTTGGCGTATATTTTATTTTCCCACCCGTGCGTCGTGGGTTCAATTCCTTTGCTAACTAAGTCCTCCATCGTTTCACAAGCAACATCTTCCACTTATTATGATGGCAGTAGGAGCTTTTTCAGTTTATTCGTAACCCGTGAATGTTTGTCTTTCTTTAAAAAAAAAAGAATAAATGATCCATTTTTAGATACATAAATATCATAAGCGTTTTGTACCTACTCATAATTATTGAGTGTATCTTCCACATCTAGGATGTATTGGCTAAATTGTGCAATTATGTAAAATATAGTATCTGAATAACGTAGTTTGATATTATTGCAATTGAATAATATTTTAGAAACCCAGCTCTTTGGGCTCTTCTACCCAGTAATAAGTTGAAGTAAATCAAGGCAGTGTATAATATCATACATATTATAATAATGATGCCTGTTTAATTATAATCTCAATTTACAGTTTATTTCACGCTAAAGGGTCTCGCTAAATAATAATATTCTGTGATCAAATTATTAGGTTAAGCAAACAAAAGGAGTGATTTAATAAAACAAATTTGTAACTTTATTCCACTTTAAGTGAATTTTCACTTTAAGTAACTTTATTCCACTAAAAGTGGAATAAAGTTACAAATTTGTTTTATTAAATCATTAAAATGGAATTCCACCACGAATTAACAGTTTCAAAATTAGAAATAAACAAAAGGAGGTTTCAAATATAAAATTTATTGAATTCCACACATTTACGAAATCATGCAAAATATAAAACGAAAATTTAACGTTATTTTATATCCATTTAGAATGCGTATTTTTGAAATTATTAAAAATCAAAGATTGCAGAGATTGCCTAAAACTAAAAGTGTACATATTCAAAAGGACATACCACCCCAGAAAGAAATTGGTGGGTGAAAAAAATAGGCATTGACCAGGAATAAACCAAATTCCTTCATTCGTTCATGTTCTATTAGATTTCTTTACAGGTAGGTGAAGTCAAAACGTTAAAATAAGTTATTAATTCACAGTGACGTTGAGCACAGCTACCACGTCTGTACCGGCCGGCTTTTGAGAAGCGAATGTTATAAAAGGGGCGCAACACTCAATACTCCAGACGAAAAACGAATATTTGGCCCACGCCGGAAAGGTTATATATAGGGTTGAGCTTGTTGTAGCAAGTCAAAAAAAGCACACGTTTAAAGGATTCAATTTTAATTTATTTATAGTTTTTGTGTTCAATTTGTAGAACTCCATTTTAATCTTTATATAATTCAATTGAATTAAATTTAATATTATTACTATTGAGTTCTGCTATTTTAAGTTTTTTTTTATTTTTGTTTTTAGTTCCAGCTGTTTCGGCGTTTAAGGCCGAAACATACGCCGACAGTTTGACAATGGCCTTAAACGCCGAAACAGCTGTAACTAAAAACAAAAATAAAAAAAACTTATAGCAGAACTCAATAATAATAATATTAAATTTAATTCAATTGAATTATATAAAATTTTCTATTTACTCTAATAGACATATTTCTATAATTTCAAATGCTTTTAAAGGAATCTCTCGGGAAAAAACTAATTCATCACACAGAAAAATAAAATATGGTCCTTACCGCTTATGTGATTGCTAAAAAACGATTTGGAAATTTTGAAAAAGGTTTTACGGTAAGAATGGGAATGTTGAGGGGCGGTTTTAATAAATCTAAAATGTAAATTAATTAAATCCTGAGTGCATCATCGGAAAACAGTTCAATATTATTGTCACAGGTTCATCAGAATTAATTCCAATTTGAACTCGGGCAAACCCCCCTTTTTGGAGTGCTATGTCGCTTTAATTGTTTTATTCCGAACCGCAATGTTTGATAGGTTACATTAAAAAAAGCTTTTATCGCGGGGTGCATGTGTATCTCAAATCTACCTACCTACAATAGTATTAATTAAATACTGTTATTCTAATACATTTTTTTAAATCACAGTATCACTTACTATAAATGCGAACTAAAATGGTCGTAATTCTGCTTTCAGCAGGATCAACTAAAATCTACCTACCTACAATAGTATTAATTAACTTCCATTATTCTAATACATAAAAAAATAATATCACAGTATTACTCACCATAAACTAACCATATAAATGCGAACTAAAATAGTCGGAATTCTTCTTTCAGCGGGCACCTATCATAAAATATATTTTTTATTTATATTTATTTTTGTGACAGTACCAAACAGTTTTTTTTATCTTGTTACTAAACTGAGAAAGTTTTGCAATATTTTACCTAATTTTGTTTTATTATATTTAAAAATAAAAAAGTGTTGCAAGAGCAAAATGGATTAAAAGAAAGGCACTTTTTTTTGAGGGCGGTAAATAGAAAATATTGAATGTCAAAAAAGCAACGAGGTTTATATAATGGTATTTAATCACAAGTGAGGTGAGATGAAAACATGTCATAAAGAAGTTAGTTATCTGACGCATAATTTAAATGGCAGCGGCTAAGTCCAGCGAGAGGGTAAATATCGTGAATACAGTTGAAGTTGTTAATTGCGGGCGGATCCGCTTCTTAGAGTCACGACTTCCTATCTAGAGTTATTAATAATGCCCTCCAGTTAGTTGCTGGGTACAGTGAGTACGAATAGAACAACTTGAACGTAAGTACTAAGAAACGGAGTCAGAGCTCTTCTTACGAAGCCGACTATTTTTTGCATACTACGATACAGAATTGTGAGACACCTAGCACTATTACATCGGATGAATTAAGCAATTGAATGAGCAATAACAATATTAAGTTACCAGTTACATTTCCAGGTCATTGTTGTTGTTGCATGGTTTGTAGGATTGATTAAACATAGTGCATCCCAAACATTGCGATGATGTGAACTAATTACCGTTGCAGAGCTTACAAGAGTTCCAGTCGCAGAACTAGCTATAGAGAGCAGATACCGATACAGCTACAATGCACAACTAATGATAGATACACTGTACACAAAGAATCACCTACTGCTCAGTGGAGGTTTTGTAAAAGCCACCCAACCGGTTATACGTTTGTTAAGATCATTGATAAACATGATAAACGCCATTATAATAATTTAAACTAACTACTCGATCTGATTGAGCATGAAGATTAACTTGAATTTCAAAATAGAATTACAAATTATATTCCCGTCGGAATGCAATGCTCGATTCTGTGAAAGGGCGCAACATCACACATTCCCAAAAATTCTTCATCGCGTTTTGACGTAAGAATTATATTTTTAGTAGCGAGTTTGCAAATTAATTTTTCAAAGATAAAATTCTTGGCAGACAGTGACCTGTAATGTCGGGGTTACATTTTTACAGCGGTTTAATTAATTTATATCCACGGCGTGAAAAATTAAACAGCCCTCGGCGATGCTCCCTGCGAGAAGGCAGAGTTAAATTCTAATAACTAGGTCATTAGCTTTACTACTCTAATTTCCTGGCCATTTTAGAATAAGCTTAATGTAATGAACTTTATGACAAGTTAAATAATTTTCGCATTAACTGGAACAGTAAAGGCTTTTTTAAAGAAGCTGTTATTTAATAATCGCGAAAAACGATATTTTCCAGACAGATTATCATCTGTCTGGAAAATTTTCTGTTTTCCTCTAAAATTATTGCTAGATCCTTGTACTTAACCTGCAGCCGTAATTGCGAACGAGAAATGTACACAATGAATTGTCCGTAAGCTTTCCTAAACGAAGTTATTCCGGTGAATCCGAGAGTAAAGTATACTGGAAAATGGGATTGCGTTATTAAATAATAATTAAACGAATTAAAAGTGCAACCTAAACAGAAAACTGGGATTTACTTTGGTAAAAATGGAGGATATTTGTTTGTAACTGAGTAGGTTCTGAGATACTAGCCGAACTAGAAAATGGTATAATAAAACATATGTAGATCGGGTACTTTAATTCATAAAAACATACTAAGCGAATGTAGAAATGATTTGGTTTAGTTTACTGTTGTTTATCTCAAAAGAACCACAGATAAATTAATTGATTTCGAAAAAAAAAAACAATGATTTAAGTAATTGATTATTGTGCAAAAATAGGCATTCGCGTGGCAGCTTTTCTTTTACTTGACCACATAAAGAGAATGTTCTCATAAAAGGAAAACAGAAATAATTATTATGTAATGAAAATGAAAAAATAACTTTGTATAAGACCACAGATTTTATTTTAATTTTTATGACCGACCGGTTTCGCTTTTTTCGTGAAACCGGTCGGTCATAAAAAATCAAATAAAATTTGTATTCCTATACAAAGTTGCTATTTCATTTTCATTAAATATGTCAAACCACAAAGTGATTGGTTTCTACGAAAAAAAAATAATAATGTATGTATGATTTTATAAAATAAAGATAAATTTACTTAACCATTTTTTTTAAAGTAGAATAATTTCCGACGATGATGTTCAGTTTGTTTAAGGTGGTTCATTAATCGGAAGCTTGTTATTCGGCGAATATTACTCCTAGCCATTACTCTGATTTGTTATATATTTTTTTAATATTTAGTCCACACAGGAAGCCTGAGGGAAATAATTTCCTTGGGAACTATGTCATCTTGGGGATGCTGTAGATGCTGTGGAAGGTATTTTTGAGGAAAGGAAGGAGTAAACCTGGGCCTTGAAGAGGCCCATGTTGTAGGATGAAAGAGACACAAAGACCGGCAAATCAATCCACAGCCGAGCTGTTAAACACAAGAACGAGTTGTAGAAGCGGCCCGTTCTAATGTGACGAATGTAAACCGCGTAAAAATGTTGGGCACGCGTTTGGTGTGTTTTTCGGCTGTGCACCGGTGCTGAAGGAATCAATGACGCAAGTTCCTCGCAGTATCTTCCATTGAAATACTGATAGCGGACAGCATTCTCACCTGACGTCTGTGCTCCAAATATTGCAATCCGTTTTTTGAGATAAGGGAATCTATGAAACGAACGATATTTTAGGGTATTTTATCTTGGTCTTTCTTCTCAGCAGTGGAGCGCACTTCCGATTTGTACAAGGTCAGCAGTCGTATACTATTAAAGCATG
Organism: Drusus annulatus; assembly: GCA_022651775.1. Taxonomy (NCBI): domain Eukaryota; kingdom Metazoa; phylum Arthropoda; class Insecta; order Trichoptera; family Limnephilidae; genus Drusus; species Drusus annulatus. Next base: position 2,013,506 of record JAGWCC010000005.1, on the reverse strand, counting down.
TGTGGGCTCTGTACAGGTACTGCACAGTACGCCCAGGTTCTGAGAGGCTATATTAACTCTGGCTTCGATGGAGTCCTCGTGCTTGAGCCGTCCACTTAAAGCTACACGAAGCATGTCAATGAAAATTGCTTCCGTTAAAGGAGAGACTAGACTGTCATTTTTATCCCTTTTAGTCGAAATCAGACATGATTAGGTCTTTGAAACGTTAAATTCGATGAGGTTATTCTTAGTCCAAGGGGAAACTCTCTTAAGGTAACCTTCCGTTCTAGGCTTGAAAGTCCCCCGAGCTGTTGGAATTTATATAAATTATAATTGATATAATTATTTTAACTATTATGGACTATACTATCATCCGCGTAACGATGTATTGATGTACACGATAAAAGGTCATTAATGTGCATTGTGCGACAGTAAAAATTGAAGATAGAACTGATCCGTGTAGAAAGCCAGCATTTACTGAATGTGAGAAAGAAGTAAGACTGCCAGCAACCTTCTGAATAGACAGCTCCCTCAAAAAGTCAAACATACGCGAGAAGATCACTGCAATACCGGTTCCGCCAAAATCCGTATTGACGGTCGTCAGTAATTTTGTTATTTTCGAGGTATATAAGCAGTTTGTCGTTGATCACACATTCCATCACCTTGGACAGATCTGATGTGATCGCTATGGGGCGGTAGTTGGCCGAGTTGGAGCTTCTTGCGAATAGGTTGAATGACCGTTTTTTTTCCAACCACAGGGCACAGATCCAATGTTGAAATGAAATTGAATGATGGAATGTTCTCGTAAGGGAGACGACTCGCTGATAAACTATCTTGGGCAAATTTGATCGTCAGTTTCATCGAAGGATATATTCTACCCCCAATCGGAAATATGCACGAGAGTTTTTCATAACCCATAGATCTTTCAATAACTTGAAGCGCCGCACGTCGGGCAAAGCGAATGAGAAGTTTTTCGATCGTCAGATATTTCAAAACTTGTGCCGACGGTGACGATTTCAAATGAGCGGGTTTATTTCAATAACTAAACTTTGAAAAGTTGAGCCTTTTCATTAAAATTATACTGAAGCACTGTAGCAGCAAAATAAATTTTAAAATTGCATGTTTGCAAAAAGCAGTTACATTTAGTTATAATGAGATTTGTATCCATAGTCGGCCAGATTCGGGAGAATCCTTCCATTGTAAGGAAGAAAGTTAAACTATGATCCTGTCATTGAGAGCTGCGTTGTTATTTCTCTTTCTGATAAAATATATCGTTTTTACAAGAGAGAGTAGTTACGTCGGTATTCTCATAACAACTTAGTATTAGACTTATTTAACTTTCACCCTGACAAAGTTTTTTTTTCCGAAACAGGACAATGAAATAAAACTGGTTTTAATTCAAATATTAGCGTGATTCAATCCAAATAAAAATATATTTTCATAAATAAAGCTTGCTTCGTTTAGCTTTAAAAGTAAATAAATCATGTAAGCATCTTTAGTTCCCAATTGTGTGTTCAACCATCAATTGAAAACGACTAACTCCATAATGGTATTCACATGAAAGGAATAATTGATTGGAAATAATGATTGGCTAAATGTCACCAAAACCAACAACACATTTCAACAGCTTATTATCATGTTTCGAACATCAGCACAGGGATATAAAAAATCCAAAGTAATTGGCATAATTCATTTTTATTCGAAATTGCTGCCGACTTGAAAGGAGCGGCAATTTAAAGGCAACCATAATTCAAGCTCAAGGAAATATGAATTTCATTCCAATAATAAAGACAGAATATCCCTCGCATCTAAAGATTCTACTCTAAAAATAGGCAAAAAAAAAAAAACAAAAAAGTTATTTTTTTTTAAATATATGGAGACGATTCTGAAAATACAGTTAGTAAACGTAAGCTGTGAGTTAAAATTTCAGTGAAAAGAATCAGTGGGTAGAAATGTTACGGGATCGACTTTCGCAAATTAGTTAATTACGAGTATAAAGGGCACAATGGTCCAAGTAAATAATGGGCGCTGCTAGTCTTGGTGTTAACTGGAAAGTTTGGTGAATCTTACAAAAACGAATTGACAGCTGTCGAAGGAAATGGATAAAAGTAATTAAAAATGTGGGTAGTAGGTTGATACGTTTCGATTCACAATAAAGTATATTATATTTGAAAGGTGAGACAAAATAGGTATGTTATTATTTAATTAAATCACGTGTAAAATGTTATGTAAGTGTAAAACAACGCTAAGACTACACCGACATTAGCTCGTGTAGATTCGCACCTCTTCAATTAGGTACAAATGTTTAACAGGTGAATCTTACTCGAAGGCAAAACTTTCAATAACAAAAGCAACGTTGGTCTAATAATAGACTTGCCATCCCGAAAATTTTACTAGTAACGAGTAGATAGTTCCCTTATACTTACTTACGACACTCCCCCTAATGTACCTCCCTACTAAAACCTATTACTCATTTTTTTGCTGATATGCGCTCATAAAAAAACATTTTATGAACTTTATCGGTATACGGAATGTATAAATGAACACATCACGATAGATGAATTGCTAAATTTAAAAGGAAAATTTTCGTAATAATGCATAATGTGAATTGCGATGTTGTTGAAAAATATAAATACTTGGTGAGTTACAGAATTTTATAATCTCTAAAGGATGATCCAGAATTTTACAGCACTCCCACGTGGTTATTAAAACAAGTAAAAAAAATTTAATGTTTCCAATGAACCAATGCTGATAGGTGTACCTTTAGAAAGAATTTTAAATGTTTTAAAATATTAAAGACGAGTAGTTTTGAGTCAAATGTCTTGAGCTCGTGATTCTAAGGAAAATATCGCATACACTCTATCACAATAAATTATTATAACATGCCTATAAGTAACTAATAATCAGGTCAAAATGATTTAAAAAAAAAACTACTATTTCCTTCATAATATAAACTCCACGGACAAAATATACTTAAATAAATGAATGTAAACTCTGCACAATTTACTAACGCTGTTCATTAATTAGGTTAAAGTTGATCCAAACACTTTGTAGAATTAGAGTAGAACGCCTTGAATAGAAAGCGTAGTTCGATAACATTTTGAGAGGAAAACATTAAACATGATAGAACTCGTGTTGTTAAAAGTTAGGGGAAATATTGGAATATATATAATGAAGGGTCCCGTCGTTTTCGCCACCAATTCGTTTAGCGCAAAGCTGAGATGATTGATACAAACTAATTAATCGAACAGTTCAACCGACAGATAACTTTCGGAATAGATAATTAAAGGATAAACTCCCAACAGGAATAATTAAAATTAAGTCAATTTATATAATAGTTTAACGGGCCTGTTCGTCGTTGGGTCGACAAGGGGGTGATGGGGGAGGGGAATATAGCAGTTAGCTGCAACCATCCAACGGAGATTTAAAAGTAAATTAGATATCTAGTCTCGAGATAGGACAAGAACAGGGGTACCCAGGGAAAAGTTTTAAATTAGCAATTAGCAAATATTACAAAGAACTTTCGTCATTCAGTTTGTTGACTGGTTTAACTTTGGTAGTTTACACTTACACAACGGGTAAGATACATCTTGGAAGGATAGTTACATTAGTCCCGAAGTGGACTTAGTTTTCGAAATGAAAGAAAATTGTACTGTTTCATTACTTATTTTAAGAGAAAACTTTTCAATACCTACGTGAATGTAAGTTTGTTCAACGTATGTACGGGTACATATATATCTATGGCTATACAATCACATCATTATCAAACATAATTAATATATTATATCATTTTAATATCAATATAATTTTACTAAATCGCTTATCTATCAAAAACATTAGACGGCTTGTACCCGAGCTTCTATATAAATCGTTTATATATGAATGCATATATACGCCTAATGGCTGTTTTTTTTTAGTTAACCATATTTTTATAGAGCCCTGGTGAAACTTGTGTACAAAGTAAACCGGTAGGCGATACTTACTCCAATAAATGTGTAATTCATACAAAGTGATTTTTTTTATTTTATTTCAAATACGAAATTAGTAGTTCCAGTCGACATTGTAAATATTGTAATATGAACCGAAATTAATCGAGTATAAGCTATCTCCAGCTAAACGAAAACTTGCTAACTTAATTCTTCGATAAAATGAAAGGAAAATCAGAAGAGAATATCTAACACGCCATTTATTTAATAAAAGTGATACAATTACGATAAATTCAATCAAAACTCGTTGTTTCATAACAAGGAAAGCATTATTTCTTTAGTATGCAAAGTTAAAAGCTATTACTTTCATCACCCGGAAACGGAGCATCGAGGTGACGCACTTAACACAACCAAAATAAAGTCCACGTTTGTGGTAGAGTAGCTGGAGGGGATGGGGTTAATTTTAAAAGAAAAAAACACCCGGGACTTTTTTTCATTCGAAACAAATTTTCCATTGAAATAGGAAAAAATAATAAACACAAGAATAATTAAATCGTTTGAATTATCATATTTCATAAAGCAGCGTTCAGAAGGAAAAGCATAATATAGGAATATTTTAGAGACTTGACAGGCTACAAAAATTCTACACTTTCCTTCCAATCTGAACTGGTCCTAAGTGAATTACTTTTTATGATTTCGGTTTTCATTAATTTTAACTGCGCAAGACTTTTCAGAATTTCCAGGAATTAATAAATATTTTTATTTTATTTTATTTTATTTTATTAACGCCTTTAAGGCTTTTACATAAATACATTTTTTAAATAAAGGAGTACAATAGATGGGTAGAATATAACATTAAGAGAAAAGTTAGTATTTAACTGCAAGTATATAAATATAGCGTAGGTTTATACATATAATAACAATAACCTTTGTGTTCTATTGAAAACATTCAAGTAAGCTAGATTTTAATTTGGAAACAGTGTTGTAACGGTAAACATCTATTGAACCATATTTATTACCAAGTCTATGCAGTCTTTGAATGGGAGAATTATCAAAATAATTGTTTGTAGACGGAGAAACATAATATAGAGCCGCCTGCCGTGTATCACGGGTAGGTACTCGCAAGGTAATATTATAATATTAATATTACGGAGTATTTATTTTTTTCAGTTCAAAAAACAACAATCAAGTAGAATTTTCTGATTATAGTTGACATGTGAGAAAATAAGTAATAGAAAAACTCAAATACAGGAAAAATGGGGCATTTTTTTCTACAAATACTACTATACTTATGTAGTATGCTCTTTACCAAAATAATTAATAAAATCTTATTGCTCAAAAAAACGCAATTACATTTATTTTAAAAAAATGTAAGCCTCCGTGAATTGTTTAGATTTAGTTTTCTGCTAACCATATTTTTTCTTTAATGTCGGTGGTGCATATTTTTTAAATTTTAATATATATACACAATTAATTTTACATCGTACATTCAAAACTTCTATCTAAAATCAATTGTAAATTATGTTGCACGATTTGATTCAGATTGTTTATGATAAGTAAATTAGGAGTATGTTTATGTAACAACAACAGCGCGAATGAAGAGATTATTATCTAAGAAAATATTTATAATTTATAGGTTAAGTAATTAGAGTAAAACGCACTGCGGTGAAATATTACTAAGTTGCTCTAAATAAATGATTTTTAATATCATTATTTGTAATATATAAGTAGATGAATTAGAAACTAAGAAGCATTTTATTCAACAATTACTTTATTAAAAGTAAAACAATTTTATAATTTTGTAATTTAATTCAAATCGAGTCTTGAATACAAAATATTTGAATATAAATAGAGAATTATGAGGTTGATAAACCAATTCACTTGTGTTGGGACCTTACTCGGAAATAAAAATTAGAATGTTCTTTAAACGAATTCTTAGAAAAACAATTCATTTTTGACCCTTCGATTACCAGAATGATAAAAATTGTGTTTGCATTTTTAATTTCTATTATTTTTTAAATATTAAATGATTCACCAACCGATGGATTAGGTATAAACATATTCGTATTGAAAGTGAAATTTAAATTCAACGTTTGAGAAGACGTCGGAATCTTTTGGAAGACACAAATATTTAAAATTTAAAAAATACCTTAATATAAAATATTTACATGAAATATACGAACATCCGAAAAATTCTAACGAAACTTAACTTTTGACGAGCCGTTATAAATGCGACCTGTCAGTTATAGCTACAACATGAACCAACTTGTATAACTTGAACAACAACTTGTTTAACACGCACCAGATGAACGACTAGAGGTGAGAGGGTTAAACGTTTCGGTGTTTTCATATTATTTTTAATGAATTACGATTAAATTTCTGCATGGTGCATTTATTATTGTGCGTGACAGCTGTTTCGCCGTAATCATAAAAACTGACTTTGTCAAAGTGAGAAAGGATTTTCCTGGGCTATAAACTTTGGATGGCTAGGGTTGAATGATGAATGTTTTAATTGAGAATTGCGACGCTCAGTCGGACGAGTCAAATGTAACGAAAATGAATGTATTTAATGTTTAAACTGTATTCACGATAAAATTCCCGGATCGAATTAATATTTATAATCCGAAAGAAAAATGAGCATAATGTAAGAGATCGAACTCAAACACTTTTCTCTCAATTCTACACTGTTCACTTGTACACCCTTTTCAATTGTACATTTAATAATAATAATAATATTTGGATAATTTGTATAGCGCCGTTTTTGTGAAAAATCACCTCAAGAACGCTGATAAAGGGCGAACGATATTTTCAAACATTATAATTGTCTGTGCAAATATCACAGAAGAGCAAATCGGGGAATGTTCGCTTTTCGGGTGAAGGAAATAGGGAAAGGGAAGAATAGGAAATAACAAGATGTTGAAATACCTGGTCCTGGTTGACATGACAAAGACGCTCCATCTAATAAGCATGCGCATGATATATTGGAGGAATAATATTTAAGTATTGTTTATATGTGCCATAACTTTTTTTGATTTTCGTGATTTTCCAGAACGAACCGTTTTCGTTCGGTGTTTTAATAACGATTCTTTTAAATAAATAAATAAAAAATTAACTATTTCAGATTTTTAAAACGGGTGCGAATAACATAAATTTCAAAACGCTTCTTTTTTCTGATTGATTTCGAACCGTATTTATTTCGACGACAATCCAAAACGTATCGAATTAACTGTTCAAAAATGAAACATTTAAACGGCATTTTTATAACCAAAAAGTAATATCTTTCCTGAAAGCATAACGTCCGGGCGAACACGGTAATAATAAACTACACTTGCAAACGCATACTTCATGCCTGAATTTAAAAAAAGCAACACAAATAAAATGTTGCCAGAGCAATAGTCGCTACACCTTAAAATTAAAATAATAATAATTTGAGTAAATGAAATTAAATTGTATCAAACAAGTCGATATACGGTCAGTTTGGGTATATGCATCCTATGGAGCAATTGCGCAAATTTAAGCTCCTTTATAAAATAATTGCAAAAAGTTCCATCTGCCATACACTAGATGAAACTTTAAAATATTATTTTTAAATTGAATGAAGGAACTTGAACTGATGAATTGCACCCAAAGGACACACTTACCCCAACTGACGTTATTAAAAGAGGTTCGGTATGTGATACCATCATTTATGTTATTGTATAAATGTCATTATATTCCAAGGGTCGCATTGTGCGTTGGAAATTCAAGCACCTATATAAATAACAGCAATATTTCTACATTTCCACAGTCACTTACCACGTAAAAATACCGTAGAATAAACACGAGCACACGAGTGAGCTTGCTTTCGGAGCGCTACTAATTGGTACTCCGCAATGTAGAATTTCGACAAATATTATACACAGTTGACAGTGCTACCACCGCTGCTATAAAAATCTTAAACCCATATAAAAGAATATAAGGAAAGCACCCTTCTCCAATTACCACCAAGCTACTAAGTGAGCGAAAACAACGCGAAGCTTGCTTAGTTTTAACCACTTGGCGAAATCGGAATACATACTGAAATGCAAACGATTTAAATTAGAAAACTACCGAAATAATTATCTATAGTGAAGATATATCTCACTTAAAAAAATGTTCAGCTGTGTCTTTTAGAAACTGTGCACAATTAACAGCTCCGACAACGCACATTAAAAAAATGACATTAAGTAAAACTGGACAAAATAAGCTCATGACCGGCAAATGCTAGGTGTATCTCCATGACGGGCAGATGCAGAATAATGTCGGCTAAGTAATGCTCCTCGCCCGGGCGAAGTGTGGATGGGATGCAAAGCTTTTCAAAACTGGATCACTGTGTTGTTATTCTTTTTTAAAAAATGCATGTTTTTGGAGTTGCTTAAATTTTACAAACAATGATGGATAAAGCGAAAAGTTATAACTACTACCTAAATTTATTACTAATTGTGTAATAAGTAGAATAATCCAAATTATATGGTGTATTTCTTTGAAATCAATTATTTCGTTTTCTTCGAAACACCACCGCAATTATTGAAATTAATTATATAAATAAAGCTTTACCACATGACTTCATCCGAGATTTGAATCGAAAAATATGGAACGAACAATTAGAGTTACGTAATGATTTAGCAAATTTAGGTAAGTTCTCAAAATGATTCCGAATAAAATCTAAGTTAGTTTCCAGGCAATATTATAGCGGCTTACCTTACTTTTTGACAGTTGATTGGATATTTCATACCTAGATGGCTCATGATGGCCTATAAACGTCGAAGAAAATAAGCTGTGCGACTTTCATGACAAAGATCGTTCGAGAGTTTTTTTGTGGTCCAGACAAATGGAGTTTCTGCTTTATAATTATGTATATAAAAGTATTTTCTTGTGATAATATTTTTAAGCTTTTTAATACGCAACGGGTGCCTTATTTTTAAAGAAACGTTTACTAGGAAATAATTTGCATATTTCGTGACCTCTTTGACAATACATAATATAAAACTTACTCTCCGGAAAAAAAGTAAGGAAAAATAAAAAACATTCTCACACAATGGTTGGAAGCACCCGCGAGGGCCATTGAAGGACCCGCTGTGGATAGCATTGAAATAGAGATGAGTTGCTCCACCAGATACAGAGGGGTACATTCGCGGAACGTGACCCCAGGCGCTTTTGTGGACTACCGGAGGATTACTTCGGGGGAGGCGAAACCAAAACAGGGGAGAGACGGACTGAAGTTATTATCGCTGTAATAGCATCGCCACGACAACCACCACGGCCCGTGTTTAACTCACTCTCACCTCGAAAGCGCTCGATCGTTAGTGTAAGTCACCGCTGTAGGAAATACTCAATCTAAAGCCGTCTGACATAGTCGCCAAACACTTCTGCTGTAGAAGAGGCAGACGAGAGAACCTAATAAATTTTGTTAAATCTTGATCCAAGATAAATATTAAAAAACGACTACGTTGCCACGTAATCGAAGGGTGTATTTTAAAAATGTAATTCGGCTTCATTCGTATATGCTATAGCTTTTCACCATTTTGGGGATGAAACCAATCTGTAAACGTACTGACTTTCAAGGAAAGCAAAAATGGAAGTCAGTCCTATCGGCTTGTCATTAATTGAGTTTTAATCTTTTATATCATCCCTCCTCTAACTAATATAATAGTGTCATTTTTTTAAAAGTGATTATTATAAATGCTTGTAATTTCCCACAGTTGAATCTTATAAACATTTTTCAGTGGCGAATTTCAAAAGAAAAGATTTGTTTATTTATCATTTAAATTCCTATTCGCCCTTCAATAAATCTTAATTTATATTCATTATTTTTAGGAAAACACAATCGAAAATAAAATAAAAACATTTTATTTAACAAAACAACATTAATAGAAATCCATTTAAACTTTTTAAATGCCATTCTGTTAAAACACTGGCGGGATGAAAAAAGTGGCAGTGTTTCCATCGCAGAGCGCGGTGGGCGGGCCGCCCTACTTTATGCTGACGATGGAAAAGGCTAGCAAATTTATTTAACCACAAACGCCAAAATGTTGAATCACCGAAATTTATCAAAGTCCCCTTTCACGCGGTTAGAAGTGTTACTCCACTCTCATGTGCATGTAAATAACAATTAGTTTGTGTTCTCAGATTTCCTCAATCAACGCGATGAATATTGGCTCACTGGAAAGTGCTCTGTATCCGATGTTTGGGAGTGGAAATTGTCAGAACGAAATAATGAATAATGTAGTCAATATTATACGAGTGAATTTTAGGCACAGCAATATTTTTTTGAATATGGATGTTTATATTTTAGAAATATATATATATATATATATATATTCTAGAAAAAATATAACAAAACCGGAGAAAAATAGAGAAATGCGAAATAATAAATATTCTCGAGAGAGCTCCTCCCTCTAAGGAATAATCAAGGCCTTTGCATCTGAAAATAACTGCCTTGTAATGAGTGCATATCCGCGAGGGTCTCCAGTAAAATTACACACGGAACCTAACGGTGCAATAATGGCCGCAGTGAAGATATGCGGGGAATGAGTAGAGACGAGTTACGGAGAACAGCCCAGCTGCAGCCCGGAGCCTGGAGTGCAGACCAGAGATTACAAGTATCTTAACCGAGAACAGAGTGACTGCACGTGGATGAGAACTGATCCTTGATACCATCACATTACAATATAATACGAGGCCAAGTACGAAACGCTGAGGAGGTGCGGGCGTCACGTCTCGCCCGTAACCCCATTAAACACCAGCTCAGATGAGGCGAGATATATATTATATTTAATATGGACGGAGATTGCCTGTGATGTAAAGCCGCCACCGGTGTCATAATGTCTTCATTCGGATGCTGCATTTATCACGCAGTCACATTCGTTATATTATTTATGGTGATCCCTTTTTAAAAGCTATGAATAAAAAAAAACTTTTCCGTTTTGATAGATGAGTTTTTGATTAACTACTGTATGTCACTGTCATCAACCATCGGAGGAATGTACGGTTATGTGAATTAGAAAAAATGACTCAATTATTCCTTTAAGTAGACAAAAAATATGTTGTTATTATCGCTAAGAAACGGGAAGGCTGGATTTTCGATTTTATTATCTAACAAAGTAGGTAAAATTATTTATGAACTCATATTTACCAAGAAAACTTTCCTAATCAAAGAAAAAGAAATCAGTAAAGTTAGCAAAACAAACAAGCTTTGAACGGCAAATGCTGTGTTATTAATCAATGGTTTATTTTTATTAGGTAGGGATGTCAAAGCACTAATATTACTAAATCGTTTTAGTGGATAAGAATGAAAAGGTTTCTTGGAAAATCATTGTAGACTCTGTGTTAGTAGTCTTGTCTAAGAAGTTTAAATATGTATGAGCTTTTGTATCAGTAACATTTTCTCCTTTAACCGGCAAGTAGCTAGAAAAATACGTCCTAGCATGTAGATAATAGCTCCATGCATACCAAACGGAGGCGGTTTGCAAGGAAGAGATTTGCATGCAAGGTGCATACTTACTGACTTAGCTTATTCCGGTCCTTCCTTGTTAAGGGGAATTCATATAATTACTATCATTATTCCGTCAAATGACGCTTATCAATCTCTTTAATATAAATATGTATTTATTTTGTTTAATGACTTTCTAGGAAATGGTTATTTGTTTGAATTGCGATAAAATAAATTATCAAATAACGGTTGATAACACTGTGATAAAAATATTGAGATATCGAAACAGTTTACTTTATGATAGAGTAGGGATGGAGTTCGCACGAGTAAACAAAGAGAACCGCGAGAGATCAGAGGATGATAGATGCTTTTTACCTTACAGCATCCGCCTGATATAAGTAGCGGCCATGTCTCAATCAATCCTGATCATCTTTCAGATAGGGAAGGGAATCGAGGTACGAACTACGAATCAAGGTGTGCCCTAAGTATACATTTATCACGTGTTATAATATCTACAACGTTCATAAATAAAGCAAGTTAACTTCATACCCGATCCATATTATACTTTACGTAAAGATTAACACAAGTTATTTTTAATACCAATTTACAATGACTTTATTACCACTTACATCTACTGTCAATATTATTCATCTGCCATACAACTTAGTTTCTGCTTAAAAATATATATTACGCTATCAGTGTGTACGAGTAGATAGAGAAGTTGCAATATTTATTTGAAAGAGATAATATCCGTTTGTGCGTTATTTACTCAGCTTGAAAGCGCCACGAGACAGTCTATGTAGGTATCTTTGAAAATACTCAGAAAAGTAAACACTTTTTAGTGCTTTACAAAAGGCAAAGAAGTTGTTTTGTCTTGGGTTGATACACTAACTTGTGTAGAGGTGTAGACGTACCTAAAAAACTTAAAATAGATTCAATTTTTATTTTTGTTATGAGTACCTACCTACGGTGTTTGAAACGTTACATTTAAGTACATGTGCTGTATTGAAGTAGTGTATAACTTGGATGACTGACATTTTTTTACATTAAAAATCGAGCTTTAACTGTAACTTCCCTTGAAAAAAATGACGTAGCGAAAGGACCGTCTGAGCAACCGGAAAATCCGCCCCGGTTCTCAGGTCTCAAAGGGCTTGTGCCAAGACATCTTAATGCAAAAAATAATTATAAGACGTGATAAAAATACATTTCCTGCCCACAAAGAAATTAGCTTTGTGTAATTCATTTTCTGAGTAGATGCAAGGTTTTAAGTTTGTAATCGTTTATTTTTTTCTTAAATGATCTCTACAACAGCAGAGCATTTTTGTAAAATACGTTAAACTTTACAATCAACATCACACTAAGTTTGCAACGTCCATATAAAAGAAAGATACATTTCGGTTGCGCGGGAATCAAACCCATAACCTCCTGACTCAGAGTTAAATGCGTAGACCACTACGCTATGGAGGTCGTTTCATCATGTTTAATAATACAAATACATCTATATATCTTTGATTCAGACTATGATAGAAACGCTTTACGATTGCTTAATGTGCTAGGCGTCCGACAAGTAAAATATATTGATTTAAGCATCACTCGGTTAAACTTATACTCGGCACTTATGACATACATAAAAATATTATATGGTAGGTTCTTGAATGGCTTGGCTACAATGCCAACCAAAGAAGTTTGTGATTTTTTTCGATGATCAAATTGTATTTCAACCTTTAGAAATATGAATCGCGATAGAAAAATATGCTTTAAATGTTAAAAATATATATTATTACAAACGAAAACATTGAAAATATTTGCGCAAAGCTTTCAAAAATAGTTTTTGAGTATCCAATCAAACAATAAAAAACATGAAAAGATCACATTATAAACTATTGTTAAAAATACAATACATATAATTTGTGAAGTTACCACTTACATACTCAATGATGAACGAAAGCCAAAACATTGTTAAATTATCAGGATTAAATTTAATTAGACAATGTCAGTAGGTAACTAAGTCTATGTCAGAAGTGGGTATTTATGCAACATAATTAATATTATTCTAAAATATACGCACTTCTTCACTTACATTATTATGAAATCTGTCTGAAGCCAGCATACAATACTATTTAATGAACATACAAATATTATGCGGGAAGATTTACACCTCCTAAAGGTTCTAAGGGTAGGCACAAAAGGAGAATAGGGAAACTTTTCCACAGGCACAATATTCTATTATAAGGAATAAGCGATCTAAATATCTTTGCTTGTGACAGAAACATTATCAAGGAGACCCTTTTCCTAAATAACGAATGATGTTTTTATTTTAAAATATTTAAATAAAAGGGTTGTTTTTTAACGTTTTACTGTTCGCGACATTTTGACTGAAGACCACCAATAATTTCCATCCGTTGGATATGAAATAAAATCAATATTATAAAGTTGTTGACTCAATTGTTAACGAAATCTAATAATGAAATCACAGATGACTTAAATAACAGGCAGGTCTGTAAAATGAGTCAATTGAAATTCCGTTCGAGGACGCACTCAGGATTTCATTCAGGGAGAGGATAATACGACTGTTAAAATCTACATAAAGAAGAAAAGATCTTAGAGTTTGAGTAAGATTAAACTAATAACACTAGGCTCAAGGCACCCGTTTTTAAGATTGGAAGTTTAATTAAAATTAAAATATTTTCTTTCAGGGTCGTAAAAAAGCCACATCGAAGTGTTAAAATTAACATAATTTATACGAAACATCAGGTTTAATCGCCAGCACAAAGCCGGGTTAATTCATTCTTGTATCATAAAAGGGAAAAATGGGCAATTTTCAACACATATATCGTGTCGTAAATTACGGAACGTTTACTTTGGATGAAAATACAATATTAAGCAGCAAGTTTGTGGTGAACGAAGAAAACAATGAAGATTTATAAATAGGAACATGGGGAGAGCAACTTAAAATAGCACAACATCGTTAACTACTTATTAGATTATATCACTGAGGGAGAAACGTTCGGATGCGTAGTCGCCTCAAGTGTGAGATAGAACAAAGCCGCATAAGCAGCCGCCGAGCAATAGCACTTGATGCAATAAGTTTAGCGGCCGAGATTAAACGGTTAAGCGAATGCTGTGCAGTGGGCAGCTCCCTATCGCTCGGGTAATCTGACGCCGACACAAATATCATTATTCCTGCACAATCGGAGCCAACGAACATGCATTGGATCGCTCGGGGAATGCAAATGGAACAGCAAGTGTTGCTAACAAAATGTATGAAATCTCGAGTAGGTGCGAGAACAACGTAGCAAGAACAACTGACAAAGAAATTTCACCGCAGTTTACTTTGCCAAAAGAATCTTTTGGGGTTCTCAGCGTATCAGATAAGATAAATGGATAGGTATGTAATAATTTTATAACGGTATTTACTCAAGGATGGGTGTTAAAAAAATATGAACTACTTTTACTGTAGAAGACAATGGATTTTAGAATACGATTATTCAAGAGAAAACAAATATTTTATCAGCGTTCATCAAGAATATCTTGATATTCATTATTATAGTTTCTTAATCAGCATTAAAACTACAGTGAATTAAATTACAGTAATTTGATATCATCAATATTACATACCATTTTAAAAACCGTCTCAAACTGAAAATGCACGAGACATGAATACAGAGTGTTATGAACATACGGAGGTAGATTCTTTGCATAACGAAGATTCCATTCTGTGACGCATATTGCAATCTGCAGATGCAAAACTCCTCCAAGAAAACACTTCTCTGTAATATTAAAATAAAACTATGTACCAGTGATCTCGTTTACTATGTAAGAATGTGTTTTAAAGGTTTGCAAATGAAGTGCAAAATAACTTTACTTAAGAACCCGTACATGTTAATTTACATAAATAATTCTGGAAATTGTTGAATATAATACATTCCATGGATACAGAACAAGGCAGCAAAAGATTCATTGGTACAGCGAATATGAATATTATGTTTTATAGAGTAAGTAATAAACTTACATATCATTTTCCAAATTCAACCCAAAAAAAAACTCGTTTGTTCAAATACCTGAATAGGTACAATCTATCTGTATATTAAAACCTTCCGTATTAAACGTACTGATATAACCATGAAACATAATTTAACGTTTATAACGACTACCCGAAGTTTTTTTTATCAGGCTTAAATGAGAAAAGCCTTGCCAGGATTGAAATAAGAAAACGCTAATATATATTATTTTAATTTGTTCATTTACTAATAACTGTTTTGATCTATATTGAAAATGTCTACAAATCTAATAGTAAATTGTAATTTGAAATAAACACAATATAGAAAATGAATTCCAGTGCTTTCAGAAAACATGCTCATAATATTAACAAACAAATTAGTTGTTACCTTCATTGTCAATGGTGAAGTACCCCAGACCGTCTCCGCCTCTGATGCTGTAGTTAATCCTCGAGTCTCCACCTGGCGGATCAGCATCCGTGGCTTTAACAATAAATACGTTGGCGCCAATCGGTTGGTTTTCGTGCACTGAACCTTCTAACACAAAATCACTAAACACCGGAGCAAAGATGTTTTCATTGACGTCTACAATTTCAATATTCACTGTCGTTTCTGAATACAAAGCTGGAGTGCCGCGATCGGTTCCCCGAATCGTTAGACTGTGCGACTGGCGCTCCTCGAAATCAAGAAGTTTGGCTGTGCGAATGGTGCCAGATAGAGCGTCAATCTTGAAGATGTCGTCGAGATATTCTTCGTCTATAATAGAATATTGAATCTCACCACCTGATCCCAAATCAGGATCGACAGCATTGACGATGGCAACGACTGTGCCACGAGGTACATCTTCTCTGACTTTTACGTTGAAAGTGGGCAAACTAAAACGTGGAGTGTTATCATTGATGTCGTCTATTGTCACCCTTACCAAAGCATCGGCATAGAGTCCTCCGTTATCTTGCGCTCTTATTCTAAGCTCATACAAACTTTGCCTCTCCCGATCCAGAGGTGCGGATACAATGAGAACTCCAGTACTAGGGTCCACGGAGAAATCTCTGGTGTCAGTCACCAATGAGTATCTTATTACTGAAAATTCAATGGAATCAGCATCTGTCGCATTCACTTTGAATATTGCTGTCCCGTTGATAGCATTTTCTGTCACTCTAAAACTAGCTAGAGTTTTCTCAAATTTGGGTGCATTATCGTTGACATCTAGAACTGTTATTGGCAACACTCTCGAAACACTCTTTTGTGGTTTGCCAAGATCGTACACGCTTACGTTCAAATAGTATTCAGATTCCCTTTCTCTATCCAAATAGCCTATGATCTTCAAGTCTCCGGTTTCGGGGTCAATACGAAAGACAGAGTCTGGGTCACCACCTGATATTCCAAATATCAGTTTTCCATTGTAGCCGAGATCTCGGTCGCGAGCTTTAATTCTTATGAGGGTAGTTCCTAGAGAGACTGATTCGTTCACTTTTATTTCTAATGGGAAGTCGACATATTCCGGAGTGTGCACATTTTTCCCGTATCTACTAGGCATCATCGCGAATTCCTCTTGACTGACATCTCCCCTGCCGGGCATATTATTCCGTTCTGCTGCTGCTAGAACTTCTGTCAGTCTTCGCGCAACACCGGTATCTTTACATTCGAACCCTCCCGTTTCGTCGCTTAGGAGCCTTCCAGTTGAAGTGAGGGATTTTTTGGCATTTACTAAGTAAAAATGTACTTTCACAATATCTGAATAATGCCTTCCATCAGTGGCTGTCACATTAACCTCTCTTTCTTCTACTCTGATGTCTTTCAAGTCACAGCTAACACTCAAAACACCAGATGTAGAATCTAGACTGAAACAGTTATCTTCGTTTCCCGATACAATTCTATAGCTTATAATATTCCCGGCATCAAAGTCAATCGCAGAAAGTGTAATAATTTCAGACCCGATGGGAACATATCTAGGAACGTGGCCCGTACAATCTATCTTTTCAAATTGTGGTCTGTTATCATTGATATCTTTAATGTTTATTGTTAATTGCATTTCTGTTTGTCTTCTGTATGGAAGCCCCCAATCACTGGCTCGAATCCTTAAAATATATTCTCTTTTCATACTTTCGTAATCAAGTACATTAGTTGTTCGTATAATACCGGAAAAGTGGTCGATCTCAAAGGGAACAGGGTTAAGATTCGCTATGCTGTACGAAATATAAGCATTTTCGCCGGAATCTTTATCTCTAGCAGTCACTTTCGTAACTGAAGTTCCTGCTGGCTCATTTTCATCAAGCCACACTGTTATTTCTGACTTATCAAATAGTGGATCATTATCGTTTGTATCTAAAACGTTAATTTTAACCTTCGCAGAAGATTGTTTCCTAGTTCCTGTGTTTCCTTGATCTATAGCGGACACTGTGAGGGTGTAAAACGCCTTAGACTCTGCATCCAGTGCGACTGCGGTGTATAACATCCCCGTATCGGGATTGACGTAAAATTCTCCACCCTCATTTCCGCCAACAATCTCCAAGAACACTTGCGCATTCTTTCCCAGGTCTTTATCGGTTACTTTCAACCTTATCACCGGAGTATTGATAGGCGCAGTTTCAGGAATTACCACTTCATAAATTTCTCGGTGGAACACGGGAGCGTTATCGTTAACATCTGCTAGGTGAACGGGTATTGATTTATAACTTTGTTTCGGAGGAATACCGAAGTCGGTAGCTTTTAATGTTAAATTATAACCTTGAGGGGTTTGCTCCCTATCCAAAAGCGCATGAACAATGATATTGAATTCTCCTGGTTGATTTCCAGGTACAATTCTAAAATGGCCATCAGGATCACCGTCGACAATTTCCAAGCTTTTAATTTGTCCGTGAATACCATCATCCTTGTCGACGACATTCACTATAGCATAAATTTCTGCAGTGGAGTTTTCGACGATGTCCGGCAAATGGTGGACAAAGATTTCAGGAGCGAAGAGATTCACCCGCTTAACACGGATTACTAGTTTAGCCCGCGATGCATGTGCGGAACTGGAAGAACGGAAAAGAGCACCGCGGTCTTCCCCCAACACTGTGAGTTCGTGGCGATGTCGTTCATTAAAAAGCAATGGTCTAGTTATTGTGACCACGCCACTAGTTGGGTGAACAGCGAATTGATCAGTATCTTCTAAAAAACTGTAGTAAATTTCGCCGTTCGGACCTAAATCAGCGTCCTCGGCGGAAACTTTTACAATGCTTTTATGGAGTGGAGTATCTTCCGGAATATCAATCGAATAAGATGTCGGATAGAACAAAGGGTTCAAATCGTTGGTATCTAAAACTTTCACTGTCACAGTGGTATCGGCCTCAAAAAACACTTTATTTTTGCCGTCTCTTTTAGTTGCCGAAGCGCGCACTTCCAAAACGTATTTGTCCTTTCTTTCGCGATTGAGCACATCGGAGTTTCCAGTTCTAGTCCGAATGGATAAAAAACAGAAATCTCCCACCAGCCTCTCTTCGGCTTTGAAGAACTTATCGCGATCACCGCCGATGATCCGGTAGCGGATTTCAAGCTCGCTTTCGGGGTCCACCCAGAGCCCGACGATGTCTTCTCCAGGAGGCTGCTCCGCGTAGATCTTGCCAACACTGTTCTCAGGGATGCTGACGTTGTAGACCGGGTGGGCGAATCGAAGGCTCCCATGGCTTTGGCCAGAGGCCACCGTGAATAGATACAGAAGACATACTGCTAGTACGCCCGGAAACATTCCCAGGCTGTATTGCCGGTTTCAACTCATAGGATCTGAAATAAAGAAAAAAAAAATTACTAACTAATTACACTGAAACAAAAATAGACATTGAGGAACAAAAATTTTGGTAGATACCTTCAAACGCGGTTTGGACACACTCACAGCGAGAATAAAACACGTTAAATTCAATGAACAAACGTCTTCCGAATAAAGCAACCTGACTTCTCGATTTACACCCGCGACGTTGGAGCGGTTATCACTTACTACAGGAATTTTTTTTTATAGGCTGCACTCGGAAAACTGTAATTTATACATTAGATAAACGTAAAATGATTCATTTTGGAGGTATAAAACATTTGCCGATGAATAAGATAAGATTAGAAAGGTACCTATATCCGCTTAAGAAATACTGACAGGCGCCGTTTTACTATCGCATAAAAAGATAACAATATAATCCTAATACTGATGGCAGTGGAGTGCAGTACATAAATACTGAAAACCTATTCACACGAAAAATGAACGAAATTTGTTTTTCTTCAAATTTACGCAGTAGGTGAGAAATTCTTACTTTGGCAAAAAAATATTGAGAATTTGTGTCAATCAATTTAGATAGTTTAGATTTTTTTTTTCGTTAGCTTGTGGCATAGTATTATGTTTGGATAAATACGAGGCCTGTTCAAAAGAAAAGGTGAATTGTGAATTTTAACACCTTCTCGGCCTTCTGTAAGGCGCTTGTACCACTTATAAACACTTTTTTGAGACAAAGTAGACTCGCCGAATGCCACAGTCAACATTTTAAGTGCGTTGGAGCACTTTATTCCATTTTTAACGCAAAATTTAATACATATTCTTTGATCCATTTTTTTTTCAAAGTAAAAAATCGAAGAACACACAAAAACGTGACTAACCTTTTCGGTTGTCAAAAACAAACCGCTAATCCAAAATGGCTGATAATGCTAACATATGATAAACATATGTGTACCAACATAACAAAAATAAAATCGATAATCGAATGTACACGGCCCGCAAAAATTAAAAATTCACCTTTTATTTTGAACAGGCTATGTACATTTGACTGCCAGTGGAATTTCAGGAATGTTTGCTTGCATCATCTTTTGATTTAAATAGACGAATAATTATCATTTTGATAAATTATAGCAACGTAACGGTGAACATTTCAATTCTTTGAAACCTTCAGAAATTATGTAATTTAATAACTAATTAAACTAACTTCATTATCTACCGTCGAATACCTTTAATCGGGAAAAGCCACGGCTAACCCGTGGTCAAAGAGCGATGCACGCCATTGCGATGTAGATATCTTGAATGAAACAGAATTGTAGCATGACCTCATAATTCCACAAACGAGTTAAATAAACAATTATTGAAAACAAGGTACCTTAAAACCAGCAGATTCATAGAATGTAAGATAAGAAAAGTAACCATAAAAAGGTTCATTTACATTCCAACATTGTAATATCGTAATACACAGCCCAAACAGACAAAAAAATACCGCGAGACAAATACGAAGACGACACCTTAGAGATTTGGAGACACTTGGAGTCACATATTTCAATATTATTCGAGTCACGTAAAATGTCGCTGGAATATTGACGACGACGTACTAATAAGCATGCAAACCCTCGATACGATACGAATTTACTACCCTAGCCCGGAGTTCTGTCCCGGTGCGACCGGTAAACCTGGGGGCACTGATGGTTAGGACTTGAAACACGTGCTCTGATGATAGGAAGTAGGTTCGAGTTTTATCAGCCGGTATGCCTACATGACTCTTCACGCTCTTATTTCTCTTCTGGTTATTTTATGCTCTTCTTGATGTTCATACACTTCTTGCTTTTCTTGCTCTCCACGCTCTTGTGAGGAAAATCTTAAATCTTCTTCGACAGCAAAGGCACACAAGTAGGTACCTGCAGCCACAGAAAAGTAAATAAAAATACTGAAGGCCTCCTTGCTTCCAAATGAGAATATAGAGAACTTAATTAAGCGTGAGCAACCACATTAACCCTTTCCACTCCGAGCCTTTTGTTTTTATTTTACCAGCTCCACGCCAAAATTTGTATCTGAAAACTTTTATTTTGCGAGTATTACATGATACTATTATATATACATGGTAAGACGCTCGACTACGAATCCAAAGGTCGCGGGTTCAAACCCGGCGTGCGCCAATAACTTTTATTTAATTAATATGTGTCATAACACATTTAATTCATATAAAAATAATAACAAGTATATTTGCGGCACGTTCCAGAGTGGTAGATACTCTAAGTATCGCCCTGGTGAAAGACCACCATTCAGAATCGAAACGTTGCTTGAAATGGCTATAGCCGTGTTTGGTGACCAGATCTGAATAGCCAGGTACTTCCCAACCTTCCTCTTCCCGATCTCCTTCCCCTCCCCACTACCTTCAGCCTCACAACATACCCAATTTGGGGATGCCATAGTCTCACTGGCTCTAGACGGTTGGGAGCAGTTGAGACTCTTGTGCGGTATTCATGTAAAAAAAAAAAAAAAAAAAGATTTTGGTGTGTTATTTTTTAAAACAAATCCCGGGATGAAGCGAAGGTTTTGCCTCACATGTTTTGAAAAAGTAGCATTTTTCTTTTCTCCCATCTTTTATTTTTCTATTGGAACACACATCACAATCCTTGTTCTTCCCTTCTGATTGTAAATAAATCAAGCGAGGTGTTCCATCGAGACGCTGCTCCGTATCTGCTGCGACCGCAGTTCTGCCATTTGCTTTGGGAGCCCGAAAGTCTCCAATGATTGATGAGCAAAGTTTGTCCGTACTTCTAATGAGTCATTGTACATTTCCAATTTCTACCGTTTAGTCTTTATACAAAACATATGAATTTATAATAGAGACTTCTACCCCCAGACAAATAGTTTTATCCACCACTTGATAGTCGTTCTTATAAAGCAGTATGGTGAAGGCATATTGGTAGGCCAAATCAACACATCATTATAGGATGGGTTTTTTTTTTTAGTTCATCTCACATATTTATGTTGGTCGCGCGACTTGTAAATGTAAGCATGTTTCCTCTTTATGCCCTTGCAGGTCTTCTTTGGATAGTTTCTGAATCCCTTTTATAAAAAGTGCTTAGCACTGCCACTACTCTGGTATCATACTAAGCTAGTGAAAGGGTATTGTCTAGTCTTACGAAATGCAATTGTTTTTCCTCTGGATAACTTTTTAATTCTTCTTGTAGTCCTTTTCAATTGGGCATAATTGTTCTGGTCAAAGAGCAATTATTTTCAAACAATTCCTTCGCCAACTCCCTCATATAGTCTTCATCATCACTACTCGCAAATTCATTTTTTTATTTAGATTTATTTTTTTTGCTTTTGACCTTTTTGCTTTATTTTATTAGACATGATGAGATAGAGGATTATTTCACGTATGCAAAATCAAGTTATAAAAAATAAACAAAACACCAATAATCCAGTCAACGAGTGTTTAAACAAAAACAAACACGATAATGCACAGCTGGGGATAAGATGTGACATCACTACTAGGAGTAAGTACACTAGAACTGGGCGTTAACTACAATTCTAAAAAACGCCAACGCCGTTATCGTTGGCGATTGTTAACTGTTAAATATAACCGTTTAAAATAACGCCGACGTTGACTATTTTTGGTAGACTACCAATATAATACTATATTTTCTAAATTACATATAAGTACACAAAGCGCCCTTGAGTGATTTTCCCACGAAAACGGCGCTACAAAAGTTATCCATTTATTATTATTATTAATTCTAGACGTTGGATTATATGAACTAATAATGCAAATGTAACAGTAAAAAAAAAAGGTAAAATAATATATTGCGTCGTATTGTCTACTAAAACAATTTACTACGTTCCACTAACAATTATTACAAAAACTGAGTACTATAATTTATTATTGTTATAAATGTAAGCAACTTAATTTCTTTGCTTACTAGGTATTTGCACTTTGGCTGTGAAACAAAACATAAACAGTCACAGTCACAATGCGTCAAATATATTAGTATCATAATATGTCCAGCTTTTATATAGTAGTGACATTCGGAGAATTATTTAACTTATCAGTGATATTTTAAGTGCCGCCGATCGATTCGCTTGACTCTAGGAGCTACGTATCGGGCGTTTCGGATAGGAAAATGCACAAAAACGTCTAGTAAGAAAGTATAACATCATTCTAAATTACGCATAGTATCATTTACGAAGTATACACTCTTACATATCTTTGTTTACTTGGCGCTAACGCTAATACAAATTAAGATTATAAGACGAGAGTGTGAAGACTGTATTGCGTCGAATAATATTCGTATGTAGCTACTGATATTTTTAATAATAATATCTAACTATTAGCGCAAATTTTCGTCAATAGCGTTAGATTCTGGCGGCATCTAGCTGTTATTTCTAACAGCTAGATATATTTTGATACAGTACTAATTACTATTACCGTACTTTTATGAGTACCTGCGGTGGGGCGCGACCCGAAATATGCAATTCTTTTAACATAGCAGGTTCTTGAGTGTCCTTGTGCCATTCTAGCACATTAATTTTAATCGTGTTTCAAAAACCTTAGTAAAAAAAAAACCCTCCTATTTTAAAATTGTCGGCAAAGAGACGTATTACACCATGTCGAATGTCACTTATTCGGTGACATTCAACATGGTGGAATAAAATTAATGTCGAGTGATACTCGACATTGGAGTGGAAAGGGTTAATGCTCAATCTCCCCTTCTAAGGAAAAAAATACATCATTACATTTTGATATGAAAGTCGCAAGATAACACTCAAAAAAGCTACCTACAAATTTTGATAAATTACTTTGCCCTTTGACAACTACTCAATGAACATACAATGAAGTAGCGTGCAAAGAACGCAACATCTATTGTTAATAAGAATTCTGCTTCACTTCTGATTTCACGTGCTCACTTTTTTCATGGTAATCACTTTAAAGTAAAACCGAGAGGCGAAGAACAATCTTTGTGTAGGAAAAGTGTGAATGTAGGTATAAATTTAAATGTGTAAATTCCCCCGGCGGGAGATGGAAATTGTTTCGTGTGAGCCATCGGAACAGAACTTCACTAAGTATCTTACGCCGGGATATCATTTAACACACAAATAAATTTACACGAATCTGATAAAACAGACGTCCTTTGAATACTTGACTCGGAAAACTTTCTGCTATTACACATCTACGTCTTGAAACTTGAACTGGCTTGTTTATTTAATTAATCACTCTGTGAAAAGTTTTAAAATATGTATCTCACGTGAAATTTAGAGACAGTAGAGAGGGTTGGATTTTTACTAATGTGGATGTTAAACATTCGGTAAACTTTTTCCCGACGAAACGTATAGAAAATTATTTGAAACTGTAATCATTAAGTACTATAAAACGAATACTTTTTTCGTATATCTAAAGGTATTTAGGTTAGAATAAGAATTTGGCAACATAATACCCACCCAAAAAAGAAGCACAATCTTAAGAGAAATATGTTTTTTCTCATGAAGTTACTTACACCATTATTCTGAAGAAAGGTTGGTCTCTTTGCCTTTAGGTTACATTGATTTTTCTATTCAATATGGTCTTTTCAAAATAAATACCGCCTTGAAAACATTGAATCAACTACCCTGACACAAGTTATATCTCTAGAAATAAAACGCTTTGAAATGTATCCCGGGTGTCAAGT
The DNA here is from genome assembly GCA_022651775.1 of Drusus annulatus. Classification (NCBI taxonomy): domain Eukaryota; kingdom Metazoa; phylum Arthropoda; class Insecta; order Trichoptera; family Limnephilidae; genus Drusus; species Drusus annulatus. The sequence continues at coordinate 1,988,739 of JAGWCC010000005.1, read as the reverse complement.
TCCAGGCATATTGCTAGGTAATGTGTAGCCTTTGTGCGTTGAAATTATACCAATATTGACGTAAAATATGTTCTGAAACGCAAATATTGAAACCTTATAATTCACTTTTCCTACAAATATTTGATTTGAATGTAATATAACAGTACTTAAATAATTTAAGAGTTACTTCATAGAACATGAAAAGTACCCAAACACGACAGATTAAAGTTAAATAAATATTTTAAAAACAATATTTGAAAACGAATCAAATATTTCAACTACAAATCAGAAAAACTGTTTATCTGGAGAAGCAAAAACCCTCGACATAATCTTGGGCGTTGTAATTGCAGCGATATTTAGCAACTCACTTTATGCCTGTTTCCGCCGTATGTGTTAAAACATAAGACATTGTTAATTGATGATAAATAAAATAAAGGTCTAAAATTAATCAAGTGGTTACTAACTACTATAATAAAAGCTACAAAAGATTATTCAAAGCTTTTCGTAATTAATTTTTGAGTTCCACAGAAAATATTCATCCAAACATTTTACAGAATCGTGAATAATAAACGTACAAGCAAAATAATTATATTACTGCTTTGAAAAGGGTTCCCACATTTGGGGGAAATTTATAAAGAATAATGTTTTTTCAAATTAATAAATTAAACTTTGAACGCTTTCATCGCATTATTATATTATGGGTTAGACCAGCAAAGTAGGTACCTATGTACTTGAACATTGATTAAAATGTAGAAAAATATTTATATGGAAACTAAATTTTTAAAATGTAAATGCCGGGACTTTAAATTTGTACCGCGAACGGTCTGTGTACTACGGTGTTAGGTTAGGTTAATGTTATTCTTTTGTTTTCTTAGTGATCTCTTTATTTAATTTAATATTGTTTTCTCCCTCTGTATGTATAAGTATATATAACTACACACTATGTATTTTTTGTTTAGTTTAATTTTGTGCCCTGATGACGCTTAGGCTAAGCGAAACCGGTCGGAAATAAAAATTAAATAAAATCTGTGGTCTTATACAATGTTATTATTTCATTTTCATTAAATATGTCAAACCACAAAATTACTGCTTTCTACGAAAATACTACTTCGTGTTTTTTTAAATAATGAATAATAGGCTAATTTCTAAAGCATCATTGTAAAACTTTTGTTGAATTTTGTTTTTAATTTATAATTTATTTATTTTTTGGAATTTATATGAAATAAAATTATTATTTTAATTATTGCTACGTCCGGCTTCCTTACCATTATTTAAAGGCAAAACGCCGTTCCGTACTCATTGTTTTGTATCACTGTTTTTTTAACTAACTAATCATCCATTTCTCCGCAGGGGTATGGATAGTAAGTTGATGGAGAGACATAAAACATTGCACTGGAACATGTTCCTTCCTTCATTTCCATTAATTCTACATCACATACATTTCCGACTCTCGGCATGACCCGATTTGTATTTGATTCACTTGATCGTGCTGTCTTCCTGGGACGTCTTCGACATCTTCTTTCATTCACTTGCGCGTCCGATACTCTTCTGACACTATCCATGTACGTGTCCAAACTATTTCATTTGGCTTCCCTTTCTCATTCTTTTTAATAACGCTTTCAATGGAATCTTCTCATTCGTTTGGCCATAAATGGTTGTATTTTTCATATGCCGTCAAAATTTGAAAGCATATCGTCAACGGAAAGGCTTCCCCAGAGCACTTTTAAGTTTTTTTTGTTTGTTTTACTATAAAATTCTTAAGTTCTCAGTGCCTGGTTAGATTTTAAAAAAACGTACTCGGGTAACTCAGTGCTTTCACGGAGTTACCTGAAGCGACAAAAAGCTAAAAAAAAAAACGTCTCAAACTTGTGTCGCCTTCAGTTGAGTCAAGCCTTCTCCCAAATGGCTAAAAAGCCGCAAAAGTCTTCAGAATCAGAAGAGAGTCAAAGCTTTCGAAGCAGAAAAAAAACCTCTTCCAAACTGCATATTTAACGATATTTCTTACCAAAGTGTAGCTTAAGCCCTTCTGCCTTTCCAGCGACGATATACTCGTAATGAAATGTTAGTAGTTATTTTTTTGCAAACTTTGGATAGAATAAAACGGGTTAGGAAGGGACATTAATTTAAGTTGTCTTTCTGTGTGAATAGGTTGCTTTTGCCACTGCGTTAAGCAAAAATATTGCACACATTTCGGTAAAAATTGGAATAAGTCAGATTTGCGAAAATACCCACCTCAAATAGTATCGTGAATCCCGATTCTTACATCTACGGTTCGAATACATGTTTCGGATGAATCTGGTGAAGCCGCACGTATATACATAGAAATTTGCTACAACGAATTTCATTTCGAAGAACAATAGCAGTGTTGGGTCGTTAAGGTTTTTTTTGTTTTCCACCGCTTTTTAGTATACTCGATGCCAAAACAAACAATTGAACTGGAGGCTGACGCTCAAATTACAATCAAAATAAATCTGAATTTGAGTGTGAAACGTCCTTCGTGGTCAAATAAACATCGATACCTTTGTGTTATGTATACAGAAATGAGTTAACGATATTGATTCATTTCAACGCGTAAGTAACGTAAAGATATTTCTACAATACGAAGGGGCTCGTAAGTAAGTATTATTAAATACGCCCATGTAATGTCTACCAATTAATTACAAGAATATATAATTACCAGGAAACAATATCTCATAATATATAATCTAAATGCACACCATTGCACGACTCTGCATTAACTCTGAGACGTACTCTAACTAACTAACCATCACGCCGTTTTCCCGTTGGGGGGAGGCAGAGAGGATGGACCGCCACACAACTCTGTCTTGGCACACATTCCTTGCTTCATTCAAATTCGTACATCGTCTCACGCATACTCTTATGTTATTCTGTCTCTTGACATGGCCCGACTCAATTATTTGATTCACTTGATCGTGCCATGTATTCCTCGGGCGTCCCCGACTTCTTCTTCCATTCACTTTCGCGTCATATATTCTTCGCACACTCTTTTATTCGTCCATCCGCTCTACATGCCCATATCATCTAAGCGTCCCTTTCTTAATTCTATTCTTTACCCTTACATCAGCTGTGTATTATTTCCAGAAATCCACACATTCAACACGGTCATACATGGTTTTACAGCACATTCGCCTCATGGATCTCATTCCACTGGTATGTGTGATAAAACAACATAACCGAATTACGTACGAGAATACGATAGCCAAGCTAGGCCGATGAATATGAACTAGAATGGGAATGTAAGAAGTTTGCGACTGAGAACAGTATTGGTAAAATAAATGACGGCATGACATGATCAATTTGGAGCTATGTTATCATGTCAATGTCTGGGGAGATGTATGAATGAGAATGAGGAAAAAATCGCAATGCCGGGTAACGACACAGTGGTTAAATAGTTACTTTTTGTTTATGTGTATTTAGGTAGGTGTGGTAACACCATGTCATTGAAATTATAAGAGTTCCGTATAAGCGTAAATAATAAGGTTAAGGTGACAGCGATCCAAGTACGGGGGGTTTGTCCGAGATTCACATTTGAATTGATTCTGAAACAAAAATATCCGAGAACGCACTTGGGATGTAAGTCATATATATTATAGATTCATACAAACTGACCCTTACCATTCACATTATTAGTGTAAAACGATATCCAAAATATCCAAATCGTTTTTCAGCAATTACACAAGCGGTGAGAACTAGATTTTATTTTCTATGCGACGAATTAATTACTTCCCGAGATTTTCCTTGGAAAACATTTGAGATTATAACGTATATTTCCCTTAAGCCATTTTTGGCTCAGTCGCCGCTTGAGAGTTGGCGGATAGAGATGTCGGATTTGTGCTTATCGTCGCTTTATATGATTGTTGATTCCCTGTTTAATTACTAATTACGGTAAAAAAACAATTATCTTCAACTTGTTGTTCTGTGAGCTACTTAACTTTAAAATCGGTTTTCCCATTTAGTGAGTACAAACTATCGTTTAAAAGGTAGGTTTTTCCTAATTGTTTAATAATGTGATTTGCCATTAGTTTTTTCTCCAATTGATGAAAAGAATTGTGTGAATCTATTTGTTAAGTACCTTTCTTCATTATTTATTGAATTATTATTCAGCGTTTTATTTTTATTAGTTTTTTTTTGTAGAACATATTAAGGGGTGAGATGTAATTATTTATTGATTTTCGTGTCGATTACATAGTTTGCAGTCATTAGATTTCAACACAATCCCAAGAGACCGCCGCAAATCCGAGAGGAATATGTGTCATTCCGTCGCAATCAGTAACAAATCAATATCTGTAATTATACCGATCATGTGATAACTAGCTCAGTGCATAAAGCATCGAAATGGCTAGTCAATGGATGTCAAGTCCCGCCCTCAGGCCCTTTGTCACTCGCAAGGGCGGCGGGGCAGTCAGCGCCACAGCAGTGAATTGTGCGGTCGTCTGGACGCGACAACATATTAGCCAAATATGTATGTAATGATATTGGACACTCTACTAAATCATAGAACCTATTTCCTAGTATCAGGGCGGCGTTAAGGTGCGGACAGGTATTACGCTGAAAATGATGCATGGCTGACATAAATACCATAAAGGATAGTGCTCATTCTTCGAGCTTTCTCGAGATCTTTACAAGTGCCGTCGAAAGAGCCATGATGACATTTTATGAGCTTATAACGTTATAAACCTCTATGCATTCTCTGACTTTATTTATATGCGTGTAACATTTTCCCCATAAAACAAAATTAAAATCAAGATTCTTACTTCCCAAGATAATTTTCAACATTTACATTATAAGTCAAATTATAATATCTATGGATGGCATAGTGCACCAACAGGTTACTTGCATTAATAAATTATTGCAATTAATTCGTCAGTAACATATCTTTCAAAAGGATTGTATTAAAAGGAAAATATTTCATTTAAATAAATTATTTAATTTTTAATTCAAAACGACCGAAAGATGCATTTTTTTAAATTATTTTGCTTTAATAATAATATTCAGACTACCAGCGACATAATGATGTATTGAAAATATTATTCCTGAACCAAATGACTAAATTATCTGCCGTAATGCATAGAAGTTCAAATTTAATATTTTCCAACATTTTTGTTCCCTCCCTTCAGCTTTCCGTTCTGTTTTCCAGGTATATATTATTTGAAGGGTTTATATTGAGAAAACAAATTCATTTTTACGGCATTCATTGTAATATTTTCTAGTTACATTCTAACACAGCCTAGTTTATTACTTGATTGTCACACGGCTCTCCATTCACATTACTGTCATGAGAAATCTTACCAATTCAAAAAAAAAAACTTTAGAATTAAAAAAAAGAAGAAAAAAAATCACCGAGCAAGCAGATAAAGCACGATAGGTTTTCATTTAGTTCTAAAACGGAGATAAACAAAAAAATACAAAAGTAACCGTCACATATTATTATTGTTCCATGTTGAAATGCATAAAAGTTTTGTTCATGAAATGACGCGTTCCCTATATTCAACCGCCCGCGTCAATATAATTCCCCGTCACGAATGCATATCTTGTTCAAATTTCAATCTCATTGTAGTTTGATTGCCTTTCACTAAAAATTGCAAAACTTAATAATATTAAATTTGTAAATTTAAATTACGAAAATTAAAACGGAGTTCTACAAATAAAACACAAAAGCTATTTATAAATAAAAAAATAATAAAATTAAAAATCTATCTCATAGGTTTGGAAAGTATTACTACATTATGAATTTTTGCCCATTATAAACCATAAAAATGTTTGTGTCCTATTAAAAACTCGCAAGCGGTGAGTTTTGGACTAGTGAAATTTTCATAACTTCCTTTACCCTTACCGAGGTAAAGGCAACCATTTTCAGATTGCAACAGAAATACCCATTTAAATGTAAAAAAAAACAAGACGCCATTTTTTTGTATAATTTGTTTGTATGGTTTGATATGAAAAAAAAAGGAAATTGTTGAAACTTGGTAGGTTGTTTACAAAATGATGGAAGTTAATTGAGTATAAAATTAAAACAAGTCTATACAAAATAAAACCATATTGACTGCTCCGAATTGAATAATGCCAACTCAAGTTAGTTCAGGAGAGTTCAGGAGAGCCGGTTCTTTACGGGTTTTTGACCCACCGAATCAAACAATTGTACTAAAAAAGATTTCATGTCTTTATATAGTATGAGATTTGGAAAATTTTATAATGATGTATTTCGATCAAATTCTATTCTTAATTTTCTTTGTGCACCCCTGAGCAAACTTTGATGATCTGTAGTTTTTAATATCTTCTTTAAGGGGACAACACACCCAAAAAACGGGGGGGGGGGTTGGCCCGAGATTCACATTTAAATTATTTCTAATAAATCAGTACCAATAATATCAAATGTTTTTTTAACATAATAATGCTAAGTTATTTAAAAAAAAAATTATATTGATAACAAAATATCCTTACCATTCACATTCTTGCCGTAAAACGATTTTCAAATCGTTTTACGGCAAAATGAATGATTTTTACTTTTCGAATGATTCATTTGAAAAGATTTGAGATATATGGTTATACGTTTGTGAGAATTAATTCTAATACAAACCTTAGATAGTTTGTTTTTCTAAACCTGCTACAACAAACTCAACCTTATGCGCGTGAGTCAAAGATCATTTTGCTGTTTGGCGTTTCGAGTGTTACTCTCTTTTTCAACAGTCGGCCGGTGCAGACGTGATCTCTGTGCCTAACGTTACAATTATTTTTTAATAATAATCATTTTAAATCTAGTTTACCCAAGCGTGATTTCTTCAGGGCAGTATTTAAGAATTTTCGTGTGTTTATTTTGTAGAACTGCTTTAAAAAAAATTATTTCAATAAATAGAAAAATATATTTTCTGCTATTTTTTTTTTTTTTTTTTTCAATTTAATTTTTTTTTTTTTTTAATTTTTTATATTAGTTACTTTGTACATTTAAGTTTACAAGTATCTAATTATTTCATTTTCTTTTTGACTAATAATATTTTAACTTAAACACTACTTATTATTTTGATTTACATGCATTTTAAGTAATTTTTACAGGCTTTTTTTAATTTATTAATTTGATGGTTTCCGGCAGCGCATTATACGATTTAGTATATTATTACGCGTAAAATCTGTTTAATCTTCCGAATGCAATGTTGAACTTTCAATATTCTTCGGAAGGCGAAACAGCTATCACGCGTCATGATTACTATAAAAGAACAGAATGGTAATAACCAATATTAAAAAGGTAATAAACGAAATTTATAAAACACCATATTTTCAATGCGTATGTTGTTTAGTTGAGTACCTAACTATCTCCTAAATTATAACCAGATACGTTCATACCAAGTATACTTAAGGTTAAAAATAAAAAATAAAATGTTCAAACAAATTAATTGTCAGGTGAATGAAAGAGAAAGACAGAGAGAAGAAGACCGTTAACACAAGAGTTTATAGCTTAAATGTTAAGGAAGCGGCAATGAGTTATTAATTTATGAATGACTTCATTTATATTTTCGAGTGCTTACAAATGATCTAGTATTTTTGTTTTACTTTGGCTAAGTTAAACGAGCACGGTTCAATTTGAACCAGCCAATGTACCTGTTTCTGAAAGTAACAACTGTGCCACTCAAACGGTTTGGTCGTTTCCTGAGGAGAAGTTGGTAACTACTTTATGGATTCATTCGGAAAACACGTACACGCTATTTAGTTGAACATTATGTCATTTTAAATAAAGTGTTATGCACGGTAATAACGGAATAGCTACCTAGCTATACGTGACAGTATCGTAGAGGTAGCAATGAAATAAATATTATATGTATTCATATTTTTTGTGTTCAAAATTTTGAAGGCGGAATACAAAGCAAACACAAAAATCAACCATCGATTTGGATTAGCCCATTTTAATTTATAGTATAACTCCGACATTCAAATATCTGCTTTAGCATCGCTACTACTCCGCCCCATGGAAGACTCTCAGTATCGCCCCGGCGGGCTGCCACCATTCAGATTCAGAAACGTTGTAATGTTTATGATTTAAAAAAAACTTAATTCGTAAGTTGTACAATATCAGCCATCGTTATAATTAACTTCCGTTTTATTTTTTTATTACTATAATAGATTGCGGACAGCAAGTCATTTATCATGTCGCTTGTCTTATGTCATCAAATATTAATTTTAGAGTACAAAATAGTTAGTCAACGCTCGATAAATTCGCACGGGCTCCGCTCTAGATCCGAGCAAAAACGCATAGTGCCATTGCTCTGTCCTTCCGAATCTGAACAATACAACACGTTCCCCACTCTAATTGGATGGATGTCAATATGAAAGTAGGTCAATTAGCTTTTAGGAAATTGAGACGTATTGCATTTCCTACTGCTTCTTCAGCCAACGTCTCGGAAATCAGTGCAGTGTCCTTCATCGGGAAGTATGAACCGGGCTGTTCGAAACGTTTTATCAGCCCAAAACGACTTAATGCCGCAATTATTATAAAAGACATTAACACAATATTATCAATTACCAAATGATAATATTTACTATAAAAACCCATGAAAAAGAGCGACATCCGATCGTAGGATCCTCCGTTACCCGAGCAACGGTTCTAAATACTGAGTTATTGCGGCAATCTCTCAGACCAGCTTTATTCCTCCAATACATGTAGTGTTTAAATATGTGTTTATTAACATTGTTGAAAAAAAAAACTATTGGCAGTGAAAATCATGATATCGATGTATAGCGTCGTTTGTATTATGTTAACCAAAGCCACGAACTCCTAGTAATTCGAATAATAATAATAATACATTATTATGATTGCGGTAAGGGAAATGAAATAATAAACCTACGGATATGAAAGCTGCCGAAGCTTCGAAGGGTGGGCTGACTGATACACGGTTACTTATTTCATCTTTCTAGGAGCAAAACAAGGACTCTGGAATCCTTGCAATTTATTATGTAATATTACGGCGACTCACGCAGTTTATGATCCCAGATACCATTTTAAGGGTGCTAAAAAAATCTCATCTTGTAGAGAAGTGAAAGTCATTTCGTCGAAGGGTTTTAGGACAAGGAAACTGAGTAATAGTCATATTTTACATGTTACGGTTGCCAATGTGGATGTACGTAAGTTTGATACATGCATTTTAACACTAATGGAAAAATAGTATAAAATAGCTAACCATAACAAAAACTTCCTATGGTAAAATGTTATTAAAAACGGCGTCGGAGTGAAATTTAAATTACGCATTAACACTTTAAAAAATATAACAGGCTTTTAAATTATTATTAATCAAACGCGCATACCTTGGCGTGATGTTTAAATATTGTTACGACAAAATTAGGTTGATATTGTTATTTAAAACAAGGATAGAAGACAACTGACCACCAAAGAAGCTTACTATTTTTAAGTCTACGGGACGAAGGATTATTGGGATACCTAAAATTAGGTGGTTGGATAGTGAAGAGGTCAACGCCATATTAAAATAGAAATACAACCTTCTTGGTCGAACGGTTAAGATCCTCGACTATAATTCAAGAGTTTGCAGGTTCAAATCCCGGCGTGCGCAAATAAACTTTATTAATATAAAATAACATAGTGTATTTGTGGCGCGTTCCAGGGCGGTAGATACTCTTAGTATTGCACTGGTGAAAGACTGCCATTTAAAATAGAAACATTGCTTGAAATGGTTTAAGCCGTGTATGGTGACCAGATCTGAATATCAAGGTAATTCCCCACCTTCCTCTTCCTCATCTAATTTCCTTACCCATCCCCTTTAGTCTAACAAAATACCCCAATTTGGGATGCCATAGTCCCACTGGCTCCGGACAGTTGGGACTCTTTGCGGTATTCACATAAAAAACATTTATATAGCGTAATTTAGGTTTAATTCACCCCCAAGGGTACTAAAATAGTTAAACCTATAAATACTGTACGTTTACTTAGATAAACTATTTAGGAACGCATCTTACTCAAAATTACTTCCACGGTGGTGTCTATACAATATAAGCAACCTTTATCAAAGGTACGCAATTGACTTTAATATTAATCAAGCCAAGCAACAGATTAGACACTTAAGATAGATACCTTAACGTTAGACATACATCAATAGAATTTAGAAAGCAGATAAATGAATTATTGTAATATTGGGCATAATGAATTGGAGGGTGGAAAGCAGAAGACCCGTAGGAGTGAAGACCTTTTCTAAAGGCGATCAGGACTCACTCAGGACTGTAGCGCCAATCGCCAATGATGATGATAATGATATAGTGCTTTTATTAACACAGCAAAATAGTGAGAACTAACAGGTCACCCACTAACTTTATGGATACTCTCTGGATTGCTCATCGGATTTTTTTCATAGAACGATGAATAGGAATTAGGGATAAGAGAAAAAGTATATTCTTTATCGGGCAGTCCGAAGGATATAAAACTTGAAACGTGTCGTAATAAGTGGCACCCTGAAACTACGTCTCTTGGTCACGTCGCGTCGACGGAAACAAATGGAATGTCAGGTCCATTTGAATATTTCAAATTCATAAATAATAGCATTTCACTACGATACTGCTTATTTATGGAAATTTCCTATTAGTTATTAAATTTTCCAATAAAATCGTAATACGTATTGTAATAGGGGAGCGATTGCCGGCAATTCATATTAAATAGTGAAAACAGAAGCGCTCCGTGTTGGTTTTATAGACTGTAAAAAGTTAAATTACTATACATTACAATCTCGATCAAAGTTATTGCAATTTTCCGCTCGTCATCTCAAATATTACTTCTACGCCGCAAAAGAGCGTGAAGTTTTTATTTGAATCTAGATTAAGCAGTCATAATAATGTACCAGACATTATTTTAACAAACACGTGTATTTATGTGGCATAATTGTTTGTTAATAATTCCGCCCTCGAGAGTATGCCGAGGGAATAAATATTTAAAGAGACGAATAAGAAGAAAGAAGAATTAATGGTTAGAGCCTTCTTACGGCATCATAAAGACGATAAATGTTTGATCCAGAGCTAATGCCTCGTTCGCATGGGGTAGAGTTTTCGCTCAAGGGGATGGCACTCATTCCAAATCCCTGTTTGTGGCGTTATAATCGTTTGGTAAAAAAAGTAAATGGTCGAACCGTTTCTGAGAAATGTCTTAATGATACTTAACGCTTACGAGTAATCTTGATGACCTATAGACAGAATCTAAGTGCAATCGTTTCAAGCGAAAATTGCTCGGAGGGTAACTGGTTGCTGCGTGCCCAAGGTGGCTTGAATTCTGTTCCTCTGGGCAGAGTGGCGGCTAGTGCCTCTGTTGTGATAGAAGTCTAAGATTGAAAAAAAAACCTTGTTTTTTTACTACATGCAACAAACACTGAAGGTAAAAAAAATTGTGCGGTACTATGTGATGTCGAACGTATAAACACATTTTATATTTCTGTGTGCGGGGATTGGTATTTAAGAAGATTGTACGGGAAAAAAGCCCAAAATGTGAAACTGTACTTTTTTACCACCAGGCGCATCTTTAGGAAAAACTTATATAGTGCTGTTTTGATGAAAAATTTCCTTAGGGGCACCTAATTATAAATGATTAATACCCTACAAATTGAATTTAAATGCTTAGATACATAATTAATTTAAAAAAAAAATACAAATAAAAAATTCCAATAATAAAATCTATGTCTTAAATAATATCAAGTAATGTAGATAGACATGCATATAATTCAACTGATAGAAGTCGAAAGCTAACAGGAAAATCCTTAATTTGCTGTAACCTAAAAAAAAATATTTTGTAGATTAGATGTCAATTATGGAATGTTAAAAGTATTTTTTTGCTCTAAGTTTTTGCACTATTATAATAAAGTTTATATTATTACAACCTAATTGGCCATAGGAGTTAAATTTTAAACTAAGATAATTGTAAAGGTACACATAAGATTTTTTTGTGTGCAAATAGTTTTGGTTTAAATTTCTAAAACTCTTAATTTTTTAAATTTTAAATAAAAGTAACTTTGTTTTAACACCACTTTATTAGATATATATACCAACCGGTTTTAGCTCTACCTGAACCTTCTTCAGGGTTGAACAAATATGTATACATATTTTTTCAACCCCGGAGAAGGTTCAGGTAGAGCCGAAACCGGTTGGTATATGTAACTTATTAAGTGGTGTCAAAACAAAGTTACATTTATTTAAAATTCAATTATGTTTTACCACAAAGCGAGTGCTTCATGTCAAAGTTTTTCTTATATTTTTTTATTTAATTTAATCAAATTTTATATTATATATTCGTAAAAAGCATTAACTTTGTGGCTTGCCATATTTATAAATAGAACATATATACTTTGTTTTTAACCACTTTTTTATAAAATATATATGTTCTATTTATAAATTTTATATTATTGTTAAGTTCTACTAGTTTTAGTTTTTATTTTTTGTGAGAGCTGTTTCGACGTTTACGGCCATTATTAAACTGGTTAGGCCACATGGAAACGATTTATTTATATGATTTTAGTTACTGTTTAATTACTAATTTCGGTAAAAACCGAATTATCTTTGAATTCTTATTCTGGGGAGTACTTAACTTTAAAGTATGTTTTCTCCCATTTAATGATTACAAATTATTTATTACTGAAGACAGAGATTTTTTATTGCTTTATAATTTCAATTGCCATTAGTTTTTTTCCCGTTTATGAAAATTATATTTCTGTTGAGTATTTCTTAATAAATACTTTTAATTCGTTTCTACATGGCCTAACTAACCACAGTTTAATTCAATATGTTTTTCTCCGAATAGATACGTGGGCATCGTATGTGAATCCTCTTCATAAAAATATGTGATTAGTTAATCAGTTAATATATCGAGTAACCTGCATGTAATATCTTTAAAAAATCGTGGTGAGAGCGGTTTTACAGATTTCATAAAGAACGTACAAAGCAAAACTGAATAACTAACTAATGAGTCTTATGAGAAGTTAGAAAGAAGATAGATTCAATGGTTATGCTATTATTTTTATCTTCTTTGGAATTATTGTGAAGACTATAAAAACAGCCCGATTGAAGATTAAATTATCATATTTTTTTATCGTAATAAAAAGGTTTCTGTCTAGACTGACGTCACTTATTTAATTTTAGTAGATATTTTTAGAAACAGTACAGTACACAAAATGGGGAAGGCAACTGCCTTAACAAAATGAATAGGAACCAAAGTTAATCAAGTTTAAAATTTTCTTGAAAACACACAGCAAAGAGGTCAAAAAGGCCGTCTTTGTGACGTGTTGTGCAAACCGCAAAGGGACACGTCAGTAATCAGAGAAGGGTTAATCATGAGGGGGTACACAGAGCCTAAGAGAATTGAAGCGACAACATCCTGAACAACGAGGGCTGTCAAAACTACGGTCATATGAATTCCACCGCCACCCTTTCCCTTGGTCCTTAGGTAGACTTCCAAATTTGCGCCAGAGGTCATCATCTTAGGATGATTCGACAATATGCAAAGTGTTACATTGTTCTTATGCCTAACTTCAAACAATGGTAGAAGTGGAAAGTTTGATGTTAGACGAAACATCGTAATGAAAGTGACCGAAAGTCTTAACTTATCGACCAAGATCCAGAAACTAAATACAGAGGGAACCAAAATCAAATGAAAAACGTTTTCTTCGGCCAACCGTTTTGTTGTAAGGATTTTATACGTTCTGATTTTACATTAAATCTGGCCGAGTGATCTAAAATCGAATGGATTTTTCACAACTTTTTCTACCACTCACTTTCACGTCATATATTCTCCTTACACTCCTTTCTTCGTCCATCCGGTCTATATGCCAAAACCATCTAAGCGTCCCTTTAAATAAGGGCATTTTACCAATTTACAAATGTAACAAAAATGCAAATTCCAGTACATGAGTACAGGATTTAACTAGGCCAATTGCCATCAGTGTCAAAATATTGCAATTCATCAAACATGGTTGATGTTGGAATTGAATTTTGCGACGCAATCACTCTCTTGTGGATTTAATCCACAATACATATTATTTTATCATAAGAACGTGCTTTACAACATGCCATCTTAGGATTTATATCGCACGAATTGCAGCCTTGGAATGATTGAATATTAAATCTGGTTATCCTACATACTAGTTCTTATTAGATGGAATTAGTTCCACGGTGCAGATATCGATTGAAATGATTTTATTCCAAATAATCTAAGGCACATCATTAAAAAACGAGACCAAAATAAGAGATAGCGAAAAGTAATTTAAAAAACTTTTTTTTATACAGCCCGTTAATAGATATTAAAGCCAACTAGTTTCATACACAATCACATTTTCTTCAAGGTCTTCATGTCATACTACCTTTATAATTTTCCATAGTTACGTACTATAATTAATATAAATAACGTTCCACCTATAAGTTATTTTCAAAATAAGTCTATTTAAAAAAAAATTGTATAATTAATTCCACGATGATATTTTTTTATTGTTCAATATAAAACGATTTTGTCTATGTGATAGTTGTTTGGTTCAACACTGCAAATGCGTTGACTACTAAAGCATACGTAATACACTATTTATCACGTTGAATAACAATTTGTTTTTGGTTCACCAAAAAACACAATCATTATTTAACTTTAACTATCGTATATTTTATTTTCATGGGACAACAATTCTTTAGTTTGCAACCATTATTTTAATGGTAATGTGTGGCGCTTTCATACTTAGTACCTTATTTATATGGTACGTGATATATATTTATTTAATCTGTTAAAAGTATTAATACTTACAAAGTTGGCTACGAAAACGGAAAGATAATGCGAAGATATTGTTATAGAGAAAAGTATTACCTATACAAATCCTGCAGAGGTGATATTATTTTCAGTTAGAGATTATAAGCCAGGGTTCATGCGGCGTTTACTAAATAGCCGTTGTTTAAACACGTGTATGTGAATAAATAAAACTCACATGGGACTTGGTTCTCTAAGAGTAGACCAAGAATATTAAAAACCATAATATTATTTGATACCAGTTCTTAAAACTTACTACGAGAGAACAATGTTATTTTAAATCACAATTTCATGTAATACTACACACTTGCACAGACCGTGGGCACTCCATTAGACAGGGATGACGAACTTATAACTCTTTCCCTGTGATTTTGTTTAGTGAACAAACAGGCAATGATCGAATTTTGTAAAATAATTTGAATAAGATTCTTGAAGAACTTGCTTTCCATCGTTCAGCTCTTAAGTCATCTGCTACTGGTGGATTTCTCTCTAGCAGAGTTTTAACTTTAAAACATATCGACGGTTATTTCGTCAAATAAGTTTTTCAACACTCTTTGGCGAGGACAGTTTATTGCTGCGCATCAAATATTTATAACCGTGCAATATTTGCACATTTAAAAAAATATATAACATTGTGTAAGAATCTACATAATGTTGAAAAAACGTTGATTTTTGCTCTTCTAACAAATTTTGTGTTTTTGGAATAAGGCCTCTTACCGAGATGTTACCAAATATGTTTAGTAGGACAGACCTAATTGTGTTTAATACATTTTGGTTTTATTTTTCGTATTATCTAAAGAATTGGGGTTTTTTACTAACACGAGGAAAAAGCTGGCCTTCCCTGCCATAAGAAGTTCTGTTAAGTGCACCCACGTCTAATTAAACATAATCGTAAGAGTAAAAATCTCTCATACGGAGGACGAAGCAAAGAGTAACAAAGTATTGTGTTTAACTGTCCCACTCGGACCGAATGTCATTAGATGATGTTTAATTGTGTCAGTTTCGGTCGATCACGACATCCAGACATTAAAATCCCATTACACAAAATCGCCATCCAGAGTTCAGTCATAAACGACAACGGACACATCTAATAATTAGTGGCAACAAAAAGAGATTGGATTTAACTTGTCACATTACAAACCTCTTCCATTGACACGGAAACCAATGATACGGATAATGAAGAGTTTTCGTAATCAATAAATGAATCATTACGAACAGGCTTCTTGATGACATTGACACTTTCTACGATTTTCTCCATCGTTTTATAAGTAGCCATTGTTAGGTAAAACCGGTTTTTGTTATTAATGACAGTGAAAAAATATACTAGAAAAGAAGCTGTCAAGATAAAACCTTCTTTCTACCGATACTACTTCTGTTGTGGCTCTATATCTTGTTAACTGTTCTACTACTTGCGCCTCGTAGTGAATTTGATTTCAACATCCATTATTCATTACGAACGTAGGCAGAGGGCTTTTATCTCGGCGAACAATACGAAGTGTGAAAGGCTTGAATTCATCTCCGGTAAGTAAAGGATTGACCAACAAATCACTTGGAAGATGCATGAACTACAATGGCGTAGTAACGCTAAAATGACTAGTAATAATTGTTGCTGACAGTCTGGTGTATTTTTGTACACTAGTATTTCGTTTGCATTTACATCCGGGTAAGTACTGTGAATTTATTAACAATTGAGTTAAGTTACTGTTTTCAAAACAACGTAATTTCAAGGACTTCTAAGCAGGGCCGTGCTGCCAATGCGTCCATATGACCACAAGGGCAAAGTCGTGTATCGAAGATTTTTTTTGCCGACAAACGAAGGCGCCAAGGACCTAAGGCACTGCATCGTCAGAAATAATTTAAAAAAATGTAAGGCCACCGTAATGCTGCTTAAGTTTTGCGCTTGGGATACTTAAAAATACATAAAACCCATGCATTTGTCAAATATTTATTTGACTATAACTAACAGTTAAATATTTTAGAGTTTGTCGCCCGAACAGCAAAGGATCCCGGCGTTCAAATCCCGGTCGCGGCTACATATTTTGTCGTTTGTTTCGATGCATCTGAATAATATTGTTTATTTCTTATTTTCATGATTCGGATATTATCCCTGGAAATCAGTGGTGACGATAAAGCTACAGGTACCCTTCCTTTATAGAAGCCTTTTATTCTTTTGTGTATAATTCTACGATCTGTCGGTGGTAGTCCCAACACAACGGTCATCTTTTGTCAACACACGATATTTCGTAAAGAAGTGCCGCCCCCCAGACCCCTGCAACAGAGCCCACAGAAGACAACCCTATTATAACTTGAGGGCGCGTATATTTCACGAAGGAGCTCATTAGGCTTAGCGCGGCCCTGCTCCTCGCCTAGGTACTTAGAAACAAACTAAGCCTCCACAATGGTCTCATTCCGGTGGCAGCCCCGATAAGAGAATTAGTACCAGCACTACCAGCCGCAAGGGGCTTCTTTCACAGGGGCTAGGGATGTCGTTCTTCACATGATCCAACTATCCGTTGTATTTCTCTTGTATTATTGCCATATAAAGTTATACAATGCCTGCCTCGGCAGCCAGCGGGGTACTTTATAGTGCACGACGTCATGAGGTTTCTCCGTTGCACGTTTCGTATATTTTGCAATATGATGAAGCTTGCGGAATTTCACTTCCTCGAAAACAAAAAGATGTCTCGGGAGATTTCTCGCCTAGAAGTAGACATGAAATCATTCCCGAGATATTGAGAGCAACTGGGTACTGTTGTAATAAGTGTTTGAACAAGTCTTATTCCCGGGGACACCAGTTGAAAAGTAGCAAGCTGTCTAACCGCGGCGGAAGAGGGTGCTAGTTGTATAAATAAGCTAAGCTAAGCTAATCACTCAACGGTGGAAACAATGGCAGATAACTAGCAGCCGGAGTGAATCGGTCTTATTTCGGGCACTAACAATGCGGTCTCATTAAAAGCATGCTGAGCAGAACCATATTCCGCAACGGTATTACTCGTATTTCATATTTAATGTGCACTTTGGTGAAGTCTAATGTGCAAAGGACCTCGTGACAAATTTTGGTTTGGAACTATTGTGATTATTTATAGATTTTGATACGATTGGACGTAGGCCCTTTGGGGTGTCGTTAATTACGTATTTTATTTATTTGATTATATACGCCCACATGGGCTTTTACATAACATATGATATAAAACATAAAATAATAGTGACATAAAAAATAACACTGATTAGCACCCAAAAACATGATCAAGTCGATAGAAATTAATAATATAATGCAAGTTAACACTAGTATTTTTGAAAGAGAAATTTAAATTAAATTTTTAAGATCAAATGAATTGTTTTGAAAACTATCGAGAAAAGTAGTATGTCGCACACTGAAACAATTTTTTTTTCTTCATTAAATAAAAATAACCTATAAACCCTATGACTTATGAGTACCAACCTTTTCACATAGCCTGACTCGTATGAAAATGAGTTCTAAATAATTCCTGGGAGTACAATTCTGAATAATGTGTATTTAATATATTTTCTAAATAAATAAAAATCCTATGCCTATAGACTACACTTCATAACAAAACACATTATAACGAAAAGCATACTTAATTTTTACAAAACTATTATTGAATTTTATGAGATTTCATAATTTATAAAACAAAATGACCAATTGAAACCTCGTAAAAAACTTGAATTGTTTTCTTACGATCCGCGCTAAAAACGAAGTACTTGATCGAAGATTACACTAGAAAATAAGTAAGAATTTGGGAGAAACTTCGTAATTATTGTTAGGGTGTAAATTAGAAATTGAAGACAAGCCTCTCAAAAGGTAACTAAGATTAACGATTACCCCCATTCACCTACTTAGCTAAACAATGCAGAATTTATCACGAAGGTTTACGAAGGTCTAGAGGCATTTCTATACCGGAAAGCTTTTAGTTTGGCTAAAGCACTACCCACAAAGCGTGAGTGCGGTGATAATGGCGAACGGTGTATTGGATAACTGTACACAAAAAGGGTTAACTTTTCTATCAAACTTGCATGAAATTTCTTGTAGACGATCCTCCCGGGGTCACGCAAAGCTCCGATGATTTTATAACACGGGTATCGAAGCATTAACTTAGCTTGGTTTTTACGCCGAAAGGGGTAAGACCTTAAAGAATGTTCTAGTGGAATTATGCAAAAGGTAAAATATTACTTCGCAAAAAGCAGTTTTGAAGCTTTGATATCAGTGAAAAAGATATCATAAATCAGTGGTCGAGTATAAATATAAATTGCCAATATTTGCAATGCGGTAAAAGAAAGATTAACGTATTGATCAATATACACTTAAGACTTTATTTTTTAATACTCACGCAAGAATAATTACAGTCGTACAATCTTTACAGTCGGTTTAACTTTTAACCCGACCCGGTTATCTGCTTAACCTCTGGGCCCATTCTAATGATATGGATGGGGTAGCATATAAACCTTACGGAATAAATGTTTACTAAGAGAAATACACGTGCCGAATTACCAAATCGTGGATTCCTTGTGAGGTAATGTAGTGTTTGCATGTGATTCGTCAATTAAGGGAAACGACTGGAGGATTATTGGAATGAAAAGGTACTGGAGCACTGAGCTAAAATGTCGTATCGCTTTATTTCATTACAGATAAATAATTATGTTTTAGGTGTGATTGTGTTGGTACTTTAAATGAGGCAGATATGCAAATCGCCTATGTATGAGTTGTGATCCTTTAGAATTTACGATGAGGTATGAAGGAGTTTCAAATGTTTATATTCACATCAGTGTTGTGTATTCGTAAGAAGTTGCAAATAATATGCATGCGCGACACCGTGTTACCAATCCAATAAGTTGTTTACATAACAAGGTTTGATTGCTTGCATAATTTATCACAAAGAAAATGTACGCATTTCCTATACTGCGAGATGTTGTATGCTGTGGTGTTGGTTTACCCATAACATGAGATTTCAAGCGGAGAGCTTAATTTATGAAAGTGTACAAAGTTTACTTTCGACTTGTAGACACTCTTAGGAGAAGATGGAGAGTGGTAGGGAAAGGTGAGGAAAACTTTCTTCGTATCTCTATGGCCATTGAAAATGGTTTCGTCGATTTAACGTGACCTTCGATACAAAACGGCCGGTTTGTAAAGTTAGTAGTGATAAGAGGGGTCTTACAAAAACAATGGTTCAATAAATTACGGTTACGCTATTGGTTTTCAAAAGGATTATAATTTATAACAATAAAATGTATCACCTTGGCGTGTTCCCACAAGAATAGGAATGCTGAGTAAATAAACCGGTTATTTTGTCACTTCTGAGACATTTTACGATACTTCAAATACTAGGTTTTTAAGAATTAAAATGATTTATAGATGACGACTGATGACATGGTATCGCCATCGTGTTGTTAATTGTTTATTAAAAAATAATGTGGAAATAAATTGGTTTAATACAAATTTGTTGTTTCATCTAGTCTAAGAATGGCAACCCACAAGGTAACTGCTTTTTTACAAACATTTTATAAAATAATTATTTTAAAATCGTAGGTGGGTTGACATGGCTACTAGAAAACATGTGGTTATGAAAATGAAAGGGCCTTTGATTAGAAAGAAAAGGGGCGTAACATGTTGGAACAGACAAAATATAGAGCCGTATAAAATTATAGAGCAAGTCAATCAACTTGAGTGTTGCTATTTCACTTCAGCAAGTAGTTCAGAAACAACTGCCAGGCTTTTCAGAAGTTAGAAATCGGGGCGGAATGCTAATTTATCGTGACAAACTCCACAGCAGTCATGTGAAGGAAATTAAGGACAGAACTTAACGGGGGACTTGTTAAACTTCAGTTTATCTACAGTTGCATTCCCTGCTATATAATTTCTTCAGCTATTAGACACTCCACGTCAGCGACCGGTTTGGTTTCATGTAAATACACGATACACTACTACTGATGGTCAAAACGCAATTACGCAGACCTTAATGATATTTAAATCGCTCATGATTTATCTTCATTTAAACCTTTTGAACACGCCATTACAATATCTAAACTGAGGGCAATTAAAAACTAAACAATTTGGTTACGCTTTAATTTTATCATTTATGACCATGGAATTTCAAAACTCTTCTCAATAATAAAGCCTATAATATTCTATTCACGGAAGAATTATCATACTCTTAACATGAACACGTTTTGTGCTGTGACTACGATGAAACATTTTATACCACTTATAAATGAAAATCTTGGAAAATTCTCGGGACATTTAATTATATGAGTCGGTGAAATATTGTCTGGAATGTAAATATGAATCGGACGGTACGGATAAAGGCTGATTCACACCAACTTCCGGATCCGCTCAGTGACGATATTGTTGCGCAAGAGAGCTTATTGATATGGTATGAATATCAATCAAGGAGTATGTGCCAAGACAAAGTTGTGTGGCAGTATATCCTTCTGCCACACAACATTGTGATGTTAACTACTTAGTTAGTTTGGATTGATATTCATACCATAAAAATAAGCATCATTTTGTGAACAATTTTTTTTGAGCAAATCCGACGTTATCACTAAATAATTATTTTCACTTTGATTTTCTAGGCTTTCTGCGATCTGTGGACTGACAAAGTAGGTACTTACTTACGTGAATTGAAGTCTCAATGTCATTGCATGAATGTCTTTGAGAGCTATCAATTTTCTTACACACCGCTAAATACACGAACAAGATCTTCGGAAAATGAAAATTCCCGATGGCTCGAAGCTTTGACAAATCTCAGGAAAACGATTTAAGATGTCGATTGACAAAAGGCAGATAAGCATGACCCACTATTGCAAATTTTAATTGAACTTTATTATTAGTAGTTTACTTTGCAGATACCTACTACCCGGTCTGGCCGAGTTTAAAATATTTTTTTTCGACATTCTGAAAAATCACGGAATGTAACTTCATCTGCCGAGACAGAATGTTAGATGCTTTTTATTCCAAACATAGAATAATGAAAAAATACATTACAAGTAGATAGGTACTTCATTAGGTGAGTAGTGATTTTAAAAGATTATTTTTGAAATTCGATAATTTCCATTAACACCAGTTCAAATTTTGAAAAGTTCACACTCGTACGTACATACTCACAAAGGAAATTATTTATAGTTAATGGAAATGTATAGAACAAACAATTTAGTGTATTTTAATATTTTTAGAGACAAATAGAAACGTTAAATCTCCACACCTCATTATGGAAATGACATTGCGTGCTGAAAACATTTGTTTTGGCTTAGTTTTTCAAGAAAGAAAATGTTGCAATGCAATTTCGTGAAATCGTTCGAGATATTTTGCTGCTTGTTATACATATTATAACATATTATATCGTTGGTGCTTGATATTAAGGCAATTCAATTTTGACTTCAGCATTTAAAAATATTGTAAATCATTTGCCAAATCTTTTAAAAAACTATCGAATCATAAATAGCGTACCCGAAAACTCTAATCTCAAACATATTTTACTTTCAATTCCGATACTTGATTTCCACAATTTGAAAAAAAAAAAATTGTATAGCTCCAATTTAAAAAAAAAAGTTCTAAGTACAAAGCACCAAAAATATTTGCTGAATATTTAAGATTAAAATATCAATTTCATGTTCATTCATACTATATAATGCTAATCACTGTCTACATTTATATCTAATTACATGTAAAACCCAACTGTCATTTCGCAGTCAATAAAAAAAAACTAAGTACCTTTATCGCGACAATAGTAAAATGATAAGATTCTGTAAACAAGGAATTATGGGGAATGAATGTAAGACACGAGGAAACTATTAGTTTCAGAAAGGAAGTTAGTTTTGTCTTGTAGGAAGGGTCGGCGGGGTTACAGGCATTCCGGACCTAACTGATCAAGGATTTATTTGCGGCCGAGACTAAATCAGAACACCTTCCCCCAAAATGGTACACTCCAAATCACCACTTCTCATATTATTTAACACCGGTTGTAATCACCATTAATGGCAGAGGTAATTTCATAAATTACATTATTAATATTATATTACGATAATTCACGATGCTTGGGTAAAAGGCTTCTATTTTTCACAAAATAATTCCATGAACACGTTACAAGATATTTGAGGTATGTTTTGCAGCGTTAAGAGGATTTTTTTTTAAATTAGGCAAGAAACCTTTAAAGTTATATTTTAAAAATAAATATGTATGCTAATGAAAGTCGAACATAAGAATGAAGCAGCAAAAAACTCTCGAACGTTGAGCTCTGCCCCAGCTGTCTGGAATTTATAGGTCAACGCAACTGTTTTGAGCGCGCGACGTAATTTTCAGTGAGGGATATGGGAGACTTTGAAGTTTCGATTTGACTTTCAAAGAATGGGCGAGGTGTAATTTATGTGTTCCTTATTTTGGAACTGTAAAAGAAGTTAAAAAAATATACTAGATACAATAAAATTGGTTGATCGTAGTAAAAAAAATATATTAATATATACACAACAATCCAAATCACAGGGGAAGTCGGGCAGAAAAACTAGATAGTGGAAAAGTGGAAAAAAGTCTTTTAATTGCGTTCTAGAAGCGACACGCTACTTTGATTACAGTTAGATATTGGTATTAAAATTGTGTTGGTAAAAAAACCTAATAATTATGAACAAATAAAACAAATCAAAAAAGTCGCATTCCCAGAAGACTTGTTTTTTTTATGCAATCTAGATCGAGCAACGCAATTGAACTGAACAGGCCACGACACTGGAAATGGTAGCCGAAGCTGCATTAATAATAATTATGATATTTGTTGCCTGATATACAGAAATCTGATAGTCTCTTATATTAGGAATTCAAATCATTGCAAACCTCTGGAGGGTTTCCGTAACGATCCAATAAACTAAGAGCTAGTGAGGCTTTCCCTCAGAGATGCACATCGCTTCAGTGGAAACGAAGGACACCGCTCTGATAAATTCCAGCTGAATGGTAGCAATTTCTCACCTACCTCAAGGATATTAGGAAATTCCTTTACGTCATTATGAATTAACCGTTCGACACATAAACGATGTAATAAAAGGGATCCGGTGAAGAAAATAAATTGTCGTTTGTATACATCAGTGAGCTCATAAAACTGTTCGAAGTCATGACTTCAAACAGTTACTTACTATTACGCTTTTGTTAGTTTTTTTTAATATAATTCAGTTGAATTAAATTGAATATTGTTATTATTTAGTTCTGCTAGTTTTTGTTTTTTTGTTTTTAGTGACAGCTGTTTCGGCATGGCCACGATAAAACTGTCAATGGCCTTAAACGCCGAAACAGCTGTCACAAAAAACAAAAAAATAGCAGAATTAAATAATATTAATATAAAATTTAATTCAACTGAATTATATTTAAAACATTGAATGGTGTTCTACAAATTGAACGCAAAAACTATAAATAAATCAATGCTTTTGATTATTTATTAATAATTATTTTCCTTGAACATACATTTTTTATTAGTTGGTAAATTGCCAATTATAAGAAAACATTTCGGAACTCCAAAATCACTAGTCATAAAACGTACAAGAAAAATATCTGTACTGAGAATTACATATCAGTATAAAAATAACTACTTTTTAGTTTGTACTTTGGGGAATAATGTGAAGACGAGCTCACGAAAATGTAAAGTAGAAAACTGTCACAAAATTTTGCCGAGAGAGCTGGGTTAGATAATTATTTTGTGTACGAATAGTACTATTCTCCTTCAGTTGTTCTGCCGTAGTTTCTTAGCTTGAACGCCGCTTTCATAAAGTCGCGAAACCACTGGTATAAATAGTGTTGAATGGTATTTTTTTATATAGGAAATTATCCCGACCGAATAATTGCTTTTGGAGACATAATATTCCTTACGACTTGACGAAAATCTTAGGTATTTTTCCTCTATAATTCTGTCTACTTTTCCATATCACCGATAAAAGCTGTTTATAAATAGCTACCCTTTTATGCTACCGAAAGGAATTTGATAGGCCTCTGCATTATTTCATGTAGCGTATTGCCCTCCCTGAAAGCAAATTGCCCGGAGCATGATAAGCACATTTTTCAAGCATTGTGTTTACATTAATGTAGCTAGATGCTTTATTTATATTTGTGCAGACATGCACATCACATTACTCCCCTTCAGTATATTTATACAAGAAATGGAGTGATTTCATTAATCTTAAGTGTGGGCAGGTACTTCAAATAGGGTTTGAAACAAAGTGTGTCGATTGTAGCGAGAACTTGAACATGAATAGTTAGACCCTGAAGATGGCCAAGTACGATGGAAGTCGAGATGTCAGTTGTAATGATCCGAGGTTAACTGAAAAACACTTGAGAACGTATCGATAATTTTGAACATCTGAAAAAACTCACATTGAAATAAATATTATTCTGTATTCCTTTCGGATGAGGGCTGTTGCTACTCAGTCAAAACGTTTAAATGTATTTAATTATTTGGTATATAATATGTATGAAAACATCCAACAAACAGAGGAAGATACTTTCAGTGTTACCCTGGTAACAGATCACTATTTAGAATAAATACGTTGCTTAAAATGCATTAGCTATATTTAACCAGGTCTGAATAGTCAAATACTTCTACTTCTCCTTCCTATATCCTACTGGCTCCCGCCAATGGAACCACAGTGTATACTTCACCCATACTATGTATAAGTAATTGAATAAGAAGTGCTGTAGAACGATTATCGTTGGAACTTTGCATATAATACTTAAAGTGTTAACTATAATACTTTATTTTATCACCCTGATGAATTACCTCCCTTCTCCGACTAGGAATGTTCGCGGAATAATTTCCGTGGCTACAATTTACTGAATGAGTTTATAACCTCGCTTATCTTTTGGGTAAAATGACGAAAAACTCATTAAAATATTTAACTAGGAAACGAAAGTGATCTCATTAATGAAACATCTTTACAAGTTTTCCTTAACATTCTGAAGCATGTCAACGCTACGCAGTTTTCGACGGTTTGAGATGTTGGCAAATGTTTTTTGAAGGTATGAATTTTTGAAATAATAAATAATGAAATCGGGGTGAAAGTTTTGATAAATTTTGTTTATAAAATATTATTTCTGCTGTCAAGGCGCATAGTGGACGCTTGCATTAATAGTGAAGGACGAGGTTTGTAGAACTCAACCACATAAGGGGAAAGAAAGGCAGGGCAATAGCTACCCCAGAATTTCACAAGGCGTAGTTTTGATGTAAATGATAACGACACGCCCGGAAAACACTAAAAATTATACAACCGCCTTTTCAGGAGTAATCTAAATGCTTTTAGAGCTCAGCGGGTAGGAAATTCATGCAATTGCTGCATTTTATGTTTACCGCTGCGCATAATGAATGACTTTGCATTACAGTAATCCCTCAATACCTGCGGGAGATCGGTTCCAGCAATGCGACGCGGATAGCAAAACTGCGGATAATGAGACTAGAAGCCGTATCAGTGTAGTATCAGTCATTCCTGAAAAGTTTGTTGAATTTTTGTTTAAATGATAAAACATTGTGAATGTATAGTAAAACCATAAAAAGTCTTTAGGTACTTAGACCTTTAGTGTAGTAAAAAAAATGCTTGTTACAAAGCCTTCAGCACTTCTTCGACTGTAATAAACTCTGAATTTCTCCTTTGCAATGAAATCCACTTTTAAGAAAGAGTTCAACTCAATATAGCTGTCAGTTAGCTATCCTACCAGTGAAAAAAAATCCATGTGATGTTTTTATCGGAAAATCTAACATTTAACAGTTTCACTCTGTGACTCGGAATTTCTTCTTTGCTCTAAATTCAGGATCGTCTTACAAAAATCTTCCTGCTTCTCCGGAGTAAACCCAATACTGTTGCTAAGGATTATGAATTGGCTGAGCGAGCTTTTATGGCTTAAATTGTATGTTTTGTTTATCTTACCTCGGCAGATAAGCGAAACAGTGGATTTAAAGAACCGCGAACAGCGAGGCTGTAAGCTGTATTCCTGTTCGTATGAATTGATTTGAAAATATATTGACCCTAATACTCTACGTCTACTAAAAGAACCCACAAATCGTAGTTATATTGTATGTGTATTAAAAGATTACGACGAGATTTGGGAGCTACGGCTCTATAACACCTGTCAAAAATGCTATTGCGATACAATTTAGAAGCATTAGAAGCTTCGTGATAAATTTATTGATAGAAACGAACGATGCATAGTTCTAATAGAAATGTTACACAAAAGCACTCAAGGAAATTACTATTACATTTCAATCTGATTTAATGGTATTCTCAGGTAGCCGGAAATATATATCCAAGATAAGGCTTCTTAATAATGGGTAGAAAATAATAATTCAAAGTAGGCACCAAATTAAAAAAAATTAACACTTCTTAAGGCGTGAATTCGTTGTATAGTTAATTTCCTCCACAGAGCCCTTGTTAGTCCGAACAATAAATTCGGCCGTAAATTTGATAAGCTTTTAAAAACGCTTTAAATATTTAAGCAAGTTCTGAAATATTTCATCCCTCGGTTAATTCATCAAATAATCCATTAAAGCCCGCTGAGTTATTGTGCCTTCCCCGCTTATATTCACGACGTGTCTGCTTCTATTTTATGCTTCAAAGGTTCTTCATATTTATCTGCAGTAATAATCATTTTGCTTTCAGTTGCCGGCGAGGCATACAAATCTTTCATCGGAATTATAATCATCGCCTTCCGGAAAATAATCATTTGTATATTATATTAAACATTAAACAATTCCAGCATAAATAAATTAGCAGATAATCACATTACAATTTCAAAGACATCTCGAAATCGACAAAGAATATAATATTAAGGGACTGGATTTCAAGCACAAATATTCCGTACAATTCGAGGAAATATTTCAACAACAAAAAAACTACATCATTTTTACAATGTGACTTTGATGATTATTTCTATCAAAACAACATTAAATATTTATTCTAGGTATTTATAAATTAAAGTTTTGATTAAATTATAACATGATTTAATAAAACAAATTTATAACTTTATTCCACTTTTTTTATTTTTTGACTGGACCGGTTTCAGCCTACAACGGCCATCTTCAGACTAGTACAGGTTGTTCTTATTCTATGGCTTATATACTATTTTTGGGATGTCAGGGGTAGTAAACCATGATTTTACTTTAATTATATTTATCAGTATTGCTGCATGATTTTACTAGTTACAAGCTACTTCTGAGTTTATTATTTTATATATCTATCTGGTATGAATTTTTATTTAAGATGGTTACAGTTGTATTTCTCTAAATATGATTTACGATGTATTTATATAATGCAAAGTTGGTGAATACTGATTATTAATGAGTTTATTTTAGGTTTTCGCATCTTAATTGTAATGTCTAGATTTTCCATAAAATTTCTTAATTATTGGGGTACTCC
Source organism: Drusus annulatus (assembly GCA_022651775.1). NCBI lineage: Eukaryota > Metazoa > Arthropoda > Insecta > Trichoptera > Limnephilidae > Drusus > Drusus annulatus. Next base: position 1,960,592 of record JAGWCC010000005.1, on the reverse strand, counting down.
CAGTATTATGGTATAATTACATGATTATATTTATTATGCACTTTTACAGTAGATTACTTTTATTATTATCCAAATATTACTATACCAAATAAATGATAATAATAAAAGTAAGTAAATTTGTTTTATTAAATCATTAAAATGGAATTCCACCATGAATTAACAGTTACAAAATTAGAAATAATAAATTATAACAGTTTTGTGATTCTCCGATTATCCTTTACTTATTTAATACTTGATAGTGACAATTGTCTCGCGTTAGTAGACATTTTGTAACTAAAATGCGTAACAACACGATGACGATGGTTTTATTTTATAACTGGTCCTCTAAAAATGGTGTAACATTGAAATATATAAATTCGGGTGTTGGAATAATGGAGGAATTTAAGTAAATAAATATAAACGAGTTTACCAGAAAATGATTTGTCTCAATTTTTACAGAATATTTGAATAAGAATACTTCCAATTGTCTAACTATTCTTTCGGTAGAAAATGAAGGTGTAAAAGACGGAAATTAATGTTTCTCTCAAGGACGAAGGAAGATAATATGAATTCGTTGTAATAATTGACGCGCTTTAAGTCAGAGGAGCTTCAGCGCCATTTACCACAAAAATTTTCCTAATTAAAATCCCTAGAGAATGTAATTAGATTAAACCAATCCATTTTCTTTCGTCGCATATCAGCCAAAACCAAATGTATACTCAACGACTAGGCAACTTTTTAATGTATAGCGAAAAAAAAAACATTCAGATATGATAGGTGTGTAAGGAGAAAGCCCTATGTGGCCGACATTATCGCCACAATCTCCAACCTCAAGTGAAACAATGGTCCACTATGCAAACGCGCTCCCAACATTTGTACATGGCTAACTCGTTCTTGTGTTCAACGGCTCGGCTGTGGAATGATTTGTCGGCCTCTGTGTTTCCTCCCTCTTACAACATGGGTGTCTTCAAGATTCAGGTTCACTCCTCCCTTTTCTCGAGAAGACCCCCCACACAACATCCTCAAAGATGACATAGGCCCTGAAGGAAATATTTTCCCTCGGGGCCTCCTGTGTGGATTTCATATAATTTATTTTTAAATACTGGGTAATAATAATAATAATAACAGTGAACTTATATAGCGCAGTTTTGTGATATTTCACCTCAAGTGTACATACCTACCTTAACAAGGAAAAAAATAATCAATAATATCTTCGATTTATCAGAACTACTCAGACGGAATTTAAGCCGGTCTGATCCCGGTGGCCTAAGTTTTTCTACGTAGGTTGTTCAGCGAACTTAACACAAAATCGAAATTATTATTATTATTAAACATTATGAAAAGACATCGAAAGAAAAATTATTATGAAAAAAAATAAATAATAAAACAAAGAAAATATTTCCACATTCAGTGAGTCACCCTGACGAGATAACTTAGATATAATTACGATACACATTGCTTTGTGCGAGACGGCAATGGCACCCTTCCCCTCCAGACAGATAGATCCCACTTCCTACCTCCTGTCGCTCCCTCCATACTCGCACTTGAATATGTTATGAAATAAACCAAAAGGGAAAAGCTTATAGATCGTGCGCTAAGCATGCACTTAAATGGTTAGGTGCTTTATTTCGGAGGGTTAAATTAATGCGAATTGTATATTACACAAATACAATTCATGAAAAGAAAAGAAAAACGGAGGTTAAAATAAATGTATAAATATCGACGATTATTGCTGGTGATGTTAGAAAAATAACATCACTATTTCACACATTTTCATTTTTATTTTTTTTTATTAAAGACCATTTATTTAAAAGATATATTAATATATAATATGTTACATTGTGAAATATAAGTACATTGTAATATTTTTATTTTATTTACAGTCCTCCTCACTTGACAAGACTGTTCGGAGGCAGCCTGTAGATTGTTGTGTTGTAGTGTAATACTTATGTTGTCTTCAATAATTTTTATGATTTCCTCATACTTATGTTTCCTTAGCCATATATTTGATTAAGGCCTATTTTTTTATTTTCCTTGGGGTCATTTTCACAATAAACGGCGCTATAAAAAATTATGCAAATATCATTACTTGTAATATTTATGTATTTGAAATAAATGTTTTCATATTGCACTGTTCCGCAAACTTGAATCCTTTTTATCATTAAACTTTTTAAATGGTCATGCTTATTAGCGATATTAACCATATTTTAGCGTTATACTTTTAAGCAGATCACACTTAGTTCAAAGCTGAAACGGACCGACAATCGACGTTTAACAGAGACCGTTCAAATGTAAAAAATTAAAAAATGACGCCAATTATTGAATTGTAACGATGTCAAATGTGACAAATTTAAAACAAACCGTACTAAATCTTTTCACACTCCGAGGATTAGATTATTTCTTATTTTATTAGATTCAGATTATTTTACAAGTCATTTAATCTAGTTTTAAGATATTTTCCAGCGTTCATAAGTGCGATTGAGGAAATATTTCACAAAAAAGACGCTATGAATATTATCCGAGCGTTTCATAATTAAAACAAGCTGAAAACCGTTTTAATTAAATCTATTGAGCATGAAAATAAATAACAGATGTCAAAATAAATTTAAAGTACCTAAGGAGAAAATAAAGAATCCTTGACATTTTTAAAAACTGTTCTACCGCATAACATTTTCTCGGTTAAAAAGGCATTTTTAGGAAAAGGAATTTATTATCTTTCGACTAAGTACATTCATACATTCTCAATACTCGAATATTGAAACATCACTTAGGTACTATGCAGAGTTATTGACGAAAATCCGAAATATAACCGAAAAATACGCTGTTCGGGAAAACCTCCAGTGTCTGCGTTTAGTCCATGTTGAATGACAGCCAAGAAGGGAGAGGAATCATAAAAGATCGCACAGCGGAAAAGCAAATACTGACACTTACTATCTAAAGATCCAGTCAAGGGGCAGTATTGCTCTGACTTAGTCACAATAATAAATGCTAGGAGGCAGAGCTTGAACACAGATATGGCTTCAGAATAAGCAATTAATGGTGAACCGCCACACTTGTTAGCCTTAATAATGGAAATGTCTTACAATCAAATCAACACGCCACATGTTCTTCGAACGAAATGTACAAACAAACGGAATATACATTGATTTACAAACAAACTGATGAAACATGTAATAAAATACAAAATTTAGAAACGTTCGTTTTCCAACAAAGTTTGATTGATCCGCCTAGAAATCAATAAAGCAAGGTAACAGCCGCCAGCACGTTTTGAATTATTTTACATTGGAAACGTTCTTACTCCCTGGGGCAAGTTTCCAATCAAATCCTGATCTGTATAGGCATCTACATTTGGAGCATAAAATAGATATTCTGTTGTAATTATTCGATGGTAAAAAAACATGGAATGTAATTAACAATGTTTGCTTCCTACCAATTGAAACGGGAAAAATAAAAAAAGCTCGTAATCCCAAGATCTCTCAATTCGTAAACAAGACAATTAATTCGGATTGGTTTTCGATCATAGAATGGCATCTATTGTCCGCCGGGACGCGACGGTCAGACGGTCGCATGGGGAGGGTAGGCCTATCTTCGCAAGGGGACTTCACTCCGGGAGGGTCACTATTGTGAACAACTGCAGACTGACTAATGACGACAGACGTCCGCTCCTGGAGGTGAAGGTACAACGCAAATATCTCCCGGCCCGATCTTTCTTAACAATGGAAAATCACCCACTCATACGAAGGAATTACACAGAAAAGACCCGAGCATTTCCAAGCGAAATATATTTAAATATCGCCCATTTTACAAATAGTGCAAATTACTGTAATAAATAATTGGGGTATTCTGTATTTGGCATGTTGACTACCGACCTTGTAGGGTACCCTTCTCTCTCTCTCTCTGAATCACGCATTGTTGTCCATCCAATGGCAATCCGGAATACAATACTCCGAGTGGACGAATTAATAAATAATTGTACCAGCGCTATCCTAACACTGTGTACTTGGATGTACAATGTACAGCATTTAATTAATTGCTTTCGGCTATAGTCGCTGGTCACGTGGTTACCTTGGCACACGAAGTATGCGGAATATGCAGATCTTACGGAACATATTGACAAGAATAGACATTGATTTACCCCGAGGAAAGTCGCCCCTAACGACTATGTATTAAAGGTACATAACACACGGTTCACATACGGTTCGGCTCTGCATCTACCCTCCTGATATGATAAACGAACACGGAGGAAGGTTGTGTGATTGACGCATATCTACAGACTGACAAGAACTCTGGAATGAATTGGACAGGATGAGTGATCGAAAATAAATATTTATAAACAAAACTGAAAGCCTAACAGAAATCTGTTTAACTTCCTCGAAATGGAAAAAAAATACAAACCATTTACAAGGTAGATGCCTATTTAAGGTCATTCTTTTTCAATGACTCAATGTTGCAAGTTGTGCAAATCACTTCGGAATGTACAATTTGAAAGAAAAATTAATAATAATTATTGAAATCCAGAACACTTTTGGTGAACTAAAAATGAAAATAAAGCAGCTTGATCATTTGACATCTTTAATTTATAACCGTTTATGCAATACTATGTATAGTAGAGAAAGCTGGCTAAGTACGATTTGGAATATATATAATATTTTGAAATGTATTTGGAATGTATCCAAGTACCTACTACATAGTTGATAAAACACTTCGGGTAGGGACTATCTCAGCAATATCTTTGGTCCACCTGTGTTTGTGTTTTTATTAACTTATGACAAGGGTTTATAAAAATTATTCCAAAATTGAATTCCTGTTGTGTAATTATTTTTACTGGGTGTGATCATTAGAAGGTTTCACCTTTCGACATTTTGAAAAATGTTTTATAAAAATATCTTTGCGCCGTAAAACTAACGCATATATATTTATTTTAAAAAATAAAATAATTAACTATAAATAGTTTCCTCTGCGAGTAGATACATACGTCCTTTAGAGTGTGAACTTTTAAAATTTGGAACCGATGTGAATTGAAATTTAAAACATAATATTTTCAAACCCCTAACTACCTAATAAAGTACCTAACTATAAAGCATTTTAGCAAACGTTATTCTATATTTGAAATTGAACCATATTTTTTCTTAGCAAGTCAAGCTAGTGATTTTTCACGGCTAAAAACTAGTTTAAAATAAAAGTTTTCTTTTTCCAGCTTTCTTTCACCTACTGAACATTTTTATCTCAAAGATTAGTGTTGTCATCGATGTATAGTTTTTTTAAATATTCTTTCAGTTTCGTTTGCTTTTGCATTCCTTGTTTGTGGGTTTTCCAGTGATTTTTTTATAACCAATATTTCATTAATCCATTATATCTGTACACTAACTTCATAAAATTAATATAATGTAGAAAATAAATAAGTGGCTTCATGTATGTATGTTGGTAGAGTTTCGGTAAAAATTTCAAGCCGTAAGCGATTACTTCAATAAATATTTTGTATCAAAACAACAAATTTTACAATAAACCTAATCAATTAACTTAAACAATTATTGAAATATTGGGTACACATTTCGGGCAGAACGCCGGCATAAAAGGAGTTTGAATGAATATTAATGCTTTAATGAGAATTAAGTAATTTATTGGAAAGCGAGGGCTGGCGAAATACGAAGCATTGATTGTATTATGAAGGTTTGCTAAATTTTGCAAAGTGGAGAAATTAATTTTGCAGAAAATTTAAAGCTACGTGTAATTTGCTACCCATTACGTATTTAAATATGTATTTCATTATCGTCTCGAAAGCGTATGTAAAACTCACAGATTCCGTTGAATGTTTTACTTTGTGAAATAGAACAAAATGTAAGAACGTTTTTTTGTTCAAAGACATTGAGTCCCACTGAAGAAGCCGGTGAGAACATTAGAAGCAAATTAAAACAGAAAATATTGTGAGGCCGAAGGAAATTAGGGAGCGGAAGGTGCAAAGAGAACAATTTTGAGAAATACCCAGCTAATCAGATTTGATTACCAAACGTAACTAAATACATTTCAAGTAGCGATTCGATTCTGAACAGTTTGAACCAGACGTTCGAGATGTTCGATATTCGAATCTCCACGGCATAAATGTTACGACCGTATGACACTCTAATCGAAATGTCAGTAGTCGTCTCCGTAGTAATTTTCATCTTTTTCTATCCGATGTATTCTTGAAAATTTTAGGTATAAGTACGTTTTGCGTACCCGGGAGAGTGAAGATCCTGGCAACTAATTTTCAATTATCCAAAAACAAAACTATGGGTGGAAAACGTAGTGTATTATTTTTGACAGAAGATCCACCGATAGCGAATACGATATTATAATTTCATATGTATCGACCCGCTCGTTATATATATATATATATATATATATATATATATTTTTTTTTTTTTTTTTTCAATTGTACAAAAATAAACATTTTTACTTAATACTAACATAGGCATAATATTAATTCAGTTTATATACAATGTCTAGTTTCTAGTTAATGATAATTACCTCCCTAATTGAGAAAATTCTCGTGCTTAGGGAGTGAGTACTATCATGAGTTTCTTGAAATTATTTTTTTATGATTAAAAATGAATATCATATGAATACAATACGTTTTAGGTTATTTTATTGAAAAGTCTATTTTTAGTTTTTTTATTTTTATATTTCGTAGTTATTTACATCTATTATGTCTTTAGGAAGTTTGTTGAAAATATTAATTGCTGAGTAGGAATAGTGATGTTGTGCTGTTGTTATATTGAGTTTCGGGGTAATTATTTGACCTAACGTAACAATATAATCAAGAATTTTATAACAAAGTAGGTATCTATACCTAACGATCATAAACTGAATACGAATATACGAATCCAATCGCATATATTTAAAAAAATGTAAGTTATGAATAGAAGTGCAAATATACAAAGAGATATTGTTTTAAATTTTACTCGGTGATGGAAGATTTTAAAATTGATACTCAATTATTTTGCACACAAATACATGCATGTACTTTTAAAAATTGGAACTGGTGAATGTGTTCAGAAAATTATTAAAATGAAAAATAATCTTTTCAAATCCCGCCTACTTAATAAAGTACCTAAATTTTAGCAGAATTTTTTCTACTGAAATGAAAATAAAATGTTTCTACTATTCTTTGAAATGGGTGGATTAAAGCAACCAATATTTTTTGTTGGCAAGTTAAGTTACATTCCGTGATTTTTCACGGGTAACAATCAGTTTGTATATAAATAAACAAAAGTAATAAATTATCTTAATTAATAAATGTATGTATTAGCTTTTAGTTGCAGGAGCTAGATGTGAGCTTTAAATCTCTGAAGCGATTAATTTCTAAAAACAAATATAGGAAGCTCGTAAAAAAATAATAACGTGCATACATTTACAAGTGGGATGAACATTTTAATGATCTACCGTGCCGTAGTATTCTTTAGAATTGTGTCTAGACTTGGTATGGGAAGCTGTAAAAATTGAAATAATTCAGAGTAGGTACTTAGATAACTTTTATACGCCTTAGCAATAAAACGGTAGGCATTAAAGGGTAGGCAAAAACTTCATTGCAATAAAATTCGCAAAGCCATCCCTCCATGACGTCATCGAGCAGTCATCATTTTTTTATTAGTCTAGGGAGCAAGCGATAGATAAAATAAAAGGGGAGCCTTCCAAGCCTGCAGATTGGATTTGAGATCAGGAGAACCCCATGGGGAAGGGTACATAAAATTGTCTCCTCAATCCCTGAGGGTTGATCGTTCCACCCCATTATTCCTGCCATTCATGTTGGAGGCCAACACGTTGAACTAAATTACATTTTAGCACTCAGAGAAATGCTATTAACAAAACGTAATATCGTAATTTGATGATGCTGAATTATTAATCCACCTAAAAAGCGTGTTTTTGTTATGAAGTCAAATTCAAATCTTGTAGCGGAAAACAAGCATAAAATAATTCCACAAATTTTGTTTTCATGCATAAATCAAAACGATAAAAAACACTAATAGGCTTCCACTCGAATTTATGACTGGAAAGTGGACACGGAAGTTACTTTGGATTCGTAAAGTAAAAACAATCGAGCGTTTATAACGCGAGAAAATACATTATGTTGCATACTCGTGAAAAACAATTTGAGATTATTGTAACAACACACCGGGTAGCAAAACAGAATAAATTCAGTAAGTAAAATTCAAAACTCCGATTTATGGCTGGAAAGTGAATACGGGAGTTGCTTTGAATTCGCAAAAAAAAATACAATCGAGCGTTCATAACGGGAAAAAAATACTTTTCTTTTTACATAAACTCCATACAGGAGGCCTTGAGGGAAATAATCTTTGGGAATGGTGTACATCATACAGCACGGGCTTTAAGAGGCCCATGCTGTAAGAGGGAGGAAACACAGAGGCCAAAAAAATCATTCCACAGCCGGAGGTAGTAGCAAACAGAATAACTTTCGTAAGCAAAATGTTAAATGATAACTGTAACGTTGTGTACATGACTGTAATTTATAATACGCCAACCGGTTACAGCGCATCCGTGCCTTCCTCGGGGCAGATATTAACCGTTAATATCCACTATTATCTGGTATTCTCAATTATGATCAGATATATTGCTGTACAGAAACCGTTTGGCAAATAGTTATCAAAAATGATATTAATGTGTATACAGTTAGTATTTATTTTTTTATGATGTCCCATCAGAAAGTTATCATTTCCCAAAATAGTTGAATATTTAGTGCGAAAATGCAAAATGTATTTTATTAGTTGTCGCGGAAGGGAGAGATTAAACAAGCGTGGTAAAAACAAGAACATGAAAATCGGACGGTCACACAGCAGGTGTAAAACCAGCGGAAAGTCCTGTTGTGTCCGCTCGGAAAGGTCGTCACAAAAACAGTTTCTGGGCAAAATTACGGACGGAGGTGCGTTGGGCGGCCACCAAAGGGGGTCACCCGGCCGCGCCGATGTCACAGGGAGATGCAACGGAAAACAGTTGTTCAAGTCGGGGTGGGCTTAGAAACGAATTTTACAGGACTGGGAATAAAAATACTTTACCTTGCGAGTATTATTAAATGCGAATTCAGCATAAAGAATTTTAATATCTAATGGGGCTGCATTCACAAAAATTCACACCAAATAACGTTTCGAGAATTCACTAAACTGACGAGACATCACGTTGCGGTGTTGTGGCTAGGAAAATTCGAATTTGTTTTTATTTATAGTTGATATTTATTTATAAGCAATAATTGAACTGCAAAACCTTCACACTCTGACCAATTTGAATTTGAATTTAATTTAAAACCCAGGAACGGTGAAAGTTAAATGATTAAAACACGTATTAGATCATATAATATAAATTATGGGCACATAAAAAGGTTGAATTAAGAAGACATTATGACTCCAAAAACGGGGGAGTTTGCCCGAAATTTGAATTAATTCTGATGAATCGAATGTTTTCAACGGATGCACTCGGGGTGTAAGTATTTCTTTATTATTTTAGATTAATTAAAACTTCACATTCTTACCGTAAAACGATTTTCGAAACTTCCAAATGTTTTTTCAGCAACGACATTGGCGGTAAGGACCAAATTTTATTTTTCCATGCGATGAATTAGTTACTTCCCGAGAGATTACGCTGAAAGCATTTGATTTTATAGTAATATTTTAACCAGAATTATTATTTATAATTTACAAATCGGACAGAACACCTCTCCAGGCCTGCTACAGCAAACTGCCTATGCCCGTCCTTATACGCCGTACGACAAACATGATTTTTTTCGCGCTTTTCGAGTTACATCGTTAACGATTTAATTGCCGCTCAACACCCGGCCGATAAGCACGTCAACCGTGTGTCTGACGTCACGATGATTTTTTAATTTATTTTAACGAATACGTAGTAAAATCTTACATTTTGAGTTCACCTACGTGTAAATAAAGGGGTATTGTATTTTTTCGCAATTTAATAGAACACGTACGATATAACAAGAACATACGTAATTTTTTTTTCTTCTATTTGCAACCCTAATCTTTGCAGTGTTACTTGTATTTTACACCAATTTTGCTGTTTAAAAAAAAAAAATAACAAATATTTGAACATTTTTAGTAATGACCACACTTTAGAAAATATATTTTTTATCGTCCTGTCAATTGCTGACATATATGGTCAGTTTAAAATTGAAGCTTTTTATATTTCTTATTTTGCCTAGATAAGGGTTAAGTCTCCACCCATTTTTCTTTGGGAACACCTCTCATCGCTTTATTATTCTAGTTTAGTATGTCCTCAACAAAAAATGCAATGGAGAAATAGTGGTTACGCTACAAGTAACATTTTATATGGATCGGAAAATCTAACAGTAAGATTGCCACAAACAGATGTCGTAGTAATTTACAAACACCGTCGGTACTTATCGTTGAGTGGATTTGATATAGATAGGAAAAGGTTGAACATAGGAATAGGATTTCAAATTGGATTGGAGTTTTCTTCCTTTTAACTCAACCCCGATTTTTATTTCAATGATTGAAAGCATCGTACTAACCAGACACCCTTAGTTGTTTGCCTCAAGTAGTTAGGGGCTCGCCGGACGGGGTGGGGGGGGTCAAACCTTGGTCCTTCCCTCATGTGTGTTCCCCCTCTCCTGAGCTCCTGCCTGACAGATGGTTGCGGGATCTGTAAAAACAGAAAAATCTTCTTTTTTACCTCACACCAGACAAACACGCCACATGTTTCATGCTGCAAGTGAATAAAACACAAAAGGAGAAGAAGAAACGAAGGTTCTACGCGTGACATGTTTAACAAAGGTCATTAGTTTGAAAATATGTGGGTAATGGTATATTGTACGACAATATAATTCAGAACTTTCGAAAGATAACAAAAAACACAACCTAAAGTTTTCAGCATTGTATACAGACAGTGGAAGATTTAGTAAAAACAGTTTTCAAGCGTAGGTACATATTTTTTTATTTGGGGGTTCATCGCCACTTAAAGAGCACACAAAAACCTTTCTTATGACAATAAAAAATGTGATAAAATTAAAGTGATTAATGAGTATTACTTCTGCATTTTTATGGCAAAGCTTTTGGTGTACAACAAAATACTAAGAATAGATATATTCAAAATATGTTTTTTTAATCCCTGGAAGCAGGAAATAATTCTAAGTTTACAGCATACCTAACTTAAATTCGTGAAGGACACCGAAACATTTTCGGGATACCAAATGGGAGACCCTTGTATGGAGATGTGAATGAAAGTCCAGAAGCGAACCGCGGAAAAACAAGAAACAGGAGGTGGCTGGCTTTCCTAAACTCTTAGGGAAAGATAGCATTTTAAAACTCCATCGCGCAGAAGGAAATGGGTCACGAGAAGCATTGACATTCTGGAAGCAACCTCAATATATAGATGTTTTGCCCTCTACTATTAATACCATGAAGTGTTCTCGTCGCGTGGCTTATATTTGTTTTATAAAAATAATATGTCCCACCAATATGACGAAATTCCAATATTTTCATTAGCCCAGATAAAAATATTAATAACAACATTTTTAATACCAAAATATTATCATATTCCTACCAGACAATAAAATAAAAATAGTAAAGGTTAATATAAAATGTTACACAATTATGTAATGTTGCAAAGAAGCTCTGTCAAATAATAAGGTTTTAACGTCACAATTTTTAAAGTTGGAATTTATTCGCTTAAATATAAACCTCGGTTATAACTTGTATCCAGATGTGATTTTTTGTTGAAAAGAATACCAAGACATTTAAAATATCTGTAGCGAGAAAACCTCAAGAATATAAGGATAAGCACGCATCGTTAAATTACCTTTTTTAAATATTGACATTCTAAATGGTTCTGAGATTTCTATGTTAGGGAACAAATTCAGAGTAGGAATGAAAAAGTACCTGAAGATAAGGGATAAGATACCTATGAATAAAATAGGATCAAATTAAATCTGCTTTCAGGATAAAGCTCCCAAAAGGTGAATATATGTAAGAAATGAGATTTAGAGTGTATGCAAATAATAATTGTGCTTTCTCTAGTAATAATAAAGTACTCTCCCACGAGCTAACGAGAAAATTCAAAATTAAATGGAAACGGCAAGTCGGTTTCATTTTGAAAGCTGAAGAATAATCAATCGACTGCGAAACGTTGTATATTTTTTAAGACCTCTGTGACATCTCCTGTAAGCTCCTTGGTTCTGAACCAAGAGGTCGCGGCTTCAAATCCCGGCATGGACAAATGAAAATGTGGTTCATTTATACGATTTTTAAACACAAAACATTCATTTTTTATCTGAATAGCCGGGTAATTCTCAACTTTCATACTCACTTTCTACTCCAATCCCCCAAGGCCTTCGTCGGCAATGGAAATAAATTAGGTGGTTTAAAACAAATTATTTAATTTATTTTCTCTCATTATGTCAAGCCACAATGTAACTGATTTTTACGAACACATTTATTATATAGCTCAAATTAAACGATCACACGCCAAATAAAGCAGATTTACGAATCCTTTGCATATAACAATATCATCAATGAATCGGGTCCGTACCGAATATTTTGGCCTAAAGCTGCATTGTTCTGCTCCGATAACCATCAGCGTTATTACAGAAGGGTTATAGTAACTATGACATTGACGGCATCAATAGTAACTAGTAGGTAACTATAGTCACAATGACTGTTGTAAATGCTACCCTGGCCGTTATTCCTCCATCCTCCACGCAGCAGCAGCAATGTGTCCGCCTCACTTTCAGATTCATCTGAGCGACGAATTAGGGGATTACTGTCACCCCCGTCAATGTTTCTGCTTGGATTAATCTTTCTATTTTTGGTGACGTTACTGCGACAGAACGGACGAAAAGAACTTTGTATGATGAAATGGCATTTACGGCGATGGATAAAAAAAATAAGCGAATACTTGAGACGCGATATTCGTAATTCAGAATAAACCACGAATTGCGTTGTGTTGCTAAAATAATATTTTTTTATAAACTTATACTCATTTTCATCACGCAATTTCTGTGAAATATCACCTCAAACGACCTTTAAAAGCAAGAAAATAACTTTACAATAGTTCGAATTACCTTAAAAATACTGAGACAACTTAAAAATGACGAAGTTTAAAAGAAAACCATACCAAGTAGGTATGTAATTATTCACAAATTTTGTGGGCTGTGAAATGTTTCAAGCTTGTCAAAAGGATTAAAAAAATAGAAAAATACAATAAAATAAAATATGCAAAAATCAAACATTATATGTAAGTATTCCGGGCTAGCTAAATAATCAAAATGCTATTTTATAGAAAAGATACATGAAATCTGAAATTAAATAAGTAAAGATAGTGCAACTACGGAAATAGATTTAATTTGTCGATTCAATTTCCGATCGTTAAAAAGTTTTAACGCCGCTAATCAAAATGCATTATGTTTGCAGAACTGTACGGGTGTTATCCAGATAGTTTTAATTGAAAGTTTCACCAAACCTTCTGCCTAACTATTGTGGCTTTGTGTAAATGCACACAAAGCCGACAAATTAATTAATTAGAAGCTCAAATGTCTTGCAAAGAAACTTGCACCGCAATGTGTACGGGAACTTTCAATAGAAAAGCCGAAGGGCTGTTTACAGTACTGTACACTGCAAATGTTTCTACAGTACAAGAACAGAGTGAACTAAGACAATAATATTATTCTTGAAATTTGTTGAATTATGCAGGATACATAAATCCTGTTTGAAAATGCATTCATAGTATACGTACTAGTTAAGTATGGTTCCAATATTACCGGATTGAAGCGAGTAGGTAAGTATTTCCAATAGGAACAAATTAAAAATATTAATCTTAATTCGGTGTCATCGCCGAATAACGTGGCAATTGGACATATAATGTCCGGCATGGAACGTTCATTTATAGTGAATGCCAGCTGAGTCATGGAATCAGGGACTGTAAAGACCAATTGTAAAAGTATTTTGATGCTGTTAGATGTTCGATTACGTTAAATAGTGGGTACAAAATTGATAGTATATCATAGATTCAAATGTTAATCACAGAAGATATACGAATGATCTAAATATAACTAATAAACCAATATAAATATTACAACGATGAGAATTTAATAATCTCTTTGTCGGCATAAATTCAAAATAATAGAAATATCTCTTAACACCGTATCCAAAATCCCCGTTAATAGTTCGCTGTGAAGAATCTGGGGTCGATCCGTGGTGATTTCTCTTGGGCAGAATTGATGTTGGTTGTAATCCTGTACGTAAACTACGTCGTTATAGTTCTACGCGTAGGTAAACTCACTAAGTCAAAAAGCTTTAAATGAAATAAACCTGCATCACCTAGATCCCTGATGTAACTATGTATATATCCATTACTATAAAATGGCTTCAAACGAAATCACCCTTTTATCGTGGTGAAATATATACGTCGATGCAAGTCCTACCTAAAAGAAACCATATCCGTGTGTCGCGGGCTGGTTCACGATGAATTATTTGAGTTAATTCACCAGTGTAGTGAGAACCCTAATGGCCGTTGTTCGAAGCTAAAATACATCTCTTCTGACCTCTGGAATTGGAGATTTACTACTTCGAAGGCTAAAGACAGAAGAGATCCGCACGAAGATGAAACTGATGGGGATGGTGTTAGATTTACAACGGGGCGATGACACATTTGTTCCCAAGTAATGATATAAACCGAGGCGCCGCCCGGTGTCGGAATAAAGTATTCGGAATTCCTTCGATCAGATCGGGCCGCACGTGAGTGTTCGACCGAAAAATGAATTTTCCACATCTCCTGTCGGCAATGCATAAATCACCAGATAAATGGCCGGATCAAAGTCAAGCACTCAAAAGAAAGAGCGGGCAGACAATAAACTGCAAAATATATTTATGAATTTGGCAGAATTTTCATTTATATTTATTCTCTGGGACGTGATGGAAGTCGGAAAAACGGCATCATGCTTTATATTTAGAGGCGCCTAGATCGTCAACTCTGATGAGATTCTGAAAGAAATATTAAGAGCTGGGAGAAGTTTAACAACAATATTCGTTTATCAGAAGCTTAAAAGTTCTAGACACCTTAATGTTGGTGAGAAGTAGAGCCCTCGCTAACAACCGATTTATTTAAGCACTCGTGCCATAAAGTATTGATGTCAAACGAAATACCTATTTATTGTTTAAAAGTAGTTAAAGAAGAGAAAAGGCAAAGAATCTCTGTTTGTTTTTCAATACTAACAAAGAAAAGTATTTTTTGTAAATAAGGAAATTTTTTTGCTCCCCCAACTCCTTGCCAGAAAAACATAGTCCCTACATATTATGTACATAGGTTCTTCGGAACCTTTTATAAAAGTTACGGCGATACCCACTTAGAGACTAAAAAGGGACGGTTTTTTTTCACACATTCTATTAACATAATTTATGTAGGTATAAAGTAAAAAGCTAACACCGCTTTATTCCCGTTCAAAATTTCGATAAAAATGGAAAACGTTTATAAATCGAAAATAAATTTAGAACCGTTTAGTAAGAAGCTGTAAGATATATTTATTGATATAATAAAGATGAAACCTGTCAGGTGTACGCAATAAAAATAGTCAAAAGAACATAAAATCAATTTTTTCGTCTCCAATAGGTACTTTCTCGAAATGGTTACAGAAATCCCCAGTATTTAACGTAATAATAAAGGTGTTGTAAAAATTTACACATTAAAGTGGAAAGGCGAAGCACCGCTATCAAAAAATGTAATATAAGAGAAAAATTATTGTAATCCTCAAAGACAACAATTTGTACATTTTCAAATAGAATTTTTCGCTAACGTTATATTAAATCTAGATATTCCGACATATACACTAAATGACTGAATAATGTCGATGAAAAAATGACATGTTTCCACTGAAAAAGTAAAATGAATAAATCGTGTTCAGTGGCTTTGCGCACGATTAAAGCATTTTTTGTTATTGGAAAAGCGTGTCTTGATTTCACATCCAGCGGAAACAATAGGTATAGATAACCTTAATGCCTTGTAAATTTGGTTTATTCGAATAATCTTATTATATAGCAAACAACGAGGCTGGCTGGTGATATAATCATTAAATTGTTTTTGATTTCACCTATAAGTTCTCTCCTGTGTGGCTGAAGTAACGTTGCTTTAATTTTACTGTCAATTATTTTGACAGACGAGGACAAACCGACAAAGCACACGACATCACTACTATACCAGTGTTTGCAAATGACTAAAAACAAACATTAAAACTACTGTTTACTGTCAGAAGTGTTAACTCAAAATAAATCACCAGGCGCATGTAGCAAGGTTCAATCGCATGTACTAAATTCGTGCAATACGATCTATTAATACCTCCCCATAACTACTGTAAACGTACTGCTTCAATTCCCTCGCACCCTGTTCACCCGAGTCCACAGACAATCTGCAAAATTCACGACTGTCAATGAGACCAGCACTCACACGTCGTAAGGCACTAATAACAGTTATAGCAGATAACATTTGACTCAGGCTTATTACAGTTACGAGGATGCAGACATTCGTGAAGATGTGTGCGATGAAAGCATCCTAGTAAAATATAAACACGGGGGCGTTTTAATTGCTTTACGATTAACCGCAAACAATACCGTCGCATTCGTACACAGAACAACAAAAATCTCAAACAATGGATACATCAACTATTGAGGTTTATTGGCCGAGATCAAAATTGATGATAACAATCTTTTATGAGCATGTTAAGAGAATAACTATCTAATGGAAATACTTATTGTGAGTATATATATATATATTGTATGGCTTATTAGCTATTCACTTTACTGTTATACAGACGGATCGTTTCTGGCTATTCATCGGCAGCGGCACACTACTCTTCGCTGACAATAAATAATATATTAAACCGAACGATCCAAATCTACTGTACCTACTTTCTTATGTGAATGCAAACAATCTAAAGTTTCACATGCGCAGCACTATCCGAACCTTTACTTCTTTGGTCGAGAACAATGGTAAGAACACATTCAATAATCACAAATAATCATTTTGGATGGTTCCGATCAAAATAATAATTATCGAAGAGCGAACTCTGTGCAGTACATTTCACCTTTGCCAGGCAGCAATAATATCGGTGAAGGTACTCAATAAGTTGAAAGGCCATTGTCTCGTGAAGCTCGTCGGCGTCGACTTATTTTATCGAGTCGTCAAAATCATTACAGTTGCGCTAATTGAACATGTACTCGTATTTAGTATTGCGTCACCTTTTGTTTACGATGTTTTATTCTCCTTAAATATTACTTGACTGCTAACTAATGAAATAACGGTAATTTGAAACGAAATATTTTCTTAGTGAAGATAACGACCGTCCGTAATTACTGACAAACACGTAATAAGTTTTTCTAAATGCCATCTCGAGAATTTCCTTTCATTTTGAACAAATCGATGGCGATAATGGAAACGGTAGTAAAATGAGATCCGGAGGCATTGTATGACAGCGAGCAGTATGGATGAAATCAAGAATTTGCACCATTTACACTACAACAAAGGTGGGGTTAAATCAAGGGGTGATCGCATTAAACAGGTACGCCTCTTCGTCCCTCTTGGGTTACACCAGTCCAAGTAAAACGGCACTAAATAAAAACGAAAAGTGACATAACCGCGGAACAAATACATACAACTTTTACCATTTTTTTTACTCGGTGACACGATTTTCTTGCTGTGCAATTCTGTTCGAGACAATGGAACGTGGGCACGGATATCCGGCCCATAGTTTCCCTGATCCAGGCATGGGGAAAATGAAAAAATTCCGCTGCAAAAGGCCGGAAGCGAACTCTTATTATGCCTGATGTCTACAGTCTACATTGAAAAAATTGTACCGCGAGACAAAATTAACAACATTCAATTATTATGAAATAATAATCGGCTCAAAGCAAGGGTAAATATGTGGCTGAAAATAATTTTCATGCAAATTTGCGCCGGTTTGAAAGCATCGTTTAACGGGGTTAATCTGTACATATTTTAAGCTACAAAACCATTTTTACATAGCCTCAAAAAGCATATTTCTATAACTACTAATATCGCTTGATTTATTACATTAAAAATAGATATAGAACCCATGCAAAAATGTTACTGGAAAAGCACAAAACTTAAATTTACTGACAATATTATGAAAAGTACAAAGCAACCAATACCGGTTTCAAAAAGCTATTAAACAGCGGTGTTTTTGAATGGATGTGTTGTGATTAATGTGTATATGTTTCAAGATACAGACGTTGTGTTCACTAACAATAGGCTGAAAGATGTACCCATTCTCTACAATAATTAATATTATCTTTGGAAATATTTTGACATATGAGTAGCGCTATATTTCTCAAACATCGTACATATTTCAACCCAAATATTTCTGACAGAACTACACATTGAAATAAAAGCAAAATACAGGTAAAATACAAACAGACTCGGAAATTCAAATATAAAAATACGAGATTTCTCGATTTGTGCAGTTTCGGTGATTCACGTTCACCTTTAGCATTTTGCTGTTGTTGCCAATCACGATACTAAAAAAATTATCAAAACTACAAAAATGGAATGGCAAGAGTTGCTGCACTAACGAATGGGCCCGAGGGGGCGCTTTGACTCGTCCGAAAGCTTCGAAAAAGAAATACAACGGAAATGTACACAAATAGCTGGAGCTTTAAGTACCTTTTGAATTAATGAGACTGTTGAAACAATTGTTCTAAATGACAGGATGGAAAGTATGGAACAGCCTATTTGAGATGTTTACTCTGCGATTGAAGTAGATAGTCTTGACAGAAGGCAAATTTAATGCCACAGTTGAATACGGAAAGGGTTTATAAACCAAATAATTTAGTATCGGCGAAGCATGTAAATTATGCGTATTAATTATGAACCGTTCTGCTGAACAAATTCAAGTCACAAAAACTTAATAAATATGAGCACTCTGTTAAAAAATGTTCATAATATAATCTTACAGCCTTGTAAAAGGTAATTTTCTTTTGTAAATATAAATAAAACAAACATACCTAAACACGATAATAATAATAAAAAAAATAGTAAGCATTAACACAAAGATTCAACGTTTTTAAAAGGTAACTGTTTAATGCAAAATTCGTTTTTTTTTTGCAGAATAAGTATATAACTTTATCAGTTTTCATCAAATTCCTTCAATTCACGTAAAATCCAATTATTTCAAAGAAATATGTATATTTCATCTTTCACGTAGACGTTTTTGTACTGTTTTTTTAAAATGTTTACAAGTATTTTCTTTAGGAGATTAATAAGCAGTAAAGTTAAACTACACAAAAAAACTCAGTACCCATTCTTCGATTAATTTTTCACAATTTGGATATTTTATGTCGGATGCCGTGGTTATTTTTTATAGAATTTACCTAGCAACATGCGTCAAGAATGCAAAGATTATTACTAACTTATCTTGCAGAATGACATTCAACTATATATTTTTAAGTCCCGATGAAGATTCTGCTGAATCGAAACTAGTTGACACATTCAAAAATAAAAATGGATTAAAACAACGTGTAGGGTAACAATTGTATTGTAAAGTGTATTACAATTCAAACTTAAATGCATGTTATGAACATGTTTCAGGAATAGACGCTTTTAATAAATTGACTATATGAAAAAATTACACCATTAGTAGGTAATTGAAAGGATTTAAGGCAGGTATAAAATTATGTATCTGAGAGAATATAAAATCAATAAAACGTAGGTATAAGCAATTAACGTATGTAAGTGTGAAATATTAAAAATGATTTTTGTATGGTTTCATGATACTATTGGGTATGCTGGTAGGTGTGTCTTCATACATAATTACGTTCTCTCAATAAATACTATATATATATATATATATATATATATATATATATATATATATATATATATCGTCGGCATACAAGCAAAAGTGACCAACTGCAAAAAACACCGAAAATGAGAAAACCGACCGAGTGCTATTGAAAAAAGCATTATGGTTATAGGAAAAAATTGCCACCTTTATCCGACATTGTATAAAAAAGTTACACAGATGGTAAAAGTGACTATTTACAAAAATGAGCTTTCTTGTACAAGCAAAACTGACCAATGACAATAGTCAATTTTGCCTGTAGATCCGAGCTTTATAAATGGCAGTTGGTCAATTTTCGCTGTATGCTTTTACACGTGATTCTGAAGTTAGTCGCATTGTAATAGACTGTTTAGGTTACTTAGTTCTGAAATTTGTTATTTCGAACCTTATTGAGTGTCAAGATGAATAGAAAAAATAAATTAATTTGGTTGATTAATATCTCAAGACATCCATAAGTTTTTTTTATTTATTTTTAATATTCGATAACTTTTTATGGTGTTAATTAACGCTTTTAAATTAGAGGTTTGACTTGCTAATTATATTTCATTTAAGCGTAGAATTATATTTGATATTTTTTAGTTATTTTAGGTGCGGAAGTGACTTTGATTCACTCGGTGTCCCATCAAAATCACTTCAATCATCAGTTCAAATTTTCCACAGATGCAACACCTGCAGCCAAGAAAAAACGAACTAAACGATGGGAAAAACCTATGCTAGTAATGTGGCAACGTAATGTATTGAAATAAAATAGAAAAGCCTCATTGCTTTATATACAACAAAACAGAATACGTTCTGCAAAAAACCAATGATGATTGACTACAGTAGATGCAAATTAAAATGTAACTTATTTTTTTCTGAAGAGTAGAGGGTGATTATATGTAAACGATTCACTAGCCTTGAGTTATCAAGGCAAAAGGATTTTATAATAACGTATGTAACGTATTCGTAATAATTTCTCAATTTATGAAGTTTTTTTGCTACGTTTGGACTGAAATCAATGAGCAACGTGGCAGTTCCGAGATCGGCTTAGCTCTTGTGGATACAATCCCTCGATTAGACTATGTCAGAGATATCAACATACGAGGATACTTGCTCAAGGCAAAACTGCAACCAGTATATTACTTCTCTCCTATTGTATCTGGAAAACACATCAAACATTCAGGCAATCCAGCATAATTTCATGGAACCTGGACATTCTTACATAGAAGTAGACTCCATGCATAGCGCTATTGAGTCATCTAAAAAGTTTGTAAATGTCTACTGTGTAAACGACTGGTTAAATATTTTTTAAGCTGCAAGATCGCAAAGAAACGATTGGGGAACATATTTTTTTTTATTTAAAAGTTTGACAGATAAGGTTATAAAAAATCGAACCCTAAATGAAAACAGAGAAAGTGTCATGGCTGCGAACGAAATGCACGAGGTACGGGAAAGATCAACCTGGAATTGTTCTGTATAAGTATAGTCACAGTGACGAATTCAAAAAAATATTCGAATTCGAGGTCAAAAACGAAACGAAAAATTGTGTTACCATTCAAAATACATAATTATTTTTATTTTGTTTATCAATTTATTATTAAAATTGAATAAAAAATATTTAAAACAATCTTTTATTTCAGCTTTGGGTACTAGAAATTTGATACACACAATTGCGTTTACACTTTGAGCGAATGACCATTTAAGCAATATGAATGTTTCTCTACAGGCAAAATTGACCAAGTATTTTAAAAATAAATTCACACGATTTGGAGTATTTATTTCCAAATTTTCTAATGCACATTTATTCAACAGTGTTAAATCTTTTATGAGTAAAATAATTGGTTGATAGAACTGAATATCCGATTTTATAGGCGAAGAATAACACAAAAACTGCTCCCCTGTAAAGTTGCGTTTTTGCAGTTGGTCAATTTTGCTTGTATGACGACGATATATATATATATATATATATATATATATATGTGTGTGTATATACAAAATTATGTAACTGATGAAAAGACACGGCAGTATAATTCATAAAAAAGACATGCTTAAATATCAACAAAAAAAACTTTTGACAGACGTATTTCCGGAATAGTTAACAAGATAAAAGATTTAAATTTCACAAATCGGTAGAAAACTTATCGCCAAACAAGGTCGCAAAACTTCAGTTTCAAGAGGAAATGTATCGATTGGAGAAGTTTCTTTACCGGATTCTGAACGCACTAAATAATCCCCAATACAACCATAAAGGCGCAGCCCTCTATCAAGTATAGGTACTTTGGTTAAAAACCGTATTTCACTGTTTAGGCTTCCATTACTACGAAAATGTTTTGAAAATTCAACAAAGCTTTGGAGAGAGGTTAAATAAATCTTGGTTGTGATTTTTTTATGAGAGATTTCAATTTTTAATTGCCTTTAGAAAAGGGATCGATAAATGGTCGTTATCGAGACATTTTGACGTCGATCGCCAACATTTTGAAAGAGGAAGAAAGAACAAAAAAAAGGTTCAACGGCAGAACTTCAGGGGGAGAGGAGGGAAAGGGAGGGGTGATAATTCGTGAAAATCTGAGGAAACAATGGAAATAATTATTATTTGTCTTTGATTGATAAATACTCTAATAAATGTGCTTAGCTTTAAAATTCAAAACAAGTTAGGTGTAATAACACATGCTTATATGATTGACGCGCGTAACCCTAATAAGTAAATTAAAGCTAGCTAGGCCACATTCCTTAACGATTTTTTTTTTAAGATTATTTTCAATCACCCCCCGAAGTTCCGCGGTATGAGCGTGGAACGTGATTATTTACATTTGGATTTTGTGAAAAGCGCAGTATGGTATTCACGCACCCCTCCACAATCGTCGCTCACTGTATAATACAACAGCAGGCGCTTTGTGGGAAATTTACAACCGCGAATTCAGCATGTACCTGGTTGTAAACAAGGTTAATTCTTTACGGGAATACCTATGCAAGGGCGTTTTCTTACATGTACAGTATGAAGAAAAAAATAACCATGTCAGAGGCGGAATGGTCCGCCAGTTACCCTACCGGTGAACCGAAGTCCGCAAAAAAATAATGATACTAGGTAATTGGATAATTTATGTGCACCCTTGGAGTAACAATGCACTCTAAGTGTGCACCCCTTTCTATCACCTTGAGGATCAGCACCCAATAAAACACACTTTTCGGCTTTCTAGTACGAGCAAAACTACAAACAATTTATAGGTTAATTCCATAAGGATAGTTAGAAAAATGTCCAAGGTTTCCAGTGAACAGTATCTTAAACAGTATTTTTTTAAAAATTCTTTATGAAATGGATTCTGGAATTTTAGGTAAAACGTTCAAAAATGCCTTTGCTGGTTTTTAAACTGCCCCTTTAACTAACATTTTAGTTAGATTTTCATAGAAATTAAAGGATTACAGTTAAAAAAACGTATTTACTGGAAACCTCAGACATTTTTCTAACTACCCATAAAAAATTTGCACATAAATCATTTGTAGTATTGCTTGTATTAGAGTGCTACAAAGTAACGTTTAGCGTCATTCTTGAATGCTGACCCTTAAGGGAGCTATTACAAGCAAACTTTTTGGTATATTTCAACTTAATAAATCGTAAGATCGGTTGTAAGAGGATAAAAAAAATCGGATATTGATGGCACGAAGTGATAAGTTTTAAGTTTCGCTACAAATTCTATTCAGCTCTTTATGCGTTTTTCGTTGAGGAAGGCTTATTTTGCCCAGCTTTTCAAAGACGTCTGCATCGCAATCTCAGAACATACAATGCACGGCGTTTTGGTTCGTCGTCTTCGTATATTGGTATTTTCAGGAAGCGAGCTCAGAAAGTATTGAATAATTGGCTTGTCGACACACTTGATTTACCCAACCAATGCAAGTGTGCGATATCACTAGCCGAGGTCGTCCTCAGACATAAGACAATAATGTTCATAGTAATAAATGTTGTTGGTAGTTTTTTCTAGCTCAATCTAATATAATAAATAAATATTATTATAAAATAATAAAGCGTAGAAAAGACTTTTAATTTAATTTGCATTTTCAAAATTATCAATTGTATAATTGACTCACCTTATTTGTTGCAACTCAACCAGTTCAACATTACTTGCCGTAGACTCAGCAATAATACATTGCTGTTCCTCAATCATCACTCCACTAATTGTGGGTATCATTCTCCACTGTCTAGAATGTCGAGACTTATTAACTCAAGCTATGGTCTTGGTACCAGTCTAAATGATTTTGACATTCTTTACGACTCTACCAAAACTTTGACTTAACCTTGGCTTTGAATGTTCTTTCTTATGACGCCCTTGAGGTGATTTTTCACAAAACGGGGGCTATACAAATTATCCAAATATTATTATCATTACATGTTGTTCCATCTTTGCCATTGCTTTCTTATAATATTGTTAATGTGATGTTCTTTCTCTGTTGCTCTTTTTTCCCATTTCGTGTTATGTATTTTTTTGTTATTGTATAATAAATAGTCCGTTAGTTTATAAATAAATAATAAGTTATTTTTTACGTTTATATTTATTCCTAGATCGACAAGTTTATCCGACAACTTAGACGCCACGTCATTTTTTTCGATATGACGTAGATGTCGAATTTTGTAAAATAAATCCATTATTTAGGCTATATCGACTGCATAGTGTTCGTGTTCTCTTTCGATTTTCTCAAATGTACGAATATTTAGATAACCGGGGTGTGGATCTTTTGAGCCGATCTGCGGCGTTGAAGACTGATTGGACTTTTAGTTTCACATCATTTAGCCTTGCAAATATTCCGTGAGTTTTAAGACCGTCTATTTAGTCTGGTGGTCAGTAAAAATAAACTTATATTTTCGTAGAAAGCAACCACTTTGTGGTTTGACATAATTAAATAAATGAAAAAATAACTTTGTATAAGACCACGGATATTATTTAAAAAAACTATTGTTTTCTCATTGTTGTGTTATTTTTATTTTATATTTTGTTTTCCCTTGGTAATCATAACCACACACTTTGTATTTTTTGTTTAGTTTAATTTTGTACCCGATGATGCTTAGGCTAAGCAAAACCGGTCTGTTATAAAAAAAATAAAAATATCCGTGGTCTTACACAAAGTTATTTTTTCATTTTTTTTTAAATAAACTTGTTGATAGCGATGCGATAAATTATAAAATATCTTTATTTATACATCATTAATTGTGAAGAGGCAGTGGACCCAGTGGACACCTGGGGCACTCCGCCGAGGAAAGGGTTGTGAAAGTTAGACTGTCCATCTCTAAACTTTACAACTTGTAGACGATATTAAAAAAGATTTCAATCTTTTATTACTAGCACAGTTTCAAACAAATGCAAACGAAAGTGGCCGGTCGTGTCAAAAGCAGTACCCTCTGTCTGAAAGAAATGCAAACTTACCCAACTCAATGGCAAGAATTATGTCCGGCAGCACCATAGTAGAATAGTTTCTGTTAAGTGGAAAGTCCTGTCCGAAGATTGGAAACACTTAATTAGAGTTACACGAAAAGCGACAATTTTTTAGATTTTTGACAAAAATTGGAGTTTTAATATAAGGTTTAGTAATAATAATTTTGTAGTTGGCATCAACGTATAATTGTGATTCATTAAAAAAAACGAAACGATAAAAAATATTTAGGGAAATCGTTTAGTAAAGAGACTTAAAAGGATGCACCAGGATCAACAATATCACATGGCACCATAAATTACCACCTTGGGATAGGATCTAAAACAGGCAGCTTATTCGGGGAACTTAGTATCAACTGTCTTCCTTCTTCTAGAGTTGCGATTTTTAAGGTAGGCTACATCCCATTACAATTTGTGGAGGGTGGCGGAGGGGCTGAGAATATTGAGTCCAATATCGATTATTGTTTTTCGTACAAAAACATTATGAAAACAACAAAAGGAAACGAGCAGATGAACAAAATCAACAAAGATAGAGCCGGTATTTTCAACAGTCTCAACAAAAATCAAAACACTTACCTAATTTACAAGTATACTGAATTTTCAATCAAGCTGTGTAAGAAAACATAACGCATGGGCTTTTATAATTAACGGGTGGAAACGAGTCCTGGGATAGAAAAAAAGACAAGATATTGCAAGTGGAATGTGCAGACGAAGAAGCAATTAATAAATACATTCTTAGAACTATCAACCACTCATAAACCAGTAGCGTGTAAGCTAGTCGACTAGCATGAATTGGTCATATTTTCCGAGCAGAAGACAGAGGCACAGACGGTGTACGAAGGCAATCTAGGCGTATCGGGTACCAGGCTTTAAGGCAGACTAACACAGCGCTTTATGAACGAGGGACTGGCTGTCCTGGTGCCCTAGCACGAATCATCGATATAGATTTTATCGACAGTCGATAATTTGGAATCGTTCCCGAGCCCGACTGCAGATCGCCAACGAACAAATAACAACTCGCGTCGACTAAACATGCTTAATTTAGTCGTTGTGAAGTGTCGTTTGTTCGTTGGCTCGGGAACGATTCCAAATTACTCACATTGTCGACTAAATCTACATCGATGTTTCGTGCCAGGGCCCCTGAAGAGACGCGGAAAGAAATATCGCTGCGATCAAAAATCAACGGATCGTCAGAAGAAAAATAGAATTGACAAGAATACTCAAGCCGTAAAAGACTGAATGATGATCGTAAATAAATAATTAAGATGGAAACAAAGACGTGATTACGTAAATATTGTTAACAAAAATTGTATGCAGCGATAAGATAGTGTTAGGCGGTATTTTATTCTCTATAGATATTTGATCACCCTTGAGGTGATTTTCCCACAAAAACGGCGCTATAAAAGTTATCCATTTATTATTATAGGTACATGTACCGGACAAAATAATTGGTGCGTAAATATTTGTTTTAAAATATTCCTGTCTCCATTTTAATTGCCAGTCAACCTCACTAACTTAATAACGAGCAAACCATTTTATCATCCTTGCTTAATAATTATTTTTTAGACTTGGATAAAAAATTCATGGTTCTTCATAAATTTAATGAAAAAATACAATTTATAGGAAACGTTTTAACGACTATATTCTTTTAAATATCATGTAGTTTCTTTGAAATTGGAAATACGCTACATAGTTCAGCATTCAATAAACTCCACATCTCGCATAGTAGAACAAAGTTTTCTTAGTATCAGGATCTTGGGGAAATTTAATTTCACAGTATTAGTTCCTGCATTCGCCGTCACGCCCGCGGTATAGTGATATTTATTAGGAGGGCATGAATGCATTATGAGATCGTATATCATGCACGAATCGGGTATATTGCTGCTGCAGTTCCCTGCAGTGCGATGTCTGCCTGAACGTACCCAAACACTCAATAATTTATGTGCCGAAACTACGAATAATGCCGAATTGAAATAGGACAGTCAATTTACACGCAATCTTGTACACTGTCAAATGGGATTTTTTGTTTATGTGAATACCGCACTAGAGTGCCAACTGTCCGGAGCTAGTGGAAATATGGCATCCCCAATTGGGGTATGTAGTAAAGCTGAAAAGATGGTGGGAGGAAGGAGATGAGAAAGAGGAAGGTGGGGAAGTACCTGGTTTTTCAGATAAGGTTATTAAAATCGGTTATTGCCGTTCGAAGGAACGTTTCGATTCAGAATGGTGGTCTTTCAACAAAGCGAAACTGAGAGTATCTACCACTCTGGAACGTGGCGCAAATATAATATATTATATTATGTTATTCAAAGAAAACGTGAAATAATATACATATATAAAACTGGGTCTCGAGCCCGCGACTTATGGATTTGTAGCCGAGGATTTGTCCACTCGTCTACGGCGGTCGTCAATAATAAATAGTAATATCAATTGTATTGATTTATAGTGGTTTCACACAAACAAAGTACTGTGTTGGTATCTTTTTATTTTTACATTAATGTATTATAGGTATATTAAGTTTTTTTTTTTAAAGTATTTTAATCATTTAATAATGCCTAATATTAACTATGGTTTAAAATCAGTATTTCCTTATCTTATAGTTCATAGCCTTTCACATATTTTGCTACGCATATTTTTAATAAAATCTTTAATATCATGTTGCATGCTTTAAAAACATTTATACTATAATTATTAAAATCTATAATTCTAAACTTTGAATTATAGAGACGAGCAATTTTATTTTTCTGCACAAAATTAACGACAAGATTATTTTTACTAAAAAGAATCAAAAACATTCAAGAGTTGTTTATCGCACAAGAAAATTTGTTACATAATTTTAACTAAAAGCTGTATTATCTTCTAAGATGCCAAAAAGATCTTAACAATTCAAAATGAGTTCACTTGTATTCTAGTGACAGCGTCATTATTCCCAGTCTTTATTCAAGTCCTTCCTAAGGATGGGAATCCATTAGTACACAGTGACTTTGTATGTACCTAAGTGGTAATTTGTAAAATGCGCATCCTTAAATAAATGGTTGATCTTGGACAGCTTATGTTTCCTGTCCAAATAAGAGTATACATCAAAGAAATAATAACCGACTCGAATATTATGTTACGACGTGCATTATTGAAATGTTACTGAAATATGGTGTAAGTAATGATTTGTATTCTAAGAGGTATTTGAACTACGTGTCCAGCAGCATGGTTAAAAATTTGACAGTATCAAGGCCACGATTTAAATAAATATAAAAAGATCATATCATTAAATATGTATGATCTTGATTCGCTAAACAAGCCATATTTGTAAACGCCGACCTCGGCAGGAAAGGAAGCACGTGCTGTGTTTTTCATTCAGGAAATTATTATTTGAATTGGTTAGTGGTGTGGTGATACTAAAATCATAAGGAAATGCTAAATCTAACCTCTCTCTCGAAAAAGCTTCCCCATCGAGGAAAAATAGAAGATTAGAACTAAAAATCTGTCAGGCGTAGTGACGAGAGATAGCTCAACAAGACCCGTTGAATGAATAAGATCTATAGTTGTTCGTATATAATCTTCATCTGTGTACATTTACCATTCTGTTTAGCAAACATGGTTAACAGAAAGCGAATAAAATAATAATTTTAAAAGCAAAAAAAAAGCCTCTTATAAAAAAAAAGAAGAGAAAATGTATTAAAACGATATCCACGGACAAAAGAAGCAAAAAAAACTGAGACATACCAGACTATACATAAACCATTTGTATTTTTCTTCATCTGTTTTGAAATGAGATCATAATGCTATAGAAACTCAAATCCTCGCTAGTCATCGTCCAGGTTTGCAAGGGCGTTTTGAAATGGCCGTATTTTTGAGAAAATACTCCTGACGCAAAAATCTCAGCTTTTCGCTCATCATTTGCCGATTATTCATCGGGGTATTGTGCACAAGTTGACCGCAAAAAGCGCCCCCCGACCTGCGGTTAGTTAAGCCGCAGTTGGCCGGCTGCCGGCTGCCCCGACTGCGCTGCGTGCCCCGGCGCGGGAGTGTTGATAGTGTCGACTGGCGACGAACATTCGTTTAGTCAAACGAGCGCCCGAATAGCCCCCTCGTAGATAAAAGTCACGAAATATAATTATGCCCGCTTTTATCCATCGCGTTAGGCTGCTGAAATGCGTGGCTCCTCCAAACAATGGAATAAAAACATTTAAGTATTCACGTGCGAATTCCGTTATCCGATACGTGTAGGGTGAATTGAATTTCACGTGCGAGAAAAATACATGTAACGACAAACAAAACACATCTTGGAGCTCTGAGAATAACGATCAAAGAAACATAAAATTCTAGCGATTAACTTTTCCTTTCCGTTAAATGCCTATAATAATAGTTTATTTATTTGATCAACCTAATAGGAGTAGTAATAATAATAAAACGAAGGTACCTGCTGTTATGTGTATTTTTATTCAAATACAATTGAAGACAACAACATTTTCTCACAACGTCTTTCCCATTGGAATTTCCCGTGCAGAGGAATATGCATAACTTACTCGTACATTATTTAAAAAACGAGTGTGTATTAACATTACATATCTACATTACCATGTGTACTTATACAGATGGGACATGCCAGGTAAGTATGTTCCTCTATATTTTCTTATCTAAGCTAGGAATTAATATGTAATGATAGAAAGTAAGATCTGTACAGTGCCCTTGAGGTGATTTTTCACAAAAACGGCGCTATACAAATCGTCCAAAAATATTATTATTATTATTATACATGACAGTAATCGTATGTGTATGAATTCATCCATAATCGACGTGTTCATTCTATTACCACGGACATAATTATTTTAATAAACCAGCACGGCCACTTGCATAAGCTCACCTTCGATTTCAGTGCAACCGGTCGGGTATAAAAACGGCAAGAGGTATCGTGCTATGAATATCAATACTTGCTCTGAATTCGCCCGCCGTAAATGCCAGGCGGACGTCAGATGTACGGGCACGTGGCGTGATTGGAGACCCGGGAAGGTGAAGCCGATCAGTTCCCGACAGGATTGAACGGAGCCGTTTAATAATAAATAATAACACATTTCAGTTTAGTCCGTAATGGGCAAAACAAGTTCTTACCTTTCGACCGGATTCAATTTGTTTTGTAACGTAGAAAGCTCGAGTTCTAGAGCGTAGGTTAAACGAAAGAAACCTTTTGGTACGATTTCCGCCGGCATATTTTTTGCGACGGTGAAAAAGTTTCATATTGAACATGAAATTCCATTTTTCGCAATGTTATCATAATATCCTTAAAATAAATTGTTTGATTTGAATAGAATGTATCAAAGGCTTTGGATGTTTTCATAACGAGACGAGGAATATACGAGTACAGAATTGCGTTAGCGAAATGTCGCAGGTAAAAAACGAAGTTTATTGATAATACATGGAAAGCGAACCCATGTACGGGAAACGCGGTACGTGGAGGTAGATACTTATGACGGCGTTACTTTTTATTATTACTTGTGTTTCGTGGTTTCATATGGCAGTTCGCGGTATTAGGTTAAACAAACAGCGTGTGGTACTCATAAAAACCCGCCGAAATGGCACTCCTTTGAATTTCACACCACGCGTCGCGTACGCGCTTATTTTTTACTAATCAACGTACAGGCACCTACTTAACGGGAGTATTTTGTTAGCTCATGCTTTTCATCACGCGTTGCGCCTATAGCTCGATATTACTCATCCTCATCCTCATCAAGCCTGCGTTGAAAGCCTTTGCCAGAACGCCCATATTGATGATACCGAGTACGTAATTAATTATTTTCATAACGCCGTTGTTAGCTTTTGGAAGCAGACTTCAAATAATCAGCTGAGCAAATGTGTTTTTGATGACAGCAACATTTTAAAATTAAACCGTTGCAATATTTTTTTACGAAAATTAAATAATAACTTTGCATAAGACTACAGATTTTATATTATTTTTTCTCACCGACCGGTTTCGCTTAGCCTAAGCATTATCAGGGTACAAAATTAAATTTAACAAAAAATAGATAGCGTGTGGTTATATATACTCATACATACAGACGAAGAACACAACACAAAAAAATAAGAGTAAGAAAACAAAAGAATAACATTTAAATTATAACAAAGGAACAGAGAGAAACACACAGATAATATGAAATGAAAGAGACAAAACGTCAACTGAGAACGTGATAAAAGAATAATGAGACATTTAAAGAGTTTACGAGAAATATAGCTAATATAAGACTAATAGACAAAATTCATTGATTATTAAGAATGACTATTAATTTTAGTGGTTATCAATTTTGTTTTCTTACTTTTCTCTTTTTTAATTTATATTGTGTTCTCCCTCTGTATGTATGAGTATATATAATCACACGCTATGTATTTTTGTTTAGTTTAATTTTGTACCCTGATAGGCTAAGCGAAACCGGTCGATCATAAAAAATAATATTAAATGTGTGGTCTTATGCAAACTTATTATTTTATTTGAATTAAATATGTCAAACTACAAAGTGATTGCTTTCTACGAAAATATATAATATTTTACGCCTAAATTGTGTAAATTTAAAAAATAAACCATTATAATATATTTTGACGGCCTCCATGGTCGAGTGGTAAGACGCTCGACTACGAATCCAAAGGTCGCGGGTTCAAACCCGGCGTGCGCCAATAACTTTTATTTAATTAATATGTGTCATAACACATTTAATTCATATAAAAATAATAACAAGTATATTTGCGGCACGTTCCAGAGTGGTAGATACTCTAAGTATCGCCCTGGTGAAAGACCACCATTCAGAATCGAAACGTTGCTTGAAATGGCTATAGCCGTGTTTGGTGACCAGATCTGAATAGCCAGGTACTTCCCAACCTTCCTCTTCCCGATCTCCTTCCCCTCCCCACTACCTTCAGCCTCACAACATACCCAATTTGGGGATGCCATAGTCTCACTGGCTCTAGACGGTTGGAAGCAGTTGAGACTCTTGTGCGGTATTCATGTAAAAAAAAAAATATATATATTTTTTTTTTTTTTTTCGTAAGAAGCAATCACATGGTGGTTGGACATTATATTAAATAAATACTGTCTCACTCTATCATTAACTGTTGTACCTATATATACCTGTTAACTCTGTATTTTTTCTTTAGTTATTATATGTGCCCTGACGAAGCTTGATCCAAGCGAAACCGGTTGGCCTTCATCATAATAAATTCTGTGGTTTTAAAACAAAGTATTTTTTTATTTAACATTTTTATATTATTTGCGCATAAATTGTATACTAAATTAAAGGTGATACAATTTCTTTATTGCTAATTGTAATACAATATTCATCGTAATTGTTGTTTTTGATCACACATTCACTCAGCAAACAAATTGACAAATTCATTCAGTAAAACACTTTATTACCAGATTAAGAAACAAAATGTGATGAAAAGAGATGCATATAAAAAAAACTATTTTTATTTTCAAATAATCTCCCTACAAAAACTTTCTTCGTTCAAAATGTATACTAAAAGTTTTCAGGGTACTCTTGCTAAAGGTTTTCCTATAGATCTGCGCTTTCCTCGATAATTGCGCAATATTGTATTCACTTGCAGGGTGTAAAGTAAAAAGTATTTTAACTTCTACAACGAGGTATCGTTGGCAGGAGCTTATTTTAAACGAAGTACGAGTATACTCGTATCTGTACTCTGGATACAGGACAACATTATGACTGTACATTTTCCGTTAAAATTAGCACACAGCTAAAGGAATGTTCATATTATATTAATTTTATTTAAAGATAATAATAAAATGGAGTTCTACAAATTAAACAAAAAAAAACATAAATACATTGTACGGGATGTGACAGATCGCTTTGTTGTTGCAAATAACTTTTGTGTCATGAACATATTTCTGTCATTTCAACGTTGGTAAAAATAACAAAATACAGGAAATTCTCTGAACACGAAACTCTGCAATGATAATTATAACTGGGGTTTTGATGCGGACATTTTGTCCGCATCTGAGCCTATAAGATTACCATTCTCATTCAGCTGGTTAAAATCGACTAAGCCATCCCAATGTAAATTTTCTGAAGTTTTAAATGGGAAGCTGTAATTATTATTGGAGTTCGAGGGAATACTAATTGCAGATATTTGTTCCTGAGAAGATTGTCAGATTCGCAAGATTCTAAAGAATTAACGAATTCGTTTATTTTTAAGATTATAATAATAATAATAATAATAATAACAATTTAAATATTTTTTGTTTTAAGCCACTTTATTTATACACATATAACAATTCGACCGGTTTCGGTTAAACTTAACCTTCTTCAGGAACGTATATATATATATAACCATAAACTGATCAGTTTATATATATACGTTCTAAACAAAAATATTTTTTATATTCGTAAAAAGTATTAACTTTGTGGCTTGACCATATTTATAAAATAGAACATATATACTTTGTTTTTAACCACTTTTTTAAAAAAGTGGTTAAAAACAAAGTATATATGTTCTATTTAAAAATATTTTTATTTCAATTATAATGTCAAGCTACAAAGTGATTGCTTCCTTCGATAAAATAATAATAAGACTTTTCTGAGAAAAAAATAAGGGCACAAAAACAGAACTATCCAGAAGCGATAATGGTTGCGGAAGATTGAAGTAAAATAATCTTAAATGGTAAAAAGTTCTGGTAGTATTATACTTTTTTACTACCCCGAAAAGACGTTGAAAATGATGTTTCACACAGTTCAAATAGCATCAAATTCCATTTTTCAGCTGATGAAAAATTGGTTATGCACGATTGAAATTAAAATAAAGAATTACAAACGCTTTGTCAAGTTATGGTGGAATTTTAATATCCTAATGAAAATAATTCTAAAGTTATCTACGTAAGTACCCCACTTAGGGGTATTCTTGAAATGTTGATGGAGGGAAGAGGAAAAGGCTGGATTTCCTTCATTTAACAGCCCCTGTATACTTATCTCCGGCCGCACTTTACGACGAACAACACTTTTGTCTTTTATTTGATTAATGAAAACACCTTCCTTGATTGAATCATTTTAATTAGTAACGTCGGTAGCGCGGCCGGTTTTAAGAACTTGTAGACGTTTGAATGCGGTTGTCTCACTGGCTCAAATTTAGACGCTAGGCGCTAGACAAGAGTCGCTAAAACACAAGGCTAACGACGAAATAAATATTTAGGAGATGTTACATACTTCAAATAAACATTTAGATATGATAACCATGGGCGAAATGACCAAAATTTCCAGAAACTTGGCATCCTGAAATGGCTTCTGATTCTTCATTAAACCCCAGTCGGATGATTGTTTCAATTGCTGCTTTCTAGACGGCCGACTAGAACATTCAAAAGGTTTATATTTATTTATCAAAAGAGAATCTCCAAAGGAATATTAAATAAATGAAAGTTAACTTAAAAACAGTGTTAGAACCTTGAAGTAACAATATATGGAGGGATAGCTAATTTGTTTTACCCAACCCATCCGAAATTGTAATAAATCACTTTTTCCGAGTTTTTACATCGTACACCATGAGAGAGAAAGAGACAACAAATTTCTTGGACCGCTTCTATATACTGTCACAATGATCTTAAGCTGGCTATCTTCGCTGGTTAACGGCGGGACTCCGCCCACATTTTTTATTTTGCCACTAAACTTGACATAACTAAACGGTTTTTTAGGTTAGATGCTATATTTTTGTTGATAAAAATACTGTGAAAAAGTGGCTATACGAATACACAAAAACACTGTCGATATGTGATATGAATGGATGTATAAATACCGTAGCCTTAGTCTTAGCCACGCCCATTTGCGCCGAGTCATGTTAAAATCATCAAAAACAAGTCCAAAACTGACTTCACTGCCTTGGCTTGGGCTACCTCTAGTATACTCTATGGTTAGAACTAAGGTTGTTCAGCTTCATTTTGTGTTAAATTCACCTAAAATCTTCCAAAGAGCTAGTTCTTTATTATTTTCCCTTTAGAGCGCGTCGTTCTCATATAAATCACTTTAATTAAACGAACATGCCGAACGGTTTCGAAACAACCGTGTGTTCGTCAGAGCGGATATAAACGTTATTATTATTTATTTTTTTCTATGGTTTTCTCATTGTTTTGTTATTTTATAATTTGTTCTTCCTCTGTATGTATATACGAGTATAACCGCACACTTGGTATATTTTGTTTAGTTTAATGTTGTACCCTAATGATGCTTAGTCTAAACGAAACCGGTCGGTCATAAAAATTTAAATTAATATTCGTGGTCTTATACCTAAGAGTAACCTAGAGACCTAACTTTGCGAAATGTTAAAGCAACTTTATAACCAAGCTTGACCAAATGAGGTATGACCTATAAACTGCCGGCCAATGGAAGGCGAAGAAAATCGTAAAGATAAACATTATTCCGTCTTTATCTGTTTGCCAACAATTTAGAGTTGGTACCATGAGAAAGAAAGATACTGGGATACATTCAGAAACCGAACGAAAGGGGGCTTCCCGTTCTTAAAAAAATATATGAGAATATCGTTTATATGTCTAAGTAAAACATCTTAAAAATGCATTAAAACTCATTTCAAACGGAAGTTTATTATTTTAAAACGAATAGTGCAAATATCGATTAAATATTGGTGTAAGTTACTAGTTGTTTTATAGGTTAGGATGTAAAATATTTGAGATCAAACTAAAAAAGACGAATTCTTTGATACATACCTATGAAGACTGTTTTTTTGGTCTTTTTGTACTTCGGTTGAAGCATCCATCAACTGCACATATAGCCATATCGTTTTTTTTTGAAGATTGCACTAAATGCAGTTAAGTTATGATATTTTTACGCACATTTTACTGTCGGCTCGACTGACATAAGTAATCAAACAAAAACTGCTTGCACGGTGTTTAGCCCGCCCCAAACCGTACATTTTTAACAACAATTGTTTGTCTCTTTTTCTCATACGTTTATAGAACCATGCATAAAGAGAGAGCTGTATTTTTCGAGTATGTCAAAGATTTGATTCATATTAGGACGGTTTCTCTATATTGTTACACAAAGTTAATAAAAGTAATTTTTTTAATTCCTTTATTTTTTATTGACGCCTTGAAGACATAAGACTTACATGTAGATAATTTTTTGTAGTAAAAGGAGTATAATAAGTGTATCGTATATAACATAATAACAAGAGCATAAAATAGCATGCAGGTAGTGACAGCGTTTATGACTATTTTTTTTGATATTAAGTTCTTTAAACAATCACGCAGTATCTATGAACATTCACGTTAATAACGATGCAAATTAATCATTTAAAATCTTAAATGTCCATTGTCCATGTTAGTGTTATATTTTTTTGTCATACTCGTACATTGATAAATGTGAATCTTTACAGTTATAATATAATCTAAGATCAAAGCTAAAGCTAGCTGATAACTCGAAGTTACTTGAAAACTGCTAATGAATCTCTACCGCAAATTTGCTCCACTAAGCTAGCAACATTCAAGTTTAGGACGGAAGACGCGAGGACTTAGGAATTTTAATATCAATACGGCAGGGATTGTTTGCCAAGAGTGTTATAGTTGGCGAAATGGCTGCGATCAATTAGCCTTTCGAGAATTTAAATAGTTGTATCAACTAGCAATCAAAATGGGTAAAGCATTTCTAAAATAAGTATAGATAACAATCAGGGAAGAAATTTAAATCGTTTATTCATTGACGTCACGGGAAGTAAAATATCATTGTCATTTTATTCGATGTTTTACATTAATGACAATGGGCAACAGAAACTCTTCATACAAAAAAAAACATTATTTTGGACAAAAAAAATTACGGTACATGTTTTTTTTTTCAATAAAATGCACGAAATAAAACACGATGTTCCACTTTCCCGAATTATAGTTAGTATAATACTAGACCCGCTCCACCTCTGTCGTAAGGCAATGTATTTATCATTTTTAGATAGATATTGAGTCTCAGAGAGCTTTTACTGAAGTTTTATCAGAATAATTTTATACAAAATGAAAATATTATACTACCTATGCAAGGTTTTAAAAATACTACAGTTTACAATAAATATCTACGATGTTGCGTTGACCAGTAAAGTTTTTCATGTTGTGAATTCGGGATGTACAATGCGAATTTGAAAGAGAAAGATTGAGGGATAGGTACTTGATTATTTAGATCAACATCGGAAAGTACTTAGTAATGGATTTTTGACCGGGGAGTATCTACCGATAATATTTTTTTTATACTTAAAAAAATGCACATCTACTTTACATATTTATTGTTATTCGTAGGGTTTTGAGCCCGCTGGAAATGTAGATATGAGTGTTTTTTTTAAATTTAATCAATATATTCCTATTCAAATTACATGTAAATAAGGTATAAGTATAGTACAAATAATATTACATTGTATTAATATTGTGGAGTGTAAGGTGGGAATGATGTATATAAATATGTATTGTGTACTTCAAGAATATGATATTCTAAACGTTAATTTTAATAGCGGCGAGCTTGACTCTTAATTCCGACTTCTAGGGATTTTCTAACTGGGAATATTAAAGGCAAAATTTCAAAGAACTCATTTATTATACGGAATTAAGTCAAATGTTTGAAAGTAATTATTATTGAAATTACATTTAAGGGCCTCTGTGAGTTGTCAAAAGTTTCTTACGCGGAATAAGCAATTAGCGTAAAAGAGGATATAGTATATCTAATCGACAACATTGAAAATGGCAATAAACAAAAAATTTTAAAAATGCCAACAAGGAGTATCCACTTAGTTACTATACGGTTTCGCCTGAGTTTCAATACTGCTTTTTTAATATAGTTTTTTAGTATTGCAAAATACGCAACAGAAATAATATGGCGTGATTTAATAAATCTTGTTCTATTTTTTGAGATAAGTCTGCGTAAACGCAAACTTTAAAAAGCGCTCTAATGACGAAACTATTTGTAACCATATACTCAACATTGTTTGCGACCATAAAAAAACAATTAATGGTGTGAAGGCTTGCATGAAAACAGTAATTTTCTGTACAAATGGAAATAGACATTTCAAAGCGTATTGCGTAGTGAGTCAAAAATACTTTCGTTAACCTAGAAATTCCAGATGGAAAAAACTGTGCGGATTGCATGAACAGCGCGAAAGTTTTTGCTGCTTTACATTACATTTAATTAAGCACATAAATTTATTCTCCATAGTTAAGAAAAAATACTTTCAAAGTAAATGCATATCGTCGCCAGAAAAGCAAAAGCGCCATTTTAGGAAGTTTACACCAGACCACTTTTTTTGTTTTACAATAAAATTCATAAGTCTTCAGTACCTGGTTGGATTAAAAAAAAAAAAAAGATAACTAAAGCGACAAAAAGCAAAAAAAGTAACAAACTTGTGTCGCTTGAGTCAAGCCTTCTCCCAAATGGGAAATATATTTTAGATGGTTGAAGGGCCACAAAAGTCTTCAGAATCAAACGAGAGTAAGAGCATTCGATGCAGAAAAAAGAACTGATCAAAACTGCATGTTTAACTCATTTTTGACTTTTTGCCTTTCCAACGACGATATAAGGCTGATTCACACCAACGTCCGGTTCCGCTCAGTGCCGATATTGTTCCGCGAGAGAGCTTATTGATATGGTATGAATATCAATCAAGGAGTGTATGCCAAGACAAAGTTGTATGGCAGTATATCCTTCTGCCCACCCTTGTGATATTTAACTACTTAGTTAGTTAAATAATTACTTTTAATTGTAAAAATACTAACATCGCAGATTTTTTTTTTATATCAAAAACCATTTTTTATCTCACTAAATAATATTTTTATTTATAAATAGAACATATATACTTTGTTTTTAACCACTTTTTTATTTAATATTTTGTCTACCGGTTTCGGAAGTACCCTTCCATCATCAGGACAATATTAAATTAATCTGAAATACAAAATACTGAGATAAATATATATTATTAATTATTAAAAATATTATTTAGTGATAAAAAAATGGTTAAAAAAAAAAAATCTGCGTTGCAAGTATTTTCACACTTATATACTACTTATTTAGTTGAATAATTATTCAACTAAATAAGTAGTTAAATATCAGAAGGGTGGGCAAAAGGATATACTGCCACACAAATTTGTCTTGGCACATACTCCTTGATTGATATTCATACCATATCAATAAGTTCTCTTGCGGAACAATATCGGCACTGAGCGGAACCGGCCGTTGGTGTGAATCAGCCTATAACGTTGACTTAATTACCTTCGAATTTCATTAAAAACATATTGTACCGTTACACAAAATACCATTTAACTTAAAAAACGATAACCTTTATCGAGCTTCCTTTTGGTCCAAATTGTGGGACAAGGGCACACGAAAATTTGTATGTAAGTATCGTAGACAAAAATCTACACTTATCGGAAAAGCGGTGGGAAGAATTACGGTATCTGTGTAAAGCACTGCCGGTCTAAAATAACTCCACGCGAAATTCGCTGAAAAGTTTTCGCAAGCTTCTGTAGGAGATTTTTCAGGAGAGAGATACGATTCCGTTTGTGGAACCTTTGGCCGGGGTAAGCCGGAACGCAAAGAAAATATCAAAAGGCGAAAGAATACGTTGCTTGGCGCGGCGGTGGTCCGCCTTCCGTGCACCGGAATACGAACCACTTAACTGGAGCTCTCCGAATGTTTCCACGCCGTAAAGATACGAACTGCGATTGCGTCGGATGCAAAAACCTTTATATATTTAAAAAATATTTTCATTGATTCAAATTTCAGCATTTTCTTTGAGTTAGCAAGAAAACAACCTCCGTGGCAGAGTGATAAGCACATGGGTTCTGGACCCAGAGGTTGTGGGTTCGAATCCCGGCGCGGGCACATTAAAATAGTAACAGTGATTTTATATAGCGTAGTTTTGTGATAGTTCACCTCTAGTTTGTATAGTTCACCTCAATATAAAATATGTTTTTTCACAGAATTTAAATAAGTGAATTTCAAGAATTTGCACTTTGTTTCAGAGAAGAATATAAGATCTGAATAGTCCGATGAAAACCAACCTTTCCTTCAGTCTCACAACAATTTCTAAATTGGGGATGCCACAGACCCACTTGTTTAATACTTGGCTAATTTACATAGCGCCATTTTTGTGAAATATCGCCTCAAGGAAATTTCT
Source organism: Drusus annulatus (assembly GCA_022651775.1). Classification (NCBI taxonomy): domain Eukaryota; kingdom Metazoa; phylum Arthropoda; class Insecta; order Trichoptera; family Limnephilidae; genus Drusus; species Drusus annulatus. Next base: position 1,920,212 of record JAGWCC010000005.1, on the reverse strand, counting down.
AGCTGTTGTGACTATTGTGCGGGAACGCAAAGAAAAACATTTAAAAGCGATCTAATCCAGCAATTTAAATTTCTTGCAAACTGTTGATACCTCTTTCCATACATTGGCTACGTTTGCTGTATAAAGATACACGACGCGACGTAAACCGTGAGCTAGAGCGGTGGAGTGGGGCTCTAAGTACAAAGGATCGGCTTAACGAAGTGTACAGCAGAACCGACTACCTCCAGGTAATTAAAAGGGATTTTTTCGGAAACAATTCCGTAGATAGAAAATTCATTAAGAATGTGCCGATTTTACTACACATTAAAGCGCTTTATTCGTGTGGAAATTCATTTTTTGTAAATCTAGGCCGAGCTTAAACAGCAGAAATTACTTGGCAAGTGTTTAGCGAGAACGTGGCGATCAAAGAATGAAACCCTTTGAAACATGACTATCAGCTGTTGTCCACGTGCTTTGGCAAAGGGGATGATAATTACGTCTGTCTCAAAACGGAAACTCCTCCCAGTGAGACAGGCATAGCAAAAATCATTGTAATATGTGGAATCAAGATAAATAAAGAGAAAAAATAATAAATTACAGGAATAACAAATACGAACGCTTACTATCTACTACAAAACCTTGCTCGTTGGTGAATTAAAGCTCGCTTTAGCTGAATAGGTCGGTTATGAAATATTCATAAGAACAAATAAGATAATAAATTGATACCTCTTTTTTTTTTACTCATTTTATTGTTTTTTTGTTAATTTAAAGCCATTTAAAGGCATAAAGCCAAGACATTGAATTTCCATTTTTTGGCAAAAACGAGTAAAGAACTAGACTCTACTAAAGATAATTCACATTTATGCATACAATTATGGCATCTCAAACACACACCATTCCAATGATATTTCCATTTATAAATCAAATTTTCCACGTTAATCTCGAAATAATGGTTAATGGAGATATAATATCTTAGGGTCATATGACACCGTGTTATAAATTGGTGTCACGAATAAAGGAAAATTTATAAATAGTTCCCAAAAGGTTAAAATGAATAGTTATGAATAGACTACTATTTGTAGTAACTTATGGTCCGATGCGATTACAAATGCCATTGTGGTGAACGTAGAAAAATATTATTATTTTTTTTAGTTTTATTTATTTTATATTAGATACTTGTACATTCAAGTTTAAAAGTAGGTAAGTATTTAATTTTCTTTTTGGCTTTTTTAATAGTTTAACTTACATACTACTTATTATTTTGATTTATATGGATTTTCTATTTTTTATATATACATGGTCTCTTCAAAAGAAAATGTGATTTTGAATTTTCGCGGGCTGTGTACATTCGATTATCGTTTTTTTTTTGTTATGTTGGTACACATATGTTTATCATATGTTAGCATTATCAGCCATTTTGGATTACTGGTTTGTTTTTGACAACTGGAAAGGTTAGTCACGTTTTTGTGGGTTCTTCGATTTTTTACGTTTGAAAAAAAAAATATATATATATTTTATATAAAAAAAATATATATATATATTATTTATATCTACATGTATTTTGAATTTAGTGATGGTTTCCGGCAGCGCATTATAGGATGTCATCCCTTTATATAGTAAACTATTTTGTGTGTTAGGTAAAATACAATGCTTATTGTTTATAATAAATATTACAATGATAAAAAATATAACCAACAATGTCCAACAAGTTAGTTTAAATTTGAATAAAGTAGAGTATACTAAGATCTAATGAAATAACAGGCATTAAAAAAAAGATTCACAGTTTCAGAAATCTTAATACCAACCGTGTAGTAATCAATATGAAAGTGTACAAGCTTCAAATAACTACGTTTTTTAAAGTCAATATAATTAAAACAACACACTTTAGATTTAGGAGAGAATTTTTAATTAAAAAATAAAATAATTTACTCGTTGCCGCCATCGGCCTTTTAAGGGTGATTAAGTTTTTACCTATCATGTTAAAGACAAGATTCATAATTCATTAAAGGGAAAAGGTTTCTCGAAGGGATACTGCGAAATCTCGAATTAAAGGCTGATGGAAGAATGCAAATACTTTTACTGAATAACTTAAATTGCGGCATTCTGAGAAACGTTTACTCAGGCAATCTCAGCTGCGGGGTGATTACAGTAAATTACTTCTGCCACCAGCTGCTAACTGTGCGCTGATTTGCGAGAAAAGGAGATTACAAATTATTTTATAATATGTGCATATTGTACATGTATTAAAATCCCTCAGATGGAGCTGTTTCTCATTGTGTTTGAATTTTACACGATATAATTTAGCACGTATTTTGAAACAACTCAATTTAGAAAATTTGCACCAAAGCAAAAGCCAGGGAAGAACGTTTTATTTTCCATATATACCGCCATATAAGGGCCAAAGTTCTGAAGTTCAGCTTGCCGTATATACAGACTGCAACCAGTCCCAGAAAAAGACTTATCGGACAATTCTTACTACTCGGTCTGTGACCAAACCATCTAATCGTCCGTTTCTTAATCTTTCATTGGTTTAAACACTTTTCGGATCGCCTCGTTCTTAATTATTCGGTTATGCATCAACGCATACTCCTCGGGGATCTCATTAACATTGAATTCAGTCTACTTTTGTCTTAACCCTGCCTTACATGTTTAATATCGGACATCCGTTCCTGATTTGTGACCATTGCTAATATATTACTTGCATTACATAAATTACCCTTTTGTCGATCTCTTTTTTAACTCTTATAATAATATATTTAACCAGTACCTAAACTCATCTACATGCTCCAAGGCTTCACCTTTAATATAATATTGCAGAGTGTCAGGGTAACTTGTCTTTCAAAATGCACGACTTTGAACTCTACTACATTCCACACGAAATCACTCAAAAAATAATCGAAAAAAGCTTCCATTTAGCAAAAAGGTTATGTTCTAAAATAAATATATAGGTTTTCGTCGGTTAGATAATAAAATATTAATGAACAATTTACATACTTAGTGAGAGATAGTTCAAAAAGGTTCTAAGGGATGAAAAGGTAGGGCTTGAACAATGGCTTCTGTGAGAGTCGTGAGGATTTGAGGGAGGGAACATTAAATCATAAACCAGCCACCATAATAAACGGCGATCCATGAATGGGGAATTATGGTATGGCTGAGCTTCGGCGGTATAATACTCCGAACGAAGGATGATATGAGTAATTCGTCAACTACTTGATATTACGAAACGAGCAATATCGGCCGAGATGAATAGATTATTCGTCATACCCGTAGCTTTCTAAACCTAAGCCTTCGTTAGATAAATCTTAATACGCAGTTTTTCATGAATGAATGAGTCCCGTAGGTAAACTGAGTTTTAGCCTATGAGGGGAGAAATAATGTTATCAGTGGAAGAACTTATTGATATGAATAAGTGTTCATTAGGATGGTGTAAGTTAAACGTACCGCGCAGTTATTATGTTTGTACAGTGCGGATAGTCCGAAACGTTTAGGTTGATAAGTAACTGTAATGTAAATACTTCGAGAGTTCGAAATAGATTTGTTACACTGGTTCTGATGCTGTACATGTTTGTGTGAGCTTTGCACACCCGTGCTTTGCAACTAATGAATCGCGAACCGTTTATGAACAATGTCATCATTTAGGATAGAAATACCTCCCGGCAAAGGAAATAATAACGACCACGCGGCATTGGCGGCTCTAACTATATAAAGAAGCAAGTAAAACAGACAAAAGGTCTAAATAGTGCCATATTTTAGGAATAAATGTGATTCATTTGATCATCTATAATAATGAAAACTAGGACCGGGATTTTTACCAAACACTTCCTTAGATTAATGCATGGTGTTTGTGAAAGGATAACCTCTAAGATTTTTTTTTTTATAATTGATAAAGGAATCTATAAACCATAATAGTTAACGTATTAACCTTTTAACTAAGCTTAACTTATCATGAAAAAATGATCTTATAGATTTAGTCTTTAGCTAAACATGATATATACTAATTTAAAATAAGTGTTTTTATATGTTCTATTATTTATACTTAAAAATGAAATAATTTTTCTTTTTTTATGATATCTCACCCTACTTTACTATAGTGCCAGGGCATTTCTTGCCTATTTTTTTTTTTGCGCTCGGTAAACATAGAAAAGTATAAAGGTTTAATTAACGATTCGTCATTTCGAAATATTCGAATTCAAACAAACGGAATATTAAAAAATATGTTTTTATCCTGAAGAAATGTTATCTAATTTCCTGGCTTTGATTTCCCAAGTTTAACAATAAGATAATTAATCGATTAAATAATATGAATGATATAATTGATATTTTTTCCTGAATAAAAAAACATTACTCCTTATTACAATGGGTATTGCAATTGGCAAATTTAAAACATTAATTATTAATAGCATGGATAACAATTTTATCGCAAATTACTCATTAACGTATGCAAATAAAACAATTATAACAAGAATTAAAAACGTAACACTCGAGCATAATTCATTTCAAAACCAAATTGAATTAAAATGGAACTCATTTGTTTATTTTAAAAGTAACAATATCAGTTTGTAATACTCGTTATGTAAAGTCATCAATGACAAAAAAAAACCAACCGTAAATAATTTTACAAAAAGGACGCGTTATGACGTTAATACTTAAATTAGATTTTAGTTTGTTCATTTTTTTATCTGGACTAACGCCTATCTTTTAACTTTTACATAATATTATAAATACATAATGGATTTTAATTGCGTTGTATAGAAATTTTCACCAACACAAAACAAGCGTTCGACACAAAAAATCAACAATGAAAAAAATTACAACCATTTTAATCTCTTTTTTGCCATCATTCAAAAATACGATTCAGACAATTATATTTTGCGGTTTTTTTTTCTGTTAGAGACATTTACATATTTGAAATACAAGGTGTTGAGTAAAAAATTGGTGAGAATATTCATTAAATTTAAGGATTTTTATTCGAAATAATGCCAGACTAAAATGAAACCTGAAAACCAATCATAAATATTTTACGTTAAAGCAAAAAGAAGAAAGCTTTTTAATATTTTATACGGGAAGCTTTCAGCTCAACTTCCTATGCACGTTGAATTTTTTTTATATACGACTCCTAATAATAGAGCTTCCTTTAGATAATTTGATATTATTTATTTTTGATCAAAATCGAAAGACATTCGTACTATGTTTTGTTTTATCAGAGGGTGAGAGATCAAATAAAAATATTACACCAATGATATTTGATTACGTGGATACCGCAATAGAGTTCATGCTGCTCCCAATCGAGCCAGTGGGACTATGGCATCCAGAATTGGGGTATGTTCTGAGCCTGAAGGTGGTGGGAAGATGTGGAAGACCAAGGTGGGGAAGTACCTGACTATTCAGATCTGGTCAACAAATACGGCTAGAGCCATTGCAAGCAGCGTTTCGATTCTGAATGGCGGTATTTCACCAGGGCGGGATTGCGAGTCCTACCAATGTGCAATAATCGAATCAGTACAATTCTAACATGTTACTTTAAGAGTAAAACATTGGTATGAAAGCAATGTGCTTGCACAAAAACATAACGTGTTTTATTGGCTTACTTCGTGGTAATTGTTTTCTTATTTTTGACATTTAGTGTAAGAAAATGTATAATTAGAGAGGAAAATAAGTTTATGTGTTGTTTTAGTACAACTCCATTTTGTACAACTTAAGAAAAATATTATTGTATTTTTTTTAATCAAAAAAGACTCAGAGTAGGTACTGTCAAACAGTTTTAGGAAGGTGAAATAGCGTCACACGTACATACACCTCGCAGGATGGAAATTGGTATGTGATGGAAATGTATTTATGATGGCATGTTGCAGGAATTATAATACGTAATAATAAAATTGTATGAGTAATGATGCGAGCAAAATTTGTTAACAATATTCATATCTGTGTAGGTATTTTCAAAACATATGTTTGAAATATTATACTATTTTGATACTCTCGGACAACATTTGCAATCAAAAACGTACATTTAGATATTATCATTACACTATATTGGAACGAATTTTAATTTTCAAGTTTGATTATTTGCGCAATGGTTGTAAAGAGAAACTGATTACTTAAAAAAATTAAATATGTCGGCTTTATATACAATGCCGAAACAATTATTTTTTTTATTTAAAGAAAAAATGCCTACACTTATTTACAGAAAAAAAACAACGATTTTAAATTAACGTAAAACACTGATAAAAGTCTTGAGAGATCCGTTACTAACGATTTGCTAAGATTACTATATTCTTTAAAGATTTTGACGATACATTATTGTTAAACATATTAAAAAGGCGACCAACGCAAAATAATACCTTGATGTTGCTGATTAAGGTAGAATACCAAATATTTTAATAGTCCTAAATAATATCAAAGGCGCCGTAGAACAGTAACGCTTCTAGGAGTATCTATTTCACATCATTCCAACGCCTTTACACGTATACATTCCTTCCCTTCGATAACTACCTACCTACTTGGTAGACTGTCTAGAACCTGCTGACTATCCATCTTCACTATGAAGTCAGCGATGCTTAAGCAGTTATCACGCAAATTATAATGTAACTATATATTATACGTAGATGTAGATTACAGCAACAGTGAGATAACTCTGGATGCGTTAACGATATCCCGCTCGAGAAAAATAGAAAAAAATATATCAGTAAAACGTAGAATGACGACAAAACCTGTTTTTGTAACACGAATATTGCCGACGTTTTCATCATAACTAAGTTGTAGCCAAATACTTTGACAGGAATAAAAAAACACCAAAAAAATAACAAATCTACTCTCGGAGGAGACTTTTTTCGACAACCACCCGGCCTTCTTCCACCTGGGGGTTGCGTAACCTTTACGCAACTTGATAAAAAACAGGGTTACGATGAAAACATGATACCTATTGACAGAAACTTCACGCATCGTTAATTTTATGGAATAATTGAAAGAAATAGACTTGTTCTAGCCCGTCGAGAAGCCCTGTGGGAATTGAAGATGAAAAAAATATTTTTACTATAACCGAAATTTTAGTTCCTCGACTAACCTTATTCACACGATGACAAAACAAACAACAAAACATGCAATATAAATGTGGAGTGCGGCAAGAGTTAAACTTTGGACCTTATAATCCGTGGGCATTTGGACAAGGCTAACCCAGGCAGTAAGGCAACTGTATAATTCAAGCATCTCGTACGCTTAAACCTTCAAGGATGAGATAATGTGTTTTATGTATAATAAAGTGAAGCCATTTACATTACCGCTCTATAACACACATTTATATGTGTGTGAAGTTGGAGTAATTCATCAAAAACAACTTGGGGTTGCGGTAGGAAATCCAGAAGCAAACTTAGCGTTCAACCTTCGATAAATTTAGAGAACATCCCGTCATACTGACCTGAAAATAAAAATATACATTTATTAGCTAAACTACTTTCAGCAAATAGGATTATTTGTTTATCAAAGTAAATAACTTTAGGGTGAACTTTACTTGACACTTCAAGTGAAAGTTTTTTTAAACTATGCGAACACCGAAGGCTGTATGGAATAATTCACAAAACAAAAATAAAATTAGTTGAGTCCTACGAAAACTGCAAAAATAAACAAAAAGTCACAATACGAAAATTAATAACAGCCAATTAACACGAAACGATCGTGAAAAATTATATATTTATTTATTTATAAATTAACTGACTAAAGTCCAATTACAAAAAAGACAAAACACGAAATGGAAAAAAGAACAACAGGGAAGGAATAATAATAATAATAAATGAAGCGATGACAAAATAGAACAAAATAAACATAAGAGAACATTCAAGCCATGGTCTAGTCAAAGTTTTGGTAGAGTCGTAAAGAATGACAAAAATCATTTATACTGCTACCAAAAAATTCAAGACCATGAGACAAAACTGTCAGCTTGCATTCGAACGCTTAAAAATCGTTAGGCAAAATATTTTCCTAAGGTAAAAGATTTCAACAAAATGCAATATGAAAAATAAATAGTAAATGCTTCGAGTATCGATAGCTTGTAATATCTGTTCCGAAGCTCATAAAACAAGTAAAAATCCCCTCGGGGAAAAGAAAAATCTACTTCATGATACTCTCTTGCGGTTCGCAGTCATGAATGTTGGTAGAAATACCGAAATGGTCGACAGCCAATAGAACATTAATTTGATTTATTTCGTTAAGAGTTTACTTGAACTCATATGAAACATACGAAATACAATTAATAACAAAAAGTTGCTTCGTATTATTAAGCTTTACTTAATACCATGGCGTGTAAAATAGACAAAAAGCGTACTGTGCGAAACACCGAATAATTTATTACAAGTGTATTGAAGATTTCTATGGAATTGTGGCAGATGATATAAATTAGTACTAGTGTGCGCTTCTACAAAAAAAACTGTCTAAAATTTCAATGAAAATGTATTGGAATGTCCGTGATTTCTTCCGAATTACTTTGTGTTAGTATTAAATAAATGACTATTTTATTGGAAACTAAAGGCTGTTCCCGCTTTCTAAAATGCTCTAATTTGTTGACCATTCCTGAATCCCATAATTTATAGACCTTTAAATTGAAATTCCAAAACACCAATTTTAGTTAAGGCCGTTATTTTCTTGAAAAGAGGGGATGTTTTGTTCTTTATTCGAAAATTGTAAGACGCCTTATAAATATCTAGTAGGTATTATATATAATAATCAGTTAAGCGACACGATACAAAACTGGGAAAGGGGAATAAACGAAATTGTAATTACCTACAAATATTGTAGGCATGTACATTGGCGACATCATTCGGTAGTAATTAATAATTAAACTAAAGCAAAGACTTCGAACAGGTCTTCGAACGACAAAAATCAGTTGAACTTCTTTTATATAAGAATAAGGAAGTAAAGTGAAAAATATTATGGCTTAAAAAAATAAATAATAATAAATAATATAAATATATTCATATAGATCAACAAACGCCGATTCTGAATATATATATAAGTTTAATTATATATAATTTTACGAAGAATGACGGCCTCCATAGTCGAGTGGTAAGACGCTCGACTACGAATCCAAAGGTCGCGGGTTCAAACCCGGCGTGCGCCAATAACTTTTATTTAATTAATATGTGTCATAACACATTTAATTCATATGAAAATAATAAAAAGTATATTTGCGGCACGTTCCAGAGTGGTAGATACTTTAAGTATCGCCCTGGTGAAAGACCACCATTCAGAATCGAAACGTTGCTTGAAATGGCTATAGCCGTGTTTGGTGACCAGATCTGAATAGCCAGGTACTTCCCTTCCCAACCTTCCTCTTCGCAATCTCCTTCCCCTCCCCAGTACCTTCAGCCTCACAACATACCCTACTTGGGGATGCCATAGTCTCACTGGCTCTAGACGGTTGGGAGCAGTTGAGACTCTTGTGCGGTATTCATATAAAAAAAATATTAAAAAAATCGTTATTATAACACATTAAAACGCTCAGTGATTGGTGGGCGGGATTTGACGTCACGAAACCCCAAACAACAACCCTTTTTCCAGGTTTTGTATGGAAATGCTATAATGTAATATGACAGAAATAGGATATATTAGAAACCAATCTCACAACCTACCAAAGTTTGATACCGAAATTATGATAATGTATTCCAAATAATACGTATTATTAAAGTGCTTCTAAGTAAGTACCTTATCTTATTACTTGTGTTTAGTTATAGTTTACTATCAATATAATATAAAAGTATTTACGGTAAAGCTCATTGTATAAAGATGCAGTTATGGTTGTAGTTTTACACTTAGGTACAATACAATAACAATAGTGACCAGAGACTAACATTTCACACTGTGTTCTCGAATTAAAATCTGTTAAATTTAAGAAAAAAAACACGTATCTAATTTCCCATATAAAATCCTTTACTGAAAATTCAAACGAAACAATCTGGAGGTTAATGACGTCACGCCCCGGCCTTCAAAATTTCAAGCGTTTTGGCGGGCTTTCAAAAATTTTAACTTTGAAAATTAATTTTACTATGAAAACGAACTTACTTTAGAAATACTTGTCTTTGTCAACGTTCATGGTGCCTCCCATTTGGTATGATTTGTTGAAAGTGATATGGCTACCTGTAACTTTGACTGATATTGTCTAGCGACCCAGCATCCACTTTATATCCATATTGTATTCGGGAGTTTCTCCCCTCCATCCACGTGCACTTCCTTCAAGGAGATCTGTGGGTTGTTAGCGCTCTGGACTCTGACTGATATTCTCGTATCACAGTTCTATGTCAACTTGAAATTTTCATTTCCCAATAGGACTGCCCGGTGTCTTTATTATTTGATAATTTCGCTTCATAGCTATTATTTGTTTGTTTATTTATTCTTACCAATTGTTTTTTATTAATAATAAAAGAATACTTTGTTTTAAAACCACAGAATTTATTATGATGAAGGCCAACCGGTTTCGCTTGGATCAAGCTTCGTCAGGCACATATACTAACTTATTATATGTGCCCTGACAAAGCTTGATTCAAGCGAAACCGGTTGGCCTTCATCATGAAAATACTGTGGTTTTAAAAACAAAGTATTCTTTTATTATTAATATAATGTCCAACCACCATGTGATTGCTTCTTAGGAAAAAATTGTTTTTATGTTTTCAACTAATTATTTTATGCTTTACCATGCAGAGACACTCGAGGGTTAAGCGTTTATACATAAATGTAGCTTCGTTTAACAAATAAAATAGAGTCCTAACGTGCGCGCCGATAGGAGAAACCTTCGTTGAGGAAGTATTTTAGTAAATAAGAGTCGTCATTTAAAAAAAAACGACTTAATGTTCTGAGAAATAATTAATAAAGAGTCACTTCCCTGGGATAATTTTAGGAATTCAATCGAACGTACATAAGTAATATATATATATATATTATACTTATTTATATATATATATATATATATATATATATATATATATATATATAAATAAGTATAATAGGTAACTTTCGTCTAAAAAATAAAGAAATGTATATAAACGAGTAAAGAAAAAACATTGTTATATAAATAAAACACATAAACTTTGTTTATTACCACTTTATTATGTAATATTACGTCTACCGGTTTCGAAAGTACCCTTTCATCATCAGGACAATATTTTATTATTTTATTTTATTTTAATATTGTCCTGATGGTGGAAGGGTACTTTCGAAACCGGTAGACGTAATATTAAATAATAAAGTGGTTATAAACAAAGTTTATGTGTTTTATTTATAAATATGGTAAGCCACAAAGTAAATGCTTTTTACGAATAAAAATCATTGTATTTTGGAAACCAACTTTTCCACGCAATTCCGTTCATTTCATTTGTTTAGCAAAGACCGAATAAAAAAGAAAATAAAAACTATCACTTTATTTTTTCTCTAAACGACCGGAAAACCGGAGTTAACGTAGAGGCAAAAATCGCCAGCGGATCGAGTCAATATTTGCATAAAAAATACACGGAAAACCAGAAACGCTAACAATTTGTTTTCCCTGAGGAAATTCAAAAAATGTTTTGGGATCAAAGTGTCAAGACAGACCTTGATTTTACAGATACAATACCTACATAAATAAATCACGCAACATAATTGAATAGAATATTCATTTCTGTTTTCGTCGTAGAAATAATACTTTTAATTTAAGGGTAAATTTACAATTGATTGAGTTTGAAAAAATATTTTATTATGAAAATTTTAGTACAGTCAACCAAATACTTATATAAAAATCTTTACCATTGCATAAGTTATATTTGTACGGATAAGTTACGCGGTACGATGTGACAATGTAGAATGTTTGCTGGAGAGAATAAAATGCAGGTTGAAAAATTCGGAGAAAAGCTTGTGTTGTCAAATGGAATGAATTTACTTCCAGGACGGAAATACATGCTGCACGAGCTTTTAAACTGTTATCCCGTATATGTTACACAAAAACATGGAAGCTGGGGAAACTAGGATTAACTTACCCAGATGTTTATGGAATTGTATGCTATTGACCTACGCCCTACAGCGAGGGGGCGTGATTGTTCTTATGCATGTATTTATTTTGTTTATTTACCAGTGTTTCTTGCGACTTTTGACAGCTGTTATTTTTCAGCTGTATTTTCATTGCTAATCAAATGATCAACACCCAGACCGATGCTGCCCAAATTGTACAGAGAAATCCACCACCTCCTCGCCCCAGTCGTACCTTACTTATGAATAGCATTACCCCACGGGGAGCTGCCGCATAAGAAGCGATAAATCATCAGAAGTACAACATAGGAAGTATTGAAGTAATTCGCCAGTCAACAAGGAATATTGCTGCCCGGTAAGAGCGCTTGTAAATAAGGAGTTTGATAAGTGATTTCTGGCGACGTAAAAACATCTATTGATCATGAATGTTCTACACAATGTTGAATATTTCTATATTTCTTATACGTAAGTATTTAGGTCGAGGTTCTTATTGTTTCGAAAGGGTGGATAGCGCAGTTTTGAGTAACAGGAATCTAGAGTTCATTGCCCAAGTTAGCCTTGGTATAAACATAGCTGTTAGCTAAATTGCTTATATTATGGCATGTTAACACTGAAGTTGGAGTTATTTGAGGTAAGAAGAGCACCGATGTATATATAATCTAAGGGAATGTGTACTATTAAGCTAAGCTTTTAAATAGTAAATATCTTATTAGCGGAAACTTCACTGGTGAATGCAACATACTTATAACTTTATTTATTAAATTATGTATAAAGCTGTATATTTTCCTAAATAAAAAAAAAAAGTACGGCGCACTTAGGGTGAAATTTCTGAAATTATAATTAATATGGCTTAACAGTGAGATCGATGATAAAGAAATATACATCTAAATGCAATAAAGTTCTGCAAGTACAGTGGAACTTAGACGTTAAATCCATTATAGCATTAAATTATTACTGCTTAGTTTGGACAGGGTAAAATACTTCTTTTCGTTCAGCACTTGCAGGATAGCGGCCTAGGAAAATACGTAATCACCCGCTGGTAAAATAGTGTCGACCACAATGGACGGCCGGACCACAAACCGGTGGGAGGAGGTCCTAACCCACCCCTCACTTGGACTAACATCCCCCGGTACTTCAGAAGGGAGGAACTGTTACACGATAAGCCTTCCGGATTTGTGTTACGAAGATGAAACTGTCACTTTTAAAATAACACTCGATAGCGTGTATGTTCAGCAACCTTGACTTAAAATAGAAAGTAGTATCTATAAATACTGTAATCATAATAAGAAATTGTGTGAATATAAATGAATGGCCAAATGGAGACCAATATTGCCCTTTTTATTAAGAGTAACTTATTACTAAATATGATTTTACAACAGCGAGACGTATGGTAAAAGAAAACATTGGATTAAAGTGCTAATGTTCTTAAGTGCATATTGCGTGTTATTATAATATGTATGAAAATGAACCTACAGAAAACAAAATTTACTTTAATAATATATTTATAGTTGGACATTATCATGCGTATTATTCGTGGCATGCGGACATTGGCCTTGACTTCAAAAGGGTAACGAATTATATATTTATTGTTGTGTTTATTTTGTAGAGCTCCATTAAACTAGTATTTGATTCATTACTATTTTTTAACTGTAACACGATATTTCTGTTCTGTTTCGTTGGCATGTTTAAAACTAACCGAGCTGTTCAGTCTTCAGAAGGCATTTTCAAACCGTGCTAAAGCCACTGGGCTATTCGACAAGAAATTCGTTTAATTTTGCTTTTGAAGTGAATGCACTATTGTAATACGGGTTAAAAAATAAAAAAATAACGTTTTATGTCAGAATTGAGTTTCTTCTTGATATTTTTTGTACGTATTGACGTGGTTGTGGTACATCTAGTACCTACACCGTAACAGTAATAAATAAGGAGAAAAACAAATTCATCAATATCGGATAGCCGCTTATGTGTAATTTTCGAAAACGTTGCAAAGTTCGTCAACATCATGAATCATCAATCCTTAACATGGAAACAATCTAAAAAAATCAAGGTTCGTAGCTCGAAAGTACGAACCATCGGGATTGTACACAAAAGAGATTTAGTTTGTTTTGTGAGTTACTCTGGGTTTCAACTTAGAGATGGGGATTTTATAAAAAGTAAAATCTTACGGGGAAGATTGAGAGTCTATTTGTCTAAATATCTTTACCTCTATATCGTTATTAAAAATGATTTAGCTTATCAGGCGATCCACTCAAAGGGATGACGATGGTGCTTTATATAAGGCAGCTTCCATTTTCCCTACATAATAATATCTGCTCGATAACGTCTTAATTCTCTAATTTACGGAATTTCTAAGGAGTAAAAATTGTATTATACACCTCATTGAACAACACATGGGAAAATTTAAAAAAAATAATTTCAAAAATATATAAACTCGTATATATACATATATATTATTTGTAATTAACTTTTTGAAAACAATTTTGGAAACTTTAACTTTATTCCACAATAAGTGGAATAAAGTTAAATTTTTCAAAAGATAAAGTTTCCAAGCAAAAACATTGGTATTATTAATCATTTATTATTTGCGTGATTGAAATATATTATTTTTTTTGCAATAAGCCCTTAAAATAAGATTATAGAGCGCTTCTGGGCGTATACTAGGGGTACAGGTAGGTTGTCTCCGATACATCTAATAATGAAACTGAGAATCATTTATTTTTTTAAATGTAAGACACATATATATATAAAAAACAACTAAGGCAAGTTTACTATGCACTTGAGCAATCTTATTTAGAATATGGCATTATCAGTTAGGGTAGTGCCACCAACAATTGCCTGGAGCCTCTAATAAACATTCAAAAATTATTTCTGAAAGTTATCCTTAAAGTTCCTTTAAGGACGAGCACTGAATTTGTTTTAAAGGAGCTAGACGTCCTAAACTTTAAACAACTATACTAAAAAAATATCCTATTGCACCAATTTAATAATTTCTATAAGTTTGAAGAAAGGAAAATTTCTAGAACCTTAAGGCAGTCACACATAAAATTCTTTAATATCTTACGGACAAAAAAGTTTTAAGTACCTACAACGCCATTAAGCAATTCAAATATCTGCCCAGCACCATCAGAAACATACAAACCAAAAGCTCATTTAAAAGCAATATCATTACTCACCTTAAAAACCAAGTTTAATTTAGTTCTTAATATGTAGATTCTATATTTTCAAATTTGTCATTTACTTATATTATTTTTATTATGTAGTATGTACTATATTTTCGATATTAACATGTTACTATGTAGCTAAAAAACCAATTTTGCAAATTGCCATCCCAACACAGGCTTATGCCTAGTGAGATGGGCAATATACCAACCAATAAAAAAATGTATGTTCAAGTAAAATTAATTCGCTTATTCCGTACATATGAAAACGTATGAAACCTACATAGATTGTGTCCCAAAGTTTAATTTACTCCATATTTTGTTAAAAACCTACAGAGTTCAAATAAAATGTCATTAGATATCGTCCAGCCTTAAAACATTTATCGCCATTTTTCACGAAAGTCAATGAGATGATAATTACCGCTTTGAGTGCCGATTAGCACTTGAACCGTATTTTATCAATAATTTACATGCCGGATTGCACCAACGAAATGTGCAGAAACGCAATGTAAATTCAGCAGTAATTTATCAGGGGCTAAATGCTAATCGAAACCCTAATAGAGACAATTATATTCTATTGACCTGAAATATCACAGAGAACGGTATGTGATTCCATCGATGTTCAAATGTTTTTGTTAGATACGTTATTTGTTCGCGCGCCTCCCCTTCCTTCATTTTGTTTCCGCAATAGTAAATATATCAGATTCCAGAAGGGTTGAATTTCGTTTCAAAATATCGGCAACTTTTCCTCGTGACCGCCTTCCCGTGGGGGGAAAGTTAAGCAGGAACATTACAACAGAATGGAACGCGGCTGCGCTGGACGTTAAAAGTGCAGTTGGCATTTTTAAGCCAACCACGTTAGCTTTATCAACTATCAACTTCGTGAAAAGTTCACAATTTTATTTTGAAGTATGAGGAAAGAAAAATTGAAATTTTCAGGAAAATAAACAGTTTTTCAGCTATCGTAAAACTAGATCGAGATTTTAATATATTTTTATTTTCAATAAATGACGTCTATTCAAATAACTCGTTAAAATAGGCACAAAGTGCCGAGAAAAAATAAATTTGTGCATGCATTTAGTTCATATTGAAATGAACATATTTTGACATTTTGGCCACAAACATTGCACTGCGATAGAATGTAAGGCTGGATTATTATACAAAATTGGCAGATCCAATTAGTGATGAAATGCAATATGAAACATACCAACTACTAGAACTAGATATTGGGAAACAAATATAAAAAAATAATGTGGGTATTGTTAAATTTATTTTCTCGCTCGGAAAATATTCTTTCTCTGGGTATACAAGTATAGTTAGGGTGCGAGTTTTAACAGCAATAACGTTTAATAATACGACATTTATTTATTCATCAACGTTCCATAAGAGAATCGTGAGAAATTGTGAGGTCTATAAAACGTAGTAATCGATATCTTAACACCTAGATTGGGAGTGTCTATATTTATGAAATGAAAAAAAAACTATAGCGATATAATTTTGCTGCAACAAACTGTACCTATCCAAGTCAAAGAAAATGCGTAGACCATAATGCCATAGATACTGTCAAAATTAAGAAATTTTATAAACAACACAATATAAGCTCGTACCTATTCAAACATTTGACGTCAAAATAATAAACTAATTAAAATTGAGAGGAGTTTTACAATAAAGGGAATAAACCTCGCATAACAGAGTATAACAGAAGGTACGTACTTGAGATTGAGGTTTTGTTTCATCGAGTTGTTCGGAGTTCTTTGTATTTTTGTGTATTAGTTAAGGTACGATTCGGGGTACATAAAAGATTTTAAGGGCTTCTCTCCAGTGAATCTCGTACATAATAAAACGGGACTATTTGGACCTGTTACCGAGATTTTTTTCCTAAGAAGCTCCCATTTACCACAACCAATTACTCCAGAGGATCGGAATGGGTATTATTTGTTGAAATAAAATCTTTTCTAAAAGGATGACTTCGGGTAAAAGTGCTCAGTTCAGTGGACGATTTCAAAAGAATCAATCCTCGTATTTTTCGTAATGGAGATTTGACCCTTATTTATCGTTTATCTGAGTAAATATACTATCAATTCGTATCTTTTCGTGGGGTATGGAAAATGTGGAATTGCGAACACAAAAATTGTTAACTTTTCACATAATTCCCGCGATACTTTATTGACCGCGTGATAAATAAAGTAAGGTAAGACCGCATCTACACCTGCCAGAATACAATAATGAACGCTTGATCGATACAATTGAGCGAGAATCTCGATGTGGAAAGAATGCCAGATAGCCGCCCGAGTGTGTCCCAGTGGAAGCGTTCCCGTGGCAGCCCGAGGAAGAGCTGAAGGCGCTGGAGAACATTCGTGAAGGAAGCTAAATCCTACCACCTGATGATGATGATGACTTCCCAAGTATCAAACCCTAAAGCATAGAATAACCTCCATAATGAACAATGGCAAATAAATCTCTATTTAAACGAATTTATAGCCAAACTCAAATCTTATCTCTTTGAAAAATCATAACCATAAATAAATAATAATAAAGAAAAATCCATTTTTAGAGATAACCCTAGTGCTTAAATTCTATGATAATATTTTCCTGTTTATATTATTATGCAAATTGAGATTTTCTTTGTCTTTTAAAATTCTTTCTTTCTTGATAGTTTATCCCATAAAAATAACCCCTTTCACAGCCCACGACATTTGGAAATATGTAAATACCAGCTTTCGGGTTTTTTAAGAGAAGAAAAATGATTTATTTATTTAGCATTAAATTTAATATTATTATTATTTAGTTCTGCTTCTTCTAGTGACAGTTGTTCGAAATAATAATAATGAATTAAAAATAATAATAATATTAAATTTAATTCAATAAAATTATAAAAAAATAAATGGAGTTCTAAAAATTAAACACAAAAACTATAAAAAACTTAATACCACAAATAATAAGAAAAAAACTGGCGTTGTTAAGCATCTTAGGTGATAAGTCCCAAAAATTAGTTTTAAAAAAATATATACCTACTATTAGAAATAGTATATATTTATTATCACAAAGTAAAAGTAAAATTCACATTGTATGTATACGCTAGTGATTTTAAATAAAATAGTGTATAGGATGCGACCACACTGACACACATTTGATTTTAACAAGACATCACAGAAGTAGATTACAGCATAAAAGATTAAAGGAACTCTATGGTATTTATTATGATTAGACGCCGGCATATGACAACGTGTTGCGAATCGTAAAAGCACATTATGAAAAAGTGAAGGTTGCAAAATCAACTGTCTGATGTCACCGATTTATATTTGTACAATAGTAGTCGACTGTCTTTGTACTTTGTACAATAATGGCCGACTAGTGACTAGATAAATGATGTAACCACATTCATTTTAAGTACCAATAAGGTACAAAGGTAAGTATTCCATACATACTCGTACAGTACATGCACCTCATTAACTGAATGTATTTCATCATTGTATTGTTCAGAAGGAAACCGTTGCAAAATTTTGCTATACCCTTATAAGTACTAATACAGTAGTACAATAATAACAATATATAAATGTAAACGTCTGCATCACGTTTCACATGTTTATAACATTGCTGTGATGATACTGATGAGTAATGTCATGCTAATTGCAGACAGTGCAATAATTATCGTAAAGAAATTAAAATAATTAAAAAAATATGCTAAATTATGATAGTATACGGAGCATTATAATATCAACGAGGTAATAATAATGAATGCATTTGATAATATTTTCGCTGCGATAAAAGCATCGTTAATCATTCTATGATTAGTTCAGTGATGAGTAATATCATAATTGCAAAAAATAAAACGATAAAACTAAATACACAAAATCATTGAATGTGAACCAATTTCATTATAATTTTCGCTTCTAGCTTCATTAGCGCTGTACAGGTATAATATCAACAAAGATATATAATGTAATATATTAATTAAACAAACGTGAGAAATATACTTAAAGAGGGGGAGGGAAAAACACTCGTAGGTAACGGTGAAAGAATTTTATGAAATCTAAACAAAAGTAGATGGGAAACTCGATTTAAAACGAATTGTTACGCAATTACTCGATAATAGAGAAAGTTTTGCCGATTGAAATATTTGAGTACCATTATAGCAAAGTTTTCATTTTTTAATGATGCCGTCTTTTAAAATTAAGTCCCGTTTATGGCTAAAATAAACTTTTAGAATTGCGAGCCTATAAAAGCTATAAAATTAAATATGAAGTAAAATAGTTGGAAAACAAATTATAGTAAAAATGCACATTATCTGGATTTGGCCAAAGAGTATTATTTTTTTCTCAAAGTGACGCCTTACAAGACTTCCCCTTTCTATGCAGTACATTAAAATTCAACTACATGCGTAGGACATCGTCCGTAGTTTTACTTGACTGTAGTACCCGAATTTCAAGGTGGGGTGAGAAAGGAGTTGAAGGGAGGGATTTGTTAATGCGGGTCTTGATGAACCCGATACCTGAGTTGGTCTGGGATATTCACTCCAACGAACGAAATGAATTTCCATCCCGTCCACGTGCAAGGTGTACCTAAATGAATGTACGAATCTTGATTTTGCCATCAACTTTCTCTAATCTATCTTAGTTTACTAAATTTTATTATTATGGTTTATATTAGCTTTACACGTGACTGCAGTATCACCTTTTGAAGGCAGTATCAAATGTGGCCCAGTCACAATTTTAGGCATTATTAAAAAAATGATACGCCACATTTGATAATGAAGTCTTTCGAAGCCTGAGTTATCAAATGACATTTAGCATAAAAATTGACATTTAGCATAAAAATCGGTTTGAAAAAAAAAGTTCTCACCTGACATTAAAATATTCTTTAGTCCTTACTTATAAAATAATATCGGTTTTTTATAATTTTCATTTGTTCTTTCTTATGAACAACGCACGCAACAGAAAAATATGTTCCAAGGGAGCTCTTAGTGGCAGGACCTTACAATGTATAAAACAACTGTGATAATATTATCATAGCTTGCGCCAATTTTCTCCTAGGTGTAAAACAAACAAGAACCCTAAAATAAAACATAAAAGTTGTGTGTATGTCTTTTATGGTTGGTTGTCATTTATTAACGCCAGGTCAGGTATTTAATTGACTAAAACGTAGCCATTACGATTGGCCTTTTGACAAATAATATCTTATTATTCGCTTTTCTTACAATGGCCTTGAATGAATTACCGCGACAGCAAATTACGAATTGCCTTACTGTTGATTGTTATGCCACTCCAATCGCGAATTGAAAATGAAAATTAACGTAACAATTTCATCATTTGTGCTCAATGACATTATGCCTGATTAAATATGACCACGTTGACAAAGATTAAAAGACAAAGAAGCGATCAACGCTATGTTAAAACTCCAAGGTCAGTAATTAAAAGCCCTCGAGGTGGAGTATATCCATGAACATCAAATATTTATCAAAAGCAAAGTGATACAAACTGAATTTCAAGTAGCATTATTTTTTGGAGATACTACAACATAATGGATATATCGCTTAAATAAAATAATATCATGCCGTGGTTATCAGAAATTTAGGTGGGCAATTGAAATGGCTTTATATAGAGTTAAACTGATCTCAAAAGCTAGAAAAATACTTTAAACTTTCCTCGATACCTACACTCTCTTCTCTACTCAAATACAAATTTTCAAACTTTTCTTAATATCGAAAATAATCTAATCCATTATTTGTACAATGAGCTAACTTCATATAAACCTATAGAGTTTGATTTGTATTTGTAAATAAGAAATAATAAAAGTCGTTGGCAAAAAACGTTCAGTATTTTACTGAAAACCTTTAACAGATAAAATAATAAAAACGTTATGTCAGTTCCTTCGCGTTATCAATGCAGCTACTGTTTGTGACATATTTCAGAGACGCGGGGAAGAAGGCATATTGCGAATCCCGACAGAAATACGTACAAAGGCCTCTACAAATAATATTAATCATATTTGTGAATATTAAATAAAAACAGTCGATAAAATGGTAAAAAAAACAACATAATATCACGATAGGATGTGCCATTTTGTTAGTAGCATGCCGCGCTCCATTTTCCAGAGTTAAGTATGTGAGTGATATTTTTAAACCAAAATAAATGATTGTTATGTAGTTTAAGGGCTACCCTTTAACCTATGAGAAAACGTCAAATACATAAAAATAATCACATCAAATTTAAAGCATCATTAAAAACATACCATAAAATAAATGTCACTACGCTTAAAATAAATACTTTGAACTATTTTGTTTGTTCTTTTTCTTTGTGGTTATAATAATAGTAAATAATAATCGGCTGACTTGTATAGCGTCGTTTTCGTGAAAGAAAATCATCTCAAGGGCGTTTTACAACTTAATTTATATAACAAAAAACCTCATCACTAAGACTAATAATAATTAGTGGCGTATACATTATAACTTATAAATATAGACTCACAGCTAAGACTTATGATTAATAATAATAATAATAATAGCTTTTTTATTTCAGCGGAACAGAGCGGTGGGTGCAATACTCTGTCTGCCATATAAGTAAAAATACATATCAGAAACTTAAAACAATGAAGATAACATAAAAAAAACAAAATAAAAAATAAAATAATGATAGTAATAAAAGTAAAATAAATAGATAAAATAACATAAAAATGAAAATAATATAAGAGCATTATAATGAAATAAAGAAAATAACTTTTACGGCGGATTGAGGGAAATTCTCCACCTGTGATGTAGGGGCGCACTGTGCCACTGGGCGGCGGCCTGGACGAGAGTGTTCTCGGATTCCCGGTAGCGCTGTCTCGTTCCTGCCATTCTGTGACGCATCAGAGCAGCAAACCCGTTCACCCTTCCCTCTGCAAACATCTGTGAGGCGCTGCATCGCCAAGAAAGACCGAAAAGCCCCCTGTACGCGTGGTTGTACTGCACTCGGAGCGTGTTCATGACTGCTTGTGTATATCTGGTCCAGAGTTCGCAAGTGTACAGGCTCATGCAGTACGTCTGGAACAACTGTCTCTTTACCGGAAGACTGCACCTATTGAATCTCCTGGCGAGCATGTTGGCTCGCACGCTTAGTGCTCTTCTCTGGCGCTCTATGTCCTTCTTGTCATTTAAGTCGTCAGTTACGACATGACCCAAATATTTAATTTCACTGCTTATATTCAGATCAACTCCACCGAGACGTATAGGCGGGATTACAGTAGGTCCTGTACTTGCTCTAAATATCAGCAGAGATGATTTTTTGGCATTGTACACTAACCCATGACTGTCAACGTACGCTTCACAAATGGCCACCAGTTTTCTCATTGCTCTTACTGATGGGGCTAGTATAACCATGTCATCTGCGTAGCTAATGTTGTTCATACATACCCCGGCAATGTGGCATCCGATTCTTGTTTTATTCAGTGCTTTACTCAGTTCGTCCATATAAACATTAAATAGAACTGGAGACATTGAGCCTCCTTGTCTAACGCCGCACTTTAGCTTAGCTGCTTCTGATAGGCTCTCATTCCATCTAACGAAGTTTTCCTGTTGGTTGTACCATGCACCCAGTATTTTCACAATTGATGGAGGTACTTGTCGTTCGGTTAGTTTTTTCCATAACTTTTCATGACTTACCCTATCAAAAGCTTTTACTCAGATCAAGGAAGCATGCATAGACCGTTGTTTTTCGTGCTTTATAGTATTCGATGACTTGTTTCATACTATATATAGCTGTATCCGTAGAGCAACCAGACTTGAATCCCATTTGCGAATCCTCTGTTCTAAGTTTGTCTTCCGTCAAATTTAGTAGAACTTTTTCGAGGATTCTTGCAATAACTGTAGCGAGAGATATAGGCCTGTAGTTAACGGATGATGTCAAGTCCAGTTGACGGCTCTTTGGAATCGGTACTATAATAGTTTTGGAGAGTTGTTCCGGAATATGTCCGAGCTCGATCATGGCAGTGAACAGTGAGGCGAGTAGCGTTGGTAAGTACACTCCCGCATACTTAATATGTTCTATGGCAAGTCCATCGTGACCTGCAGATTTACCTCCTGCCATGCTGCGTATTGCTTTTTGAACCATATCCGGTGAGACGACGATAAATTCTTGCTGTTCTGGTTGAAGCGTTGGTCTATTAATTGTTTGTGGTTGATCTGGTGCATTGCAAAAAGTATTCCTGAAAATTTCAGCTATATTTTTACTTTCAGATTTTCCATCAATATGACTCGGGGATGTGTGTCTTGCCTTCAAAATAGCATTTGTTTTGTTCCAAAAGGATGAAAAATTCTTGCATTGAAAGCTGTTGGCTATTTTATCCATTTTGCTCTGTTCGAGGTTTCTTTGACAATTTTTAAACTCTTTCAACTAAGGCTTACGGCTAGTGACTTATAACTAAGACTTATAACCACAGCCCTTCATTTATAGCTAGTGATTTACAACTGAGATCCATAATTAGTGACTTACAATTAACATATGCACTTTTACAAAATATATGTGTTGTGGTTATTGTCCTTGTTGTCAAAAATCTAGTGTAAAACTAGCTTTAGTAAAACTAAGTAGAGCCCTTGGGATGGATGATCAACACAAAAGTGAAGCATATTATATTACTACCGTACGTGTGTTTTCTATTATATCTATTTCATTTAACAAACAATAAACGAAGAAGAAATTATCGGCTGCACAAATACTAAACAATAACTGTATTATGGGAAATAAAAAAGAGAGCGTTACTAACTAACGCACGCAACTTCAAGTTTCTTGAAGGATGAAAAGAAAAAAAATCTAAAAATAATAGTAATTATTGCATGAATTTCCCCGTATATTTGGGTGAATTCGCATATAAGAGTATCTACGTAAGGCATTCCGGGAAACCCTCAGTATTTGTAGGCGCGTGAGGCTCACAGGCACAATTTTTAATATAAAACACGTTGGAATGTCGGAACCATATTTTTCCCCGTGAAAAGGAGCGTCGCTACGAACAAAAGGCGGTCGGAAGGAAACAAGCGGAATAAAAGTAATATTTTATTCAACCGGGCACTTCGAGGTTGACAAGAATTCGAATAATTTCCGATTCATACCCTTGTAATTAAACAAAAAACTCAAAGACCGTCGACAGCACGAATAAAATAATTAGTTTTTAATAGACGTCTACGGAGGTACAGGATAAAGAATAATGATAGAGCTTTTAATAGCTACGTAAATTGGCATTGGATAGAGTACAATTATTATTGAGTTATTAATTCCAGGCACGGCCGCAAGGGTTGCTATACGTAAGATAAAAGATAGTCACTATTTACTATGCCTTCTTTATTGGATGTCTATTATGAGGCCATCAAATTCCGACTTGTCCAAAAATCTAATCAAGCGTGTAATAAAAATGTCGTACCCCAGTCGCTTTATAGCCGAATTTAAGATACGTTTCTCGATCACCGGATTTAAAACTTCTGAAGAAGAAATCCGGGAAATAAAATGTATACGAAATTCAGATATACCCTGAGTCTATAAAGTTGTAAAAGTCAATGGAGATTTTCCCAACAAACTCAAATATTATTTCTAATTTTGAAACTGTTAATTCGTGGTGGAATTCCATTTTAATGATTTAATAAAACAAATTTGTAACTTTATTCCACTTTTATTATTTTGACTGGACCGGTTTCAGCCTATGACGGCCATCTTCAGACTAGTACAAATGTTTGTTAACCTACGGCTTATATACTATTTTTGGGGATGTTAGGGGTGGTAAACAATGATTTTACTTTAATTATATTCATCAGTATTGTTGCATGATTTTAATAGTTACAGGGTAAAAGTTACTTTTAATTTATTGGTATTACTATTTTATATATCTATCTGGAATATTTATTTATTTTATTTGATATTTAAGATGGGTTACAGTTGCATTTCTATAAATATGAATTGACAATGTATTTATATAATGAAAGGTTGGTGAATACTGATTGTTAATGAGTTTACTTTAGGTTTTCCCATCTCAATTGTGATGTCCATAATTTTTCTAATTATTGGGTTACTCCCAGCATTATGGTATATTAGTTTTATGATTCTATTCATTATGCACTGTTAGAGTAGATTACTTCTATTATTATAATTTCTCGGTATCAAGGAATTTTGAGTGCTCTGCACTTTGGTAATGACTTACATTTATTGTTATTACCTATTGATTGTTTGGGATTTTTAAGTGCATTTACATTATGATATGTTTTTAGTTAGAATATACATTATTACATTGGATCGGATGATAAAATTATAATGGGTATAATAGCGGTGACTTTACAAATGATTCTAGTTGTTTATTCATGACAAATTCTTTATTAGTTAGACGGGTTATTTCCATTGATTCTAGTCTGTCTAATTTTTTGTCCTTTCACGCACGTGTGTAGGACTTTCACATCTCTGTCTTTGTCAAACGAGTGTTTGTTATCTAGTAGGTGCAATGCAACGTTCGAAAGTTCACCTTTATCGTTAACCCAATTGGTGAAATGTTCTTTTTAATGCGTGTTTTGAACGCTCTACCCGTTTGGCCTATGTACTGTGACGGGCAATTAGAGCAATTAACTTGATAAACCCCTGAGTTATCTAGTTTTTCTCTCTTGTCTTTATTGTTGATCAAAATTTTTCCTAAGGAATTTACATTGTAAAAGGCTGTTCTACATTTATCATTATTTGTAATTCTCGAGATTTTAGTGGATAATTCGCCAATATATGGGATTTTGCCCATTGTTTGGTGAGAACTTCATTTTTCTGTGTAAGGCCTTGTGAAATTAGTTTTAATGTTAGGGTTTTTTCTTTTTTCTTTATTAAATTATTAATTGTTCCGCTACTATATCCATTATTGTTGGCAATATTTTTAATAACATTAAGTTCATTATTAAAATTAATACAATTTAAGGGTACGTGTAAAAGTCTGTGAATGAGTGAATGGAATACCGATAATTGCAATTACAAAGTGCAGAGCACTCAAAAATTCCTTGATACCGAGAAATTATAATAATAGAAGTAATCTACTCTAACAGTGCATAATGAATAGAATCATAAAACTAATATACCATAATGCTGGGAGGCCCAATAATTAGAAAAATTATGTTGTACATCTGGACATCACAATTGAGATGGGAAAACCTAAAGTAAACTCATTAACAATCAGTACATTGTCAATTCATATTTATAGAAATGCAACTGTAACCCATCTTAAATATCAAATAAAATAAATAAATATTCCAGATAGATATATAAAATAGTAATACCAATAAATTAAAAGTAACTTTACCCTGTAACTATTAAAATACAATACTGATGAATATAATTAAAGTAAAATCATTGTTTACCACCCCTAACATCCCCAAAAATAGTATATAAGCCGTAGGTTAACAAACATTTTGGTACGAAGATGGCCGTCATAGGCTGAAACCGGTCCAGTCAAAATAATAAAAGTTTGTTTTATAAAGTTAAACTCAAAATTTCCACTTCTCATTAAAAAAAGTAGTCGAAGATTCCAAATAACTACAATTCATCCCTCGTTTATGACACACAACATTACAACATGAAATACTAATTGGAAATAAGACTAATTTTACCAATGATGATGTCGTTCTGGCTTTATTTCAAAAAATAATATGTACTATGGATAATAAAAGATTTTTCGGGTATTTCATAATACAATATTTTCCAATTTATTTCTGGCATGAAATAATACACCGCAAACGCGCCCTGGTGATACATTTTTCTTTAAAATTAAACTTTAACTAAGAGAGTAACTCACATTTAATAATGATATTGTAAGTTTTTTGTAATTCATGGGAATACAAAATACGCAAGGAATAAAGGCGGCTCCATGCGCGGTAAACTTACGACTATACTAAGCCAAACTTACGACCTTTCTTAAGCTTAACTTACGGCCCCTGCTAAGCCAAAATCTCAGCCTTTGTAGAGCAGCCAGCTTATTTGTTTAAATGCCTCCGATCATGTCGGGGAAAGTTTTTGGTACAAAGTTCCCGGAGGTCCGTCTTTTGGTATATTATGTAAGGCAAAAAGCTTAATCGGCCAACTTTAAAAAGTTACACACGCTGTCTAGAGGTGCAAATTTCAAGTTTCAGTGTGTAAAAGTTTTACACACACTTCTTGTATGATTCGTGTTTTATACAACGGAATTACCGCTACACATTTCGTACACGAAAAAGTAATACTTTAAATGTTCATATCTTTCGACATTATAAGTATGTTGTAAATATTAGTCTTAGCGGAATTCGGGTCCTCTTTCCCTTGTAATTATTACATAGACTTCAAGGAAATTGATACTAACAAATATCAAAGGTTTTCACTTGGAAAAATAATGAATTTAATCTTTTCCTGTTCCCTCCGCTATCTCTTATTAATCTTTACTACTTATTCAATGGCAATACTTAATTAGGTTAGGCCCGATGTTATGACGTAGTATATTTCCGCTGGCGGGAAAATAGGGGGCCAACAGATCAAGGGACTGATGGCGGCCACAGAATTAGTATAGACCAATTTAAGATAATTACATATTACCGATGGGTAATGTCACGCTAGCTTGCGGCAAACGCGCTAGACCGATACTTCTCTATACAAGTACCAAATGAAAAAAATCTACTGAAATCAGTTTGTGACTGCTGTTTGGAATAGTTAAAAAATAATCAAATAATATTTTTGTCCGCCTCAGCGCGGGAAGTCAGGAGAACTCTGAAAAAAATACATAACATTTATCAGTAGCTGAGTGGACAAACGCGTCGGATTCTCACCCGGCCGTCGTGGGTTCAATTGACCTGCTAGCGAAGCCCTCCATCATTGCACAACCAACATTTACCGCATATTATGATGGTAGTTGGAGTTTTTTAAATGCTGTCTTTGTCTAGGAATGTTTGTCTTTCTTTATAATATAATTTAATATATTTCGTCTAATGACAGTATATATTATGTAAAGGTAAGTAGTAGACAGGAAAGAAAAGCATTATTCACTAAAGAAAACATTTTCAATTAGGTAAATACAATTTTTTTTTATGATAAATAAATTACGTTGTATTATTCACGATGTATTATACTTATTTTATATTTTAAATTGCCGAGTAGATTCGTTACTATTTTAGTATCATCACAAACACAAGAAAGTATATCTGATGAACTTAAATAACAATAACAAAAAAACAACAATTTTGATTGATTTAACATTCATGTAAGAATTTCTCGAAGACAATTTTGCGTGGTTAGGTCCCAGTACTGTTTACTGGCCAATCGTTGTAAATATTATTATACATATTTTTGAAGTTTGTTTGATAATAGCAACTTACGCTGTGAATTAAATCTTTTATATATGAACGTTCCTAGTTAATTCTTAATAATACAATAAAAATAATTCTGTCTTATCCTGTTGGTTCAATTATCCTCCAACCATTGAAAACAATTTCAGCGAACAAAAAACAGTGACGTCACACTCGGCTAGAGTCGTGGTGATCAACATTGAATCCACTATTATCCTAAAGGCGATGACATCAACAGAATGGTTTTTTGCGCTGTATTTGTCGAAATACACAATTTAAACGAATAGATAAGTCAATACTCAGAAACAGACGCGTTAGTATGCAAATTCATGCGAATATTTAGTAGCTGAATAGTTTATTCCGAAGTCATATAAATTAACAATGTGTAACACTGAATGAGGGGTGTATCAACAGAGTTCTATGTAACACAATAATTATAAAACTTATATTTGAAAGTAATTGAAAAATGTTGAATTATTAAGGACATGACGTACAAATATATACTTTTTATATGAATACCTCACAAGAGTTCCAACCGCTCCCGACTATCCGTAGCTAGTGGGACTATGGAATCCTCGATGAAGCTGAGGTGAGTGGAATAATAAATGGATAGTAAGAAGGTTGGGAAATATCTGGCTATTCAGATCTAATCACCAAGCATCGTTAAAGCCATTTCCAGAAACGTTTCGATTTTGAATGGTAGTCTTCCACCAAGGCGATACTGAGAGTATCTGCCACTCTGGAATGTGCCGCAAATATACTATGTGTTATTTTGTATTCATTAAGTGTGAAATAACACACATATATTAAATTGTGTACTTGCGCACGCCGAGATTCGAACCCGTAACCTCTGGATTCGTAGTCGAGGACCTTAACCGCTCGACCACGAAGGTCGTCAAATATAATGAGTTATAAACTAGGTTGATAGTTACATTATAATGCTTCCCATTTAACTGGAGGAATTCCATTTTAATCTATTATTAAAAATCGTTATCTTGTTCCCCCAATAAAAGCATAAGTTTAAAGGTTACTATCAGCGCCCTTGAGGTGATTTTTCACAAAAACGGCGCTATACAAATTATCCAAATATTTATATATTCATTTATTTTGAAGATGCGAGTAGCAGGGAAAAACTGGTCCAGCTTAAAATAAACTTATAGAAATTTTTTTTTGCAAAATCTTTACCACAAGATAACTTTTATTTATATTATTACATCAAATTCTAAAATAAATTTTAAAAAGACGAGAATAAATCATTATCGTCTACATACAATTATAATTATATTTGAAAAATTACCATTCGTACGCGTAAAACGTTTAGATTATTCTTAAAAAATGCCCTTTGCCAAAATGCCAAATGTAAATAAACATTCCTTCCTTTACATTTGGCGGAATTTCAATGGTAATTTAATTTTACGGATAAAAAAATCAAAGAACATAAAGATTTTGCGAAATATGAGATAAAGGAAAATCAACTTGTTTTATTATTTTTGTTTTATGGCAATAAAGAGAAATAATATCTGATATCAAAGATTCAAACAGTACGCCGTGTTTAGGGATGAATAATTTCGGGGAAGAATGATATAAAAACGGTAATCTTTATTAACGGTAACTTTAGCAGGCATCAAAAGATGTTATCCTTCTGTCTCCAAGTTTGTTATTAATGTACCTAGCGAGATTTCACTGTCACAACTGTGTGGCAAGGAGGTTAGACGGAGAGGGGATGTCCTTTGTAGTTCAAAATATTGTCTTAAATTTAAAGTAAAAATAAATAAATTTCTTGATATCTATTTAATATGTGGGTATTAAATTTAAGATTCGAAGTGATACCTTTAAATCTATATATCGTCGCCGAAAAGGCAAAAGGACTCGATCTCAATTTTGGAAAGTTTACAGCTTTAAAGTTTTTTTTGTTGTTTTACAATAAAATTCAAAAATCTTCAGTACCTGGTTGGATTTTTGAAAAAAAAACTCAGGTAACTCAATGCTTTCACTGAGTTACTTGAAGCGACAAAAAACTTAAAAAGTCCCAAACTTGTGTCGCTTGAGTCAAGCCTTCTTCCAAATGGAAAATATATTTTAGATGGTTGAAGGGCCACAAAAGTCTTCAGAATCAAACGAGAGTAGAGCATTCGATGAAAAAAAAAACTGATCAAAACTGCATATTTAACTCAATTTTGACCAAAGTGTCGCTTAAGCCCCTTTGCCTTCCCAGTGGCGTTATACGCTATCCAGATGCCTACTATATCTTTAAAACATCCTGAAACTCTATGTTAAACCCGAAATTATGAAGATGGTAAAGTATAATTTCATGAACAAAATTAAAAAAAATGGTTTTCTTCCAATTATTTATATGCAAGCGGATTAACATAAAACTAGCATGTCGGCATACAGTGCTAAATAGTCGTATATAATTAAGATTTGTAACGTTGCCAAACTTCGAGAGTAGCAAATATCATTGAATTAACAAATGGATATTGTCAATTTTTAATGATACCGTTAAACAAAACATTTCATAATAAAGTTCGGCTGCCCGAATATTGAAGGACTGTGCGGGGCTGGGGCATGTAGCTGAAAACAATATCTAACTTACGGAGGTATTAAGGTAATACACGCGGCCTCCGTGGTATCATAAATCCGTGCTATGCTATGTGGTGTCATAAATAAACGTGTTAAACGTATCACGGAGTTCACGACTTTTTGTTTGAGGATCTAAATCCACAGAACATTGGTTGAATATATATAATGAATTACTTTTCGTAATAAATGACATTTCTCACATAAGAATAAATGGTACAGTGGAGGCAGTTAAAAAAATTATTATTATTTTTACATTTATTTTGATCTATCAATGTTCCTCTTGACAGCTGGAAATACATTTTTGAACATACATTTTTAAACACAATCAACGTCTTAGGCATCATTAGCTTCGTCCATATGGACGAGGCGTTTCTCGCATGTATCTAGACATGTACGAACAGGTATAAAGCAACAGTTGAACAGTAATAGAAAGTTTATTTTGCCATTTGATTACTAAATTATTTATTTCCTAGTTGCTAACTGCCTTGTACGACAGCCGCGCGCAGTCTGGACGAAGACATTAACTGTTGAAAGACACCCTAAAATCTTTAGAACATTGACGTCAAGTGAGAATTATAATATTTTTGACCCACCGGTATTTAAATGGAATGTGCATTGGATAACCAGTATAATTGATCCCCTCGGCAACGGTGCACACTGCACAACAGAAAGACACGCCAAATATGTGAGGGGTTTTTACGACTTAACAGCTCGGCTGGAGAATGACTTGTCGGCTTTCGTGTTTCCTTCCTCCTACAATATGAACAAACAGACCTTTCTGTGTAAATTTAATATATTTTTTAAAATAGGCCGATGTTCTTAGACCATTTTGTAGTGAATCCTAATCGTATTAAACTCTGTCGAGAACCTGGTGAATTTGTGTTTGTGTAGATGTCAGCAGCCGGATGACGTCAACTCATCTCCGCACCAGGAGGCATTGTGTCGGCCTTCCTCCCACTCCTTCCCATCCCAATATCCCTTCCGTGGTAGAACCCTTGCAGCCCACTTCCCATATAATCCTCAACACACTCTCTAGGTTATTTTGATTTATAATCTTT
The DNA here is from genome assembly GCA_022651775.1 of Drusus annulatus. NCBI lineage: Eukaryota > Metazoa > Arthropoda > Insecta > Trichoptera > Limnephilidae > Drusus > Drusus annulatus. Next base: position 1,888,161 of record JAGWCC010000005.1, on the reverse strand, counting down.
GGTACAAACCTTAAATTAGTTTCGTTATTAATATCTTTTATTCAGTTTTCATAATATTTTTGTGAGAACCGTTGGTCTCCCTAATAAAATAAACCGCCTAAACGGATTATAGATAATTACAAATTGGTAATTTAAGACTTGTATGTTCTTTCATAAGAGCAAGAAAAAAACTTATTTTTTTAACCTTTTAATATTGTTTTTTAAATACAGAATACTAAATTGCGGACCAGAAGCGCCTTAATTCGAACTATTATTGTTTTTCGTGTCACACTAGTACAAACGTAATATTTAGTAACTAGACGGCGTCGTGGGTTCAATTCCTATGCTAGGTAAGTCCTCCATCATTTCACAAGCCACATTTTCACACTATAATATTTTATTATATTATTTAAATATTGTCAAGTTATTCATAACCCGAGAAACGGAATGTTCGTCTTTCTTTACAAATAAAATAAAATCTATTTTTCACCACCCAGGCTGACAAGGCGTGCATATAAAAATAAGAAATAAAGTATCCATCTCAATTACCTTTGTTGTGTACATTTTGCGCACTTTTGGGAATTATATATTTCTTTGTTTACATTTATGGAAAACACATAATACCTTTTTACAGAAGTCAAAATAATTTTGAAAAGGAGCAAAATTCATATACCTAAACTTTAAAGCCATTTTATTCAGAAATACCTTAAGGGCGCTTAATCCTCTCTGACTCTGGGAGCCAGGAAACTAATTGAGTCAACTCTTAAAATACAATTAAAAACGTAAAAAATAAAACATTTTCGTAGTAAGTATATGAAGGCTTGAGCTAATCGCATAAAATATGTATATATAATATATTATTTTAAAGTTATATCAAATTTCCAAAGCTCTCGATGGTTGGACCAATCGATTTCAAACAAACGAAAAATGCGATTTTCACGATGCGAAAGATTTTCGTTCAAGAAATTTTACTGCATTCGAAACATAGATAAGAAAATATCAAAAAAAAAATTGGAAATGCGAAAGGAAAATCCGCATTACATCTGAAATATTGAAACTGAAATCAAATGAATATTAACCGAGGTCTTTCTCATACTCCATCGGCGTTTTCCTAATATCCCCGTTTCTCACTTGGTCACATTTCGCCTATCCGGATATCCATCAAAATGACCGATTCACCGCCAGCTTCCACACAAACTTACTCCTTTATATTTTCCCAACTAAACTAATAATATCCTTAGCATTGATATATGAATCATTAAGTATCATGTTTGGTAATTTATAAGTTACCCTATTGTACGAATGACCGAGATTGACTGTGTTCAACTTTGTGTATTAAACGATTTGCTATATTTGCTTTTAGTTAAACTAATGTATCGGAATATAATACGGTTAATAGCTACCTCGAGTAAAAGCTTTTGGTATTTCGACTCGGTCTAATGGGGTGAAAATAAAATAGCAAAAAAGTAAATTTAACGCGTAAAAATATTAATCAGAAAGTGAAAAAAAGTTATAAAATTCTACTTCACACCTTTGTCATAAAAATACCACATCACCATTACTTATTCAAGAAATTATTTTTTAATTGTAATTGTATGAACTTTAATAATAATTAACATTGTTCATTTTTGGATTCCAAGGGAGAACTCTTCAGATTATATTGTACTTTCGTAAAAAAAAAACCTGCGACACTCAATAAATAACGATAAATAGATAGTATAAAAAGTTCCGGTGAAAAAGCTTGGAAGGGAGATACCTACCAAACCATTCATCACGAGTGCCTTCAGATAGCGGAATTGCAATTCTTTGGTTCCGACGTTCGACAATATTTCAATCCAAGGGACACAATAGTTTGATTTTGGTATTAAATAACAAAATAAGAAAAAAACGTTTCACTTGATTTAAATTATAAATGTAAATGAGAGAGGATTGATATGATTACATCAGATATGAAATACAAAATATTGATTTGTAATGAAATTCCACTGTAATATTACGATTATAAAATAACACTTTATATTTGTACCAACTTATTTCTCTGGAACCGGACTGGTTTCACCCTGATACTGGCAATTACAGAATGGTACACAAACTTGTTTTTTAATCGTAACATTACATAAAATAGCTTAACTTAATATAAATTGTTCAAAGCAATGAAACCAGTTAAAACCACTTGTACAATATTAGTTTATCTTCAGTACATTTAATGAAGTAGGATTGCAATATTCCCTAGAATCATTAATTAATTAAGTTGACTAATAGAAAAATAATTGGCTGATTTATATAGCGCCGTTTTCGTGACAGAAATATCACCGCAAGGGCGAGAACAATTACAACCAATAGCCAATGCCATAAATTTCAATCATTGGTTTTATGGAATAATCTACATGAAATATTAAATGCATATAGCGATATTATAAATTCGTCACTTTTAATCTGCAAGAGATTATAATGTGTTGGGTTAATTATTTATTTTAATTTTCTTTTACTTATTCTGAAGATGCCATGAACACGTGACGAAACTAGTTGGAAGCTTTTTTTATTTTATGAAATAAAACATTAAAACAAATTAACGAAACTAAGTTATTTAGTAATCAATTAAAATTAACTTTCACAAAGATAATATCTATATTTCACCATTTATAAATATTCTATCAGAAAAATGCATGTTTATTTTATCACCAAGGAAACCCTAGTTAAATTTTAAACTAGTTATCTAGCCATGTGTTTCTGGTGTTTCGTTTGTAATAATTTGGAGCCTGTCACAGAGGTGTGGTTTGATATTTTCGGGTCAACTCACAAAAAAATAATATATGTTAATAAATTCTCGCTGAACTGAAAAACTATAACAAAAAAATGAGTAGACAATAAATAATAACTTCTTTATTCAACGTTTAGAATAGAAAAATAATAAACTTTATCATTTAGTCCATCTTACAATAGTTCACTCAGTGAGAATCGGCAGATAATATGTGACAGGCCTTTCCTTGCGAGTAATTGCTAATGCCTTTTTGGATCATCTGCACATCGGAAGGAACCTAGACGTAAAATGGGATGAAATGGGATCACTGATTTACTATGCAAATTCTCAAATTAATTTACAGGATGAGTTTTTATTTGAGAGACCTTAAAAAAGGACAAAGATAAATTTAGAGAAAACACGCCAACAAATTGGACAAGCCACAACCGCTCGGCCGTTTATTTTAACAAACAAGCAGAGATTTATTGACTAGTATTACAGAAGGGTTTGTCTTCGTGAAAGTATAATGTACAAGAGATTTCGGCGGGTGTTTGTGTCACATTAAGCACGCATTCTTCACAAGCTTATCGGGAAAATGGTGATTTATTTTTGGTCAGTTTCAACCTGTCTCTGGCCGACTTGTATAGATAGACGCATACCGCTGATAATTTTATTGTGACCTCTCCCCGGTTCTCATAAACAACGCATTTGACAGAAATTAAGGTGACAGCGGAGTTCTCAGAGGCGGAAGACGATCGAACCGTTTTTGTTGTGAAACATCACCTCAAGGGCGCTTAAAGCTTCATCTGAAATCACTATTTTTTAAACTGTTCATTAATACCGTCGTTGAAAATACTACACAAATGTTTTAATTTGGCACATATTATCTTCATCTATCAATCATCTTTTCGTATAATGCTCACCGTAGCATTCACAGTTAAAAGAAAATAAAATATTGAAAACAAATCCAATAATTCCCTCTTCTTCTTAATGAACATTCTGAACCTTCGTGTGGGTGATTGCATACACAGATTTATCATTGTACATTAAAAAAACTTTCAAAAGGTTATCAGCAGAAACTACACCTTTATGCGAGCGACTAGAGACTTGGTGTAGTACAAAAACAGCAATCACTTCTAATTCATTGACATTGGGAACATAAAACGTCCTTCAGCTCCCCCATTCCGAACATTGCGTTGATAGTAATCAACCTGATTAGCGCTGATTCCAATATATTATACATACGTGCGTTCATCAGCGCGTTATCGGCTAACAAGCAATTTGTAATAGGACAGCAGTAGTTGTAGTCATTTTTATGTTATAAAATAATAAACTTACCTACACAGGTTAGTAAAGACAAGTAGGTTTACGTTCAATAGTAGAATCAACATTCTCGTTTCACTTCACAATATAATCATACGTTTGCTTGCCTGAAAGACCGATTTTAAATGTTTGTTAATATTTGCAGTGTCCACAGAATAACACCTTAAAAGCATATTATGTTGTGTGCTTAATATTATTTGAGTGGCTTTAACAATTCCTCAAATATTTGCTTAATATGCTCATCGATTGTAGTATTTATTGATTGTGACTTATTATCATTGATATTTAATGGGCTTTATTTTAGGCTGCGATTTATTTTCACTTCGGAAAAGTTAATCAAATTGGGGACAAAGAAGACGCAAAAGCACAAAATACTACTTGTTTTATCCATTATCCGTTACGTTATACAAATTAAGTATGATTAAAAGCATATACGAGTATGATTTTTGGATGGTGTAAATTATATCAGGAAACGACAAAAACTAAAAAGTTTATAAATTAACAAGAAAATCGTTTGTAATTTATTTTAAAGCGCCCTTGAGGTGATTTTCCCACAAAAACGGCGCTATAAAAGTTATCCATTTATTAATATTATAGTGTGTGATTTTAATCACAGTAAGAACATTTTGGCAATAACACTATGACAAACAAGAGTCAACAATTTATTACATATATTTACATTTATTCTGACACCAAAATTATCAAATATTTTTCTCTGTAATTCTACTGGGATGTTTATAAAAAACAAAAATACCAACACGTTTGTTTATGTGCTTACAGAATAATAAAAAAAAACTTGCGGCTATAGAAAATCAGAGGGTTCGAAAAACTAGTAACGTATACCTTGGGTTAGCGAAAAAAGGTTTATGATTTGCAGCGAAATTTAATATGTAGGTAGATACGTGACCCAACTGCAAAAAAATGGGGGGAAAACTTTATAGAAAACATACACAGATAGCGAAGGAAAGTTTTGTAAATAAGGCATTTAAAAAAACGAACAGGAAAGTTTTCATTATTTACGTCACAAATAAAGTGATTCCAAATCTAAATAGTAGACAACAGAATTTTTATTTGTATTTTAGGTAATAAAAAAATTGTAATTTCAAGGTCATATTCCGGTTCAGAAAAAAAAAAGTTTTTAGTTATGGCACTAGAAAATCTATCTCGGAGGCGGTCGGTTTTTAGTCTACGATTGAATAACTATTGAGTAGGTATAAAATCATAATATTCGTGCTTGTGCCAATTTGATAGACATAAAAGTCTCCATAAACCCTACAAAGTAATCCGCGCTCAATTCCAAGTTTACGATGCTGTCAACAAAATGGCTTTGTATCGGTTAGGGTCGGGCCATATATTAGAATAAAATTGAGTCCAAAAATAGCGCAGCGCGCGCATTATAAATATTGTCCCCAAACAAAATCACAGGAAGCCGGCGTTTGTATATGGTGGGAAGCCATCCTGTCTCCTGTCTCCTGTCTCCCGTCTCCCATCTAAAAGTGAAAACCAGAAAGATGAAAGTATAGCAGGCTGGGATGGATAGAGCGCGGACTCAAAGAAAAATAAATATTTAATATTATTGGCCGGATACGGAAACGGCGTGCGCTTTTGTTTTGAATCTATTTATAGCGGCGTTTTTCAAACAAGGAGAATTCTTGCAAAAGGGATTTATACTACACATTTTTACTTGTGTTAAAATTGTTAAAATACGAACGAGACAAAAGCACGTATAGAATAGTTAGGTGGTGCGTCTTTGTTTGATTTATGCACATCTACAGACGTAATATTCGTACTCCGCTAGCAGTCATCTGTCTTTAACAGCATCACTTTAAAGAACATTGCGACGCTTTACTTCCGTAATACTGATGAGCATGAACATTTACAGTAAGTAAAGCTTTTTCATACTAATAATCATATTAATTGGTAATAATTGATGCTGGCTAAACATTCTACTTGATACCTAAGTTTAATATTAAAATACATACAATATTAATTATAAAGGCATACATAACATGTAGTTACTTAGTGGGTACCTTAATTGCGACTATGGAGGTGTTGGAAATTCAATCCGAAATTTATTCTATCAATCGAGTAGTTTCATTGGGTTTGGGAAAATATTTATTGCTTTTCAAATTCAGTCTGATTGAAGCGTCAGACAACATTTCATTGATACGGCGCGAAATTATATTATATCGTCAACGTGGAAACCGAATTATGAACGGAAACCCCGTTAAATTAACGAGAGTGATAAAATAAATACTCATTGTGCACAATGGTATGCAATAAATTGGTTGGTTTGAATTCAATAATACACAATGATATTGTGGAAAAAAGCCGACAACCCGGGCGTTTATTGGCATTAAATTGCTTGTTACAAGTACATTTCCTTTACCTGTCTCGCTAGAAGATGCCTGTTCTGAGACGGGTAACAATAAAAAAATGGAAAAAAATGCTTGAAAAACATAAAGAAATAAAATTAAAATACATAAGAAAATACAAAAAGTACATGCAAAGTATCTAAACATATATTTTTTAAAGAAGATGAATTACCCTATCTAAAAATGAATAAAGAAATATGTGTTTAAAAAAAAAGTTACTGATTACGGAGAGTTTGAAGGTATCTTGGTGATGCAATTCCTTTTTTTTGTTTATCAGCAATGTGTTGAAGTTTTTATGTAACCATTTTGGGTTGTTTTGAGATATGTGCTGAGGGGTTTCGAGAGGTGCGAGGTAGGATTCGTGTTTTTTGACAAAGGTGGATTTAATGTAAGGTACTTGAAATTAATTGTTAGATTTAGCTCTTGTGTTTTGTGAGTGAGATAAGTGGGAAGGAGATGATTTTATGCAGTTATTATGGATACATTGTTTAATAAATAACTTCCTGATATCTAGCATGTTATTTGCAATGAATAGGTTTTCTGTATGATGTAGAAAAGGTTTTTTAAGTTGCACTAATAAGTACGTTAATTATCACACAAATTAAATATTGTGAAGTATTAATTAGTTTAAATATAATATTATTGAAAAAAATTGTCTGCTATTTTTGTGTTGAGTTTAAGGGAGTTAAGTTAATATAAATATATATTTTTAAATAAATAATAATCCAATTCGAAAACAAAACTATATTGTTCTGTTAGTTTGTGTAAAGCATTGCTTTTTGTGTGACAGCTGTTTCGGCGTTCGTAGACAGTTGTACAATGGTTTCGATTTTTTTGTGTGAATACCGCGCAAGAGTTCTAACTGTAATCAGTGTGACTATTGCATCCCCAATTGGTGTATGTTGTGAGACTAAAGGAAGTGTGGAGGGAAAAGAGATAGGGAAGAGGATCATACCCACAATAACGTCAATTTGCTTCACTAGAGTTTTGATCACTCAGTCCGAGTGTTATACTTAATTTAATAATAATAATATTTGGATGATTTGTATAGCGCCGTTTTTGTGAAAAATCACCTCAAGGACGCTGTACAGATCTTATTTTCTAGTTTACTATTGCTTACTCCATTTAATTTCTATCCTAGTTCCGACTGCACGGACAACAACCATTACATACTCGTATATTTGTTAATGTAAATATGTTAGTTGTAAGTCACTAGTTATAAGTATTAGGCATAAGTTAGCATCAAGTCTTAGTTTTAATATTAATTATATTGTAAAGCGCCCTTGAGGTGATATTTCTGTAACGAAAACGGAGCAACATAAATCAGCCAATTATTATTATTAGGAATGTGGGGAAAGTAACTGGCTATTCAGGTGGTCAGCGAACACAGTTAAAGCCATTTCAAGCTACATTTTAATTCTGAACGGTGGTCTTTCATAAGGGCAATACTAAGAGTATCTACAACTCTGGAGCGTGCTCCAAATATACTTTATTTTAATTAAATGTGAAATAACACAAAAGTAATTAAATAAAACTTATTTGTGAACGCCGGGAATTGAACCCACGACCTCTGAATTCGTAGTCGAGCCACGATGGTGATAACACATCAATGTGTGCATCAAACTTTGGGGCGGGTGTGAATAGATAATTTAATAGTATAAGTTGGATCTACATCGCTGTTTTCGTGAAAAATCACTTCAGGGGCACTTCTTATAATCCAAGTATTTCTAGATTTAATGAAACGTTCTTGCAGTGCAATATCACAAAATGAAACGATAAAAATGTAGTTAAAGTATTATTACAGCCAAATTGTAATTAGTCTATTATTCCATCTTAAGCTCAGTACTCACGCAAAGCTTTTCTCGGCGTTTATTTATACCTTCTAGCAAGTAAATCCATGTGTCTGGAGTGTGTCCTAATGATTTTCAAGCGCTCCATCGACCATATCATATCTGATTATATTATTACGTTAAAAAATCTTCTGCACACGTCCGATAAAATATTGCCGACGCATACAAAAGTTTTAAATTTTCTTCCGATTACGTCTGCGATACGATATGCTCACTATGTTTCTTTTGTTGAGTGTCGTTACTAAAACAGATTCTAGCCTCCTTTATATCTACACACCGTCAAGATCGAATAGACCAATGCGACATAGAATATAGATAAAATATAGTTCATGCATAAAAAAGTTTGAAATTTTCTTCCGTTTACGATCTTAGACGACATACTCACAATATGTTCCTTTTGATGAGTGTCGCAACTAAACCAGTAATTAACGCTGCATCTTCAAACGCTGTTTGAAAGAAGATTCCTACTTTATCTGTACTAAACGCAATGGCGTCAATACGTAAGATTTGACAGTTTACTGGTTCTTCCCAATAAATAGGTTAAAAACGAAAGCAGGTGGAAAACAAACGTTTTAAAGGACAGTGTGCTATTATTTGTATCACTACATTGTTTGCGGGTTGTGTTTGTTGCTGTTTTAAATCAGTTTATTACCTTACTACATACCCTTTAGTATAATAACGACATCTTTTTTATATGTTTTTTAAACAGTTATGACATTCGAGGTTAGATTTAAAATTTGTTGGATTCTAAAGAATAATCTTAAACTCCGAGACCCTATACAATTAACTTTAGACCGTTGCTGGATAGGTTTGTAAGCAGAAATAAACTTCGATTAATAATTTATTTTTTTATGTACCAGTTCATCATTAAAAATAATATTGCTTACTTCGATACTTGCCATCAGGTGAAGTTCATGACTTTCCAATCGTTTAGTGAAATGTATGTCGAATTTAAATACTTTGAATAATGAAACCCGGGATTAAAAGGCAGGTAAACTTTTCCAACAGTACTTTTTCAAGTCCAGTCGCCTATATTACACATAACCAACGACACCTCAGAGTGGAATGCTACCAAGGTTTGCAAGACTACGTAAGAAATTTAGCCACGGACAGAGGAGTACGAGCAGGTAATGCAGTCATTCTACCATCTTCACTTTCTCATGGACCACGCCACATAAATAAACTTTATCATGATTCAACGACAATAGTACGTAAGTTTGGTCGTCCTAATTTATTAATTACTTTTACATGCAATCCCAAATGGTCAGAGATACAAAATGAATTGGAAACTTATCAAACGGCTACGGACAGGCCTGATGTAGTGGCGAGGGTCTTCCAGCTAAACGTCAAGGAATTCATTCATGATATGACGGAGAAACATGTTTTTGGAAAGGTAATTTGTTGGTTGTATACAATTGAACAGCAAAAGCGAGGACTCTCTCATTTACACGGTGTGTTTACACTTTGCAACCAGGATAAGTTGTATAGTACTTTTGATATTGATAATGCCGTGTCTGCAGAGCTACCCGATCCGAGGAATTCTGTTTTGTATCACATTATTATTTTAACTTAATCCAAAGTACGTATGACAGGGTAAATGTTCCAAAAAAATCTCTAAATTATTTAAATATTTTTAGATGATAATGAGCAACTTCATTTTCCTGTTGAATTATTAAATTCTATGGGAGAGAGAGAAAGCATTTTCTCTTTCATTAATTACTAAGAAAATACAATTTATTCTTTGCGTTGTCATGGATGAACGAGATTTAAGTTGGAGTGAAGGGTGTTCCTCTCATTGTCTGCGGTGTTCAAAATCATGCATTTAGAATATTAATTACAAGAATATTTTTTTATATGCTTAAATATTTGAAGTAAGCATGCTATATCATGCATTGGCAGTAGTTACTGTTGTAGTTGTTATTGTCTTACAATAGGGCTAAACCTTATAAATGGTCGCCAACACTTGAATTGGGCGCAGCCCAACCAAAAGCTGCCTGCGGGGTTTATCGGCAAAAACCCGCGGGAGCGGGTTTTTATCTGCTAGTTTATATATAATATGTTTCGTGAATGATTCTCGCAGCTAAAATACTTAATGAAGTTGTCGAAGGACATTCATGTAGCTGAATTTACATTAATTTTTTATTGGCTGTTAGGCAGTTGTTGCTTTATTCATAACAATGTGCCGTGTTTAAGCCGCTAGAGGCTAAATCCGATCGGGTTGTTCAACAAATTTTAAATGATTAAAATAATTTTATCATAGATATACTTTTTGTCGGCGCTTAGGTAAAATGTGTGGTTTGTTCCATAATTTCAATATGCGGTTGTATTGTATACAGGTGGGCGAACTAGTTACGAACAAAGTTCAGGCTGACTTATAATAATGCATAATTTAAATTAAACTTCGTTCTAAATTAACCAGTAGATAGATACTCAAGGAACTCGAGCAAAACACATAATTGCATCTCCTAGCGTTGTTTTGATTTGAATTTCAAGACAGGACCTAACTAATAATATTATCTTTCGAGGAATTAACATTGTTTATCAACAAAAAGGATTATTCTAATCTTTTCAGCTACAGTTTTCGGTTATTTTTAAATTTTGTAGGGGCTCGCCTGCAGAGCAAAATAATTACATTTTAAATGCAAAAAAAGATGTCAAACGTTAATTTTAAATTAGTATATCATGTTTAAGCAAAAACAAAATCCTTAAAGGGATTCATTTTGTTAATGTTAAGTTAGGCTTAGTTAAAAGGTCTGTACTAAAGATCAATACACTAGCGTGTACTAGTTATGTTATAGTTTATTTTTATATTTATTTTATATTATATTTATATTGTATTTTATATGAAATCAACAAAATAAACTTTTCTACAGGCGAACCTCTGCTTTGTGGTAGGAATTCCGGTTGCTAAATGCAGTGGGTGTACCAGTTAATAAAATAAAAAGATCATTAAATGAGAGAAATAACTTTTATGTTCAATTATTGAAAAGAAAGCACAAACCTACATGGTATACGCAGATCCGTTTCTTTACAGAAGCAAACGTGGGGGAATGATTTTACGTAATTGTCATAAATTATCCTGAAACTGAATATTATTTAATAACATGCAAAACTAGTTTTAAATATCAAATGTTCGGTATAATTTATGAGAAGCCCAGAAAAAAACCTTCTTCAAAGTTTGCTCTAATAAAGTAGCGTTTTTTTCAGATAAAGTTCCTTACGTAAAATATGGCGTTATGCAGGGGCATACTAATAATCACATTCTACCTGAGTCTTCACAAGCGCGTCACATGATTGTTGAGTTTTTTACTCCAGATCTTTAACATCGTTTGAATTATTTTAATATTTTGTACAATTTGAAAGCGTTTGGTTTAAGCCACTATACTAGTATAAGAGTCGGAATGTCAAGAAATATTTCAGCTGTGGAAACATTCATTTTGCAACACTCTCACTCCGGACTTCAACCACTTATCCCGGCAGTGTCGTTCAGCTTTTCCACCACATGATTAGAAGATACATACATTGAGGGTTGAAGGTGAAATGATGACTTTTCAATACTAGTAGGCCTCTATATTGGATAATCAACTTTATGAATAACATTACTAAGTTATTCAAGTTGAAACACCGATGACATCACTCGTCAGCTATATTGTACGTAGACCATAAATAATCAGTAAATTTTGTAACCGGCGACTAGGCCTTGTCAAACAGGCTTACATTTCTAATACAGGCAGTCATAAAGGGGTAGTAAAATTTTACCCAAACACGTTATTTTATCTGTTTAACAACTACGTACACAAATATCCCAATCAATATTTACTGTGATTATTTCGATCAAAACTTCGAAATTCTTTCCTATATACGTGTAATGAAACGTTACGCGTAACATAAACATTTCTCCGGTGTAATTATTATGCCTTATTAACAGGGGAGTCAAATGTTCGACGGCGAAAGTTTGACACTTACAGTACATTTTATATACGACAAGTACGTTTTTATTATGTAATTTCAAGGAGACGAAAAATTAAAGGTGTGAACCATTTCGATCAACCTGAAATTAGCTGCACACTGGGACAAGCTTAGATGAAAGTTCTTAGTAGCTACATAGACAAAAAGACGCTCGACAAAACCTGGGTATGCGTCGGATTCCATTTAAAATTAGGATAGCGAAAACTCATCGCGTTAAAACACTATGTAAGTGAACGAGATTTTTAAAAGCACATATATATTCGTTTACAATTATAAAAATATTATTATAATGTGATACGAGAACACAAAACTCCCAACGCTTTAATTACATAAAAGTTTAAAAACAATATATTTGTAATAATATAAAACCATAGTGGGTAGTGCGTACTATACCATAAGTAAAACAGGTTTTGAACACTTCATATTTCCTACATGTAAACTTTTTCTGATAAATTCAAAATCAAAGGTTTGAAAAATTATACAATTGGCTTGGAGTAATACAGTACAATACAATACCTGATAAGGAGGGAGAGCTAATGTTTTTACTCAATCTGTACAAATTTGCGATAAATCTATTTCTCCGGGTTTTTATGTCGTATACCATGAGAAAGAGAGAGACAAAACAAGATGTCACATAATATCACACCGCGTCGACGCTTGTAAGCATGTCCGGCATACTCGCGAACTTTACATCATTCATCGGAATAACTAATGTCAAACAGTTTGTGAAGTTATTCCTTATATTTACGTGTATTGAAATACTTGTAGTAGTTTTATATAAGAAAAAACATTATGGCGATATGTAATATGCGTATATGTACAAGTAATACCAAAAAAGTAGTCAAAATGAACACTTCACAAACCTTAGTGTTTGTGTGATATTTCGACAGTTTTTAATATTGTTGATGGTGCGTTTGGAGATTCACGTATTTAGGGACAAAATAAAACATAATAATAACAGAGAGCAGCCAACATTATTAAAGCAAACCTCAGACCAATGTCAAATGATTGACTACAATCGTTTGCAAACCTATATTGCAAACCTCCTAATATTGTTCCTCCAAGCAAGTTGCATAGTTAATTCGAAGAAAAAATCCATTGTGATAATACTATTGAAAACACAAACGAAGTCTGGAGTCGGGTAAAAGCATCATGATGAAAATTAAACGCTAGTCTAAAAACAAACGTTTCTTCGAAGAATTAGAACAAATACATGTTATGTAACAGTATAACGATAAACTTCGAGTAAGAAAATACATGGAGAGAAAGCTAAATATTTTTACCTTACCAATACAAAAATGCGATAAATCACTTTCTCCGGATTTTTACGTCGTATACCATGAGAGAGAAAGAGACAAGAAAATTCTTCATATAATATTGCAGTACTTCTAAGAATATAAGAATGTTGTCCGTCCGCGCTAACTTCACATCATCGAGTCGTATAACTTACGTCAACGGGTTTTGAGGTTATTTCCTTTATTTGTGTTGATTAAAAAACTTACAGTATATACAAATAAATCAAACATGATGGTGGCATGTGCTATGCGCAAATGTTCAAATAAGATCAAACAAAGATTATAAAACATCACTTTTCAGAGGTATTTCAACAGTTTTAAATATCTTTAACCGAATTTCAGAATTTTCACATTTTTAATGTTATAAAGACACAAAATCAACAAAAAGCTTCCATCATTATTGAGGCAAACCTTCTGTTATTAGTGTTTGTGTGATATTTTGACTTTATAAATCATTTTAATGGTGTATTGATATTGTTATGTTTAATGTGTTAAAATATGTTTATTGAAAATGTATCAATTCCATGTGGGCGGTGACTAATAGACCAGCCAACATCCTTTAACATATCTTTATCTCATTCTATCGAGTCAGTATAAAGTAAATAATACTGACTACACTGTTTCGCAAAGGTACCTCTCCGTGTATATTCTTACTCCAATATGATATCCGATACGACCGCAGCAATAGGTACATAAATAAAAGATAGCTAATCACATACTTAAATAAGAAAACCGACATACCTCACAATGTTCAAAATTATTATTAACCTACGGTACGGCAATTACCCACACCACTTATAAAACGATGTAAATGGTCGGTCGTGGAGGCGCCAATCAACTGGCATGATTTCTTGAACTCTAACCCGCCTTGTTGGGTTGACGGCGTTGGCGTCAGTCTGTGTACAAATACTGAGGTACAAAGTGACACCTATCTGCAGCGAAACGTTCGTTAACTGGTCGGACAGCAGTAGAAGTGGCGCAGTTGGTGACTTTGTTTGCGACAGCTTTAGTTCGTGGTATATCTAAAACGGTGATTAAAATCTATGGAGAGTTATCAAAAACTATATCGTTGCTGGAAAGACAAAAGGGCTTGAGCGATACTTTGGTCGAAAATTAGTTAAACATGAAGTTTTGATCAGTTCTTTTTTCTGCATCGAAAGCTCTGACTCTCGTTTGATTCTGAAGACTTTTGTGGTCCTTCAGCCATCTTAAATATTTTTTCAATTTCGGAGAAGGCTTGACTCAAGCGGCACAAGTTTGGGACTTTTTGTAACTTCGGGTAACTCAGTGAGATCATTGAGTTACCTGATTTAACTTTTCTTTTCAAAATCCAACTAGGTACTGAAGACTTGGTGAATTTTATTGTAAAGCAAAAAAAACTTTAAAGTGCTCTGGTGTAAACTTCCCAAAATGGCGCTTCAGCCTTATTGCCTTTCCGGCGACGACATGTTGAACTCCGTTCTTACAGTTAAAACTATAAAGTGTAAAGGTTTGACATATTTAACTGACGCCAAGATTTTGAGTGACATGCGGATAAAACAACCGGGCTTGGTGGGTTAAAATTAAAAACCCATACTACTTATAGATATACACATTACGTATTTTATTCTAAGATTTTCATATAATTCCAACTGTCGCAATTCATCCGAATTCTGCCTGAGATTTTAGCACTCTTTTTTGTATTGAACAATGAAAATTATAGAACAAACCATTAATAATCTTTTCTTATTTTTGTGGCAATTAAATAGACATTTTAGAGCTTTTGAGATTCGGATCACTTTTATTTTACGATAGAAATAACGTTGCGAGCTAAAAGTATTTACATTGACCTAGAAATTCTAGAGAAAAAACTGTCAAAATTTCATGATGCCAGGACTCACCGTAAGTTTTTTTAATGTACGAGGTACGATTAAGTGAATCAAATACTCCAGTCGGCTCATGACAAGATTTGAAATAATAGAAGAGTATTGAGGAGATAACGAATTGATGTGAATGAAACACGGATTGTGGTAAGACAGATTGTTGTGGCGGTCCATCCACTTTGCCTATACTGCGGGGAAGCGGTGTAATGGTTAGTTATTTTTTATCAAACGCAGCTAGAGCCATTTCAAGTAACGTTTTGATTCTGAATGGTGATCTTTTAACACGGCGATACTGAGAGTATCTACCACTCGGTTGGTTAGTTGATAACTGTTTTTTTTTTTTTTTTTAATTTAATCAAAGTCCTCTTGCACGAAACAAATCGCTACCCTATACTGAGTCGACGAGATTAGAATAAAAATGGGGATGTGGAGGGTACAATGTCTTTAACTCCTTGAAATACTCAGCAAATGTTCAACATCCTTGATAAAATCTAAGCCCAAATTGAGCCGCCATGTAAGCGTCAGTCTGTGGACAATGTAACTCCCCGACTGTTCTAACAAGACGTTGTTCTTCGCCAAGAAAGTACGTAGAAAAAAATAACGTAAAAGTTGTTCGTCCAGAATAACAATCATATCTCCAGCCTTGCATAATACAGATTCCCTTTCGGTTTCCCCGGCGTAGACGGCGTGGTTCGTTTAACAAAAAAACTCAACAGAATTTCGAATTCAACGCAGGTTCAATAATATTCATATCGTTTTTTTACGACAGGAACAAGTGAAGAAAAGGTTTAAAATGATGCAAAGCCGATAAAATCGTAATGGTTTTTAGGAGGCGGCAGCAAAATATATATATCTCTATGGTTTACTCTCTTTTTCATAAGTTCATACGTAGAAGACGTATGAATACGAAAAATATGTTTTTGCTCGCACTCAGTACGGTATAGAAAAGGATTATCAAACAACACGTGTGGGAAAATTCTAATAAAATGATTTTTCAATAATAACAGCCTTGTACAAAATAATATTCCCTTTTAAATGAATGTAACATAGATAAAAACTAAATGTATTATAAAACTGTTTTGGTGGTAATAATATAGCAGAAGTTTATATATACAATCGTTAGTTCTAAAAATGGCAAGCCAACTTTAACAATAGGATTTGTTTTAAATAATATCTTAACTATAAAGCAAACACCAGGTATAAAGCACCATTCAAACGGTGTGGTCTGACGTCATGAAATTGGCACAGATTTTGAACGTTACTATTTTCAGTTCCTAACGTCATTTTCATCACGAGCTATGGAGCTTTGAAATAGCTATTTAACTATATATTTCTAAAAATTGAGATAAGATGCTAAATTCGTTGGAATAAGAAAAAACTGCTGTAATCAGCCCCATGTTGAAGTCTTTATTTTATACTTTGTCCTTTCCAGCCAGACGTTGATAAAACATTCCTCACTCCTGGAAAGTGTGTTTATCTTATAAAACAAAATATGATGTTTTTGGGCGATAAACACCTTCTGGGCAACTTCTCATTTCTCAGACGAGATTCTCATCCCAGTCTAGTAAGTAATAAGTTTGCAAGTTATTGTTTGCTCATACGAGTCGCAGGGGAATTACACCAACATAAACAGTTCAATTTATTCTAATGAACTACCTACACACTAAGCATACGAGTCTACCTATTCTAATTCGTATTCATATTCAGCTTAAATTAATTTTGCGATGACATCACTGCCGCTACGCCGCACTCGTGGTAACCATTTCTCACTTTTATTGCCAGCATTTTTAGCACTACTCAAGGTCGAAATAGCTGTTCACGTTTTGAATAATACGTGCGGATAGAGAACTGCTATGTGGGGTAAATTGGTTCACTTTCTTGGAATGACCCGCCACATAATCATAGGTTTGTAACTGGCATAGCTTTAAAATTATAGAAACACGTTCATTTAGAAAAGGCCACAAAAACTTCTACGAAGCACCCTTGATTTGATTTAATCACTAAAAGGCACTAATAAAATTGGCCAATAATAATAACAAGGGAAATATAAATAGTATAAGGCTATTGAACACCTCCCTCAGAACAGGTTCTAATAACCTAGTCAGGTAGGTAAAGTAAAAAACAAAAAGTTAATAAATATATATTTTTTAAATTTTTTAATATACAGCATAAAAAATATGTTTGACGACCTCCATAGTCGAGTGGTAAGATGCTTGACTACCAAACCAGAGGTCGCCGGTTCAAACCCGGCGTGCGAAAATAAATTTTATTTAATTGATATGTGTCATAACACATTTAATTAATATGAAATAATATAAAGTATATTTGCGGTACGTTCCAGAGTGGTAGATATAAGTATCGCTCTGGTGAAACACCACCATTCTAAATCGAAACGTTGCTTGAAGTGGCTTCAGCTTTGTTTGGTGAGCAGATTGGTTGGGAGCAGTTGGAACTCTTGTGCGGTATTAACTATAAAAAAACGAAAAATAACTTTCGAACCGCGAACTGTGGTATCGTTAAAGGTACATAGCTTGTTCTATCTAGAAGTTAAAGATCAACGTAACATTGCTTTGCTCGCATTGCCATGTCCACCATGACCTATGATGTTTTGAAATCTTTATTTGACTATTAATACGAAAGAATACTTCAAATTGTATAATCCATATTTTTTACCAAAATCAATGGCACATACAAAAATGAGGGTAGTAACTTTTAGTAAAATGTATAATAATATGTTTAAAAGTAAGAAAAAAATAATTAAGTTATTTTTTTCATTTTATTAAATATTTCAAACCACAAAAGAATTGCTTTCTACGAAAATATAATAAAATTCCATTTAATGTTTGCACATAATTTATAATTAATAAAAAAAAAAGCCAACATAAAAATAGTGGGAAATTTTACATTTAATTTGTAAAACTTATTTTGATTGAAGTGGTTATAATTAATCAGAAATTGTCATTTTATTCATCAGATGGTTCATCCTTGAAAACAGTTTCTCATAAAATGTACGTGCTTATAATTTTAACAGCTTACGTCATAAGATTTACGATTATGTGGGCCGGATTACTAGCTGTCCGGGGCTGCATGCAGTCCGCGGTCCGCGAGTTGGACACGCCGGTTATAAAGCATAATATTAAATATTGCTATACGATAGAGTACAATGCAAACATATGTACGAATATTTTTTTATTATTATAATTTTTAGCACATATAAAAACAGTCAAAGTGGCCTTGTGAAAACTGCATACTATAAGCAAATGTAAAATATGTAATAAATCATATATTTCAGCAGGTTGGATTATAAATCGGAAACGAAAAAGAGTGGGTCAAATTAAAATCAAAACTATGTTTCAATTTGATACCACTGTCCAGAACTGTGTATTTATAATAGGACCCCCACAGCGTGTCCATCAATCAAAAATAATGATTTATTTTACCTTCTAAATTGTAATATTTTCAAGTGAAATGTTAAAGCTTAAGAAAAGCATTTCAAAGGGTAGGAAAACAAATTTGATTTCACTGTTTTCTATGAAATATAATATTTATGAATATGCAAATATGCATGAGAGCTATTTCGCTTATTTTTCAGTTATTTTAAAATAATTTTGCTAATTAAATGTATGATTATTTTTACAGCACAATGATATTGTTTGTATGAAATATTTCATTATTGATTCAGTAACAGTCGAGTCATTAAAATAAAGGCTGCAACGAGGAGCAAATAAATTGCGTGAAGTTTTAAAATATTTAAAACGGACTGTTATAAAATATTCCCCACTCCTAATAGATATGAATGAGCTAAGGCGACATTACACTAATTGATCGATTACGTCACCAACCAACTGTAATGGGATTAATTTAGAGCAATAATAAGGTCGACGAAGAAGCACCTGTCTCTGAGTGAGATCGGTGAAATTATAGAAAATCATTAAAAAGAATACATTTACCTCAATAAACAGATAATCCCCAGAAACGTGATCTATACACCCACAACATACTTCGATTTATGACATTTAGTCCTTTTTTCAACTTTTTCATGTTAAGATACGACATCCATTTTTATATGTGGTTTATACTATGCAAATAAATTTGACATTTATAAATTATATATATTGTATCTAAACATTAAGAGGTCATAAAAGTAAAAGATAAAATAAACTAAAGGTCATAAATCATAAACCTAAGAGCAGTAGGTACTATTATTGTCAGATTCATCTTAATCGATTTATTCACGAGGTCATATTTATAAATTATGCATTAATATTGCCGGACAGTTAATTTAGTGTTTGTCTTGAACACGCTTACACGTTTTATAAATCGAGCCACAAAAAATAATATTCAAATATAAAACGCTTTGAGACAAGTATAAAGCAATAAAATGTAAACTTCATTCAATACGGTAAGTGATCATTAAAAATAATGATTGAACAAAAATTTTAAATTGGGATTTAAAAAAAAAATGAAACATGAATTTGTTATTATCAGCAAAAACTAAACTGGCATTTTTTAAAATTAATAAAATATTAGTAATTTAAGAAAAAAATACACAATCTTAATACATTAAAAAGGCCATTTTTGAAAGGTGGTCCGTAAAACATCATAATTATTCCCAGATTGGCAGCATACATAACTGTTATACGGTGATCAATGTATACAGGGTAGGATCAAGAAGTAGTAGGACTGAATTTTTTTATTGAACTAATGGGTCTAAATTCTTAGTAGTTCTCGAAATAGCACCCTTGTGCTTCAACACAACGCGTATAACGCGATTCTCACTGCTCGTACGCCTTCTGGAACTCGCTTTCAGGAATCCCCTCCAGAGATGCCGTCACGGCCCCTTGGACGTCTTCTACGGAGCTGTATCGGTTTCCCTTGAGGTCCCGCTTGGGCCGAGGAAAGAGGAAGAAGTCCGGTGGTACCAGATGTGAACTGTAGGGGGGGGGTGAGGCAACGTGGCAACCCTGTGCTTGGTCAGAAACTCCCTCACCAGCAGCGCACTTTTTGTTCATCACACAGGACTCTTGGTACAAACATGGCGCACCTCGGGCCAAATGGCCAAATCCTCGGGTAATATTTTTTTGATGCTACCGTGCGAAATCCCTAACTCATCAACAATCACACGAATGTTTGTGCGCCGGTCGAAGTTCAGGAGCGCCTTTACTTTGGCCACATTTTCATCAATCCTCGAAGTTGACGGGCGACCGGCGCGCTGGTCGTCTTCGACGAGCTCCCGCCCCTCCCGGAACAGCTTATGCCACTCGAACACTGTTGAGCGGCTCATGGCAGCATCCCCGTAGGCGTCCTTAATCATTCCGAGGGTCTCCGTCACGGTTTTTCCGAGTTTGACGCAGAATTTGATGGCATAGCGCTGCTCGAGATTTTTCTCCATCTTGGATCGCAACGACACTTCTTAACAGAGGTTCATGGAAATCAACGTGCTTACTCTCCGCTTGCTCGCAGGTGACTGGAAAAAATATTGGTCTCTTTGAAAGGCTTTCCACTACCACGCCCAGGTGGTCCGACCCCCATCCACCACTTGGTTCGCGCTACAGAAATTCAGTCCTACTACTTTTTGATCCTACCCTGCATTATTCGAGTACTTATAATTTGAAAACGATTTCCCTTTATTTTACTTTACACGTAGTACTCAGATTTTTTTGTTCTAGAATTTCTTCTTTATAACAAATTTGAGCTTCGTTGCACACTTTTATTCATGGCCATTTCTGAAGCACCTTTTTGAATTGTAATGCTTTTAAAAAAAGTAAAGAAAAATGAAATCTTCGCCTTAAAAGGTGGATTTAAATAATGACCTTACAAACAAGGATTATTAATGTTATATGAATAATTTCAATGCGGCACGTGTAACGGATCGGCGAGCCGACCCCAGTTGCCTTTGTTTGGAGAATATTGACTTTGTAAAGCCAGAAGGGAATATCTCCTTTTTGCGAAAGTCACTTTTTTAATTTATTACTTTCTCTGTGTTAAAACACACATTCTGACAAAAGTAAACAAGCTTCTAAGTGGATTAAGTTATGATTTTAATAAAAAAAATGCTTTTAATTATGTAAATTCACCCCCATTAAAAATCACAAGGAGAGAGTTTACAGAAACAAAAAAAAACGTTTTTTTCGGGTATTTTTCGATAGCTTTTAAAATGTATTATTCTTGTCTGCTAAACGTGTCGTGCCACGAATGTCTATTGTCTATAGCAGCCCTGGCCGACCTGCGGCGCCCTTACGTGCGGCCGTAATTTTAAAGTACCGAGTACTTCAGAATGTATTTAAAATCACATTTAATTTACTAAAACCAATAACGTTTCTATAATTACGCGAGAAACACGAAATGCATATATTCTGCTAATTTATACTTCCCGCGCATAACTTACATAAAAATCAGTAAGTCTGAAACTCGTAACAAAAAATGTAATTATTTTTGTATAAGTTAAGTATTATAGTTCGTATGTGCGGCCCTTGGGAAAAAGGGTTGAGTCGTCAATGCGGCGCAGGGTGCAATTTGGGTTGGCCAGACCTGGTCAATAGTCTAGTCTTTTACATATTTACAGTAACGGAGAAGGGCATAATGATGGTTTCTCATCAGGTCAATTCTGCGGAAATCTTCAAAACATGATGCAAATATACATGTGTAAATCATTTGTATTTGACAAGTTGGCTTTAGAGCCAGCAGCATCTGTACCAAGAGCTGATAAACTTGTCGCCATCACGGGAGCCCTTCACTTCATCGCTGTGATTAGAAGTGATTTGAGTGAACATCCGTAATATACTCGTACATAACTAATGGCCACATTAACCTCACTTACTAATGTATTGTTCATACGACAAAGCACGCACAAAGGAAAAAAAAAAGAAGTTACATTTTACAGATTGCTCAATAGAACGGGCACTAATTTCCGCATTTTTTAATTTTTTTTTTTTTTTTTTTATTCTTTATTCTTATTAAGAAATATAAAAAATAAGGGTTCAGTCCAAGTCTGTCTCGCTAGGATGGACCTGTGTTGAGACAGACGAAGAGTACATACATGAAAGAATATTAAATGTTATACATTAATAAAAAGTAACAGTAAAATAAAATAACAGTAAAAATAAAAGAAACATAAACTAAGAGTACCAAAAAGTAAAAAAGAGGAAAAGAAATCTTGTACATACAATACAAAAATAAAACAAAATAAAACAAAGTCACTCCTATGGGTGCTGAATTTTATAGATACGCAGAGAACTCTCAGGATCCAATTAGTTAGGAGGCAATCAATCCTATCGCTTTTCGCCCTGCAAATAATCAGAACCATGGCTCAACTTGAAACTTTTGAATATCATTTCCGTGTAAGGTTAGCAATGTCAATAAGAAAAACAAACTTTGTGACTTATAATACGCAGTACCTTCTCACTCCAGATGGAAATAACGAAGATCGTTTTTTTTATGCGGCTGTCGAAAAAAAGCACCAATGAAACTATATCAAGCGCAGAATGGAAAAATCAGAAACTGGAAGAGAAATACTGTTATTGTAACATGCGTCCCTTAATAGCAAGAAATATAATGGAAGGTAAAAATAATACTAAGAATCTTACTGAATAAAATTATATGACGTGGATTGAACTGAACCGACTCAAAAGTGATTCCGCAAATAGAAAATATGAACAGCAGTCACATCAAAAGAAATAATTTATTTTTCTTTGAATTAACAGTTTGTACTTTTTATCATTTCATAACTGATCGAATCCCAAGTGTTAGAGCTGATTGGGCTTGGTTTTCATTAAAAAATATATTGGAAGAACTTTGTTATCGTCGTAAATTAGTCAAAGTTTTAAGACTTTTATTATTTGAGAATTCCACTTATCAATAATTACCGATTAATATATTATTGACGACTTAATCGCTGTAATTTTCATTAGCGGTCAATATTATGTTACTCATTCACAAAATACTTCCGTTGTTTCTAGATAGAAGATAAAAAAACTAAAATAAAAAGGCAATTCCTTAAAAACATGACCATCATTCATTATTTGATGTCTGGAGGCCTCAGACATTGTAAGGTGACCCGAGATCAAAATGTGGTCCAGGATTTGTAAAATTTCAGTTGACTCGAAGGGTATCCGCTAGGGAGAACCCGAAATTCCTTGGAAATACCCAGAGATGGTTGAACTATATAGCGTAGTAGTGATGAGCATAATCGTTATATTAAATCCGATTCGATTATTTTAGAAATCTAAAATATTGTTCATTAAAAAAATATATTAAAATTCATTTTTCAATGTTTTTCATACTCCATCGTCTATTTACGTCGCCGGGTATTTTTATATTTCTCTTTTTCGTTCTTGGGAGCAACGATATATATTTTAACTCGCGAGGAGCTTGACAAAAGAACTTTACAGAATTCATTTGGGACGACATTAAATTTGAATAAAATTTGGGCTGGACTATAGTTGAACATATTGAATACTGGAATTAATTAAGGCTCTAAGTGCCAAAAAATTAACAACTTTTTTTTTTACAGAATCGTATTTTATGATGGAAATAAAATACGATTCTTTAAAAAAAAAACAGTTTTTATTTTTTTGGTACTTAGAGCCTTAATTAATTCCAGTATTTATTAAATAAATAAATCTTATATGTTCTGATACCTTTAAGGGCCAATAGATATCCATTGACATTCGATCTTTGAATTTCATTGTCAGGGTTAATTATGTAGAAGCGATTTTAAACCCACGTAGTTTAAATAATACTCCATACCTGACCGATATAAATGTTCGCATATTGAATTAAAATCGTCTGATTTTACTTTACTTTTAATCCATGTATGTTTATATATAGCTTTTGACGAATACAATTTGAGTTATCAAATTCGTATTATAAATATTATATTAGACTAGACATTCAAAATTGATTCTAATTTTTCAATATGAGGAAACTTTGTGTGGTAGTAGTTATCATTAATAGTATTTTACAATTTATTCCGTAATGTTATCAGGGCGAAAACAATTTTCTGAACCTATGTTCATAAAGGTTTGCTAAAAACTAACTGAAAAACCATTTCGAAATGCGCAAGAGCCGTCACGCGTAAAAAACATGTTTTGAGAGAGACAGCGAATATAAGAAACAGAATTCAAATGGGATATGGAATATTTTCCAAGCACCATTTGCATTGTTCAAAAACACTCTTCGATTTATCAAATAATTGCGAGCAACTCATTGGCAATAGCCCTGGCCGGATTTTGCGGATAAAAACTTCGCCGCGACGGGATGTTATCGAGAAGCAGTCATCTCCGTCTGCTCAGACACAGACAAAGTCACCGGAACCGGCGGGACTTGGGAGCCTGGAGAGGTGGACCGTCTGATCACTGGGAATGGGAGTGCGCGATTGTTTGAGCCAATCTGATGGGAAAAACAGGCTGTTAGGAATAATGCGAAGGGAGGGAACGTTTTCAATCATGAAAAGCGTTTTTTATTTTTAATATTCAATCTGTCAGGAAGCGAACTTTCTGTAGAATGTTCCGGAAAATAGATGTGTTTTTTATGGTTTGCTGTTTAGAGGGGTGGATGTTTCTAAGTATTGGGAATGCTGATACGATTTACGATGAAAATATAATAAATTACTAAACACTACAGTTTTTTAACAATGCATTCGGAAGGTGAAACAGCTATCATGCATAATAACTAAATTCTAGTTTTACAAAATAAACACTAAAACAAGAAATTTTAGGAATAAACGCTAAAAATAAAATAGTTTTGTTTTTTTTAAATATATTATTCTCTTGTTTTTACTGTTCATTCGTAGTGGATTTCGACTATCGTACTATTACGGTGAAAAAAATAACGTTTTTTTCCACTATATTTTTAATAGGATTGTTTGGACTCTCCGCATGCCTGGTGAAATTATACTTCGAGTTATGACTGGTGGGGTCTGTGGGTTCCGGCGATACTAAATCTATTTTTTTATTAGTTTCTTTTTAAAATATGTGTTCTGATAAATAAATGCAAAAAAAAATCATAAATTATAACTCCTTTATTCGCTAAATTCGACATTTGAAATAGTTACAGCTAAAGCTGTTAAAATTGCCCTAGGGTCTGTCAGGCCCTACCAGGCACGGGGAGGATTGAGAAAATTTTCGGAATGATAACTTTTACCTTGAGTCTAGGATTTTTTAAAACGTCTGGGGCAAAAATCATTGATTTTCGCAAACTAAGCTCAATATTTTATTGAAAGCTTATTGGAATTCACCCTTTTAGTTGTTGAAAAACCTTTATTTGGTTTAATATCCCTTAGGTTTAGCATTCGTACATATCTCTTCAAATAGTAATAAACCACATAAAGGTGTATATTAAAATGTTAAATCAACTTAAAAAAAAAGAAGAATAATTTTATTGTGTAATTAGTTTTAATCGGGAAAAGGGGTTGTTTGGTAAAGCCTTCCCATCTCGGCCTATTTGGTTAGTATGTTATGAGACTCTAACTCTCCTGACAAACTATTACAAAGTTATTTCACACGCTCCGATATTGGTACCCATTGAGAATATAATACCACGTAAGGCTATGCATAAGTCGGTTAAACAAAGCATAACAGCAACTCCAAAGTTTTGTATCGCACTCCAATAGACTAGGCTATCATAACCACGCTGATATTTTTTGTTCAATTAATGGGTCGGAATGTTAGAGCGATCGTGTCGTTGAAGCCGCCTTTGAGTCAGGGAGGAATTACTGACTCACAAACAGAAATAAATACTTAACGAAAAATATATGCATTCCGTTCTACCATATAGCTGAGGTTCACCGGTTATTCCCGCAATTCCACTGAGATTGCTGTAGAATCATTTCCTATGAAAACGAAGGCATCTATAAATAGAATCGTTTTTTGTGTGAACACCACAAAGTTCCACTGCTTGTAGCCAGTGGATCTACAGCAGCTCCAAATGAGGAATGTGGAGAAGTGGAAGTAAATTGGCAAGGAGAAGTAAAAGGGGGAAAGAAAAGCTTGGAAGAATGAAGTTTTAAAAAGATCTAGGTAGTTCATAAACATCCCTTAAAACACACTTTTTGGCTTTCTAATTCAAGCAAAACTACAAATTATTTATCAGTTAATTCTATACGGCCAGATAGAAAAATGTCCAAGGTTTCTAGTGAATATAATTCTTTAACGGTAATCTTTCAAATTCCTTATAAAATGCATACTAGAATTTTAGGTAAAACGTTAAAAAATGCCTTTGCTGGTCCTCAAACTACATCTTTTACTGATATTTTTTTTCATAGAATTTAAAGGATTATATTGATTTTAATATTACCAAGTTTTTAACTATTTTTATTTAAGACCTGATTGGTTTCACCTTATGACGGGCATCCACCGGTCTGAAGATGCCCGTCATAAAGTGAAACCGGTCAGGTCTTAAATAATAAAAAAATAGTGGAATAAAGTTTAAAAAAAATGGTATTATTCAAATCATTAAAATGGAGTTCCACCACGAATTGACAGTTTCAAAAATAGAAATAATAAAGGATTACAGTTAAACAATTGTATTCACCGAAAACTTGAGACATTTTTTTAACTACCCGTAAACGATTTGCAGATAAATCATTTTTAGTATTGCTTGTATTAGAATGCTACAAAGTGACGATTAACGTCATTATTAAATGCTGAACATTAAGTGTCGATTCACACCAACGTCCGGATCCGCTCAGTGACGATATTGTTCCGCAAGAGAGCTTATTGATATGGTATGAATATCAATTAATGAGTATGTGCCAAGACAAATTTGTGTGGCAGTATATCCTTCTGCCCACCTTTGTGATATTTAACTACTTATTTAGTTAAATAATTATTTTGAAGTGTAAAAATACTTACATCGCAGATTTTTTTTTTTATACCATTTTTTTATCACTAAATAATATTTTCAATAATTAATAATTACGCCTAAATAATTTAGAAGCACTCGAAATTAAAAAATCCCTAAAAATAAATAAAAATAATTTACTTAATAAGCAACTAGATTTATCCAGCAGCCCGATTTTAAATTTGTTCCCCTTCCACCCCCCTACCCCCACTCCTACCACCTCTCCCGTACTTAACCCCCACCTAAGTTGATGTGCCCATTTATGTTTTCCCCAAGCATTATAATTCTATTTTGATTTAATACATATTTGTTCAGCCCTGAAGAAGGTTCAGGTAGAGCCGAAACCGGTTGGTTTATGTATATACGTATCCAATAAAGTGGTCTCAAAACAAAGTTACTTTTATTTAAAATTTAATTATGTCTTTCCACAAAGTGAGTGCTTCATGTCAAAGTTTAAGAAGTTAAATATCACAAGGGTGGGCAGAAGGATATACTGCCACACAAATTTGTCTTGGTACATACTCCTTGATTGATATTCATACCATATCAATAAGCTCTCTTGCGGAACAATATCGTCACTGAGCGGATCCGGACGTTGGTGTGAATCCAGCTTAAGTCATTTCAAACAACGGAACGTTTCAATTCGAATGGTGGCACACACTTATAAATGACATTATTTAATGACAATATTAAAAAATGACAAAGGTATTGTTTGTTAAATTTTACAATATGTGAAAGAATATACTAATTCAGTAATGAGTAATTTTGCCAGGGCTTTAAACATCTTAGTCCGCTACTGGTTATATTGTTAATGGTCATCCCACTGCCATGACCAGCAATGAATATTTATTGAACGCGTCGTTGATGTTTTCGCTCAATTAATAAACAATCCTTAAAATGGATGCGACGTCTTATGCGCCTGAGTAAATGCACATGAAGTTTATGGAATAAATTACTATCAAGTTAATGTTACGTTTATCATGTGTTTTATTTTATACGATTCTGCTTCTCAAACCATTATTGAAAATTTAAGCACTACAAACAAAAATAAAATCTTGCAATGCAAATGAAACTATACAGCAGAATATGTGTGCTGTAGTAGCAATAGCTCTCAACCGGTGAGCTCTAACGGCAGGAAATTTGCTCATATTTTATATTTGGAGTTTCTAGGTCAATGCAACTATTTTCAGTTCGCTATTTTATTTACATCACAAGATTAAGAAGCTGTGGAGCTTTAAAATCTACTGCTAAAGAGTAAGACAAGAAGCGTATATTCTTTGTTCTATATTTTTCAATTAAGTACCTAATTAGAAAAAAAGAGTGTTGAAAGTGGTGCGAAGCTGAAGTTAGTGTAAGATATTATACTAGTAGGTCATAAAAATGTATAACATTTTCGGTGTCGGTTTGTACAATTAAAACTTTTAACAGTTTTAATACGAAGAATGCACTATTAACACTAATTTACTGATGGTAAATTTGATTGTAAACTTTACATTTCCTCTAGTACTCATTTACTATCTCAAAAAGTTGGTTAAAAAAAGTAATACTTCAATGACCGCGTTATTTTAACCACTTCACTAATGAATTTATTATTTTTGTTTTCGATGTTTTTCTTATTTTTTTCAATAATCTGGCTTACATTCTTCAAGAGTGTTCTTGACCATCAATTCAATAGATGGGGAAAGGAAAGACGATTTAAAATACCTAATCATCACGCCGTTTACACACTAAATGTACTGGCACACACTCCATGCTTCATCCACATTCATGCATCGTCTCATACATACTCTTCTGTTATTCTTACTCATAATATGGCCCGCCCCAAGAATTCATTCACTTCTGTTGTTATTTTGAAGGGGATTATTAATTACTATTAAATAATACTAACAAGCAAAACATCATTAAAATGTGGATAAGTATGCTCGTCCTTGCTAACGAAGTGTTCATTATTATAAAACTATTTTTTGGAATAAATCGAATAGTGCTATCAAAAAATTCAAAGGTACTGTGTACGTACAGTATACCATATGTTAGGTAGAGACGTTAAGTAATTGATTAGATTAGTAGATACCAATGTTGGTTGAGAAATTTCCAGCACGGATGAACAAAGAAGAAAATAAATAATAAAAATCCCGGCGCAGTAGTGACTAGTGTTGTCTTCACGTTCGATGTTCGCAACCTTTGCCAAAGCCCGCTGTCGTAGTAATAATAATAATACATCGGAATGGTTGTCATGTCGTTTCATGAAATATGTACTGATTTACTGAGCATTCGGTTCCAGGTAGGAAATTAATCTTATTACACTCTGTCAGACTCACGTTGGGGATTACAAGAAAATTGGTCCAATCTTAGGTTACAAGCAGTAATCCACCATTAGTCCAGTTTTCAGACATAATCGTTTATTTTGAGAGAAGTCAAAGAGACCTGGGGCCCCGACATGAAACATCGATATAGATTTTATCGACAAGTCGGTAATTTGAAATCGTTCACGAGCCCGAGTGCAGATCGCCAACGAACGAACGACAACTCACTTCGACTAAACATATTTAATTTAAATTATCACAATAAGCAAACACTAATAGCAAAACAGCAAATATTGTATCTCGCTTTTTCCCATTTTCATCATTATATATATATATATATATATATATTTCATTATATATTTTTAAGTCCCGATGAAGATTCTGCTATATATATATATATATATATATATATATATATAAATAGTATATATGCACATTCCTCTTATTTCATTAGTATATTTTTAAGTCCCGATGAAGATTCTGCTGAATCGAAACTAGTTGACATACTCGTATTCCAAAATAAAAGAGGATTATAACAACGTGTGTTTTTTCGTAATATTTAATTTAGTCGATTTAATAAGTGTAATACTCAAAATAAGTGCAATATAAAACAACTCATATCGCTACCCCGCAGTACGAAGCTTTGAGGCTGGTCTTGAAGCTCGGAATAAATTTAAAGGGAAACACTAATCCCGGTAGCTCGTTCCACATGTGAGGCAAAAAGAAAAAAACTAGTTGGAAAATGACTCGTTCTCATGATTCCGACATCAATTACTGTTCCACTCTTGTTCGCCAAGTTTCTCGTCGGTGTTTCAGTGCACAAACGATCGACGCCGCTAGTTCCTTTGAATATTCATCGACTGATCGATGATAATAAGTTAAACTGATTGAACAAAAGTTTTCTGCTAGATTTTTTTGAGATTGAGTCGATACATTGGGGTGCAGAGAAGGTGTCTATTTGACATTTGCAAGGCTATTCTATATCTATGAATTTGTTTTATCATAAAAAACGACATTAGTGCACTGAGGTATATAATATATTATAAAAAAGAAAAAGAAAAAATAACATTGTATAAGACCACGGATATTATATTAATTTTTATGAGTGACTGATTTCACTTAGCCTAAGCATCATCAGGGTATAAAATTAAACTAAACAAAAAATGCAAAGTGTGCGATTATATATACATACAGAGAAAAACACTAGGATAACATTTAAATTATAACAAAGGGTCAGAGAGAAAGAGACAGATAATATTAATTAAATTATTAATAATAATTGAAAGAGACAAAACATCAACTGAGAAGGTGATCAAAGAGTAATGATACATTTTATGAATTTACAGGAAATACACCTAATATTATATAAATATACCGCACAAGAGTTCCAACTGCTCCCAACCGTCTGGAGCCAGTGACACTATGGCATCCCCAATGTTGTGAGGCTGAAGGTAGTGGGGAGTGGAAGGAGATGGGGAAGAAGGTTGGGAAGTACCTGGCTATTCAGATCTGGTCACCAAACACGGCTAAAGCTATTTCAAGCAACGTTTCGATTCTGAATGGTGGTCTTTCACCAGGGCGATACTTAGAGTATCTACCACTCTGGAACGTGCCGCAAATATACTTTTTTATTATATTATATGAATTAAATGTGTTATGACACATATTAATAAATGTTACTGGCGCACGCCGGGTTTGAACCCGCGACCTTTGGATTCGTAGTCGAGCGTCTTACCACTCTACTATGGAGGCCGTCAAACATTTTACTACTGAACAAATTTACCTGATTATTAAGAATATGACTATTAATTTTAATGGCTTTCTTTATTTTTAGTGCTTTTAAATTATTTAATCTGATGATATGATCATTTTTGTGAAGAATATGAGCACCGGTGCTTTTATGTCAAATATGGAAATAGATAAGTGAATAAAAGGATGGATTATAAGTGAGAAATAGTGAGACTGGAGAGAAAATTTAGATTGATTGAATATAAAATATTATACGTGTTGAGCAAAATTACAAAAAAGTGTAATTTTAGTATAATAAACAGCAAGGAAAGAGAATACAAGGAATCATTATTTTAATCACAAGATCCGCAAGATCATTAAAAGTTAGCCAGTCTGTGGAATGTAGAGGCTTCCAATATCCAATAATTTTTAACTTCGATTAAAGTATGATAAGTTGCAAACTATCTAATGCGGAGCGCGATATTTAATGCTCAAATCCCATGACCAGGGTCCATTTTATATTACACTTGCTATAAAAGTTCACATACTCGAAAAAAGGTTGCTTAGAAATTACGTGGCGTACACAGCAGGTTAAATAATAGTGTTGTCAAATAAAATTGACATTTCAAAGAATTGGGTCTATAAAAGGTCAACAAAACTGCTTCTAAGAAAAATATTCCGAGTACAATTTCCAATTACGTACTTGCATTGAATACTGTACTTTGAACGGTCGGAGTTTCATCGATTATTGCAACATACTCGTACATAATAATATTATTATGAAATTAAACAATAACTTTGTATAAGATCACAGATTTTTTTTTTTTTTTACGGCTACAAAAAAATAATATATATGGTATATATATTATTATGTATTAAGAAATGGAATTGAATTCGTTTTTTTTAGTCGTTGTTTTATTCGAAGTTACAGATCAACATACTTAACTTTGTAGTAGGTAGCGTCGCTAATGTAGAAGTGTGCATACAAAAAAAATCTGGATGAAAAAAATAGTATATAAGTCTCGATGTAAGCACTACTGTGTAATTTACTCCTGTATGCGGAACTTTTCCAATGATATTAGTTTAGTATTGCTATTGAAATAATAATTATTATTATTAATGACATAATATTATAGATCCAGGATGTTCTTTCTTTCAAAAGTATAAAAAACATGTAGGTACGATTTTATAAACAAACACAATTTAATTAATAAAATCATCAATCCAAAAACAAAGAATTACGAGATTAAGAACATTTTAATGGATGTCTCAACTATTTGCGACAACTACGTATGAGACACGCTGTTAAAATCTCATATTTGACATAATGCTACAGTCTTCATTAGGAAACCTATTTGCGAGAGATGTGATTCAAGACTTTTACGGCCATTCGTTTTAGGTTGATTGGACACAGCTGTTCAAAAGATTGGCTCGGGGATGTTCGCAGAACACTTTCAAATAAACACCCCCAAAGACCAACATAAAACTATTTGCGTATTTAGAATTTTACCATCAAATGCCACAGGGAGGTTTACTTTGACCGTAAACAAGAGCGGAGGAGGGTTGAGAAGGTTGAGGGAAACTAGTCAAGATGGATTCGTTTCAGAATAGCGTTAACCGTTACTATATCACAGAACTTTTTAGCACCAACTTTGATATATAATATACTCCAACCAGTTTTAAGCTGCTTGAAATTAAATCCTTTATTTGTACTAATATATTAAAAACAAAATGTACCATTTCGACAAACTTTATAATAGCTAATTGCGTGGACTCAACTTGGGTCTAATTAATGTGACAAACCAGTGATACTGGTGTTTTATAAATTAATCCAATTTCGGTCGAACGTAATTAAGTGGTAAAAACTAATATCCCCTTTAGAAAAAATCGTGCCAAACAGATTAATTAAACAGGCGCTTTATTATGAATACCTGTAAAGTTATTTGTAATCCAAAGTTACATGTAATTTAAAACTTCTGTCAACTCCCGACTTTCGCTCCCACGGTTATGGAAAATCGCTATTTTGATTTCCCGTCTGGTGTCGGTTTATAAATATTTTATTTGAATTACATTATGCAGTACTTGTTACAAAAATATTTATATTATTGCAATCGTGAACATTCTTTAACATATGTCTTTAATACATATATATAATGCTAACAGAAACGATAGTAAAAAGCAACATAAAATATTTAAAAACTGAGAGATGTTTTGTTTTGACAGATGATTAATTCAGTAAATCGAATCGGTAATATTTTAGCCATGACTCACTGTCATGGTTCGACTTTATTAGAGAGACCGCATCGGCGTTCATTTGAGCCGTCTATAAACATAGCAGAACCAAAATTTCATACATTTTTTTGGTAAACACAGCAATTTCATTCGCCAGTGATGATTTCATCAATCTGTAGAACAAGAAATTAAACAAATGACCTCTTTTTCAACCGAATCAACGGGCGAGGCCGGGAATATAACAATGTTCTATCGGACGAGTGGCTGCCTTCTTCAATTGGCTGAGGTAGGGGAGAGGGGCATGAAGGGGCCTTTTTTTGATACGTCACATCATTTTTATGGAGGCATATTTAAAGAAAAATATGCTGCCTACAAGAAATATACTTACTAAGCTAACATTTATTTAACAAAGTTCTCTTTTAATCTTTTCCAAATGCTACTATTTTTTAATTTAAAAAAACTTCGAAATTTGGCTCTTTCACAATCAGTGCGCTATGAAAAAACCGCGTGAAGTATTGGAGGAGCCGGGTAGGCGGTACATATAAATAATGGTCCCCAAACTCATTGAATCAATGAAACATTGGTATTTATACAAGATTCTTTTATTTTTTACGTAATAAAAAATCAAACACACGTTTTTTTTGTTAGCTGCTTAGGTAAGTATAGTAGAAAATGGAAAAGAAAGGGTCGAATAACAAAAATTAAGAAGAAAACATATTACTTTCCTAGTGGCAATTCAGACAAAAAAGTGGTAAAAATATTATTTCTAATTTTGAAACTGTTAATTCGTGGTGGAATTCCATTTTAATGATTTAATAAAACAAATTTGTAACTTTATTCCACTTTTATTATTTTGACTGGACCGGTTTCAGCCTATGACGGCCATCTTCAGACTAGTACAAGTGTTTGTTAACCTACGGCTTATATACTATTTTTGGGGATGTTAGCCCAAAAAATAGTATATAAGCTGCACTTGTACTAGTCTGAAGATGGCCGTCATAGGCTGAAACCGGTCCAGTCAAAATAATAAAAGTGGAATAAAGTTACAAATTTGTTTTATTAAATCATGGTAAAAATATGTAATAAATTACATATTTTACATTTGAACCAGTCCACTGAACTTTCTTCATGCCTAGTTTTCTTTGTAGACCACACAAATTTATTATTCCCCCCCCCCCCCCTGTCTTGTTTCTTTGCTTTGCTCTTGACTTATTTCCCTGTCTCGTTCTTATTTCTTCTTGCAATGTAGGAGTTTGAATCTCGTCACCAGAACTGTCTAAGGAATCAGTATCGTGAAAAGATATATTATCATGGGGAGGTTTCGTAAAAGCTGACTCGGCATTTAAAGAGCCGGCTCCTTCAATACTGAGTAGATTGGCTCGATCGTAACATTCGCTAATAATATTAAATAACCTCAAAATCAAGCACACCGTTGATGATACAAAATTATGTAATTTAAATTTGTACACAAAACTATATTCTAATTGTATTAATTAAAGCAGTTATAGATTTAACTCACCACAGATTATGGCATAAATTAACCAAATTATAGTAAAAAAACGAACATTTTTACGTTTTGTATGCCAACTGTGAAACGACAGCGAATGATCTATGGACAGTATAGCTACTGAAGAAAAATACAAATCTGTAGTCAATACTGCTCGATGCATTTGGGAGCTACCAGCCCTTTCAAAACCCGACTCATCCATGCCACTTCTCCCCTACTTTGCAGTTCATATACATGTTACCTGGTTGACACCTGGTATTATCAACTTAACAACATCACAACACAACACAAAAACCTGGCAGCGCCCATGTAATGACAAACTCGTTTTAATATATCATTACGCTGCACGGAATCGAACCCCGGTCTTTAAGCGAAATGCATAGTCCACTATTCTACGGAGGTCATAGGGAGAAATGTTGCGGTTGTCAGCCAATGCACAACAAAGTATGCAGATAATGAAGGGAAATTATTTATTACATTTTTTTAAAGAAGTTCACCGCACAGAGAAGTGGAATGCATTTTCGGTGAACGTTTCCACAAAAGCCTGTCTGGATACCAACCTGCAACAGAAGAGAAAATGGTGTGAATGGAGAGGTTATAGAATATTACAAGTATCTATTAACTAATGCACGAACTATGCTAATGCGACTCATAAGTACCATGCATCATGCAATAGCAAAGACATGGTAAACTGTGAAATGTTTAATATAATAAAGGAAATATTTTATACAAATTTATAAAGAGACTTGTTCTATTTCTTACTTCTTGTGTTATGTATGTATAGATGAAAATGAACTTCGCTTTACTTGTGTTATAATAGGGTTCATTTAACTAGGTCAACTGGCTGACCTGTACCAAGGTGAACAAAACTAGCTTTTAAGGTAACTTAAGGTATTGTATTAAAGTACAAATCTTTGTTTATTTACGCTACACATATTCACACATTAAATTGATGGCTTGTTATTCGATAATACCATGAAGCTACATAAGAATAATTTGAACATTTGGTTAGCAAATCAAATAGCTGTCGCCCATATAAATATCACGGAATGAACTTCAATCAACAATTTTTATTTGACTGTAAAAATAATACAAAGTTCTGCAAAAATAACATAAATTCGAAACAGGATTTACAAACGAAACTAAAAACACGGACCAGGCAAATTACCACTAATTGTTTAAATGTATATAAATCTATCAAACTAAAACGCTTTACTTAACTGAACAGGATTATCAAAATAAACAACGGCTGATTTTAGTTGGATAGGCACATAATACGGACAGAAAACATTCGCAGCTCTACGTTTTCTTGCCATAATGTTGGCAGTACTTGGCAGAATCCATTCTCTCGGAGTGAATAATGTCTTTTCAAATTGTGCTGACAGTGTTTTATTTATTTATAATATACAATTCCGAGTACAAATCTAGACAAGAATGAATGAACACGAATAATCTCACTGAAAGGTATGAAAAATAAAATAAACTTGTGCGTTGAGAAGTATTGAACAAAGTTATGCCTTAGGACTTGGGAATATCGTATTAAATGCAGAAAGCCATTTATAAATGAATCCAAATTTGTTTTTAAACTAATTTCTTTTGGAAGAATCCCAACAGAATATTGAGGGATTTGACAAGTTTTCTCCGGTTCGCTCGGTTGGAACTTTTCAGAAGAACCAGACAACGTTGCCAGGCATTACTAAAGCCTTTTAATAGTTTAATTTTATATCTTGCACCCATAAAAATGATTTAAACGTTTTTCAAACGCCACATCCCAAACCAATCACGCTCACAACCAATAATTACTCTGCCGCACCGTCATTTTAAAACAAGCCAAACAAGTCATTTTTAATATCATAATTATCTACTTCCAAATTTCTAGACGCCATGTTGACCTGGGGACCCTGGAATTTTCAGAACCCAGTTTCAAAGAATTCTAATACATAATTATCTTGGAGAATTCTTTGCGAGTGAAGAATGTAATGTAGTATTGGATATACCTAATAGAAATGAGACCAGTCAAATCGAAAAAGATCCGCCGACGTATGTATCGTAGGACCGCGGGAAAGGAATGTGCTGATTTCATGAAACTTCAATAAACCTAAGCATTCATACAAATCACCCTTATGTGTGCGAGTATAAACAGAATTCTTGTAGAAGTGTTTTCTCGCTTACGTAAAATAAACAACAAAAAATTGCGACGTTTGCAAGCGGCACAGGAGGTTGAATCACCGCACCGGTTCAACGCCCAGCACAGTTTTCACCCACAGTTTAATAACAATGACCGTAAAAACCTTGAAGTAACAATATATGGAGGGAGAGCTAATTATTTTTACCCAACCTACACAAACTTGCGAAAAATCACTTTCTCCGGGCTTTTACGGCGTACACCATGAGAGAAAAAGAGACAACAAATTTTTTGGCCCGCTTCTATATACTGTCATAATGATCTTAAGGTGTTGGTTCCTTGAAGTAACACTGGCGGGACTCCGCCCACATTTTTTATTATGCCACTAAACTTGACACAACTAAACGGTTTTTTAGGTTATATGCTATATTTTTGTTGATAAAAATACTGTGAAAAAGTGGCTATACGAATACACAAAAACATTATGTCGATATGTGATATGAATGGATGTATAAATACCGTAGCCTTAGTCTTAGCCACGCCCAACTGCGCCGAGTCATGTTAAAATCATCAAAAACAAGTCCAAAACTGACATCACTGCCTTGGATAGATACTACTCTATGTACCCTCTAAAGGTAAAAACTATTCATGTCCATAAGAGTAATAATAAAATAATGTGTTCATAAAAGCGTTGTACGGCGTGTTAGGTGTTTTTGGTGACCTGCGCCAAATTAAAACAAAGTGTAAGCAAGATAAAGAAAACA
Organism: Drusus annulatus; assembly: GCA_022651775.1. Classification (NCBI taxonomy): domain Eukaryota; kingdom Metazoa; phylum Arthropoda; class Insecta; order Trichoptera; family Limnephilidae; genus Drusus; species Drusus annulatus. The sequence continues at coordinate 1,850,268 of JAGWCC010000005.1, read as the reverse complement.
GAACCTTGCGTTCTTTGAATGAAGTAATGATTTTATGTACGTAGGTATCGAGTGGTTGGAATCATAGAATATTTAAAAAAAAAGAACACACCAAGGAAACGTACATTCACTGAATAAAATACTTTTATTCATCGAAAGATTTGTACTCTTAATATCAATAAAAAACAAAAACATTGCTGTAATGCCATCATTAAAATGAGCCTATTTTGTAATAAATCGGAATTTCGGGATACCGCATTAAGGTTTTGTCATCGAAATAATTTCTGAAAACGAAAATCTCTTTTTTATGACTTGTACTTTATAGGTAGTTACCCAGAATAGAGGTTATTTTTTTTTAAAGTTGCATTTATATTTTTTAGACCGGATTCATTTAATCTTGCTAAGGCCATCCTAAGACCTCAGACTGGAACATTTTTCAAAAATAAAAATAAGTCAAAGGTATAAAGTTTTTGGACCATAATATAATATTATCATTTTATTGACTCACTTTATTTGTTGCAACTCATTCAGTTCAACATTCCTTGCCGTAGACTCAGAAACAATGAATTGCTGTTCCTCAATCATAACTCTACTAATTATGGGTATCATTCTCCACTGTCCAGAATGTTAACTCAAATTGTTAACTCAAACATTGGTCTTGAAATTTTTGGTACCAGTCTAAATGATTTTTGTCATTCTTTACGACTCTACTAAAACTTTGACTTAATAATAATAATATTTGGATAACTTGTATAACGCCGTTTTTGTGAAAAATCACCACAAGGGCGCTGTACAAATCTTAAATTCTAGTTAATATTAATTCCTAGTTAATATAAATATACAGCAACATACTTGCCTGGCAGGTCACTTCTGGCAAGGTCACTTCTTCAATCACTATATCATCATAACCTTAGCTTTAACTTGAATGTTGTTTTTAATGTATGTGCTGTTCTTTCTCTGTTGCTCTTTTTTTTTCCACTTCGTGTTATGTTTTTTTTTTGTAATTGGACAATAGTCCGTTAGTTTATAAATAAATAAATAATAGAATTACATCACGAATTATCAGTTTCAAAAATACAAATACATATAGAAGCAACATTAGTTTTTACTTCGTAAAAATATTTGTGAGTTCCGTCTTTTCTATTGGTTGTTCGTTATCCATAAAAATATAAGCTAACCATTATTCGCTGAACGCAAGCAAACCAGTACAGGTGATGGATGCACTCAATTGAAAAACTACACCGTCGAGAGCGGAATGGTACAGCGGTAGACAGCCCAGCCGCCGGCCATACCGTTGGCTGATTCACCGGAACGTCTCCGTGCGCCACTAATCTTGGTAACGACTATAGCGAGCACTGCAGTGTGCAGTAGGACTCATCTCGTCAGCCGGTGGGGTTATTTGGGTAAGTTAAAACAACGCGGCTAGACGTTCCGCTTTGCCACTTGTGTCTTCCTTTTGGTGACATGAAAGCTCGCACCTTCTTCTGGTCGTGTGTCCGTGATACCCGGTTCGTAAAGCATCAAAATACTTTATGAAATAATTAAGAAGTTAGCTATGTATAATCTTCTTTACTGATTATTCTGACATAATGTAAACTAGGAAAATACTTACGTCTGAAAATAATCAACAGTTATGTTAAATACACGTTTCTTTAATATGGAATTATTTAGATCGATTTGACGCCGAAACAAACGATAACAGTATTTGCTTCATTATGATTATCATTCACTGTTTACAGTCCTTTTATTATGTATTTAGTATGAAAACACAATAATTTGAGCAATGTGTAAATATCAACATCAATATACAATGTAATGCAGTACTGATTTTATTGTAAATCTAATTATGAAATCAGCAGACAGAAATTAAACTCCAGTGTAGACAGTGACAAGCCATACTATGTAGAAACTCTAGTGTGTAGTTTTAAAATTAAGATGTATGATAAAACTCATGATATATTATACAATATATAAACTTCAAACATCAAGTGCAGAAAAGTGTTTTCTTGTGAAATCCATAACAATAACTATCCATCACGCCGTTTCCCCGCAAGGGTAGGCAGAGAGGACAGACCGCCATACAACTCTGTCTTTCTTGCTTCATTTACATTCATACATCGTCTCATACATACTCTTCTGTTATTCTGACTCTTCGACCCGATTCAAGTATTTGATTTTCGTGCCATGTGACTCTTCACACGAAGAAGAAGAAGGTCGAGGACTCCCGAGAAAGACATGGCACGATCAAGTAAATCAAATACTTGAATCGGGTCGTGTGAAGAGTCAGAATAACAGAAGAGTATGTATGAGACGATGTTTGAATGTAAATGAAGCAAGAAGTGTGTGCCAAGACAGAGTTGTATGGCGGTCCGTCCTCTCTGCCTACCCTTGCGGGGAAACGGCGTGATGGTTAGTTAGTTAGTTAGTTACTAAATTGCTCGATTGTTTACTATTGAATAATGTGCATAACTATTTGATGGAAACATACGGTTACCTTAAGACATCAAGAAGCCTCTCTCAAAACAAAAGGTGAAAAATATTAGTATTGTTAAAAAATCAAAACCCATTAACTCCAATAAACAAATAAAATTTCATTTTTCTCTTGAAACTTTACCAAAACAATTTCATGGGTCTCAGATCGCAAGTAATTGCTGCAAAGCCCCATCTAAACACTATGTACTGGTTACTGTACCTTCTTCTTTATTCTACAACTAGTACCCACAACACGGCACATTATAGTTCGAAGATGTCTGCCTGCTGACAGACATGACAGATACATTATTTGAAATTCCAATGAATAAGATAGCATAGCGAATTTCCGAAGTAAACAATACAGACGTCGACCTGCGTGTCTGAGTGTTCTCGCATCGTTCACTGGTTCTTGGTTCTTGGTGCTAGGCGCTTTGTCTTGCGTTGCTCACTCATTGATCTAAGATTGGAAGTACCTAGTTCAGCTCCCAATGTTTTAATCGTTCTAATGCCTGACGTGTTATTTAGGCGAATAAATTTTTACTAAGTAACAAACAAATACAAAAATGTCAATCAATCTAGCTAATAATACCTAATAATAAGTAATAAAATATCAGATATGGATTCGCTTCGTGCTTTGATTTGACAGATTATTATACTTGACTCGGTATTGAATAATTTAAGGATTAACGATATATTATTTTGGCAGGTAACTTTCGTGCTAATGAAAAAGCTGAAATTCTTAATATAAAGCAATATTTTTTTTATATTTCGGAACTCTGTTTTGCTATAGAAAATGCCATAATCGCCGAATAGCACAGCTTAAAGGAAGAGAATAAATATTTATCTAAAAATATTACGAGTACATGTTTACGTAACGTTAATATTTCATAAATTGTCCGGAACGCCTTACAAAAAACGTATAAACAAAGTCTCGTCACAGACTTAGCTCTATATTTTCATCAGATTTTTAGATATACAGTAAAAGTTTCATGACAAACCTTTTTGAAAAGACGACCCCATCTGAAAGTTTTGATAGTAGAAACAGCACGAGCAACCCTTTTGAAGTGCAAATACGCCCAATATCAAAAGAATATCTGATACTGGGAAAAAATAATACACTGACATCCAATTTACGCCGAACAAAACTATCATGTTGGTGTATTGGCTCACTGTTCACTATAACCAATACTAAACATTGCTGAGTTAAATAAATAAACTTTCCTCTCCCTCCCACCAACATTTCATTGGTAGAAATTGAAGAGCAGAAACAATGGCTAAGGCGATGAAATGAAAATAATGCAAAATCATGTGTTTCGGTTTGAAATTTTGATCGCCTAGACACACATAAGATGCTTTAATTAAATACTGTGAGTAGAACACACCTTGGCCTTATGTTTAATCGGGCATTTTTGTTAGCGAGTCTTTTTATAAGCTGAGAAAAAAATATCAGGCCTATAAAAATGCTTTGAAGTGTCAAATATTCCACTACTCTTAATCACTTGAAACCTTTTTTCGGATTTGGTTTTATTACACAATGTGGCTAATGTGGCTATGGTCATGGCCAATGTGGCTAATTAAGTTCTTTAGAGTGTGCTCGGAAAACATTCCAATATTTGTGCCCGAACTTCACAACATAAAATAAAATATGCTTTTTGGCGACGTTTTTTTTTAGTGCGAGATTACGTTCGAATTTTTTGAAGTACTTGAATATTACGAGCATATTAAACATTAGTATGGGGTCTTCTGAGTATAATTGCTGTTTTCCGGCCTACTATGACATGCTTTGTCTTTTTGTCATCAGATGTGTGAACATCACAATTAGTATATAATATAAATCATAAAATTGTATCTCGAATATCATATTGTTCTTTTGTTAATAAATATAACATTATAACAACTGTCAGTAGAGTTGTATTGCAATATTTCACTGTACTTCTCTGTTACCTATCTCAAAATGTGTTACACCTAGCGAGGTAGGTAATGTAAAGCATACAAAATTACGTAGAAAAATATTTTATAAGAAACCTATATTATTTAAGTATTTATAAAGCCTTAATTCGCAATATGTAATTTTGTATTACAATGTTTCTCATCTGAATAAAAACAAAACAATTATTTCTAGTGTCGGTAAAGTATAGACACGATACAAAATAACCCAAAAATAAAACAGTAATTTATGTCGCATTAGAAAAACGGAAGGGGTTAAAGCCCCATCGTTATAGTTGAAAAGTATAGGTACATATCTTTAATAAATAGAACATATATACTTTGTTTTTAACCACTTTTTTATATAAAAAAGTGGTTAAAAACAAAGTATATATGTTCTATTTATAAATATGGCAAGCCACAAAGTTAATGCTTTTTACGAATATACATATCTTTAAATTTGGGAAATGTGTTTAGTTTTGACCTTTAAATTCTTAAACTTTGTAATGTTGTTTAAATAGAACGTGTTTTGAAAAGGGCATTTTTTCATGCATAATTCACTCGCGGCAAATGGTGTGATTGTTATTGTACTCGTTGCAATGTGGATACAAGAATGTTCTGATGGTATGCAATGGAAACATTTCTTAGCCCGTTCGAGGGATTGATCTAAAAAAGCGGAATTTTAATTATTTGTGTTACTGGAACGGCCGCAGTCACGGATCTTTCCACAGCAACCGATGTTTATGTTAAACATAAAAGATAATCACTGGAAGGATTAAAAAAACAACAACACGGGCGTGAAGAGATTACAAAAAAATAAACAAATTTAGATTAATAAAAAAAATGTATGCCGTAAGAAATTAATCGAAATAAACGAACCACCTATAAATTAAATAAACCCTTTCAAAGAAAACCAACGAAGAAGCACCACGATAGAATATGGGCTAAATAATGTATTGTACAACTTATTCAGACCAAAACACATCTTTGAAACTTGAAAAATTAAAAATTCATGCTTTACTAGTACATGGTATTCTTGGAAAGAGGTCCGGCACACTTTACAAACTGGGTTGAAGCTGTTAGTTTGTGATAACTTCTCGTGTATATCTTTGTTAAAGTGTCTTGAATCTTCATATACTCTCCATAGTGCTAAAGATAATCGATTATATGCAATCATGTTGAATAGCTTAATTGTATTCATAATGTGTACCCACTTATGCTTAATTATAACTTTAATAACTCTATTGAGATCTAATTGTTCCATTTACGAGGAATATGTAATTGAAAACTTTAGTTGGTCGATTTAAATATTAATTGGAAGATGTTAAAAAGAATGCTGGGAATCGTTTAGTGAAAAATTACACCACTTTCCGTAAGTAATGAACAAGGATGGAACGCCAAACTACTGTATTAGCACACACTTCTTGCTTCATTAACATTCATAATACAGGTTATATCCACTCTCGACATAACCCCACTGAAGTATTCGATTCACTTGATCATGCAATGTTTTTATGGGATGTTTCGACTTTTTCCATTCATACATTCTCTTGAACATACCGTCTGCGTTATATGCATAAACTTAAGATTATTTTCCAAAGTTTCTTTAGGAATTTAATTACCATTCGAGCGTTATCAATCCAAAGGGGATCGAACACTAATTACCTGTTAACTACTATTGAATGGGGACAACGTGACGATATATTCTTGGCTTCGTGTCTGTCCGTTGCATTTGTCCGTTTAACCTGTCGATCTATGCAAGTCCCGCATAGAAACGAGGGTAGTTATGGAACCGGTCATTTCAGAACCCGTTCACCGGGATGGCTACCTATCGAGAAGCGAGGCGAGATACACACAACTTCAAGGTGTACATACATATACACAGACGGATAAAACTTAATTTTAAACACTCGGTAAAAAAGAGACTGCATTGTTCACAAAGCAAGTGTTACGATCATACCCATAGCTTAACGGGGTGTCTAGTGCCTTGTACCTCGGTAGAGCGCTACGAGTTAATGAATAGCTAGAATGTATAAACCCTGTTTTAATCCGTTCGCAATGGCTATGGATGATATTTTTTAAGTACCCACTTACAAGCTACCAACGAGATAAACATTAGCTATTGTGTTGTAATTCGAGTGTAAAGGGGAAGCAGGATAGTGCCGGGTAAAAAGAACCAGGCAGTGCAGGTTACATTTAAATTGACTGGTAAATTCCGGGAACACTTCACAACCCCTTAGGCAGGTTCATTTTTTTAAAGAAGGTCAGAAAGAGTATTGTTAAAGATTTTGCGTTTGAAATAAAATAAAAACCTATGTTCCTGGAAAAAAAAGTGGTATGTAAGTACCTCAATCCCGCTTTCCATCATAAAAGGTTTTTTTTTTAAACTTACATTTTTATAACTGTAATAACTCCCGGTAAGTGGGTTAGTATGGAAAAAGAGCAAAATTACGGACGTAGGTATCAGTAGATTCTTTATCGCGGTCGCGTGTATTTCACTCATAAAAGCACTGAAATCGGTAAAATCTCGACAACCCACTTGCCCAGTCCACACTCGTGAACTTGTACCGCGAATATATTTTTAATCAATGAAATATGAGCCGTTAAAAATCGTCATGATGATAATATTAAGAAGTGAAAAGTTCACGTCCTAAAAATGTGCCCACGATGATGATAGTAATGTTGTTTAAATTATCGGTTATAGGTTACGGGTTCATTTCAACGGCTGTGTTCGTGATTTAAAAAAAACATAATTGCAAGTTCAATTTACGCGAACCCGTAATACGACTTTTTATAATATTAAAAACAATATCGAATTGCGGCACACGATTGTCGAAGGATAAATAGTAAAACGTGCAATGCGTTTCACATAAATTACTTCAAATCAAACATACATGCATCACAATTTACAAAGAGCTTTTTATCTGATGACAGAAATACCAACTGATTTCTAATTTCTCTGATAAAGTGACACATTTTGCTATATTAATTTTCTTAAATGGAAAAGCAGCAAATCATAATAAAACTTTCTCAGTTTGCATAACTTTAAGAACAGAAGCTCTCTCCTAGTTAATTAAACTATTTTCATATTACCCATATACCTACTTACAATGCTTTAGGTATGTATGTGTAACTGACAATCATTTTATCATAAAATATATGACCCCTTAATAACATTGAAGGCCCCACACATTGGTTCGTGATTGTGTTAGGATAAACCAATTTAATACAAACAATATTTAGATAATTTAAATAGCCGTGTTTGAGAAAAAATACCTATGTTACTAAATAATTAAGGGCGCGTTACGTTATTTAATTCCTAGGCTCTATCTTATTACTAACTATAGATAATACATTTCAACAACTCATAACTCATGGCTAGGAATCGGAATCTTATCGCAACAACAGGGCCTCAACATTAGAAAAAAATGTTTTTTAAATAAAATAAATAAAATCATGCCAAACACATTTTGATTAGTACAGGATGTTTGAGAATGACTAATATTTTTTTTTAAATAAGCTATAAACTGTAAAATTTACATTATCTATATACCTTTTAACTAAGCTTAACATTACAAATAAAACTTATGGGTTTATTATTTAGCTCAAACATGATTTACTTATCTAAAATAAGTGTTTTACGTGTACTATTTTTTATATTTGAAATTCAAAGTATTTTTCTTCAAGGGCTCTATTTTTGTGATAAGATTGCGGGTCTCATCTATGGCTAATAGATTGCGTCCACCAATTATACAATCAAAAATACAAAACTACATGTACAATACATTGGACCATTGAGCGCGATACCAGTTAATACCAATTTGACCAGTTCAAGGGAAGTTAGAAGTAGGGTAAGTAAGTTAACATTTTAAAGTTTACAACCCCATTCCAAAAAAAGAACTAGGAATTATGAAAATTAAAAAAAAAACACTTTCCAATTCGAATCACAATAGTCTCAAGCAGTTACACACTGTAGTTACATTGAACTTAAAGGCATCCAATTTTAAATCACCTATAAAATTACCATATTGTGAACCTTTCCACAGTGCCTGACGCAACAAAAATAAAAGTGTAGTGTGCACCTACTGCATCAAAGGGTACAGGAGAAGACGCTAAGAAGTATACTCATCGGGTTTACCGGGTAGGAACCCTACAAAAATCGGGATGCCTAGATCATTATATTATCAGATCCAGAGATTTAACCGATGGTAACAAGCGTTTCAGTAGTTAAGTCCGCCTACGCTCAAGTTCTATGCCTGTGTTGCCGCTCGTTCCCGTCGTGTCTGGAAGCGGGCATGTTGATAATAGTTTGATAAGCAACCAAGAAATATAAATTATAAACATTCTTCTGGAGAAGAGCAGCGTCCATCTTGTCTACAAGGCACATCGTGTCATAAATACTCATTCTTTACAAAGCGGAAGAGGTCGTGCGGGGTCAATAACGCGTTATCTGAATGCTTGTTTTTGTATTCCGTGAAAGATGGACCTACTTTATTAATAAATAATTCTTTCATTTTAATTATTTCTTTATACTGTAAACACCAGCATACAAAGAGCGCCTACACATCTACAACTTCGTTCAGGTATATACCTAAATATTTATCTGATCGAATGGAGATAGGCCATGTAAATCGAAACGGTTCTCGAATAGTTCCACGATTTTATCTGGTCAATGTCTCGAATAAATTGGAGTTAAAAGATGTGTTTTTATTTTATATCAATCGACCTACGCGATAAGGTTTACGAAGGCGTTGACCCATTTCATAGACATTCAAAAGTCAAGCACAATACCTACTCGTTGGTCGATTACTGTAGATATGCACGTGAAACGTTAACATTTCCTTGAAATGTGTTTACATTATATTAATGAATGGGGAAGTTTGGTATTCCGAATTACACAAAGTGCTGCAATGCTGCTGATTCGATCGAATATTATGTTTATTGGTTACTTATCTGTGAAATCTTTTAGAGGCTATTGGCTACACAATAAACAGCACTTCCGGAACACCATGGTACCTAATATGAGCAGACAGACGAAAATAGATTTATGGCGTAATGCCATCATTTAATGGTTTCAAGGTTATGGGTCCATAACAAAAGAAGAAAAAAAAATGCATACGATAGTAATTATTTAAATAATGCAAATATTTTGAACTAATCAGTATTTTTATTTATTATTAATAAAAATCTTCGTTTTTTTTTCACTTTTATACATATTATTTTTGTTTTAATCTGCAAAAGGTTATATATATGTGTAGTTTGAAATATGTAGGTAGATTTTTCTTTTCTTTTAATTGCCCTAAAGATGTCACGGAAGTGACGAAACTAGTGGCAACTAAAACATAAAAATAAAAAGTGAACAAAACAAAGGTAATAATTAATAATAAACATAAATAAACAAAAATATTATAGTGAGCTACTTTGTATTTGTATTACTGAAAGAAAAGATTTTTGACATTTATAGTATTTGCGGCACTTCCCAGATTTTTAGATATTCTATCGCCCTGGTGACCAAAACCACGGGGAACCAAAACCATTTGGAATCAAAACATTCCTTAAAATGGCTTTAGCCGCGTTTGTGACCATATATTCCAAAACCAGACACTTCCACATCTTCCTCTTCTCCATATCCATCTCCTTCCCTTGCCCACTCCATTTATCCTTAAAACATCCCCGATTGGGGTTGTCATAGTTCCAGTGGCTCCGGGCACTCACATAAAAAAAGTTAGGCCATGTAATTTAGTTATGACATTGCATTTAAAGGGTTCGCTGTAAGAAATTTCACAAAACCTCGACTTAAATAATAATATGTATGTCAATTGGTCTGAACTTTACGTAAAGTTTATTTGTATGCATGGGGGACGACCGACGAGCACCGCCGTTAGTCGAATACGATTCTGGCGAACATTTCATTACGGAGATGGGAATCCATCACTCAAGAGGAGATAGACAACTGATAAAATAACTTATTACAAAGCGAACAAAAAATACACCGAATAAAAACGATAAAAATCATTACCAAAAATAAACTGACTGAGTTAGTAACGTTATTATGAACAGAATAAAGACATCGTTATTTCATTTAGAGCTCTGCGGTATTTTGTTTCCAGAATTAAGCAAAAGCTACGGTGGTGAAATGGAATCCGATCCTGGTTCCACACTCTACACGAGGTACAAGAGTACAAGTAGAGGCAAACGTTCGATGCTGGGAATGCATAGCATGTAACCAAACCAAGCGTGTTCAAGGACCTTCTCATAACACAAATTAATAAAGCGAGAATATTAGGATAAATGTATGCAGAGCGGACAGGTTGGTTTACAGACCATTATTCGAGCTTGTTTAGAGTGCGACCTCTCGCAAGAAGAGTGCCTAATTAAACAAAGGGCCTTGCAATTATGATAAAACGTGTCGCAGAACACGGCAAGTGTTTTAATAAGATTTTTTATTAAAAAAAAACGTAAAACGACAGAATGTCTGCATACATAAAGATGCAAGATGTCGCCAATTTCACGCTTGGCTTCTTGGTTTAAAGCTCCCCCCTCTAGCAACATAATGCCATCTGATTCCCAGTACTTAAAACAATATTTATTTTACTCCGTTCGTGAGAGCCTATTTTCGACATTTAGTCGTATTGTTTGTTTACTGACACGAATAATGCCGAACGGTCTCGCTTGCCGAAATAATATACCTAATATATTAAGTTTTCTGTAAACTCGACTTCGAAATAAGTTGGCACTCAAGGTGAGTAATGTAAAGACAGAAAATTATACAAACTTATTTTGAATTATGATGAAATGCAAATGGTGTATTCGGAATAAAAATAATCACGCCTGGCAAATTTCCAAAGTGCGTATAAACTCCAAATAATATAAATAAAAAGGAAAGTGAGAAAGATGAGACAGGAAAAGCATTCCCTGAAATCGAAGTACACGGGAGGAAGTGAATCATTGCAGCAGAGAAGCCATACGACTGATTGGTTAGATGTTAGACGACTTGCGCCTGCGGTATATTAGGCACCAGTACCTAACATCTAACATGGCCTACCGAAAATGTATTCGATGCTAACGAGGCATTACATGCTAAGATAATAATGCCACATACATACACGACACATGGTAAGCTTTCAAATTTACGCTCCCATAAAGTTTGAATAGGTTGACGGATGTATAAAATTAGGGATAAACGAAATTTAATGACGGACAACATGTACCTTACCAACGTCAAATTAGCCTTTTACTGCGTGTCGGTATGTTCATATGAAATTCGAAAGTGCTTAGTTAAATTATTAGATTTGGTTTCCAAAGACGATAGATCTTCGTAATCCGGAAGGCAACACATGTTTAAATCGAAGAAGCTTTTAAAAAATCGCGTAAATTGATGCTAACGTTATAAGGAGTGTTTTGTCTTCCATTGTTCGTATGTTTAGTTACTGCTTGTTATTTATTGGGTATATCGGAAGATGGGACGGATTTAGAGTTGAACAGGATCCACATTCCATAAGGTCGCTGCAATTCCTTACTAGAAACGAAAGCAAAAATGCAAATAGCACAAAACATCAATTAACACGGGAAGTTCTTGCACGTTATGCAAGCAGGGGTCGGGTCTCACGCCAGATTTTAATTATTCCAAAAGAAGAGTCGTCTTGATAGCGAGAAGATTTATAACGAAGCTGTCAGAGAAACCTGCATGTATTCAGCTAGACTAGATTATAATATGATATCCAAATGGAAACAATCGCACACGACGGGAAGGGGAGGCTCGAGGTACTCCCTACGGATATATGTAGAGGAGTGCTATATTAATGATTCAACAGTGTTATATTATCTGCTTCCTCCGTCGTCGATCCGTTATGAAAGTGACAAATTCAGTTTGCGTTCGCTTAGAACGATGCTCTTATTAAAGGTACTTTTTCCGGAAGCAGTATATCTCGAAACATAAACATGTACGACGGTTAAATGAGACATATTGTACGAATGTGCGATAAAGTGTAGCCAGCCGTTTGTCAAACGCCGTATTCCTCGTGTCGCCTACATTTTTATTTCAGTAACGTGTTTCGCGTTGATATTAAGTAGGCACTTTAGATCGGCAGGCACCAAATGGCTTGCGGAATACCTTAACAGGTATGGCTGGCTGTCTTAACATCACTGTCAATTGCCGTTCGCACATTCCAAAAATGATGCCAGATTTACAAACGGAAGACACTCGAGAGAGTTAAGGAACAAACAAAATGTTGCACCTGTCAAAAGCCCCTTTAAAAGTTTTGACTAAGTACACGGATTAATATATATATTATAACATAAAATGTGTGTATAACGAGACATGCAGCAACTCCCACATTGCGCACCTGAAATGACCGCTAATGACAGACAGGCCCACCCACGATACATTATCATGTCATACAAGTATGGAAGGATTGGCTTTATTAGGAGCGCACGTACACACACGTCAACACATTTGCAAGGGGGAGATAGCGGTTTATTTTTAAGATTATTCATGTTCAGACATGTCACTTTTTCTAAAGCCAACACTCGTTATAATTATAAAATATTTAATTATCACAGCTAAGAATTACTTTTAACACGAAAATAAAAATATTACAACTAGAAGAATATTATTGAAATATAGAAAAATAAACGGCAATTTATAAAATTGTGAAAATATTATATTATAATATTATATACGTATTTCTATCCGTGAGTTGTATAGTGGCGTTTTTCTAAAAACATACCCTCAATATACCTACAAGTATTATTGTTATTAGAATTCGTACGTACTCGTACTTCTAAAATACATTTAAATACTGTGCCTCTCAGTATTTTCAAATGAGTACACAATCCAAATTAAGTTTCAGAAATTATTTATTTGGATGTTCATAAAAATACACCGAATGAACTGAAAAACTTGGTGTTTTAAATATGGATAAAATTAATAATTATAATTTTTTAAATTGAATACGTTTGTATAAACTACAAACAGGAAGCCTTAAAGGAAAACTCGGGGAATACGTCACATCCGGAGATGATGTGCGAAGAGTATTTTAAAGTGAAGGACGGAGTGAGATTGGGTCTTGAAGAAACTTATGTTGAAAAGCTTGCAGATTGTTCCAGAGCCAAGCTGATCATAATGAGTCATAAAAATAACTCGTTCTCATGCGGCAAATCAAACATGTATGGTTACTGAATCCGTGTTTGCCAGATATTCCCACTGTGCACCGGTGCCAAAGGGCTCGAATACGATAGAACATGGCACACTCCATTAAAATACCGGTAATCTGAACGTATTTACATAGAGTTCATTTTAGATACGCATGTTAAAACGATGTCTGTAAGTATTAATATTTATATACGAGTATATTTAAGTGGGACTTACACACGATTTTTGTAAATGCCTACATACAAAAGAAACTTTCTGCAAGGAACACTTTTATATTTCGGTCTTCGTTTTTCGGTAAGTATGCGCATTTTCTATGCAATAACTTTCAATGAATGATTCAGCCAGCCCTGAAAGCAAAGGTAGTATGTGAGGAAATCAACCTCGCAGTATATGTACTGCATGATCATCTCGGATATTCAGCGGAGCTAATGTACGACGCAATATTATATTGAAAGATAAAACGTGCAACATTAAACCATATTGAAGATTATCCATGTGCTTCAAAATCGGTCTCGAGACTGAAACTTTAGCACGGATCATAAAGACATGAATTATGGGATAATTCCTTAGCTCTCATACATCAAAAATAAATATTATTAAGTACATATTTAATGGCACATATTAGACTATCGGTCACTATTACCAATCAATGGTAATAGTGACAACCTTCAGCCTCACAACATACCCAATTTGGGGATGCCATAGTCTCACTGGCTCTAGACGGTTGGGAGCAGTTGAGACTCTTGTGCGGTATTCATGTAAAAAAAAAAAAATCAAATTGAGCGACCGTTTCAAATTGATAAGCGTAATTTACACCGGCCAAACGAAATTTGAAGTTAAAATTAACCAAGAAATGAAAAAATAACATTGTATAAAAACACGAATATTATTTTTATTTTTGTACGGCCGACCGGTTTCGCTTAGCCTAAGCATCAACAGGGTACAAAATTAAACTAAACAAAAAATTCCAAGTGTGCAGTTATATAAAGGTATACATACAGAGGGAGAATAAAATATAAAATAACAAAACAATAAAATAACAATTAAATTATAACAAAGGAACAGAGAGAAAGATACAGATATTATGAATTGAAAGAGACAAAACGTCAACTGAGAAGGTGATTAAAAAATAATGATAAATTTTATGAGTTTACAGGAAATATACCTAATATTGGACTAATGGACAAATTTACCTGATTATTAAGAATATGACTATTAATTGTAATGGCGTTCTTTATTTCTAATACTTCTTAATTATTTAATCTGATGCCATAATCATTTTTGTGAAGAATATGAGCGCCGGTGTTTTTATTGAAGGTATGATCTTTATCAATAAGATAATTAGCGAATTCAGAAAAACAATAATTTAAACATCTAAGACGTTATTTGATTCTAATGTTGATATTACGTGTTGTTTTACTAATATAAATTGCAGCACAATCTACTGAATCAATCTAAACCAATTTATAAATTCCCGAGTGACTTAGTTTGTCATTTTTATCTTTAGAATTGATGAGAAAATTACATAAGTAATTGTTTGTATACAAACTATTTACTATTTCATATTTCGTTGAAAATTATTGATATTGTTTCAATAATAAATATCACAATAAAGCATAAAGTAAATTCTTGTTTAATTAATAAAACGTTTAAAATTAACCTAAATATCTTCGAGAGCTCAACGCTTAGTGATGGCGGCGGATATTTTAGTGGGTCAGCCGCAACTGACAGCGAAGTTTAAATCATAACCTAATTAACAACAGTGCGATCAAAAACAGGAAGCAAAAAAAATGAAACATGCTCTCACAATAAGTAGGTACCTACAATAGTTCTTAATTTCTGTTAATTACAAATTGAAAATGTTTATTTCGACTCCATTTTTGTTTTGGCTTTGAACGCTCGGTAAAAAATGCTAGTGAATTGGGGTTGAGTAATGCTCCCCTTAACCTTCCGGTAAGATTAAATTTTTACCCAACATTGAGTTTTCTCAGCGTCGGTGAAAGCCGCCGTACATGTTTAATTCGATAATCTATACGCTTTCGACAAGCTAACTCAACATAAATATGTGCGAACCTATTCATAATATATTTATTGTCTGTTGCATTTGCACAGATTTCGTGCAAATCATTTTTAATTAAAAATTCTTCATCTATAAAACCAACTATTGCAAGTGGGTAGTAGGTAGATCGATAGCTCATTTGAGTTCAGAGCAAAACTAAAGACTCACCTTTTAAAATGATCCTATCTAAAATAACGTCATTATTGCTTCACTGGTGTGTTGATTACTCAGTCCGAGGCTCTACTTATATTTACTAATATTATTCCTTTTTTTTACACTACAGCTTTTTATACTTTATCACCGACAGCACGGGCAATGATCATCACGTATACTTTGTAGATATATTAACTCACTAGCTATAAGTTTTAGTTGAAGGGCACTAGTTATAAGTCTTAATTGTAAGACACTAGTTATAAGTCTTAGTTGTAAGGCACTAATCATAAGTTCTGTAAGTCCATAGTTATAATATAAAATTTACAAGCAACTATTAATTAATATTAGTGATTAATTATGGGTTATGTAAATTAAGTTGTAAAAAGCCCTTGAAGTGATTTTCTTTCACGAAAATTTCGCTATAAAAATCATTATATTATTACGATTATTAGTTGTATACAAATATTACACCAGGTTTTTAATTAAACAACTCCCAAATAGTAAAATCTATCATGATTGATCGAAGTACTTCATATTTCGAAACATGCTTAGTTTAGTAAAATAGTACCCTTACTGCACATATATGATGGGTTCAAAAACTACGTCATAAAAAACAGAAAATTTTGCTTCCAACAATGAGCCGTAAATTATTAAAATTATTGTTACAACAACTAAATAGTAAATTCAGGACGTTGTACATTTTTTGGTGTAATTTTCGCATGCCATGCTGGGGATATGCCTGTGTTGTGTGTTATGAAAAGCCTGTGTTAAGGCTGATTCACACCAACGTCCGGTTCCGCTCAGTGCCGATATTGTTCCGCAAGAGAACTTATTGATATGGTATGAATATCAATCAAGGAGTATGTGCCAAGACAAATTTGTGTGGCAGTATATCCTTCTGCCCACCCTTGTGATATTTAACTACTTATTTAGTTAAATAATTATTTTGAAGTGTAAAAATACTTACATCGCAGATTTTTTTTTATTAAAAACCATTTTTTTATCACTAAATAATATTTTTGATTATTAATAATTATTAAAAATATTATTTAGTAATAAAAAAACGAGTATTCTTGTATATATTTTTTTAAATCACTATGACAGATGGAAGGTAGAGAAGCAACATCACAGACGAAGATAAAAGTAATGGAGCGGGTAGAAAAAATACGGTTTACTGAGAACATGTTGAGTATGCGGCTATACGAAAAGTTAAATTGTTTGATGATTTCATCACTGGGATTTCGTAATTTCGCATTTAACAAAACCTGTAGATAAATCCATTCGGACCTATTCATTCCACATGACGTTATGCCGAAACAATGCCACCAAAACGGGAATTTTCATCAGCGCGACCATAAACTATTTTTAGGTCGATCTGGCGCCATGTACGAGTATGTTATGTATAGCAATCTCTCGTTACCACTTTTAGTCTTTGATATTTTACGTTGCATTGTTCTGCGCTCGACCACTATTGAGAACAGAATCAGGTTTCGCCGAAACGACCACATTTTAATTTCGATTACAGATTTTTTTTTATCGTAAAGTAATAAGGTGATAAACAAAGCTTGATCGGTCGGTAGCTGAGTAGACAAACGCGTCTGATTCCCACCCGGGCGTCGTGGGTTTAATTCCTCTCCTGGCTAAATCCTCCATCATTGCACAAGCAACATCTTCCGCTTATTATGGTAATAGTAGGAGTTTTTTAAATATTGTCAGTTTATTCGTAACCAGAGAATTTTTCTTTCTTTAAAAAAAATGAATCAAAAATAGATATTTAACATTCAGGTCAGGCCACTGAAAATAATAATATTTAGATAATTTGTACAGCGCCGTTTTTGTGAAAAATAACTTCAAGGGCGCTGAACGTGTCCTTGTACAACATCAATTTGTTTCGCTCAGGAGTCCCAACTGTGGAGACAGTGGAACTATAACATACCCAATTTGGAAAATGTTTTTAAGTTGTAAGAAAAGTAAAGCGGAAGGGAAAGAGGAAGGTTAGCAAATACCTTACTGGGTTTTGAACCCGCAACGTAGAGAGAAGTATCTTACCGTTTTGCCATAGACATCGTAAAATAATGCAATAAGCAAAACACAAAGCTTTACGATAGTGTGGTGCTCTCGTAAAATATTGCAACAGCAGAAATACCGTAACTTGCAAATGCAATTACTTGAAAAGATAACAGGTTTTTTTTAATACTTGCCATGGGCAGTTAAAAAATTAATGTGCATATTAAAACCAACTACAAAAAATCAATTATACTCTGCGGAATTATGTAAACTAAAAGTTGAAGCTTTCTTAAACTTTTTTGACAGATTTCCTCATCAATTAGAATTATTAGGCGTAATATTGAGATTCTTAGACGTAACATTAGAATCATTAGGATGTTGAGAAGTTGGATCAATAACAATAGATCAATCATCTGGGGCGCTGAACTATTCTCGTCAAAAACATCACGCATAATTCAAATGACTGATTAAATGTCCACGTTCTTGGTGGATAGTGAAATTTGAAACATTTTAGTCGAGAACAGAGCAAATGTTTGCTCGCTATCGGGAGAATCTCCGACTAGTACTTAGTATTCAAAGTTAATAAGAATTCGACCGCATTTGAACATTTTAAAATCAAAAACCTTCGTATTCAAACAATCTATTTTGACAGTGATTAAATTCAAAGGCAAAATGATAATATCACAAACTTTTAAAATAAGAAGTTTTGGGTTGAAAGATTATTAAAAAAAAACAAACTTTTAATTTGTATATACCTACCACTTTACGTATAATTTGAGTTTTAAAGACTTTCTCTCGGTTCAGCACAAGCGTGCCTTCTTTATAAAGTATTATAACCGCCTAAGTTATCTTCGTTAACTCTAACTTTGTATATAAATAACTACATACAAAGAAAGAGTTTTTTTCTTTGACAATCTTAAAGTTAAGAAATCACCTTTATTCACTGTCAGTTTTATTCTATGTCATAACACCTGGCTATAAATAATTCAGTACACTAGAAACAAGCAAATAATTGACCCATGTAATAAATCGGAGATTGTTTCTTAGAAAAATGCCATAACTTTGGTTCAAACTGTCAAAATTCGTTCAAGTGCTCACAATGTGTCATAATAATACGTTCGCCTGTCGCATTAATATAAGATAAGCGGTTTTTGATTACACAATTACGGGGAGGTGAAATTTATGTTATCGATTACAGAACAAACGCCCCGAATGAAGCCGCAAGACCCCGTAAGTCAACAGCCGTTTTTATGGAATTCTGGATCTTATTTCAAAGTCTACACGTATTAAATTTCTTCGCCAGAGTATATTGACAGACGGTGCTGGTAGTTCTCCACTAAGCTCTTTCGTTCGCTAGAGTGAACAGGTTAGAATTTCTACTGAATTCATTCGGTGAGATTACATGCACATTAGGCACAATAAATTTATTGATGCGCCCTTAATTGCACCCAGTAATTATTGTTCAATGGCCCGATGATAAATAACTGACTCAAGACGCCATTTCAATGTACGTACTACTCATTACTTATGCAGTTCAAAGGTAAAACATAGTTCTATTTTAATTCATTTATGAGTGTTAAACTGTTTTTTAATATTATCATGGTAGATGCGATAAGTTTGTGTGAAATGAAATTAGTAAGTATATATATATGCGCTATACTGTCGTGCTATAAGTAGGTAGCTAAACTAGTTATAATAATAATTATATATATTCGTACACAGAGTGAGGGCAGGACTGTATTATAATAAAATAAAGGGAGTAACAGCTGGGCGACCACTTACATTGTTTTTTTTTGTGTACCTTCAATATGGAATATATTGAATATTATATTCAAAGATGTTCTGTAACTTATACATCTGAAATATTATTAAGGGTCAGCACTCAAAAATACATACCTTCTGGCTTTCTAGTGCCAGCAAAACTACAAATCATTTATCTGTTAATTACATACGGGTAGTTAAAAAAAATGTCCAAGGTGTCCAGTGAATACAACTCTTAAACAGTACTCTTTTATGAAATGCATACTCAAATTTTAGATAAAACGTTCAAAAATGCTTTTGCTGGTTTTTAGTATGTTTTTCATAGAATTTAAAGGATATCATTTAAAAACTTGTATTCACTGGAAGCCTTTCACTGGAATTTTTCTAACTACCCGTAGAATATTTGCATTTAAATTATTTGTAGGATTGCTTTATTAGAATGCTACAAAGTGACGTTAAGCGTCATTTTTCAGTGCTGAGTCTTAAGTACACTTCCTCGTAGTCAGTTGAGAACAGTTGGAAAATAAATAAATCAGTTTCCATTAAAATACCAAGCGCTCCTACAGTATACCTGCTTGAGACTATTCGATAGAAGTTCAACATTCGCAATTTGTATGTAGATATGAATGTATCCTGTACAAGTCTTGTATATTACCTTCAAAACATTTCCTACGTGAATAATGAGTGGTTTTCCACCACTGTATCCTCACAACTCACAATGGCTCCATTGATCGCGAAAGTCTTCCACATTCGCAGATAGATAGATATATGGAATTCAGTAAATGCTTTATTTAAACACCTTTCGAAGCCTGCAGAGCTGAAGACCAAAAGTGAACGGTTTTTTAGTTGAATTCGAGAGATGAGAGAACGTACAAAATACTATTTGATTCAAATTAGTTTCATTCCATTGTTTTTTTTTTCATGAAACAATTTCTTTTTTTGTTGCTCTTGTTTTATCACATGATTATAAACTTTTATTAATTATTTTAATAATTAATACTTTTTATTTGTGTTTCTCACTTAGCAGTTTTATTTGTGAACACAGTAATGTTAATATATAAAGTTTGGTACAAGACAATTAAAAAAATATTTCCATACTGACTTATGACTACCTAGCATTAAAATTTAACTTCGGTAGGTATATGATTGTTATAAAGAGGTAAAATACAATCTAAAATTATATGAAAATATAATCGACAGTAAAACTACAAGTCTTTGCGTTGCTGTGTCGACATGCTCACGATCTCACTGCGCATGCTTCTCAATATAACTGAACCTAACCTAACAGATAAGGAGAATGTGGGGATCGGCTTAATGGAGTAATAAAAAAATAAGAGGAACGCTTTTCGGTTAGGTGAGAAGGGGAATGCACAATGCAATCCTGGGCATGTAGATACAGCCACGCAAACATTCGATTGTATTTTACGTTTGTATAAGTCAAGTACATAAAGTTTTAATATTTATTTGCAGTGATGGTACACTACACCGTAAGATTATCTTTATTGCCGGTTACAATTAACAAATGATCAATATGTAAGCATTGGAAGTATGTAATAATTCTAGTTGGTAGTTAAACGCGTGCGGGATGTGGGCCAGCACATAAACAACCCAAAAATAAAATAAAAATATTATTAGAGAGAAATGTTGCTCACGGAAGAAAGGTGGCGATATGTTAAGGCGAAATCAATATTAACGAGGTAGTCAACAAAACATATACGAGTATGAAGGACAAAACACAAAATATGTTGTATTTGCCCACTAAAAACTCTCAAACGGTGAACATAATAATAATATTTGGATGACTTGTATAGCGTCGTTTTTGTGAAAAATCACCTCAAGGGCGCTGTAGCTTCATCAATAAATTTACACACAGAAAAGTCTGGACTTTCCAGGATTTTAAATTTCTACAACTATTTTCTTATCTTAAATCGACACTGTAATTTCCACCATGAGCTTTGAAATATACATTCAATCGTCAAAACATAAGAAAAATAGTGTTGAGAGTCGGGCGAAGCCGGGTAGTAACAAATACTCGCACATAGTGATGAAACACAACCGCAAAGTGATAGCGCACAATGAAAAGGAAGAACAGTTGTTATCTTTCGTGCAGCAAACTTAACATCTTCCATCAACAGCCAAACTTCCGCTGAACTCTAATTGATAAACTGTAAAGCAGGTTGTAAAGTGTCACCGTGGCTGTGTTCGGGAAGCAGGGGTGGCGGTGGCTCCACTGACTACGCGATACAAATTCATCCGGCATCGGTTTCCCCAAGCATTATACTTCAAACTTAGCTATAGGATGAAACTGTCTCGTAGAAAATGTATTGACATACGAGTACACAATACACACTCTCACAACTCGCAATATACATTACGTTAGGATTCAGTTACGCGTCAGTACCACGCGGAGGATAAATTACGTAAGCATTAACATAACGTCAAACTGAAGATGAATATTAATCTCAGTATATTATTTATAAGGTAACATGAAACTGAATCTATTATTAATACCTTCGGGTAATATATTGCTGTTCTTATGTGCAATATTCAGTTCGAAATAAAGTACCCTCTTGAGGATATCAGCTATCGATATTTGTTTGATTGGAGATAGTTCGTATGAATAATCTAAAAATATTGTTGCGAGATGATTATAATTATGATTAAACGAAACCTTTGTGTACCCAAGAGTAGAGATGTTGCGGGTTCGATTAATTAATCGAACCCGCAACTCGCGCGATCCGAAAATAATACGATCAAATAAAATCCTTTCCTTTAACTACTAATTTATTTAAACTGTGTCAACCGGTGTCAGAAGAACCTTTCCTCTGTCAAAAGTTAAACTGACGAAACCGATCGACAGTATTATACATTGTGGTGAAAATAAGGTTTTTGTATAATTTTATCTAATTATGGCAAGCCACGCATACACACGCCATACTTTATACCAACGGTTATTTTTGGGTAAAGGGAGGCGCTAGCATGTGGGGTGTTGTGACGTTGATCATGATTTAATAAGCCTTAGAAAAACGGATTACAGTTGTTACAAGGAATACTGAATTTAAAAATATATGAGTAGGTATATGTTATTTAATACATCTCAAAAGCTGTGGCGGGTGTTCCCAAGGGGCCCCCCTTTCCGACACTGCATCACCGGTTGCACAATGGCTATGCACTTCTGCAGAGCGTTCATTGTATGTGCATTGTACATTGTGTCTCGTTTGTGGGTGTTACCTTCCTACAGCACGGACTAGTGTACACATTGAACAGTGGCCAGCATTCAGGAGAAATGAGGATACAGTTGGTTAAGATTTAATTAACCAGGAGCTAACTGCTTCACGAGACAATCGCACACGGTTGTATATGAGTTGAGAAAATTTAAATAATAACGCTTTTATTAGCTTTTTACTGAGATAGAAATTTTAAAGACAAAGTCTTGATATAAATCAGAACGCATGTCCATTTGTTTAAAACCTCTCACTCTCTAGAAAAAAAATGTTAAGCTTATTATTTCTGGAATTCCTACAACACGAAACGTTTTTCAGACCGCAATTACCATTTTTAGCTATTAAGCTTTAAAAAATATCTATAAAAAAATATGACCAGACGCCAAATCATTATTTACTTACATCTTAATTTATTTCAGGATTCATCACAAGATGGTTTAAGTATTTCTATCGTATTGTAAAATGTTAACAGTGCCATTGAACGTTTCTCTCAGTCCTTTGTCAACTGTGGGTAGAGGTGCATACATAGAGGGGAGATAATCTTTTTTACCCGGTGAGCAGGCTGCCTGTTGCCAGGCCCTGCTCTCAGCCAAACGGTGCCTGGCGCAGGTAAAATTTCTGTCGCCCCTTGTAAAAATTTGCAGAATATAGAACGAGAGGCGCGAATTTATATATAGGCGCTGGGTGCGCAAAAAAGCACTGTTATGAGGCACTCTCAGCGCCTTGGCAATTCCTCGCCTGAAACGGGCTGCTCCAATTGCGCCTGCACAGGACCGGCCCTGCCTGTTGCTACTGCAGGGCTTCTTTTTTGGGGTACATAAATATATTTGTATGCAATTTTTTATAGTTAAATTGTGAGGTTCAGCGGTTGAGGTTGATAATGGGGGGATTCTAGTTTGATTATAATTTGGAATAAAGTGTTTTGGTTAAATCTATATGTTTTAGGAATGGAATAATTTTCGAGTCCGTGTTAATTATGCTATTTCTGGCGAATCATTAAAGGCTGATTCACACCAACGTCCGAATCCGCTCAGTGCCGATATTGTTCCGCATGAGAGCTTATTGATATGGTATGAATATCGGTCAAGGAGTATGTGCCAAGACAAAGTTGTGTGGCAGTATATCCTTCTGCCCACCCTTGTGATATTTAACTACTTAGTTAGTTAAATAATTATTTTGAATTGTAAAAATAATAACATCGCAGATTTTTTTTAATCAAAAACCTTTTTTTTTTACTAAATAATATTTTTATTAATTATTAAAAATATTATTAAGTGATAAAAAAATGGTTTGAAAAAAAAATCTGCTTTGTAAGTATTTTTACACGTCAAAATAATTATTTAACTAAATAAGTAGTTAAATATCACAAGGGTGGGCAGAAGGATATACTGCCACACAACTTTGTCTTGGCACATACTCCTTGACCGATATTCATCCCATATCAATAAGCTCAATCAGTCTTATGTATGTATATTGCATATATATATTATGGCGGTGGAACATTTTACATAAAATTATATAATACATTACAGTTTAATAAAAATAGTAATTATTACTAATGCAGGTTAAATTTTTTGTTGTATCTCGGTTCCATAAGCTGTCCAGTTGTTGGTGTGTGGCGGATTTGAGTGTCTGGGGTTTGTAGCTAAGTTAGCTTTCACTTCAAAAGATGGAAAAATGTGGCTGACGCGAAAAATGCCCATCTCATTCCTGATCACACCGAGAGAAAGCCAGGGTTTTCAGTGCATCGGATATCCTGGCCCTCCATCAATAGGATAAGGTGCTCCCAAAGCCGTTGTGCCTACATGATGCACAGGTAAGGCCCGGATGTTCCCCTTAGGTTGGGACCATACGAAAGAAGATGAAGGTGGCAAAGCCCGTGGATGACGTGTTGTATAATAATAATTATACTTGGCTAATTTATATAGCGCCATTTTTGTGAAATATCACCTCAAGGGCACTATAATAATAACGATGACAGCGAATATAATGTAACTATATTATTATAAATTCCTATATATTCTAATGTAAAAACTTCTATGGGTCAGTGTATTTTCTATATTTTAAAGATAAACCTTCGATCTAAGCGAAACTAATTGGAGTTTATTATATATAATAATAATAAAGTATATACATAATATGGTATT
Source organism: Drusus annulatus (assembly GCA_022651775.1). NCBI lineage: Eukaryota > Metazoa > Arthropoda > Insecta > Trichoptera > Limnephilidae > Drusus > Drusus annulatus. Next base: position 1,825,386 of record JAGWCC010000005.1, on the reverse strand, counting down.
AAAGCGGAGTTTGTTTTCATATCAAACCACGAAGCGATTGCTTTTTACGAAAAATATTTGAGCTATTATTTCTGCACATCTTTGTGGTGGACATTACTCAAAATTTAAAAAAATTGAATACCGCACTTTTGTTTGTTTATTTGTTAACAGCAAATGCCTCTTAGACATTTTATAAATTTACACTCGAGCGATTCTTCAGAGAGAAGCATTCCGAAATCTGACAAAATTATTAAAGTCTCTAAGAAGTGTTAATTTCCTGTTCATCTATGGTTAAATTAATTAAATTATTTAGATGAGCAGATAGACGCAATACTAATTCTCAAAACTCTGAATATTTAACAGCAGACAACACGCGGCAACAATGCGGCGCTACAACCGCCTAACTCTAGTAAATTAACAGGACAATAATGATTAGACGTGAAAAGATTAATTAATTTCGCTGCCGGATGAGAAGGTTCTGTCACATTGCGTATCATAGTTCCCAGCGTGTCAAACGTCAATTTAAAAGAGTCAGAAAAAAAACATCGGGTGATGTCAATAATATTCGGGTTCGCTAGAATTGAAATGTTAGCGGAGTTTAATGCGTGAAGCGTTTATTCAGCGGAAATTATTTTTTTACACGTTTTAATTGGTCTTACGAACACGAAGCGAATATAAAAATACTACATGAGTACATTGTGAGGACAAAAATTACCATTTGTCACTCAATGTGTTACGTAAAAATTAGGACGTTTCAATAACAAAATAACGTAATAAACTCGTATTATGATGGCTGTTTTTTTTTCAATAGACATGAATGAAATTGAAAATAATTATAGATTTAAAATAATTATTATAGAATATCCGTGCGCTATTTGATAAGCTTTGCCAATTTCATAAACTTATCATCATATTATATTTGATAAATCTGATGATATTATTGTATATTGAACATAACATAAGCCAGGGTATGCTAAATGTTTAAACGATTATCTGTCCAAATGAAATTAAAATATTTTGATTTTAACCGTTTTGGCGCAGCAATATTAAAATAACTTTTGTAAATAAATGGTAATAAACATTTTTAAAAAAAATATGTATTTATACTTCATCTATGATTCATGTAAGTTGTTAGTAACCAGTAGAAACGTTAGTTGAGATGGTTTAACTATGTTTAGATGGTAACTAGATTTAAACAGCCAGTTTTGATATTATCCACTTCCACTGCCTTGTGCAGTGTGACTAGTAAATAAAAATAAATGGAAATATATATGGAATATTTTTAATTATTTTCCATATGACGCTCATATACAGGTATATGGCGATTAGATTCTAAGACGCGGAGAATGTTGAACTTCAGGATGCACTGGTGCATGGCGTCGGGTATTCATTTTGCGTCAAATAATATTCTCAGACAATAATACCCGTATTTGAGTTTTGACTAAATTACTTCAAATACAGTGGGACCGACGGTTCCTGTCGTTGATTGGAATTTATGTTTCCTGTAGGAAGAGTACATCACCAATATAAAATAAAATAAAAATAACGGCCCTCACCGCCGGAGAAACTGTCATTTAACAAGGAAATTTGTCAGGAAATTTGAGTGTTATTACAAAACTTTTTTATTCGGATTCTTGAAGCTTCGATTTCGAGTTTCTTTTTCTCCGTAAGGCTTTGAAAATTACGTCTGATGCAGTATAAAATGGACGGCAATACAAAGAAAAAACTGCCCGAAACTTTTTTTTTCACCAGAACTTTCTATTCAAACTAAAAAGTTCGGATACCTTAGAAGCTTTTCGTTTTCTAACAATAGTATCTTCCGGGAATTAATTGGCCTAATGCATGGGCCATGAAGGAACACTTTCCTGTGTAAATTGCCCTATACAATTATAGCCAAGATGGTTACCGATCCTGTTCAAACCTACCTTTTTACATGGTGAATGTTTATTTACTTATTCAAGTTCTTATCCTTAATAAGAAGATGGTTTAAAAAAAGTACGAAACGAAACCCAAATGTATGAACCCGAACGAGGTGTCCATGTCCACGCATATGCCTATGCATATGCTGCTAGAAGGCTTGTCATTATTAAGGCGATGGATGAAAACTACTATTGCTACAAACTATTTTTGCATTAGCGAAATTCTGCATACTCTTTTTAAATGTTCAATAAAACCCAAAAAATGTACCAGGCAAGAAGCCTTTTTCAGTGAGAGGTTTGAACAAGTGAACAGCTTTTTGCCATCATCGTGGTAATCCGATATGTCGTCTGGGTTTCTGGTTTCTATGCCCGCTGTCGTGACTTTTCGCGACAGAGGTGAAGTGTACAATGCACTCGCCAATCTCAAGTAATGGGGGATTAAATTCACGAACTGTAATGACAGTATACTTAATAGTATCAAAGGCGTAACGCGGCAGGAATAAGGCCTAATCCCAGATATGAGAACAAAAATATCATTGTTTTTCCCTTAATGGAAATACAAGAAAAATAAACGACACCAAAAAACACTCTGGCGTATAAAGTCTATATTGCATGGAAGGATATCTCTCTGGGATAGTGGGTAGTGGGTTGTGAGGAGGAGCTTATTGAAACGTTTTGAAGACAGCGGGGTTTAATATATGGATGGTGGATGGTGGCTGAGACTGACTTATTTTGTGTATTTACTTTCTGAGCCACCGAACCAGAAAATTATTTGTAAGGTTTATGGGCTTGAGAAAATAATATTCAAAATCGAGGGGCTTAAGCTACGGACTGTAATAGCTAGGGGCGAGAAGTTTTCTGTGGTTACTCAAAACTTACTCAAGACTTAATATTGAATACTTCGTTTTATACCAAATTCTAAACTGAAAACCAGATTAGATTAAAGATTGTGCAGCTACTTACCATAACATCTACAACGAAGAAACCAAATTAGAGAACTTGAGATCATTCTTACCTGAAAAAAAAAGAGAAACGAATCATTATAATATTTTTTTTTACAGGAACGTCATATTTAAATAGGCAGTAATTTTTTTCTTACTTTTTTTATAATCATGTTTTGTGTTCGGCAAGTTAAAAATAAAATAATGTTGCTAGTAAGCTATTGCTCACATTAGAACAGGTCTCTTCTAGTGACCTAGTTACATACAACACCGCAGTAAAATACAAAAACCAATAGTAAAGAAATAAAAAAATTCAACCTTCAGTGCGAAAAGCTCAAATGGGTCATATGAATTTGTTCTGCTATTCTGAATTATTAATTCTATCATTACTTTAATTCTTCCTTACTTGTAGAAAATAGATCGCGGCGTTAGTCAGCACTCACTACTCAGTACACGTAGATGGGAGGAATTACAAGAAGGCGGAGGATAACGAATGTTTCGAGACGCGCGAATTCGAGATATGGCACGTTATAAAGGAGGTCGGGAATAATTTCTGCGAGTTGTTTACAGCCGGGGTCAATGGCCTGTGACGTCGTGTTGCACGTTGCACTTGCCGACCTCGCGGAGATAAACTACGTCCGAAGATGATAAATGGTTTTCTTTTGCACTTGCGGAAGAGTCTGGGTGACCCCGGCCGTTCCTTATGGACAACGGGATTCGAGAGCATTGCGGGCCGTATCTCATCGGATGATTTCTGTATGGAACCCTTCGCTTTAAAAGCGTGCCCTCCATCGCAAATCACGAAATGTACTCAACATTTTTACTATGACTAAGTGGAAACCATGCATTACTTCTTCTTGGGAACATAAGTGTCGGATTCGGCAATAAATATATACGATACCAACTGAACCCACGATAATACGTTGAAGTGTCGAATAACCTTGTTATTAACAAATAAACACCATGATAGTAAAACGTGCTCATGAAGAGGGTACTTCGTATATACGAGGGTTTATAAAAAGGTTCTCATTAGTACCTACCAGGGGCGTGCCGTTTAAAGCAACGATTATTTGCTATTTAATAATTGAAAAGCACAATACAAATTTCAATAATTATATTTATCAAACCTAGAAAACATTTTTTTAAATGTAATAACACTCAAAATGACCAAAAAAGAATCGATAATTTGTTAGACCGTTAATTAGATCAATCGTTGTTAGGAGCAGATTAAACGACAATTTCAATTATATTGACTAAAGTACACCAGACGATATTTTATTCAATAATCCAAATCATAGAAATATATTTTTTTTAAAGTTTTTGTAAAAGCGGATAACCCAAAGTAGCAAAATAATATTTTATCTTTTGACTACAGATAATTATTAATTCTAAAAACACAAAGTTGAAGAAAATTCAAACGAAATCGCCTTGTATTTGTTTTCCCAATAAACATCAAATAAAACTTATCAGAAAATGTTTATGAGGATTTTGTCTTTGAAATTTATAAAGAAAAATTTTCCTCGGAATTTTATTTATAATTTGCTGTTTTAAAGAAATATAATGTAGGGTTGGTAAAAGAACGCGGTTATTACAGAAAGGTATAACCTTTACCTAATATAAATTTGCTAGAAGTTGTCCAGAAAACTTCCATGATATATTAAATTAACGAACTGATTTTATTTTTTATATGAATACCGCACAAGAGTCTCAACTGCTCCCAACCGTCTAGAGCCAGTTAAACTATGGCATCCCCAAATAGGGTATGTTGTGAGGCTGAACGTAGTGGGGAGGGGAAGGAGATTGAAAAGAGGAAGGTTGGGAAGTACCTGGCTATTCAGATCTGGTCACCAAACACGGCTAAAGACATTTTTAAGCAACGTTTCGATCCTGAATGGTGGTCTTTCACCAGGGCGATACTTAATAGGTAGTATCTACCAATCTGGAACGTGCCGCAAATATACTTTATATTATATTATATGAATTAAATTGTGTTATGACACATATTAATTAAATAAAAGTTATTGGCGCGCGTCGGGTTTGAACCCGCGACCTTTGGATTCGTAGCCGAGCGTCTTACCACTCGACCATGGAGGCCGTCATACCTGGCTTTTCAGATCTGGTCACCAAACACGGCTAAAGCCATTTCAAGCAACGTTTCGATTTTGAATGGTGGTCTTTCATCAGGGCGATACTTCGAAGATAGAATCTACCGCTCTGGAACGTGCCGCAAATATACGTTTTACGAAGAATTTCAATGGCGATTGCAGAAGATACGAGTCTTACAGAAGCTTGGATGAACCTCAACCAGACACGGAAGTGTAAGAAAAATATTACGAAACACCCCTGAAACATTCCTACGTAAATTGCCAATTTCTCGTTGGAAAAAAAGAATCCATATTCGCTTAACGTAGGAACAATAAATACACTTTCACGTTCTTACATTTTTTAATGTTAAACCAGAAGAAATAGCAACACTATACGTGAAATTACAAAATTGGGAATGTCTTACTTAGGGTAAAACCAGGGTAAAAGTGTTGCCGATGCTTAAGTTTCATTTCACCAACCCCAGTGGGACTTAATTAGTTCGAAGGGGAAAAGCTCTTTCTCACCCAAAAGGTACCTGCACTTACTTACAGATTACAAACAAATAAAAAAGTTTTTCGTGTTAAAAGGGCAATGGTAAGACCTTTAATACCCACGTCTTACCCTTTTAATGTTTATTAACAATTAAGTTGCTCTCGGGATCTAATAAATAATAAAGCAAATTAATGCGGACATTTTTTCGGGCTTTCGAATAAGCACATTAAAGTAAGAAGTTTCACTATCATGTTCTGAAAGCGAGAGTAATTTTATTTGCAAGCTTTTTAATTTGCTTTTAAAATTTAGTTGGCGTCGGACGTGGTTGGTATAAATCACTATCCAGGTACTAAAGGTGACAAGAGGTACGTAAATTAATTAGCGTGATGTGTTTTATTAATTACGGGTGTAAAACATGTTTTGATAGATGGCATAAATACGTGATAAAAAAGTAAACGATATATTTGACAAGTATAATTGCTGGTAGAGAGAGAGAATTGTGTTCATGAAAAACGAATAGAAATTGTCCGTATGTTTTGGCAATTAAGATTTTTATAGTTGTGGTAAGACAATAGAAGATTGTCAGAAAAAAAATATCAATGCGATTCAACAGTGTATTTTACGTAGGTAAAAATATATATAAAATACAAAAAGAAAACCATATTTGCTTGTACCATATTTGATTTTATATGTGCTTCAAATGATAAAACACGACCTCCCCAACACGCAATAGAGAAGAATTATATGACAACTTTGTAATGATACAAACCTATGCTTCTTATTGGGATTCAAGAATGTGCCAGGATAAACTTAAATAAACAAACACATCCCAAAACTACATAGTCGTAGGAATTCATGCGATTTATAGTCCTGAAGCACGCGTTGTCATTTGCCAGACATAAGCGTATAATAAAAAGTCTATATACTACGAAAGTAATATAATAATAGATACTAGGTATTATTATTTCGAATACCCTTAACTCCGAACACAACAACTGGGTCGTTTTACACGCGTTATACCACGTGTCACATATTAATGCCTGTTCCACACGACTGTTAGGCAGCTAGCTCGAAGGTAATAAATTATTCGCATTTCCTATACGTAATTAAATACGACATAAAACTTAACACACTTATCGATGTACGTTTAATTTCCAAATAATTTGTTCTACGCGTCGTAAGTGGCTATTTCGTCTGTTAAATTAAATTTAAATAAGAACAATTTACGACAAATTTAGCGACACGAAGTTATGATAGAAAATGTAACAATCCTTTGGAAATACCGAGTTGTAAAATCTTACAAAAATAATGTTCACCCGTAGGTAAACATTATTCAAAGCGGGTTTCACACACTCTTCCGTTAAGTTTGGGTTGGAAATTAGACTCTTAAAAGTGTTGTAAGTGTAATTTGGTTTCACCCATCAAATTTAATTAATTATTATTCTTAAAGTTATTATTTTATTATAAATAAATCAAGTCTTAGTGTAGGAATTCAAAACTACCACCTACGTACATATTAAGTCAACTTCCTCGAGTCTCGTACTAAAAAAATACGGGTTCTTATATGGAAAAAAAATGTGATAATAATGGTCACCACTTAGAGTATACAAGAGGTAGCCCAAGCCAAGGCAGTGAAGTCAGTTTTGGACTTGTTTTTGATGATTTTAACATGACTCGGCGCAAATGGGCGTGGCTAAGACTAAGGCTACGGTATTTCTACATCCATTCATATCACATATCGACATAATGTTTTTGTGTATTCGTATAGTCACTTTTTCACAGTATTTTTATCAACAAAAATATAGCATCTAACCTAAAAAACCGTTTAGTTGTGTCAAGTTTAGTGGCAAAATAAAAAATGTGGGCGGAGTCCCGCCGTTAACCAGCGAAAATAGCCAGCTTAAGATCATTACGACAGTATATAGAAGCGTTCCAAGAAATTTGTTGTCTCTTTCTCTCTCATGGTGTACTATGTAAAAACTCGGAAAAAGTGATTTATTACAATTTCGGATGGGTTGGGTAAAACAAATTAGCTATCCCTCCATATATTGTTACTTCAAGGGTCACCAGCATCGCAGATCAGTGATTCATAACCTTTTTAGTAGAAGGGCAAATTTACCTATTTTTCAAATGTTCGAGGGCCGCATAGAGTTCGAGTGTTGCAGATTAGATAACTTTGTGGTAAATTTAGGCATAGTTTTTTTAAGTTTTGTAAAGCGCCCCTAAGGTGATATTTCTCAAAAAATGGCGCTATTTAAATAGCCAAGTATTATTATTATTAGATAGTGATATGGTTCCGAAATTTTGGGGAGAGGGGGGTTTGTCAGTAAAATTCATGTTTTCACATTTCTGGGGAAATTTTCACTGTCATTGGGGAGGGGAGGGTAGGTTGTCAGCGAAATTCATTCTCCTGGGATTCTTCAAATTCTGTTCAAAAACTCGCCGAAGTCATCTAAAAAAAGACACTACTAACACTACTTGGGAATCCATTTAGGAGATGGGGAATGACAATAAAGGTGGGTATAATGTTTTTTTTACAAAATGTTCTTCAGTAAAGTCACCGGGGTAGAAATATAGATTTATTTTAATTTGTGAAGTGGGCCGTGCTCAATGGGCCTGCGGGTCGCACGAAATTGGCTCGCAGACAGTGGTTGTGGATCACTCACTTAAATAAAAGATTCGGATTCATGTTTTTTTTCATTAATCGACATGACTTCACAGATTTTATTGTAGTTGTAAGACGAGGCGCCAGACTTATTTCATCACTACTAGATTAATAAAAAAGGGAAAACAAAGTGATCGCATCTGATCAGCAATGGTGAAGAAAACATACTGATATAATATATGTAAGGTATCTACTTACTATCACGAGATAAGAGAATTTATATCTCTAAATCAAGAAACATACATCCTAACTCTAAAGTACGACGAAGAACTGGCATCGTGACATTAGCACAGCTTTTTCTGTCCTGAATTTTTAGGTCAACGTAACTATTTCCTGTCCGCAACGACATAAAATGAACCAAAGAGCTTTAAAACATTAATTTAACGTAAAAAATAAGACAAGACCAGTCTTTCTATAGCAAAGTTATAAAAAAGGATATCTCGTCAATATAATCGAATCCACCTTACATTGAGAACAATAACGGTCAACCAGTAGCAAGATCTGTCACAAATTTCAATATAAGGTCACGAATTAAATAATTCGTTAAATGATCAAATTAGTCTAACGCATAACTTGGAGTTCCATATCGCGATCTTGGACGTGGCATCATCGGCGATATTTAAATATTGAAATGACCCCACGGTGCAGAGCGCCGCCGACGCTATTAACCCCTTGACCCGTCCGTTTATTAATTCCACGGGCCTACGCACTTTTAATATCCCGGGCGAAATTATTGTACCAGCGCACTCAAGGGGAATCACTCCGGACCAGCGCGAGAAGGAACGCAGCCCACAGTGTGTAAGCAAGAGGAATTCGTAATCAAATGAAATAGAATATTTACTATTAGACACACAGTGGAAACAATAATATTAACATAATTACAATAAACTTTTCAGGTGTGTTCGGAATAGGGTATCTAAATAATGTATTAATGATAAAATAATACTTCAAGGATCATTTTGTCACAGGTCTAAATGTCACAGGAGAGAACGAGTTCAACAAAGTTAACAGTCAATATTTTCCTAATGATTCTTTCAGATTTCTCATGAAACAATATTTATGTAAAATGTAAAGAGTTGGGTGTCGGTTTTTTGTTCTGGACACATTAAATTATGTTTGTTCATTCACAGGCAAGAATAAAACACAATGCCAAATTAGAAAGGAAGGGGGTGTTAAAAAGCGGATTTCAATGAACTTCTAAGATAAACGACACCCTTAGTTTCACGCCTACATAGTGTATACGTTATTTAAAACCTCTTCCTAAACCTCATCTTCACTTTATGATGGCAGCAGATCCAAATCCCTCTATTTTTGGGTTCAACACACGGCCTGATCAATCTCAAGCGACCCTCGGAGATTTAGATTCGAATTCTCAAAGAAGAGGTCTCAAGAAGTCCTTATTCTCTTTTATTTTTATGTGACACCTCACAAGAGATCCCTGGGCTGTACAAGTTCGCAAATCGTTTACCGATAGCGTAACAAATGATAAATCCGGCCCCATAGCCTAAGATACTGCGAGACCCACAACACCCCGAGATATTTCTATTCACGAAAGGCGGCAATGTTGACTGCATCTTACCCCCAAGCTTAAAACAAAATCCTTAAACCATGTATTTTCAAGAGCAGACGAAATTTTTCGTTATTTCAAAGAATTTCTCACGAGGGTAAAAATGTAACCTTTAGTTTACCCACATATTACTATTACTGGATTGGAAAATTGTTTTCATTCATAACTTGAAATATTTAGTTGAGGGAATACATATTCCATCTGGACTCAAAAATGCCATGGAATTTGCAACCTGTCGGGTTGTTTGATTAAATGAATACCGCGTATACGAGTATGTGAATCGCTTTGATCTCAAACTACAGCCTTGTTTATTTAAAAAAAAAAAACATTTTGTTCAAATACCATAAACGTTGTTTTCAATATTAGTGCTGAAATGAATTTAAGTATCTGACCTGGACGTAATGCTAATGAAACAGACGAGAGCTAATTACATCTTTGAAATATCAACTAAGATCAACAAAACTTCAGAGAATTACGAGCACACTTCTTATTACCGTTAGGCTTACGTTTTGTATCTCATGTAAAGTTCAACACTTGACAGACAGACGACAAGCACTGAAATGTTTACTTATTGAATTTCAGCAACAACGTTGTATATGAAATTAGACTAAGTCAAATAATGGTGCTAATCATTATAGTATAAACATCCAACTTTATCGTGTTCGTGGAATATGATTAAAAACTACTTGCAATGGTATTATTTATGAGTGTATGCATAATCACGAAATTCCACAGAAAATATGAATTTAGAACTTTCACCAGTAGATAAACAACGATTGAAACTATTTGTGTTTAAAAACTCTAAACAACTTTACTTTAGACAAATATTAAATTTGAACAGTTATTTAATTATTCGATAATTCTAATTGGTTGGTACTTCCGGTTTTTTTTAATAGTTTCCACAAAGTGATAATATTTACCTACAACTTACGTATCCGACGGCATTACCTTTGACCACAAGTTCATAAAACAACTAACATTTAACACAACAACTATAAAAGCGTTACACACACGTTTTGCAATTTTGAACCAATTAGGATTATCGTGAAAACCTAGTGAGCACCCGCCGGTAAACTCCACTTCACGTAAAATAAATACTTATTTTGCCTGAAAGGACCTATTCAGTAATATCTAATCGAAACAAAGTTGACAAATGTAGTAATACCTACTCAGAAGTTTTATGATAAATAAAATCCACGGCGCTAGCATCGCTTCCAGCCCGTGTTGATGGATCTTTTTACGCATTTCTTTAAAAACACTGCTTGAAACGAAACAAATAAAATCAACAATCGGGACCTTTACAGAAAATGAAATACAGTGAATCATGGAATATTTTCGATTTAACCAAATTATTATTTGCCTTCATTATGAAAACTCCACAAACGGTATTGGTTTTGTTTCGATTTACTGAAATTACTGTTTCTCCCGAATAACGCAGGTGCTCCGTGAACAATCGTTATTGGCTTGCCCTTTAAATAATATTACCGACCAGAAGAATAAAGGAACACCCAAACTTGTTTATCACTTCCGCCTTGGGAACAACCGATACGTAACACCTTACAACTTAGATATCAATCGGAACAAGCCCATAAACCAAAATGAGATGTTAATATATAGAAATTATCCGACTCCGAATCACAGGGTTGTTAGTTCAAATTGGGGTCATAATATTGTAATTGACGCAGAAATTGGACTTTCCGACCTTTCGGTACACGGTTATCTAAAATTCTAAAGCACAGTATACTCGACATGACTGGTACAAAGTGAAACTGAACAAATTAACACGTAAGGCCGAAGCGGTGTGTTAAAACAACTTACTATAAAAACGTGTGACCGCAGTGCACCCACAAATAATGAAACCTTATAGTTTTGGTAGCAATATGGCTTCTGAGAGAGTAAATGGAGAAATCACGGCTACGTGTAATGTTGCTTGTAATCGAAGCTAGTAAGTGTATCACAGGTTGACGGTTGGTGAAACTAAACACTTGGTATCACTCTGTTGTAGAGTTTATGAAGTGAGTCAAGTCAGGATATTAGGAGTATAAAGATGTAGCTTCTTTGTATTAACTTATTAATAACTCCGCATAAAAAATAATTAGAGTTTGTAGATATAATATTAATGAATCCCAGAGGTTTGACCTATCGCTATGATAAACTTACATCCACGTGGAAGGTTATTAACATTTAACCCTCTGCGTGTCTTATGTTCTAACAACCCATATGATTACAATCAAGACGCCTTATCACAAAGCAAATTGACTAAGTTAAATTGGAAGGCTTTGAAGTTACTTAATTATCGCAATTCCTCAGTAAACCAGTTATAAATAGGTTACTGTAGCGTTTACCCGAAAAAATCACCCCTACTTCCTTAAATCATTTTTCAAAGAATATACGGATGACCTTATGTTACTTAACTTATATTATTATTGCATTTCTACCATTTAGGGTTTACATTTATGTATTATTATTAAATTTGTCATAAATATTATATTTCAATATTTAGAACTAACTATCTCAACTATTTACACATTTTTATTTTAATTGCTAATAAATTGGGTAAATCTACGACTTTGGCGTCGTGCTAAATAATATCGGAAACAGTGTGCAAAGTAAGAATATAAGAAATGTTTAAAGTACAAAGGTCAATCAATATTCAGATAAAAATATGTAAGCTAAACGTGTAGCAAGTTCACAATCTCGCGTAAGTCGATAATTCTTTACGAAATCGAGAGCGAAAATTGAAATACTTTGAACGGAAAAAAGTTTAATCGGTTATTTTTTATCGAAACTTTCAACAGGAGAGCGGGAAAAAGGTGAGAAGCCTCAAATATCCCAGAAGTAGTGGAGCGTCGCCGAGCTCCAGATTGGAATTCCTTGACAATATCTTGAAAGAGAAAGTGTTTGAATGCCTTTAACCGAGTCCCCGAGTTAAGCACTTGTTCCGTCCGTGCCCGAGTAGCGGCTAACGTGGGTGCTTATGCTCGCCTAACAGATGGTCAACTGGAGACTGGAGACTAGAGACTAGACATTCTAGACAGTAGGCGTAGAATAAATCTTCACAGTTCCGAGACATCGATAAATAAATAATAGTAAGGTGTTTCCCTCCGGGAGTCCAAAAACCTTTGCAAGAATAAAACCAGAAATAGCTACTTTCAAACATAAATTTCAAGACGCATATTTTGTTTTACCGACTTGATATTTAATAAGTACTAATTTTACATTGCATTATGTTTATAAAGCAGTTTACAACATACATTACAAATAGCGACTGGAGTAAATTAATGTTCGTAATTTTCTGCTGTACGAGGCCTGTTCAAAAGAAAAGGTGAATTTTGAATTTTCGCGGGCTGTGTACATTCGATTATCGATCCATTTTTTTCAAAAGAAAAAAATCGAAGAACACACTATATTGTATTATATGTCAACTTATATTATTATAATTTTATCTTTTTTCGAAGGCTACTCGTTTTAAACGTTATTTTTTATAATTTAAATTTAATGTTATTCTTAAGTTCTGCTAGCTTTTAGTTTTTATTTTTATTGTGACAATGTAAATCGGTTTTACAGAAATTGCTAATTAATAGGACCCGGATTTTGGTCGCAAAAACAAGGCCTCACCTTTCGAGAGGAATATGTTTTTTTTTATTTGAAAAAAAAATATGCCGAACACTTTTTTTATATGAGTAAATGGTGAATGAGAGAGATAAAGTCGCTTAGAGGTTTTTTTAAGAAGCTATTAACTCTAAGATTTACAGTATAGGGCCCTAAAACTAAGCTTGACACATTTTTTAAAAAATTCACAACTCTTATAAGTTTAGTCTTTAACTCAAACACGATTGACTAGTCTGAAATAATTGTTTACGATTATATTAAAAAAAAAAATATATATATATATATATTTCTGTAAAGGTGAGGTCTTATTTTTGCGACAAGATTTCGGGTTCTATTAATTAAACAGTACAAAAAATGGGGTGGTGGCATTTAAAAACATACACCTACATAAGTAGTTTTATAATGGTTTTGGCCGTCAAAACAGTTATCACAAAAAAAAAAAAAAAACTTTATAACATTACAGAATTTGATCAAATTTAAATTATGAAAATATATATATGGAGTTTTGCAAATTAAACAACCATAAATAAAGATGAAATCAATTGAACATTTAACATACGAACTTCGAAAAGGGTCCTCCACCAGAAAAATGTAAACAAATATTGAAATTACGTTAATTTCTGTTTGCGGCACTAACTTTCTGTACTTCTTGACTGGATAAATGCATTATTAGACCGCATAATTCTGTAGCCTTAAAATTAGGCCTACAGCGCAGCGGTCATTCGTGTGTATTGGGGAGCTCGGTTAACAGACCTGCCCGGGGTCCGGGGGTCGGCTGTTACCCCACTAGACTCGATACTGAATACAGTTGTAACGATGTTAAAGCATATTCTACGAAACTAATTTGGTCGTAGTGTTGTAGGCGCTGAGTTCACGGATAAGCCAGAATGGCCGTAAATAGTGGCAACTCCACCGGGCCCGAAACAAAATAAAATTAATAACAACTACGGCAAAGGTATAAATACACCACAAGAATTTGTTCATAAATAGTTCTGAAAGGGCAAAATGTCAGAATCATTGTTGATAACTGAATAAAGTGTTTGAACCACGCTGTCAGGGGAGATATTATTCGTGGTACTTCGTCTTGCCTGAGCCGCACCCCCCTAGTCTAGTCCCCGCGGACGCGGTGGATATTATTGTGAAACTTTTATCAAAAATCGACAAGGAAAATATTACCCATGTCAACTGTAAAAGGCACGTGGGAATAACCTAACTCTTTGCCAACATAACATAATGTCAAAAATAAATAGATCAAAGCCAATTTACAAAACAAGTTTTCAATTAATTTAATTAAGCATCAAAAATCACAGCAACGCCTTTTCAGTTAAGATGATTAATAATCAATACATCATAAAAATAAACAAGAAAAGGTGACTAATTAAAATTCATTAATACATAGAATTTGATTCTAAATATAATTTGGCAAACACCGATGCAAATTTTGGTGTCGTTTTGAGAAGAATGTTTTGAAAAAAATGTATTTTCATCCGTAGGTCCGTTTAGGTATACTTATACTACGTTGAAAAAGTATTTTAAGGTGGGAAAAAAATAAACCTAAACGAGAGAGACAACTATCTATTTTTGGTTTAGAACTGTAAAACACGCCATCTATATTTTCCTTTGCAGCAAGAAGGAAATAAAATGCATTTCTATGGAAGCTTTCAAATTTTCAGATAAAATAATGCTTTCCCTTCCTTTTGAGAAATCTTTGACATTCTGAAAGAAAATCTAAACATTTATTAATAATACGATATCTACAGATTTGAATAACGTATAAATGTGACTCTAAATGTATTTTTCTTCTTTTGTCGTATTTTTTCTTATATTTATGCCACGTAATACATTACTGTTTCTACCTTTATTTGAATTTAAAATGCTTTCATGATATTGTCCTTCCTTAAATGCTAATTCCTTATTGGAATCAGTATATTCCAACCCATCGGGAGTATATTAATATGTAATGAATTGTTTCGGTAATGTATATTTTAGAAATAAAAATATTATCCGTCACAATTAAATAAAAACTCTCACTGCTAAATTATACAGTGGAAATGATCGTAAAAGGAACAGAAATATGACTTACGCAATATACATGTATTTAAACTTAATAGAAATTAAGGTTTCGTTTCTCCTGTAAATGTTTGTAAATGTGTGTGCTTATTCTCCTTCTGCCTTTTCAACCAATTTAAATAAATAAACGATTGCTGTTGTCTTTAAAAACAAACTGGTACATTTTATGTACAATTCAACTCTTACTGTAATTTCCATTCATTAAGCAACAGAAGTACAAACGACAAAGCTGTGCTTATTTAAAATATTTTGCACAACTTTGAAAGACACGGCGTTTAATTTTCAATAGATGGATTCAAAAACTTCAAAAACATGAGCCTCAAAATGACGAATCGTAGATTCCAGGTGAAACTATTTCATCTAGCATCAATAACATAGATTTAGCGCTTAGATATACCCGCTAAAAGAGCGCGGACCAAAAAACTTTGAGAATATAGCATGATATTAATATACGAGAGGGAAAGAAGTAGGCGTATCGGTAGCGATATTTTTAAATAACAGTATTCATAATTTGTTCAAAGACGTTACCGTTGCGTTATATAAGGTTTGTTTCTATTGAAAAATCATAGATTATGCAATTCAATCGAAAGTGAAGCCATTATTTATTATAATCGGCGTTTATATTTATTAGTAGGCAGTATGTAATAGGTGAGGTTAAAATAATTGAATATATCAATCTATAATATCTGAAAACCTATTTATTACAAACTTTCAAGATTTCAGTCGATCAAGAAATTCAAAATCAATAATATAAAGTGGATAATGATTTAATAAAACAAATTTTTAACTTTATTCCACTTTTATTTTTTGACTGGACCGGTTTCAGCCTATGACGGCCATCTTCAGACTAGTACAAGTTGTTTTTAACCTACGGCTTATATACTATCAGACTAGTACAAGTTGTTGTTAACCTACGTATTCCACCACGAATTAACAGTTTCAAAATTAGAAATAATAAAGTGGATAAATACATATAATCAGCCACCGTCTATCTTTTACTGGGCGAATGACTCAGACGCTGCTTCGACGCATAAAAAACTCATATGCAATTATACAAAGAGTTACAGAGTTGACGATAATCATTTTTCAAATACTAACTTGCCAAAAATATTTTTGGTTTGAATAATTGCGTTAACCGAAAAAAATAGTAGCGACACGCCACTCATGCATCGGTACATAATTCAGTGAATAATATTCATTATTCTTTTTTATAAGATAAACATCAGTCGTTTATTTACATAAGTAGGGAAGTGGCGCAAATAAGCACGGGTAATATTTAAAAAATATAGGCCAATAAAATTCGATGGCCTTAACCTAAGAATTCCAATACCATATTATTGCATATTGGTAACGCGAATAAGTCATTAACATCGCTGGCTATACAATAAGTGTGTTTGGCCTTTAATCGAATATAATAGTTATTACTATTTCGCGAACAGCACCAAATTTTTTCTTAACTTTCGATCGCTGGCACCAAAATATTTTTACAATTTTAGCAACTTTCGAGGCGAAAGCGTATGATATAGAAAGTGCGTGCTTTCTGAACAACCATGAAAAATACCTGTGTGATGATTTTAAAAATAAATATTTATATAATATATATCATGTATATTTCTAAAATAGCAAAAACTCTCGAACGGTGATCGCTAAACACACGAATTTCGCATTTTTTTTCTGTCCGGAAATTCTAGGCCAACACGACATACTTCCTGCTGGTCACGTAATTTCCATCGTGAGCTAAGAAGCTTTGAAATAGGTAACTATAAAAAAAAAATAAAACAAGACATCACATCGTAAGTTCTTTAATAAAACAATATAATCGAGAGTCGAAATTACCAGTAATGAAATAAAAGGCAAGTTTCAATAATAATTATCGGTCAATTTTTATAGCGCCGTAGATAATAATGAGAGTTATCTAGTTTTGAGAAATTAGACAATTGTGTGTACAATATTAATACCAAAATTCCCGGTAGAAGCGTGGGTACAGCCTATGACATACGTTCAATAAATTGTACCAGAAATATTTCAGCGAGAACACTTCGTCGTGAATAGTTCCGTTCCACTAAATTGTGGTCAGAAATGCAGCAAATGGTCAGGGTTGCAATACCTGATGCCTGGATTATTTCCGAATTATCGTTTCTCACACCCTGGGCCACATATTTTAACGAAGCGCCATTATGTCCAAGACCGAATTCTGCTGCGATTTTAACAAACGGCGGGAGACTGAAGATAAAGCCTTCATTATGCATAGATTGCACGCTAACGTGTTACAAAAACCATTTTGAGAAATGAGGAGATTTATTATTTGTACAGTTATTCAAATGTTCGCCCGAGGCTAAATAAAGCAAACACGACCGATGACAAGGTGTAAAATATACCGGCCCTTTGTTTCAGCGAGCGGTGCCGGGGCATTTCCGCTAACAGCACCAGACAGCCTGACAGTCTGACGCTCGCCATTTTTAGAATAAAAGCCTGCACCGGCTAGGGTCTCTCCGCTAAAGGTTATTATTCTATGCGTTTTTAATAATATATCATCATGTCACGGGAACACAATGGCAGGAGCATGTCTTAGAAATAAGAAAAGAATTCATGTTTGTAGACTTGAAATAGGGTTTATGTTTTTCTTCTTCAAGTCCCGTTATGAATGATTGCAATGGCTGTTTTAACACAAATAGAATGTGGATGAATGAGATGCGTGCTGGCAACAAGGGCAGATTCTGATTTTACAGAAAAAAAATGTTTTTGGTATTTTTATGCCAAATTACGAAATACTTTTTTTTCTAACTACGATATTTTTCCATTTTCTTAGGAAAAACATGTAGCATTAATCTCCTTCCTGAATGAGTGATCTCCAGACAGGTGACATTTAACACTCTCTCAGAGACCTTACAATTACCATATTTCAACATCTGCCCATACTTAAAACCAGTGTTTGATTTTGAAATATACCAGTAAAAAACACGTTTACATAACAAAATACACTTCACCCAACAATATTTGGAAATAACTTTTTATCTACTTAACTTAATTGAGCATATCCTTAAATTAATAAAACTTTCAAATGCACTTAAAAAGACTATATGTATATATTTACACGTATTAATAACATGTGATTTAAGGCACTTTCTCTTATATTTTATGAAGGTTACTGCCACGTTATACACGTTACTGCCGGTTCATTTATATTTTGATATATTGTAATGTTTACTTATCAAATAATGAATAGAATAATATTGTCGATCTCGGTATTAGGTTTATCAAACACATTGGAATCAGTGGTGTGTTTCTGGATTTTTTTACCGTATTTTCCGAGTTAGTATTTTTACACCCGGTTTTAATTTTTTTCTAATTTTTAGAATTTGTACAGACAGAGCTGTAAGAAACGAGACAACTTTTTTACACGCAAAGTTGGACTTGCTTAATGAAATAAAATAAAAAATAGCAACCTTAGAATCATTTTTTAAGGAAGTTGGAAAAATTGATGTATATTTATGGGAAATGTGATAGGAAAATTACGCTGACCGACAAATTACAAGTCAAATCTACTTAATACGAACTTGTCGTAATAAGTGTTGGGTGTCGTTTCGGAAAGGCACAATGCTTCAATCATAAGCGGCAATATAATAATTTATTTTTAAGCAGCCTCTGAAACAATTATTAAGCCACAACTCGTGATCTGAGTTTACTCGGGCGGTCATACAGGTATTCCATTCATCACGAACAAGCGCCGTGTTGCGCCGGGCTTGGCCCAAGCTTCAGTCAATGTTTACGCACACGGGAAATGAGCGAGTGCATACAACTTTTCGAAATGAGCTCAGTCAAAGGCGCAGTCTCACCGTTCGGAAACCGTTTCAGCTCACTTTAAAACGAACCTTACGACAAAGGGAAAAAACTTTGGTCTGCCCCTTCTTCCAACATATTTTTATTATTCACTGAGCGTTATTTGATACGTTAGACGAGATTTTTCAATTGAATTTTATAACGGTAAAAATATTTGTTGTTGTTTGACTTTTGGTGTATTGAGTCGCGTTGCGCTACTTCCTTCTACTTTTCGGACAGCCTTAAGGCTGATTCACACCAACGTCCGGATCCGCTCAGTGACGATACTGTTCCGCATGAGAGCTTATTGATATGGTATGAATATCAATCAAGGAGTATGTGACAAGACAAAGTTGTGTGGCAGTATATCCTCTCTGCCCACCCTTGTGATATTTAACTACTTAGTTAGTTAAATAATTATTTTGAAGTGTAAAAATACTTACAACGCTTATTTTTTTTTTAAACCATTTTTTTATCACTAAATAATATTTTTAATAATTAAAAATTGGAACTGATGGATGTGTTATCAAATTTAAAAAAACCTTCTCAATTGTACACAAGTGATAAAGTAAATTATAGGTAAGTACCTATAATTTTATTCTATATTTGAAATGGGTGGATCAAAGAAACAAAATATTTTTTTCGCAAGTCGAGTTACATCCCGTAGATTTTCGCGGGTAACTGGTGTTATAGTATTACTGGTTCCGAGATACGAAACAAATTGCAATATTGAGCACTAAGCTACCAGAGTTTTGCGGTTATTCCATTTTCTTTACGCTGAAGCTGCTTATGAAGTGCACAAAAGCTGAGAAGAAAGTTGAACAAACTAATACAAAGAACCACAACAGAACACTCTTTCGAAATGCAATGTCTAGTAGTTTATAGGTATATACTTTACAGTGGCGCGCAGTGACATTTCTTCGGTTAGAATTTATTTAAATAAAATCAAACTCCCTAAATATAAAAATGTGCTTCGATATTATACGCTTGCACTTCTTCTAGAAAGGGAATGACTTTTTCAGATTATTTCTGTTACAAAAAAATATTTGAAAATACTTTTCGACAAAGATAACAATAGAAACTGTTTGTTATTGAAAATGATGAAATTCTAAAAAATAAATCACGGCACGCCACTGGTAATATACACACGTTTACTCTGATGCGCATCATCGCCGCTTTCCATATTACTAAATATTACGGTACGATGCAATATGCATTCGGTCAGCGCTCCGTAGGCGAATACTTACTTACACAAATGTTACTTGCCTGTCTGCAGACAAAGCATTCAATACAGCGAGGCTGTACTTTGAAAAAGTTGGAACGTCAAAGCGCTGCAAGCAATTTTCACAACATCTTATTGATGGAAATGCTGGAAACATAATTATGGGTGGTGCTTTGAAATGGATAACATGCTGGTCTCTGATCGGGAGATCGTTCGATCTTCAACCCCCAACATTAACTCTAGAGGTATTAGAGATGGTCGATATTCCTGTCCCGGTTAAAAGCAACCGGTTCCATGCCGGTCACTGGAACCGTTGATATTATTTCTCTGTGGAACCGGTTCTTTTTTTTAAATGGATAAAATTTGTCCCGAGGAACCGGTAAGAACTTTTGTCGATTTGCTACTACTTTTTGATTTCAAATCTCAACCGACTAGTGCTTTTTTTGGAGAGGAATGTTTGCTGATTTGCTAGTTCTTTTCGATTTCAAATCTCTACCGACTAGTACTTTTTTTTGCGGAGAAACTTTTGTCGATTTGCTAGTACTTTTCGATTTGAACATAAAAATCTCCTTCGTGGAACTTTTTTGGCACCAGGAACCGGTTCCAAAAAGAACTGGATAAATAACCGGTTCCTCGCCGGTCACTAGTAACTGGAACCGCAGGTACAACCAATTCTGATATCGACCATCTCTACGAGGTATACACTAATTTTGCAGTCGGAGGCGTCTCTACCTACAAAATAATACACCTACCACTTATGCAAGCCGTACAATACATTTTTAATACATCCGCTAAATCGCTTGTCTAAATTCGCGTGTCAAAGAGAGTTTCAACAAAATTCTTCTTTAAGCTTAAATAAGATACCATAATTCTGTGGCATTTAGGTGAAGAGGTATATGTCACGATTCTCTAATTGTTCAGAAGAGGCAATGTTAATTTCTCACCACCTTTATTTCTTTTAATAAGACTTTGCGTACTTTGTATGTATAGATTATAAATGCAAAAAGTTAAATAATAAGCTAATGCATTTTTAAACATCATTTAACAGCGAAAAAACCCAAAGGAAAAGAAAATTATTGACATATACCTGATCTGCGTTTGCATTTTTACACTATGTCTTGGATCCAGATAAGGCCAAGTGTACTTATACCTCTTCACTAATTTGTATTTAAACTTTTTATCCATTCTAACAACTGTGAGCGGTACTGTTATGGTTAATGATTTAGGTACATAGGTGGAATGGTTGGAATAATAAATCAAAGGAAAGTTTAAAAAAATATATTGAAAATAACCCTGGGTTGGTAAAATAATACAAAATACACTGCAAACTCAACCGAATGAGCCTACTAAAAATATTTATATCCAAGAATGGTTTATAAGAAAAATAGAATAATAGAAAGTAAGAAGCTTGTCTTTGAAGCATTGTTTTTATTCAACCTAATTTACATCGTTTTCTTCCTGAACAACTTAGGGGCATAGTCCGTGTCTTGCAAATCAATTGGAAAAATAAAAAAATAAAGGATCAATTAAAAATGTAACAAACTAATGAGATCCTTTTTTCTCTTTGCTGATTTTCAGTTGACTAGAAAAGGATAGCGTAAGGACGACGTTTCCACTACTTATTTCCTTGCCTGAGATAATTTAAGATTTCAGTTTTAGAGACAAAGACTTTTTATATCTAATGATACACGGTTTTTCCGCGCTGTACATAAACCATTTTGAATCTGCCAAAACAAAATTTTTACTGTCTTTATTTACTTTTCTATTTTGAAAATGCTCCTTAAGGGGGTCAGAAAATTTAAAAAAAAACTTGTCTTGTCCAATCCCTTCTATCTTATTTTTTTTGTCCGCAAGATCTTACCAATTGATACCAATCGTGTGGGTGATGGATAGGAAAGTCTGTCCTTTTTATTTTTCTTTCAACCATCACGTGAACTATTCCATTCGACGCTAAGGATGGTGTTGTAAGACACTTTTGAAGCTCAAAAGTATAAATCTTCTAATAATCAGTCTTAGCTCGGTCCTTATCAGCTCGTTTTGTTTCAATCGCTGCATTGTGGTGAATCTCTTGTTCAGATTCAGGTGCTACTTTAAATTTAATCGCTAATACGTCGCACTTGTTACAAGTATCTACAGCTGGCTTGTTTAATGAATTTAAAGGAATACTTGAGAGTAAATGCTTTAAGATACCGGTTTTACAGAGCGTTACAGATTACAGATACGTTTTACAGACCATTTTGCTTATAGTAAGCCCTGATGGCAGATACTTCTTGGAAGTGTGCTTTCTACTATAGTGGGATTTGTAGGCAGGAAAAGATGCAGTGTGTTGCCTCTCACCCTCAACGGACGCCTCAGGAGTATTATTCGTAAGGATGTTGGTGCCTCTCTTCTCCGGGCTAGTAATTCCCGCCATCGTTTTTTTTTTATTACACAGAAAGTCTTTAGAAAGCGAGTCATCGAGCGAACATACGTAACATTGGTTTCTCTGACTTCAAAAAAAAAATTGAGAAATATGCCTACGCTTTGTATTAGTTGTTTCTCATACTCTAATATGAATAGTGTTGGATCCTAAAATCAACAATTTGATAGGTCATAACCTGATACCTTTTGTCCAGTCCCTACCTTCACCTTTTGCCAGTTTGTTCTATTTGTATGACTACGTAAAAGTGTGTTGAACAACCGATAACCCCTCACCATCCGGCAAAACACAAGACAAGGACGTCAAGAGCGGCGCGCTTTTTCGATTCCCGCCGCAGTCAACCGCAGTCTTTTGTCTACAATCGCTGGGACCACCCAGGGACGGCGCCTCGTTTCGCATCCGTCTCTGGAGGATTCGTCATCTCAACTTTCATCGCCCGGGCAGATTGGTCGGCCCCTTTCGCAGACGCGGAAACAGGTGAGCAAACTGGCTTAAAATCTACTTTTCCCAAATAAGATCAATCATTCACCAAGTATTTCATCGTTTTACAGTCCACTCAAATTCATTCACGTCTTTCCAAAACTGAATCGCAGTTTCTGGATCGAACAAATAGTTTGTTTTGGCACATCTGATATCAAATTCGAAAGGTAAGAAACTCGCTTTTCAAAGGAGGCTAGTTGTAGGATTGATTACAAATACTGAACTTCGAACCATATGTTTTCTTTGCACTTTCTCCTACAGGCACCCAGGTCTTTCGTTGCATTTTCATGTTCTTGATTCATAATTACTGGGTTGTTAATTATAAAATTATCGGGAAAAGTGGAAGGAGTTGATGCTGCGGAAATCCTTCCATAAGCAGTTGCTGTGTTTTAGTCTGCTGTTGGGCTTTTCTTCTGTCCATAGAATCATTTCAACAATCTGAAGGAACATACTTACCGTCGGTTTCAGACAAGTTCAGATCAGAGCCCAAAACTTGTGCTACATCTCATTGATCCGAGTTAAAAGTGCTCGACAGCAATGACTCGGGAGTCAGTGTCACTATTATTTAAATGGTATTTCCAGCTTTTGAAATGGTGGAATGAATACAGAATCGTCTGAAGGAAAAGAGTTATTGCCATAGGGTAATCATCCACAGAAAATGCTACATCTCGTTAACAAGGAACTATTAACAGAATTTAAATTAATTACACGATTTGAATGAATCAATGTATGTATAAAAACATTTTCTGTATAATACCATAAACTTAACTTAATGTACAAATAAAACAGTCATAATAATTATAATCATCGCTTGTATGCTTAACATCTTCTTTTCTCTCATTCTTTATTGTAAATAATGTGAAAGGCAATTTGGTACAAGTCACATATACCTCTACTCCTACAAAAGCTTTGACATATATCAATTTTATTATTGAAACGTAGGAATAAATCATTTTTTCTCGAGTCTTTTCTCTTTACCAAACCTTTTAAAGTAGAACTGCATATTTAACTAATTTTCGGATTTTTCGTGACATGTATACCTCTTCACCTAAATACCACAGAATTACGCGTACACTTACATTAGACAGTTTTTGCAAGATGGATTTATTTTCTTGCTTTTTGAAATGTTCAGGCGGCTGTCGGCTGTCGGTTGCCCTAGTCTAAACTAGACGCAAAAACCTTGTACAATTACGTAACGTTCGCGTTCGGCTCGGCGGTGGTGTCCGCCGGAACGCCGCACATGCAAAGTGTTCGTTTCATTCCAAAACCGGATTGAGGCGATTTGTGAATGGCGCGCATTTTCATGGAATGAAATGTCAATGGAGGGAATTTCAATCGACGGAATAACACGCCTCAAATGTGAGGGAAAAATCCCGCGCTACTGTGAAAGCCCCCCTTGAGGCCGGCACCTGATTCGGATCACACCAACACCAACAGCGAAATAGATTTCTGAATAATGTGCCATATTCATTGTGAATTTTATCCCATAACCATTCATTTTTGTATCGAGGATGACATGGAAATATGTTTGCCGTTGGCTTTAAAAACGAACGGGAATTTAAAACAATTGTAACTCCGCGCGCAATGGAATTTATCAAACAGTTGTTTTTATAAGAATGTTAGATTTTTTATTCAGTTATGTTGATCTGTTCCTTAGATAATGTTTGATAATGGGATATTATTTACAATTTAATAGCATTTTTATGTAATAAATTCTGAATAGAACCCTTATTCTTGTGGATTGCGGCAGGAAATCGTCCATTCCATCAGTTGATAGCTGATAGGTTATCTTTGAATACGAGTGGTCACATATTTCCTCGGAGTCGTTAATTTTTACCGTTGGTTTAACTGTGCGTCCTTTATTCGTACTTTATGATGAATCAATAACACGAAATACTTTTTCAACACAATATTCGTTTTACTACTTCAAAAGGGAAAAAAGTAAAACTTAGCCATTATTTATTACTCATTATGTTTTATTGCAATATTGGATAAATAATTGAAAGATTTTTTCTGTTTCCGTTCATATTTCTACGAAATTTAAATAAATTGTGTGAATATTTAATTCAATTTAATTATACGTAAATTCAAACTTCCATACAAATGCGTAGGTTCTGCCTTCATTTAAATTATAATCATGTTATTTACTTCTTGAAGGCACCTAAATGTAAATGAATACTTAGAAAGTTTCATGATTTCACTAAAACATTTATAACGGTGATTTGCGGTAAATAGGGATGTTGGCAAATTATGAACGCCTGCGTGATGTATTTGCTGTGCCACAAACACCCAGACCTGAAATCGCGAAAGGCATTATTTTAATCCGAGATTCTCTCGCCATAGGAATGGAGAATCCCGGTTATTTCAAGAAGAGTTCTGGAAGTCTACACGCAACCGTTTTTATGCCGTATCCTTAATGTACGATGAACATCGCCGGGAGAGGGTCGTTTTATTTCATACCAAACTACAACGTATTTGAACACGTATAAATATTACGAAAACGGTGGATTACACACCTAAAGCTAGACACTTTGTGGGGTTTCTTTTAAAGGTTTAGTCTCGCTAAGTCGAAAGCTATGCGGTTTACTAAGCTTGTAGAAGTATAACCATATTTCGTATCATATGATCGACTTTCCCCGCAACTCTTCAACCGGCAACGAGAAACTTTTCTTTTATATCCGCATATCGGTTACTTTTAAAGTTTTTTCGAAATGATGAACATTTTCTTGTGAGGTTTCTTTCTGGTGCACGTCGGTGGGAATATTCAACGTGAAATATTTAAGATTGAGATGAATGTTGCATACGTCATAGAACTAGTGAAACTGTGATTGCAGGTACAACAAAACTAAACTTGAAAAGCTTTTAAAATCTTTCAATATAGGATGTACGTTGGTAATTGATAATAATTGTAAAATGACAAAATTGTATGGTTTGTATAGGGTCTTGTAAAATAAATAATAAAAAAATAACGAAATCCAAAACTAGCAATCTCTCCTTCTACAAATTTACATAATAAATTAAATTTGTTTGCTTCATGAAAGGCAAAAGGCGGTTGCTTCGGTGGTTTATAAAATCTACATTTTGACTATAGAATCCGGTACAACGTTGAAAAATATAGTCCTATGTCAAATCTCAAAGAAAATTACCCAGTATCCCCGATCATATGTTCTATGATGAAAAAAATTCCAATGACAATAAAGGAGTAACTTATTTAAGAACTGTATTTTCGAATGTTTAACCAACTCATACAAGCATTGGTGGTGTCTATTCTAAACAAACAGCGTAATCAACTTAATATAAATCAATAAAGATATTATATTTAAATACCTTAAATCTATCATGACCAACTTTAAAATATTTATTTTCTAACTAACTAACTAACCATCATGCCGTTTCGCCGCAGGGGTAGGCAGATAGGACAGACCGCCATATAACTCTGTCTTGGCACACACTCCATGCTTCATTCACATTCATACATCGTCTCATACATACTCTTCTGTTATTCTGACTCTTCACATTACCTGATTCAAGTATTTGATTTACTTGATCGTGCCATGTCTTTCTCGGGCACCCTCAACTTCTTCTTCCATTCACTTGTGCATTATATATTCTTTTCACACTCCTTTCTTCGTTCATTCGCTCTACATGCCCAAACCATCTAAGCATCCATTTCTTCATTCTATTCATTACTCTCACATCAGCCTTGCATTCTTTCCGAATATCCACATTTTTAATACGGTCATACATAGTTTTACTGCACATACGTCTCAAGGATCTCATTTCCACAGCATTCAGTCTTCTTTCATCCTTCCTCTGCCAGTTCCATGCCTCACTGCCATACATCAAGGTTGGTATAAGCACTCCATTGTGGACTGCTAGCTTCGCTTCTTTGGACAATTTCTTATTTGCGCCAACAGCGTTCAGTCCTCCATTAATGGAGTTTCCTGCATTCACTCTTCTTGCAATATCCTTATCAGCAATTCCGTCTCTCGTAAACATACTTCCTAAATACACAAACTCATCCACTTGCTCCAAGTATTCATCATTCACAACTATATTGCACGCTGTTCTCGTACTCTCTCTCTTTCAAAAACTATGACTTTGGACTTGCTTACATTCATCATCAACTCATTTTGCATACATACGAGTACTTGGTTCATCCTAGACACAAGAAACTGTAGATCTTCCATACTGTCAGCAATCAGCATCGCATCGTCCGCATACAGTAGGCAACATACTTTTAGATTGTTCATTTTGCGACCAAGCCCACACCTTTCAATTCAGGCATACAATTATCCATGTACAAATTGAACAACCACGGTGACATTACACAGCCTTGCTTTACACCTTTTGTGATGTTAAACCACTTCGTAAAATCACCGTTCGCTCTAACACATGCAACGCTTCCCTCGTACAAGGACGCGATTGCTTGTATAAGATTCGTGGTAACTCCATAAATGGATAATACCTTCCACAATTTGTTCCTATCAACTCGATCATACGCATTTTGCAAATCGACAAAAGCACAGAAAAGTTTCTGTTTTTTTGCCTAAAACTTGATATTATAGTCACAATTCATACAATACTGTGGGCACAAGAATATCGTTAGTTGATTAAATATGTTAATAATCCACAAATCAATTAATTGCCGTGTTCGTATATATATTATCTAGGTCAATCAATTTACTCCATATATTCGTAACAGATACTTCCCGAGTCCTTCGTTTAAGCGGGTTTTATTATTTTAAAATATTTTGGTATTTCAGAGTTTTAAGGCATTTCATACATATTACCTTCGTAGGTAGTTTGTCACGACATGCATACTTTACATAACAAAATAACCTTCAGAAAGGACCAATTATTTTGAGCTTTATTTGTATACCATACACCGTGAAAAGCAAAATTCACATAACTAACTAACCATCACGCCGTTTCCCCGCAGGGGTAGGCAGAGAGGACGGACCGCCATATAACTCTGTCTTGGCACACACTCCTTGCTTCATTTACATTCATACATCGTCTCATACATACTCTTCTGTTATTCTGACTCTTCACATGACCCGATTCAAGTATTAGATTTACTTGATCGTGCCATGTCTTTCTCGGGCGTCCTCGACTTCTTCTTCCATTCACTTTCGCATCATATATTCTTTTCACACTCCTTTCTGAAATTATTACCGTGTTCCCAAATTGAAACGGAAGGGTTCTTAACATATCTTCATATTCTTATTTAAGTGCCTTCTCTTACTAAAGGTGGGCAAACTATTAACCAATATTATAAATTTGGTTTCAGATTTTTTTTTAAATGTTATAATTTACAACAACATAACTTGATTTTTAACAACAACTAACTTTTGAAAATAAAATACACAAATTGTACGTAATTAATTACACAATAACAATACACTGTTTTTAAAGTTCTATTCAGCAGTACATAAGCTGGGTGTTGAATTGGAATAATGGTAGATAATTTGTTTGCATTTTCCCGTTAACACAATTACCGAATTAGTAGCCAGACAAACATTATTGTCGGTAATAATTGTAATAGTCGTCAGTTATTACAATATCCACCCCACCATAAAATAGTTTCCGAATTCCATCTTCAGTAGACGTAGGGTTGTGGTTTTGTCATTTTGATCCCACAGAATCCCACGATCACGGAAAAATGTAAAATATTATTAATTATTTCTAAGAAATATCATTCGATTTTTATTTATTTTAAATTATGGTTTATTATGGAGTTAGTTCATATTACATGGTATATACATTAATAATATGTGCATGTCACTTTTTATAATATTATTTTTTTTTGCAGTAAGTAACATTTATTTTTAAATACACCAATTTTTCCTTCTCTTTTCACATTTTCAGTCCTCTGTACTTAAGATAATTCTGTTTTTTTCATAAGTGGTAATCTTATTCTATTTACAAATTCTAGTCTCGTAATAAATTATGAACACTTTTATTAAAAACGATTTTTTCTATGAAATATTTGGGAATTCGGTTATAGAAAAAAAAACACATTGTAGAGCTCGTCTAGTGGTAATCCAACTAAGCTCTTCTCTCATTTGATTATTTTTTGTATATTTGTCTTTCCTTAGAATGCATCCCATAGCTCTGTTTCGAATAACTAGCTTGTTGAGGTTTCCTTCACTGGTAAAATATAATATTGTAGCGCAGTAGTCTAAACGTGGAGCAACTATAGTTTTAGAAAGAGTTATGCAGTGTTCCAAGGATATATAATTTGTTTATACCTTTTTTAACACATTCAAAATTTGATTTTAAAAAAACCTCCAGTTAGAAAGCAGTAGGTAGCAGAGTAGATACTGAGTTCTGGTTATAACCCGATTTTTGTTTTGTTTTTTCTGTGGTTTTCTAATTCATATTTTTTTAAAGTTATTAATATTTTAAACAATATGAAATATTGGATCGACTGTCAGTGTGATAACTACGTTTAGGCACGTCTGTTCGACTACTAATCAGATAAAATTTTAAAATATACGTGAAGACAATACCGTATGAACGCGTAAAGTGCCAAGGTATGATTCGAGCCTCGATCGTCAGGCCACCAGGAGCTATTAGCGCGGCCCCGTTTTCTGCAGCAGGAGATTGAGCTTCCGGCTGGATAATCGAATTTGGAAGTGTTACAGTTACCGGTGCTTCCATTACCGGAGAAAATGGAATGGTATAACGTAATGTTCTTGTTTTGATAATATATGAAATTACCTGGTTGCGGCCACTGGTATTCATTATGTAACTATAAAACATTATCTCCCTATTCTTGTGAAAAAAGCTCGCAAAAGTGTGGTTGCAGATTATCTGCTGGTTTTTGTTTGTGCGGACGTTGTTGATTTCAAACAGGTAATTTTTCGTATTTCAAACCTTTACTTCCAGCCACTGAAAAGATAAACCGAAGGAGCAGTGTATTCTAGGGGTGTCCGTGTGCCCGATAAGTTAATTTTTTCCTTACTTTTGGTGAAATTGGTCAAACATGTCGTATTTAAACTGGCGAAATCAGTTTTATTTCAAACTGGTATAGATCACAATTCTAGAGATTCTCTGTTCAGTGTTTCCAGGATAATCTTGACAAATTAAACCAGAAAACACGTGATTATGGCATATTTTACTAGAACGTCAAGAACGCGCGGTTGGTAGCACATCTGCTTGAAATTCGATTATGCAGCAGAAAAAACTTGCGAACGGCGAGCTCTGGCATTTTTAAATATGCACAGCTTTTCTCTTCAGCTCAGCTTCTTTTCAGCTCGCAACATTATTTTTATCACAATCTAGGAAATTTGAAACAACCATTAAACGGTAAAATAATAATGTTTGTTGGGACAAGACGTCATATTTTTGCCCGAAAAAAGAATAATGAAACTCGGGCTGAGTTAGCCGAGTTGTAACTAGTGTTAAATAAAATTGAATTCCAAAGGTCTGCCTCGACAATTGTTTTAAACGACTTATTCGCCTTTCTTTTCTATTCTGTCTAACAAAGACTACACTACTACAGTCGGACGGGGATTCAGCTGTCCACACAATAATTTTGAAAAGGAATATAACCTGACATTTTAGCTTAAATTAATAAATGTCATTTCTAACATTTTTTTGAGGTCGGCCCGATTAAGATCATGATTTACTCTTACAACTGTGTTTAAGATTCTATTAAAATGTAGATAATCGAGTTGAGAGTTCGCATTCGATCGGTTTTCTTGGAGATTTATCGCTGCAGAAAGCACTACGTCTTAGCAACAAAGACAGCCGGTTCGGCACAACTCTTTGTGACAAAACCACGCGTGATACTTTTAACTATAAAGCAAAAAAACTGTTTTTGTGTTCCACAAAAATATATCATACGGTGAGCTCATGAACATTGCATTGTTTTTTGTTTGTTTGTATATTATAGGTCAACAATATTACGAGCGACCGAGAGTTGAAATATCATTTATTATTTTGATGTTTAAAAAAATATGACGAGACGCCGTATTGTTCGAAATACGAATATTTTAATAATTTATTTAGCGCCGTTTTTTATGAAAAGTCGCCTCTAAGACGCTTGGTGTATAGATAGTATATTTATATAAATGTAGAGCACGTTATTATATATCTGATCCCCACCTCAAATTATTGTAAACCTAGCACATTTGCAATAATAATAAAAACGTTCAATAAGAAAAAAAGAAATGTTGAAACTTGGGCGAAGCCGGGTAGTAGTAACCACTAATACATTATCAAATATTTATTCAAGTAATTATAACTATCAAGTTCTACGTATTAAGTAGTTAATTAAAACAAGTAAAAAATAACAGTATCACATAGTTTGGGCTATGATTGGAGCTGCAAATGTCAGATCAAACGTTTGTTGAATGCAATGATGAAAGAAGTTTTCAATACTGAGAGGAGACTAAATTCGTTGTTTCCTGTACACTATTTAGAAGTTTTATGGTACAGCCGAAGAAAGCTACAACTGTATGTTTGGATTATGTCTGATTTATACAACCCTTTAACTAAAAGATTAAAAAATACCTTTAAATCGATATTGATATTATTTCTAATTTTGAAACTGTTAATTCGTGGTGGAGTTATAAATTTGTTTTATTAAATCGATATTGATATATTATTTCGAAGGTAGAAAATAAAATACATTTCTAAAATATACAATGATAAAATGTTAAGTAAACCAAGTTGTTACTTTTCATACTATTGGGGAAGAGACGATTTGATTTCATCAATCATCCTCAACATAACTCAGATGAAAATAATAATTTAACAATGCGCCGACGTGCTTTTAAAATGGATTAGTTTGATAACCAGAAATGTAAATAATTAAAAAAAAAACTTTTCCCCCCTCATTGCCTTCTGCCGCGCAATATTCCCAAATGGGGGGGTGCAACAAACCATTTAGGAGTTTTCAATGTGTAAAAAAATGGCTTTAAAAATGTACAAGTTTGAACCGCAAATTGTTTTGGTCAATATTGATCAACAGTATTTTTATAGAACAATAATAAAATTCAAAGTCGCATTGCGTCTCTACATTTCTAAAATGTGTAGTAAATTGAACGATTGATGGTAAGTAAGTTGGCCGCCCGCGTCAGATAAAAGGGCGGCGCGGCGTTCAATATGGACGCTGCACTCATCGGAATAAAATAACCGAAGAACTCTGCTCCCTAATAATTGAGAGGGGGTCAATAATAGGAGAGCACAAATGAGACATTTGTCCCGAATGCTCTCATTAAGCTAAGTGATAACGGAAAACGCTTTCAAACTTACGGACAAAAGATTCTGGCCCGACAGAAATATATTGGCTTTTACTTTATTTTATGCTCGGAGTTTTCGGGCAGACTTAAAATATTCATTAAAACAATTTTTGGGACGCGAAAAGCTTTCAGTTGGAAGGCATTTATTGGGCCATCTTAGCCGCCATTGTAACACACTAACCTATCGTTAAACTTACTGAAAAAAATTAAACCGATTTATTGTAAGAATTTTGTAATAATTGATTTAATCACAGGTGATACGGTGGTGATGATCCTAATCAATTAAACCGATGTGGGATTTTTAAAAAATACTTAGCTACAAGAAACTAGAATAAGTCACAATTGTGGAACATAACGAAAGTTGTTTTTTTCTTTTAAAAAAATCAAACATTCCCGAGTTACTCGTACGAATAACTTGACAATATTAAAAAAATAAAACTATATATTATATCCGGAAATGTTGCTTCAGCAATGATGGAGAACTTTGCTAGCAGATGAATTGAACCCCGACGCATTTGTCTACTCAGCTGCCAACTGGCTAATAACAGTTGCATCTAATCAATTTAAAATACCGGGTAAGTCGTTACCATAGAATAAAAATTCTATTTCGATTAACAAATTCATTACTTTTGTTAATATTGTGTCTCTCTGACATTTTTTACTTTTTACAAAATAAGGCAGCGAAAATGCTCGGTCATGTTCACCTATAAACTATATTTTACTTTTGCTACAAGCTAGATTGTAAAAAAGTCTTTGATGTGGTCACCCCGGTATAAAAATAATTCAAAAGCCATTGAAATAATTCAATAATTATGTTTTTTTCAACGGCACGACAAATTAGTTAATGGAATGAATATTGCTTGCTTAGCCATTCTTTTGAAAATTGGAACCTCTACATTAATTGATTGCCCTGATTTGTGATCATAAAGTACCCACACAAAATCGCCTTACTAGGTCAAATACCACATTTCAACGTGTATCAATACTTCCACAAATTCCAAAGCACATTCCCCAAAACAGAGACTTCGTAATTTGGGAAACGAATATGGCCAAATATTGATATTTTCAATTACATTTTCCAAAATACAAATTGAAATATTTAAAAATGAATTACTTTCAGGAGACCACAAGTAAATACATTATACTTATATTTTACATTACCTCCTACATCTATTTAATTTTTTTTTTAAAGTTGTTTGTTTATTAACTGTTATCAAAACTCATGTCAAAAGTGCCAACGCTGCCACAGCGCTTCTTATTTCAGTGTATGTTTGATTTGCTGTAGTGACAGTTGTGTGCGTGGAGCTCGTGATTTTTTCTTTGATTTACGTTTTATTATATTCAAATGTATTAAAATGAGTCAATTAATTTTAATACATCTGGTTCCGTGTTAGAAAAAATTGAAATACCAATACCGAAAATGAATTTAGGTTCAGAAAAAATACCGGGGCGTTATTACAATTTACGGGGATGCGTGGTATTCAGCAATAAGGATGGCGGCGCAATTAAGAGATCGAATGTGATTTGCCTACAAAGTAAAAATACTGTATGGAGTTTGTGTGGGAAAACATTCGCGTCAAACATAATTTTCTTTTTGTTTATTTTTTTGTTCGTTTTCAATAAACTATTGTGTTCTATTTTTATTATCATAATTCGAAGCCTTGTGTAAATAACGTTGAAAGAATTTTGTAAATCGGACATTTTTTAGAGAAATCCTTTTTTCTAACTTAAATATAGATAACTTAAAATCAGAATTTTATTATCATATATTTAAAGAAAATATTTGGCACTAAAAGGGTTAATTTCGTTCATTAAAACAAATGTCAACACATATAGATCTTACTACCACTAAACTAGCCCCGTTACCCTAATTCTAGTAGCTAGTAGCTAAACTTTGTATAAAGCACAATATATATTCATATTAGAATATTTTCTGTAAAAAAAATTGTAGCGCAGAGACTAAGGACTTTTTGTTCAAATCCAATTAGTCGAGTAATTAGATTTTACGGGAGAGAAAAACAACTACGATTTTATTTCACCTGACTGAATTTTAGAAAAAATCTCTCATACGTACCTACCAAATTTTTAAAAATAGAAAAACTTTCTAGATTCTAATAAGTGTAAGCAAGTGATTCTAATAAGTATAAGCCAGAAACGTTGTTTTTTCAACACATTATTCCTGACTTGAGTTATGGCGTCAATAAAGTGTGAATATAGAAACATCCTACCGGTGGTACCAACGAAATTGTATCATTAATTCATTTTTGACGTTCGCCGACAAATAGGATCCCATCAAAAAGCCCTTCAATCTTGTGGTTTTTTACATATTATTCTATCAACTATCAACGCAACGTACCAAATAAACGGGAGTATATTAATGTGTTATTTTTGTTCAATCGTATTTGTTTCTTGATTTTAAAAGAGAAACATGTCTGTTTAATCCAGAACCATGTTAGTGATACCATGATATCAAGTCAATAAAAAATTGATGATTATTTAACAGATTTTTTTTGTTTGAAAACCGAGATGAAAAAAGAGAATGAATGTCGCCGAGAATTGCGATTCCCTAGAAATGAAACGTTGGGTGGGATCTTGTTTGGGAACGAGGAGACTAGGTCAAGTCCTGAAAAGCGTGTTGTGGAAAGTGAAGATAAGGGCGTCATCGTTAAGAAGCTAAACAAGAAAAAATCAACAAGATGTCTATCCACGACGGTGGATTTAATTACAGGCGCAGCTTATTACAGACATAATTTAAGTACACTTTGTGCGCTGGGACAAGGATCTGTTCATCAATTTACTTATGTACTGACCTTAATTTACTGGGAATTTACTTTTTAATTGTTCCTAATAATTCTGTCGATATTTTGCTTTTCATAGTTTTTCTATCCTCTTCCGTAATATTTATACACAATAATGATCTCCTATTAAAATTGATGCTTTTGTGTAACAGATATTTTAAATTTACAACACAACTTTGCGAGTTTTCTTCCGAATGTTCAAAATATTAATTAATTTCTTTATGGTTTCTTTTCAGTCACAAGAATTACGCACGATATCTGAGAAAGTAGCTAGTGGTTTTGAATAGCAATTCATTCGAGAGCTCTCATTTTTAATAAGCACAAAAGTAAAATTTTCTTCAACCATTCTACAGTAATTTTCCTTTTTAGGATTAAATCGCATATTGAAACTAGGGACCCTTTATTCATAGAAATTGAATCATTTCAACTTCAAGGGGCTTCACTTTATTCGGACGAACTTTGAAAACATATATTTAATCAGTTCGTTGAAATTATTGGGAAAAGAACAGCTGCGAAAAATACAGGTATCTAGTTACTTTGAAGTCATTATAATATGTAAATAAAATTATGATAACTAACTCTGAATCAAATATTGCCCCTTGGCCGAATTAGGAGATGCGGTTTCATTACGTAATATGATAAATGGGCAATAAAAAATATTTAGGGACGCATATACGGTTTGGACAGGTAGAGTTGATGAACGGAGAAGTCGGGGAAGTCACATCAAGACATGGCACGATCAAGTTAATCAAATATGTTAGTCGGATCGTATTAAGAGTCGGAATAACAGAATAGTGTGTACGAGATGATGATGAGAATTTAAATGAAGCAAAAGTTGTGTATGACGTTCCAACAGCATTTATTTCGAGAATGCTGGGTATTTGCAGCCTTAGTTCGAGGAGGGATATAGCATTACTGCATTTAGATCATAAACTCTTGAACGGTGTATTATTTATACCTGACATCCTGGCGGAAATTGGATTCTACGTCCCTGATAATTTTACGCGAGGCCGCCAACACAGGCTTCTGTTTCTTCCCAGGTGCAGAAATAACTTACCAATGGTGATGCCCCTGGGAAGACTTACTAGGTTAATTAACTGCCTCGCAGGAACATCAAGTTTAAGCAAGAACTAGCTATTCAGTTTTGACTTTATTATGTACTATTTTTACCTTTATATTTGTATACTTATGATTACCATTTGTGTGTGTTTTTATTGCATTTGGAATGTATTGGTATAAAACTGTTTTTAGAAAATAAAATAAATAAATGAATAACTCTGCGAATGGCGTGATTTATTTTATTTTTCTTTATTCACTATAATATTACAAATTACAAGTGTCTTTTCCTTTTTTAGACCATCAGACTAGGCACATGCCCGTGTTGTGGCGATCAGAGCGGTGATGATAAGTTTAAATAACACATTTTTTTAAAAAGAAAACCTATATTCATAGGCTACGAATAACCTGACTATATCTGAAAACCTTCTACTATCATCATTATTATCGGAAAATGTTGCTTGTGCAATGACTGAGGACTTAGCTAGTAGAGGGTTGAACCTGCGACCGACGTCTGGGTGGGAAAACGATGCTTTGGACCGCTCGACCAATTAACTGGTCTAATCTGGGACGTTGCATATCTTACCGTCATCTTTAGTCCCTCGTGGGAAGATATTTTTGTTAATTGACTGAGCCGAAGAAGGGAAACGTTCACTATTCAAAAGGGTTTAATGATCCATAGTGGCGTTAATAATAATAATAAATGGATAACTTTTATAGCGCCGTTTTTGTCGGAAAATTACCTCAAGGGCGCTAAGTATAAATAATTTCTAAATAGAACATATATACTTTGTTTTTTTTCAAAAAAAAAAAAAAAGTGGTTAAAACAAAAACAAAAAAACAAAAACAAAAAAAAAAAAAAAAAAAAGTGGTTAAAAACAAAGTATATATATGTTCTATTTATAAATATGGCAAGCCACAAAGTTAATGCTTTTTACGAATATATAAATAATTTCCTTTATGAGTACGTACGTACGTATAGTTCGTTTTTTTTTTTAAATTGGAACTGACGTTAATTAAAATTATCAAATAACAAAAATAATCTTTTAAAATCCTTACCTACATAAAAAAGTACCTACCTATAAAACTATTTTTGAAATGGATGGGTTAAAACAATCAATATTTTGTTCTTAAGTCAAGTTACAGTCCGTGATTTTTGACGGGTATGTGGGTATGTACTAGTATAATAATATTACTTCTAAACTCTGATTATGTGGAAGGGAATCACGGCAGCCTTTAAGGTTCTTCCAAGACACTTAATTATCGAATATTATTTAATAATTGTCAATATTCCCATACTTAGAGCACGGTTCGTTCGATACGAATATGTCACATGCATTACGTATAGCAAATACGTTTGGGTAGAATTTGAATAGGCATATGCTTAGGGAAATATGTCACCGTGCGACACACCGTACTGATTACAGATTAGGCAGCTCATAAACACTACATTCGCGATATCCGTGACAAATTATATTATTGGATATAAACAAAGTGGCTGGTATTTGATGCGAATTATTTAAGAAGGTGATAAAGTAGATATATTTATTTTTTCAAGTTTAAAAATCGTATAAACATGATTGTCGTATCAATTCTCAGTCATTACGGACATGGTCGAAAGAAAATAAATAATGTTATTACTATTCTAATTTTGAAACTGATAATTCGTGGTGAAATTTCATTTGAATTTACGATTAAAAAACCTTTATAACTTATTTCCATTATTTATTTTTGACCGGACTAGTTTTACCTTGCAACAGGGATCATAAGACTGATCAGATTGAAAGAAAATCTATGGTATAGTATATATAACATCTATGTCCGGAGGCAAAGGGCGTTCATTTCGGTTATACATTGCGTAGATTTACTTAAAATTTTACTAGTCTGAAGATGCATATTGCGTAGTGAAACTGGTCCATACTATTTGTATGCATGTCTCCTCCGTTTTGTCATGCAAAGCAGGAGCGAGTACCAGGCACTCTGTAAATAATTATTTCCGAAAGTTAAATTTGGATTTACGATTTTAATTTGTAGTTATTTCTCCCTTGATTTCTAGTAAGTACATAGAATGTATGATAATCCAAGTTGAATGATTTAATAGCAAAAATCTCCATACGTGCATGAATTAGACATCAGGAAGGATAAGGCATAGCTTTTAGATCTTAAAGCACAACAAAGCCATACGTCATCCCGGAACACAATGTTCGCAGTATGAACCAATCTACGTCTGAAGTTCCACTGCAGCGTGGTTACCTAATTCCTTAGCGAGTACAGAGTGACTTTTCTCAAAGCAGAGTGCCAGATATTTAATTTAAAATAACACACAGCCCGGAGTTGCTCGGGCGAGGGAACGGCGACCTGGCTGCATTTAGCGGAAGTGTTCTACGGAGCCAGCCACCAACAAATACTCCTCGCTTGTAATTCATTTGGTTGAAGATATGAATTATTCAAGGTGTTGACTGCGTACAAACAAAAGAGGCCGTCTTCGAGCACCGAAACGTAGGAAACCCGTACTATTTCTTCTACCTACGAAACTCTTGCGTTCTCAGAATGTCTTAATTGTTTTGCGAGCTGCAATTAATAGACGCGTTTATCATTGACGTGTCGTGACTTTCCTTTCAGATAAAAGTTTTACATCGGTACTTTTATACCGTATATATTATAGATGTTTTATTCCATAAATGAATAATAATACTTATATAGCGCCAAGTTTGTGAAATATCACCTCCAGGGCGCTTAAATTAATACTTATATAACAAGTATGAATATTAAATAATAATATAATATAAAGGCACAAAATACACAAGAAATATATTTAATTGTAATTTTTATTACCAATAAGGTTAATCCCAATCTACCAATAATAAAATCATAAGAATATTTTTTTAAGACGAATTAATATAGTACGAAACAATGATACTGACACTTGACACATATTTTTAATAACCATGCTAAAGTTGTACCGATTTTAAGGTGCCTTTAGCAAGGATCCGGTCAGACGGAAAATAAATAGGCGGGAGACAAATACATACTTCGTTTGCAAATTTAATTAATACGTTTTCAATATACTACTCTTTCGCAGATCTGTGAGAAGGGCGGTGAAATTCATTCACGACATATATGTGAAAAACATGACATAGTTTTTTTACAAGGAACATGGCTATTACCGACTGACATAAATTACCTTTCAGATAACCACCCAAAATTTGTACGGAGGAATCGGCATATTATGGCGCAGTACAATAAGGATCAAGGCTATTGACTGCAATGACAATAGATTAGCAGGAGTAGAAATAACTTTGGATAAATGATTGTTGTGAATTCTCACAGTTTACATGCCAACCTTCTCTAATAATAACTTCCCCGAATTTTCAAGATGCCTGGCAAAACTACACTCACTTATTGAAGACAAGCAATATACAAACTGCATTATAATGGGTGATTTCAATGCTGATCCAAGATCTTTATTTGGGAAAGATTTACTATCGTTTTGCAATTAAAATAAATACCATTACATCGATGCCGAAAAATTCTACACCTATGTTAGTGATTAGATCACTGCATAGGTACGGCCACACTCCAGAAGATGATTAAAAGTATATCTATAAAGTACGACGTTGAATGGACAGATCACCGGCCCATGACAGTGTGTCTAGAAACAACAGGTTA
Source organism: Drusus annulatus (assembly GCA_022651775.1). NCBI lineage: Eukaryota > Metazoa > Arthropoda > Insecta > Trichoptera > Limnephilidae > Drusus > Drusus annulatus. The sequence continues at coordinate 1,785,339 of JAGWCC010000005.1, read as the reverse complement.
AACCGCCACGGAGGATAGTGCCCGGATAGCTTTGGATCCTATAAAATGGATGGCGTATAGTATATCTCAAATCAAGTCCTATTTTGCAACAGTTTCATTTCTAACAAATCGTATTAAATATAGTAGCTGCCTCGAGTACTGCAAAAAATCGGGATGTAAAAACAATTTGTATAAATCTGCCACCAACGAATTGTATGCGTGGATCGTGAAGTCGTTTAGCACTGCCGCTAAAAACGACTTTCAGCACCAGTCACAAATATTCCTGAGTGGAAAGAAAATTTTGCGATTCATTATAAAGCATCACACAATACACTTAAAAATAGATTGAAAATAGGAAACCCTGGATAGGCCCCTTAGCAGAAAACCACTGAGAAAAATATTCAAATCTGAGTTAAGAAAATGTAATAAAAACAGTGGAACGGATAAAAAATGGAAAGGATTTCAGGAGCAATTAAGGATAGAGATTTTACAGAATTTGGCAAATAACAAACTACATTTTGAAATCTAAAGCACAGATCAGTAAAAGACCAATAAAGCATTCACCCATATTGAGGGAGAATTGGACGCAGAAAAGATTGCAAATATTTTCATCTCCAACTTCGCAAAAATATTAGGACAAAACGGACCCTGTTTTTTAGAAAAAAACATGCTAAGATGATGTGGAAAACGTTACAGAAGATATGGTTAAAATGGCTGTTATACGAATGAAAGCTAGAAAATCTCCCGGTTATGATAAACCTGAGCACTGAACATGTTAAAAATGCCGGAAAAAATATACACGCTCCTAGTAACATTATTTACACAGATTCTTAGACACAAGCACATGCCAAGTAATTTATCACGAACAATCATAGTGCCATTAGTCGAATCCAGACAGGAAGACATATCAAGTTTATCCAACTATAGGCCAATATCCCTTGCAACAATAATATCCCGAATATTTGAGTGCTACAAATTCATACTGAAGACTAACTATTTATGTCAGACAGTCAATTTGGTTTTAAATCTAAATTGTTAGCATACATGGCAATGAAACAAAGTATCGAATATTATAAAGCAAGAAAGACAACGGTGTATGTTTAAAGTCACCTTAAATATACACATAAGTCACCTGAAACATAGATGAGTAAAGATTTTAGTCGAGTTTCGCATGCACTGCTTGGAAAAAACCAAAAGAAAGAAATGTGGCCGCTTCAATAATGACATTATGGTAATCTGGCATAATTAGCAAGAGAACCAAGTTATTTGGAAAAAAATATGATGTCGACATCAGTGGACATAATATTTTTACAATCAACATCACCGTTCTATTTAACGTTTACATAAACGATTTAAGCGAAAAAATTACCTCAACAAATGTCGGTTGTCACCTGGGAAACACATGCATAAATAACATTGCGTACGCAGATGACAGGAGGCTACTAAAGACATTTGAAGAATATGCCGCTGAACACAACATGGTCTACAGCCAAACTAAATCGGTGTTACCAGTATTCAAGGCGGGCGCAGGACCTACAAAAATACCACCCGTCAACCTAAACGGAACGAAAATAATATAAAAATCCAAAATAAAATATCTATAATTATATTTTCATGATATTTTATTTATTATCTTTGTATTTTTCGGTGTGTTATATGGAACTCATGGGATTGCAGCACCCTTCCTGATATCTGGATTAACTATTTTTATAAAAATTACAAAATAGATTTTCCGAAAAACTGGAAAAACGTCGCAGCACGCCCTCGGGCCCATGATACTAGGCGTACCTTCTCCGAAGCAACATTTAATTACAACCTACCTGAACTTTTGCCACAGGTCCTTTCGGTTTCCAAACAAATAATGTGCTCCGACAACTCATGGGTGTAATCAATAATAATAACAGTGAACTTATATAGCGCAGTTTTGTGATATTTCACCTCAAGCGCTTCATGCTAAATTAATTATGCTAATAAGATTAACTAACAAGGAGAAAGTAATACATAATATGTATACAAATTAAAACCATCTAAAATAATGATCTTTATCATAAATCACGAGAGAAAAGGTTCAGATATCCTTAATAACTGGCATAAAGTATTGTTTGTGTTTTAAATAGAAAACATATTTTTGGAACAATTATTCTAAAGCAGCCCCGGACATTTTTTTGGAAGGTGGACCGAATTAAAAAAATATTTTAAAAGGAACCGATTTGTATCGTTAAAATGAACATATTTTAAGTATTTATACACATGCAATTCAAACTCTAAAATATTAGGTACAATTAAGACATGCCATAAAAAAAAGCAGGGTGATCACAAGATAAAGAAACTCGATGTTATGTGAATTTGATTTAAATATAGGTTAAAATTACTTAATAGTTTACATAAATCTCTAAATATAAAAATGAATGACGTTTGTCTGTTTTAGATTTTCTCGAAAATTACTCGACCGATTTCGTTGAAAATGGCAAAGTTTGTTTTTATTAGTGACGTGAAGGTTTAGAGAATAGTTTGAATAAAATCAAATATTTTAAACGTTTGCTATAACGTTTTATAATTAGTGTGAAAAACATTGAACCTGCCATGTTGTTGCGGTTAGCCCATATTACAAATTACATATTCCACAGACGAAGGTTTGTTTGGGTAGAATATTTTCAAAATGGAAAACACAATTAGGTACTTACTTAAGATTATTATTTTTAATAAATGTTTGGAATGAAATATTTTTTTCAAATTGTGTTTCTTTGTTTAGAGATATGATTTGTTAATAATCGTCAAAAGGCATTACTTTTGCTGTCAAATTAATTATGGCAAACAAAATAAAAGCTATTGGTCGAGCTACACCTCAAGCACGAAAGAAAAAGACATACGAGCTTCAGAAACAGACGAGCAACGGGAAGCAAGACTGGAAGGAAAATCAAAAAAATATTGTCTATTAAAAAGCAATTCTAGAAATAGAATTAAAACACAAACACTATCTTTCTTTGAGTGGCATTGCAAAGCATGCTGGGTACTCGCTACTGTATTATAAAACAAATAAAATATAACCAAAATCAAAACACACAAAAAAGAAACAAAAAGTCGAAATTCTGGTGAGTCGTTGATATAGATATAGGTTAATATTAAGAAAAAAAAAAAGAAATAAGACACCATCAAAAGGTTCAATCTCCGATAAATTATACCGTATTGAGATAAAACATTTTTCATTCATGGTGAAAACATTTCTTTTATCAGGTGAAAATAAAAATGTTTGAATTCTTAAAACTGCTTGTAAATGTTCATCAGATTGATCATAAGAAGTTTTTTGCTTCAGATTTGTTATGGAAAATGTTTGGTCATATTATTATACGATACAAAATTAACCAGCACTTTTACAAATTCTTGGTGGTCTGGGAATACAAAAGAATCAGGTAGAAACGTGCTTATTATTTCTTCACGGCGCTAATGCTATTAAATCGGAATTACACTGCAGGTTCAATCTGGCAAAATAAATGAATTTTTGTTTTAAATATAAATTGTAAACTATCATAAGAATTCCTATATCTTTTATAAAACTCGGTATTTTTCACACACTTTTATTCGTAGAAAGATATTTGTGTGCAATAATTGTTGTGCCTTGCGGGCCGGTCGTGTAGAAATATGTGGCAGGCCGTAATTTTGCCCAGGGCTTTTATACTCCCTCGTTTACAGTCAAATTTCTCCCTAGAATAAAGGGAGTAATTTTAAACCCGGGGTTAAAATAGTCAACATTTCAAGTGCTGGAACAAATGAATTAGAGTAAGTTATCGATTTACTTGTGCTACCTTCAGAAGAGCACGCCTATTAAATTTAGCTCTACTCTCTCGCGTTACCTTGTTTTTAGAGTTTTGCTACTTGCAACTTATTCAGCCTTTCCACCAGAAGAAAGAGGAGAATATTAAAGTTTATTCCGAGTAAATATCAATTTGCGATGATCTCCTGACCTGTTTCATTTCCCTTTAAGATCTCATTTCACGAAACTACTATGAATCTAATACCTTGCAACTTGGAAATTGGAGGAACTCGATTTAGAAGATGTCTTTCTCAACAGCATTATAAAGCACTTTATCAGTAAGACCGCCGCTTTATCAGAAACTAGCAGTATGTGTCACGATAGATCAAAGATTGAGATAAAATTGAAGCCTATGGCGAAAAATACTCGAACCTAAAATAATATCGTTAAACCCGATCGAGGGAGAAAATCCATTCAGGATACGATGTCAGTTACTCTAAGACAAATCTTCATGGGCCTAACTTAAGGTGCCTTCAATTATTTGACTGGTTTGGGATATGATAAAAGATAAACGTTTTCCTATTTACCTACGTATAACATAATATTATCTCAACATAGGCAAATTGAGTCCGGAGGCTGTTCACATAAATGAAAATAGACGAGTATATCTTACTATGCAAAAAAATATATGCTTCCTACTTGCACAGTCGCACAATATTGTAAAGCTTTTTAAACATTTTTTAAATAACCCTCTTCGGAGATATGAGCAAGAGTACGTGATGCTTGACATTTTGTTGATGCATTCATCGTTTTGCCTTTAAAAATCTTGATATAAGGATTGCTTTCTACATATTTTTAACCAGGGAGGTTTTTTTTAAATCTCTCCGAACAAATGTTCATTTTCGTTTCACTGTATAAAACATTTAGAAACAATACATAAATAGTTTTTTTTTATATTCAGGTAAAGGTTATACAAATAAAGATTATTATTAGAAGAGAGATGCCCACTCAGCCTTTCCTCAAAATGTATCTGTAAAAAGCTGTACCATTTATTTGGGAAAGATAACCAAAACAACAAAAGCAAACATGACTCAAAGAGCTAGCTCGTTAAATTATTACTAACATCAGTTTAACTGTCATTTTTATATCGTTGTTAATTAAAATTAATATAAACTATAGTTATTTTATTACCAACGAAAACGATGTCTATCCATATAAAATTTGAAAGGTATAGGAAGAAAATAGTCATTCACACCGAAATAAAACACATGGTGCATTTCATGACTTCCCCCTATCTTTCAATAATAATTATGAGTGTAAGAGAACATTCATTTTCTGGTAAACATTATAAAACAAAGTAGCTTTCCATATTTGGTTCCCTGGATGGAGCCTATTAAAATCGCTGTATAACTGTCGTAAGGTTCATTGATTAATAAATCTACATTGCAATTCCAGTGTTAGTAATATCTTAGTTGGTAATAGCAGGTGTGTTCAAAGCTTCTGAGTGGATATGATAAGTCGAATAGACTGAGATTATAAAATTATAGTCTGAACTTCGACATTATGGACATTTACCACTTGAGTTTGGTTGGAAGCTGCAAACATAGTGCATCATTATTTAAGTTGCCAAACCACTGAAACCACGAGTCATATTACATTAAATCGTTTAAGCTCCATACCAGTAACTCTGCCACGTCACACGGAGCACTCTATCTGGTGACCAAATGACCGTCTATTATATTGGATTTAATACCCCAAAAAACGACAAAGCCTTCAACGACCAATATTGTGACGAAGGCAAATCATGCGGAGGACCACTGGACGTGAAATGCACATAAAACCAGTTCATTGGGTTTACTTTTGAATGACCGCTCATCCGAGGCATGATTAATGAACCAAAAACTTTCCTCATTTCAGACTTGTTCATTTTACTGCGGCGCTGAAGTAAATATTTTTGAGGGGAAGGGGAAATTAAAGCAGAAACAAATTCATTTTAAATTTAAGGCTAGATAAACATTTTTGGTACTGGTGTTGGTTCTAGTAATTGCCACAGAAATAACAACCTTAATTAAAATACGAGCTTTTAATTTACCCTAACAGTCGCGTGGTAGTTCTCTATTATTAAACGTATTCGATCTCAAATCTTTCGTTGGCTTTGCCTTCAAGGAGCTTACTGTGTAAACGTTTTGTTGAATTCAAAGTCAACGGGGGTTCTTTTTACGTATCTAGATTCTATAAAATAGCACAGTATTAGTAAGATAACGAAAAGTTATCATAAAAATGTAACATAAAATAGTCTCGAAGAAAAAAGCTAAGATTGAGAGAAATCTTTGCGCATTTTGAATATGCGATGGCAATAGAACTGGAAAAGAAAAATGTTATTTTCTTTACTTCCACGTGTATCGGATTTTTAAATGATGCCTCCCAAATAGCTGAGTTTTCTTATATATTATCAAAATTAAGACATACGAATCTCTCGATTATCGCGCTCATCTGTATTCTGCAGGATATAAAAAAACTTTGTTCGGCAGTCGGAATACAAAGAATCTAAATAACTCAAAAAGGAACTAGGTCACTCTAATAGATTCCATTGTTTTTCAATAACAGTCAAAACTGATTTCGTTTTGGGATTAAAAATGTACAGATGTTTGAATTGATATTGTTTTTTTTTGTAATAAGTCAAAACGTATTAGCCCTTTTGCTTGATCAAATGGCCATCGCGATTTCGGAAAGTTAATTAGATATGTTCAATATCAATGTTATTACCCTGGCAAATTATAATCGGTCACCGCTACGATTCGACTAAAATTAATTTAATAATGTTGAATATATCATCCAAACGTAATATGTAATTAAATGTGTTTGTATTAAAATAGGAAATGTTGATTGTTCAAGTAAGCAGCAAACCCGTGACCTATGAACATTATGACAACATTCGGAAACATGACAATGTCTCTGCACCATGAGACGTTTATTCGTCATTTGATTATTTACTGGAAATGCGTCAAGTTCATATCTATTAGTTTATTAATACTTAATTGATATAATGAAAGATGTCTAAATCTCATACAATATTAATGCAGACTAACGATTCTAGAATTATGTTAGAATATAGGTTTATCGAGAATAAATTTGTAATACAGATTTGGTAATTAAATAAAAAACTTTACAAGCACGTATTCGAAAAGAATGCGAAAAACAAACATCATAAATCAAAAATGATTGAAGAAACTTTTTTATAAGCACATTAAATTTCAAACAGTGAGCTAAAATCAACTCCAATTTAATTGAATTAAAAGGTTCAGAGCAATTTTTTTGACAAATATTTGAACAATTTGTTTCAGCTACCCTTATAAACCATTCTTGTTTAACCGCGTAAAAATAATTGGAGTCCGTTTATCAAAAGTCTAAAAATTGAAGTTTATTTCCTATTCATAATTTGATAAATTGGGTTAATTCCTTAAGTAATGCGGGGCATTTTCAACATACAATTTGTGTGTCTAGTGTCCATTTTCACTGACAATTTGCATAGGAGCATACCTACCGGAGCGAGGCCGACAAGATCTAAGCGTGCGTATTCTCCCTAGGGAAATTCAGTCAACACAACCCAGAAGAACACAGGAAAACATACTCATCCAAGAAAAATGATTTATTCAAGATAACGTAAAAAGGACTTATATTTTTATAAGTAGCCTAAATGGAAATATTCTTCCTACATAGCATATTTAAAAAAATACTGAGATGGAAAATAAAATTACTGCTACGCTTATTACCATATTCACAAGGAAGCAAAATGTTCGGTATCGAGATTTTGTGACGTGGGAGTAATGTTGTTTGCTGCTTTGCCATTCTGACGAGCTCTAGCGCAACTTCTTCCTTCACAGCGATGTCAGTCATTTGATAGATTGGCATAGGTACTAATGCTTGCGTTTTTCCCTTAATAATTCTGTTAGATTCCATTAAAAAGATGTCAAATATTGAATCACGGTTTTAAAAACATTCATTTGTGATTGTATTACAAAACCGTTGAAGTCGGGGTCCAATAATATTGCATGAAACTGTAGTTTCACTGCTAGATAAGGCCCAATTTCCCTAAGTGCACTATAATCCGGCGAAATAAACAAGCACTATTAGAGTTTTTGCGCGCGTAAAAAGTTACAACTGGCAATATTAGTTTACCAAACCTCCCCGTCGCCAGCCGCCCAGTGGCGGAACCTCCTATTTGTCCGTGCTGGTGAAATATCGGCAACCAGGGTGGAACTTGCGAGTGCTCAATTCGCAAGGGTTGAGGCGAATTTATGTAGCATAAATTTTAATCTAGAGCGGGCATCGCAGTACCCACGAACGCCGTACGGGGGAGCTTTTATAGATCGACACGAGGAGAGCGACCTGGGCGAGATCGCTGGGAGCGAAGGAGCCATGATCGGTGTAACAAGTGTCCAAGTTGGGCAATTTCAACCGTTTGGCTGGAAATGTTGAGCGCAGTTATTCACAATGCAACAACTTTCATCACGAGCGGCGAAGCCTCAGGGACCCCATTCCTGGACACGCCATATTTACAGGTTTTATGGGAGACCGCGAACAGCTATTTCCCTCCTGTATCGTATTTATTTTGGAATATAGTATAGATACGTGTAATTAAAATACACGAGTATTTTTTATAAAAATGATGTTTAACAAATATACTGGACGCTTTGTAGGTACCCGTGCATATGTAAACATCTGGATTCCGATGCTCATATAACATGTCACGTTCCGCATTCTAAATTTAAAAAATCTTAAAAATATAACTCATATAAAACAAAAATGACCTCAGGTTCAGAATCGCAGAACGTTCTAACAGCCTAAACTTTTTTAAGAATGAATTACAAATTCAAACTCAAAAGTAGTCCCTAAGACGTACTAATGTAGATTAGGATTACAAGATTGCGGTCTTTGCCGAAGTGAAGCAAGGACACAAAGGAATCATAATAAAATAAAGATCAAAGGGCATGAAGTTAGTCTTAGTACGAAGTCCCATAGGAGATATACAAATCTAGATAAACATATAAGTACGAGTAGATATGATCAGAGTCTAAAATGTAGAGTGTATACATACCGTAAAATAGTTATTGACGGGATGAAGAGGTCTGATCTTATCTTGGTCGGAGTGGAAAAGATCAATCAGTAGAAATCATAGTTATTGTGTATTTATAGCGGCAGTCAAAGAGGTTGAGCCGGAGCGAGAAAAACTCGGTCATTATTTATTAGTCTTTCGCGGATAGACCACGGAAATGGGATAGCCTATAAAAGAAAACTGCCGATAAGACCGCTCTTCGTTTTGGTTTGGAAAGCTCTGGTAATTTTAAAAGTTGGTCATAATTCTAATTTAGTTTTTCGATTGAGGTTCACAAGTTTGTAAGAGTTCATTTGATATTCAAAAAGATATTGCCCAAGAATGATCATCGAACCGTGGGGCGTCTCGTTCTTGTGAAGAGAGAACTAAAATAGAAGGCGTAAATAAAATATACAAAGTAGGCACACACATGTTACGTTTTACGCCTTTATTTCACAAAACTACACGAAACTGTGCTTTTGGTACTCTATGTTACTTATTATACCGCAAGAAAGGTTCCCGGAGATATTTATGAAACAAATTGCTTCCTTATTCAGGTGTACCCGCTGTGCTGGATGGTAGATGGGAGGACCCACCCACATACCTCGGTCAAGAGGCCATTTCCCTGTCTCCGATAAGTATTCTTCAATATTGTATAACTTTCTATTATTTACAACATTGCTGGGTAAATATTGCCTAATCCGAAGAGCAGAGATATAGTATTCGAGGCAATTATGCTTATTTCAAACTTGAAAGTGAGTAAAGACAAAGCCTATTAGAAGAAACATGAGTGGTTGATAATTAATTTGAAAAAGAAAAGTTTTCTTTTGTTCACTCTACTTCCTCCTTATTTTCATTTTTATAACATTACTAGGGATGTAACTTGACTTGTCAAGAAAAAATGTTTATTGCTTTAACCAACCCATTTCAAATTACATAGAATAATTTCTGCTAAAATACATTACAGGTAGGTACTTTATCGCTTTTCTATATTTTTAATTTGCTAATTTTCTGAACCACGGTATGTACCTTGACTTACCAAGAAAAATATTAGTTGCTTTAGTGTCGATTAACACCAACGTCCGGATCCGCTCAGTGACGATATTGTTCCGCAAGAGAGCTTATTGATATGGTATGAATATCAATCAAGGAGTATGTGCCAAGACAAAGTTGTGTGGCAGTAAATCCTTCTGCCCACCCTTGTGATATTTAACTACTTAGTTAGTTAAATAATTATTTTCAAGTGTAAAAATAGTGATAAAAAAATGATTTTTAATAAAAAAAAATCTTTTTCTAAACCTACGGATTAGATAAAACTATTTTTAAAAATATATATAAATTCCATTGATTAGTTCCAAATTCTAAAAGTTCACATTTGTACGTAAGTACTCGCAAAGAAAATTATTTGAAGTTAAAAATAATAGATTATGAAATTGAAATGAGTAGGATTTTGTTAATTATGTTGAACTGGTTCAACATTTTTCATTTTTCAGCAGATCCCGAACGAACGTTTGGTAAGAAGTAAATTAAACACATTGCATAGGATATCGCATTATGTGTATCCTTCTCCGAATGAATTAAAGTGGAAATTATATTGGGTTGCAAGCGTCTGAATCTTCAATCTTCAAAAGCCGGTGAAAGTTTCATCCCAGCTTTCCTTTGATAGTGGAGTAAAAACAAGCAAATTATATTTACTTAGTTTTTTTTATCGACAATTTCTTGCTAGAATTTTCTAGAGCTGATTTAAGAAACATTATTTCAATGTCCCGTATTTACTACTTCTGATTTAGTAATTAAAAAGTAATTATTTGTAACACAAAGAACAATAATAAAACGTTAGTAGGTATATGATAATATAAAAAAACAGGGTAAATAACATTAAAATTCAACAAAATTTCTGAATAGGTTATACTACACGGATCCTGTTTTTTCTGTACGCCTAAGCTACCAGAAATCTATACAATAAGACATTGATTGAGCGGAGCCCATCATCGAAAACCTAAACAAATTAATTTGCGTATGACGCATGTAAAATTGGTGTATCCTCTGTGAATGAAATAATCAGTAAGAAAAGTAGCTTTACAGCAAACTGCCACACTCTTACACCTTCATAAAAAACTTTTTAACGGGCATTCCGTCACTAGTATCGTATATCGAGTTCTATACAAATAACCAAGCAGGTTTTTTTTAAATGGTCTATGTAATGTAGAAAATAATACATTAGCTGCATGCTTTTATTATATTATTTTATTTATAATATATTATTGTTTTAAGCGTGGCACAAAGACAGAGCATTCATAATTTTCCTAGTAGGTAATGCACGTGGTAACAAAATCACTAATTGTTTTTTTTTTTAACACCGAGCAGTTCTAACGCCAGTGGCGTGTTGAATTTAATTCGAGTACTGAATAAAATACTGATAATGACAAATGTATTGAAAGAAGCTTTATTTTAAGACTGCGAAGAGAAAGTTAATGCGAATGAATGTGTAGTTCAAAATACCATTGGACATTCGCCAAACATGAAATGTTCACCAGATCGTAGACCTCTAACACGAGTAAATAATGCTTACCAATAAAAATACCAATACACGTATCCGCCGGTAAGTCAAAATCAGATATATAATAGAACAACCTACATTACTTTGCACATGACTATTAAACATCAAGGAAAATTAAGAAAAAATACACCCACACATCTTCAAAAATAATATTCAAACACCGGATTAAAAATAACAGCATCGCTTAAAAAATATATTTATTACAATTTGGAATTAACAATCGATTAATACTGAACGTTCATTCTCGATAATTACATAGATTAAGAAATAAAAATAATGAGTCGATTAAAGCAGCCGATTTTAGAGACTTCATGTATCACCGCATATCATTATAATTTAATTAACTCCGCCCTCATTTAAAATGCTTATTTTATATTTTCAACAAATTTAATTTAACTATTATTTTTCAAGAAATGTATTTCAGGTGAAAAGTATTTTTATTTATTCGGAATTCATCATCCAAAGATTTGTAAATTGGTTTAATACAATTACTTAAAGAAATGAAAAAATAACTTTGTATAAGACCACGAATATTATTTTAATTTTTATGACCTACCAATTTCGCTTAGCCTAGGCAACATTATTTAGTTTAATTTTGTTCCCCGATAATGCTTAGGCTACGCGAAACTGGTCGGTAATTAAAATTGAAATAATATTCGTGGTCTTATACAAAGTTATTTTTTCATTTCTTTAAATACGAGTATGTCAAACCATAAAGTGATTGCTTTCTAGGAAAATATACAATTATTTGAGTTCCAGAATGAACAAAGTTTTTAGAACTCAGAACTGATACATTATAATATGTTTTTAATTTATTAAAAAAACTAATTTACGCATTGAAGATATATCATCAGTGACCGGATACTCTAAAACTTAATATTAATTAACTTAGATTGCATGTAGTTGGTAATACATACGCAGAGGTGGATGATGTATTTAACTGCATGGAATGTAGATACAAGAAGGCTATATATTATCATATATCTTTAATCGATATTAATTTAATGTAATCAAACACTTTCTTTACTATTTTACAACTAATCTTTATTTTGTTTAAGCAAATAATGTTCATTTTTCACTGTTTAATGTAAACCTATATTTGTAAAAGCCCACTCGACGTATACAATAAAATAGTTTTAAGGTGTATATAACAAATAAATACAAAATTGTCAGCTCGAACCGTAGAATTCATGTATGTCTCGAACTTATTATAATTTTATTAAGTCAGCCCTCTTCAGTGTTGTTTATTCACATCATTGCCCAAATTTAAAAAGGCAATATAATTAAAAATGGATGAGAGATTGATACTAGCTATAAATCTCTAACAGACATTCGTAAGAATTCGGTATTCCGAAGTTACTTTGTCGGTGTGATCGTAAAAGTTGATGGGAAGAAAAATAATACATAAACCTAAAACGGACCTAAAAACGCGAAAGTATCAAAAGTTGCGCTACTTATTTAGGGGAAAATAAAATCGGGGGCAATGCCGTAAATGTTTTATTTGAGTAGGTGGTACTTACGCTACTTTGGTTTTATATTGTTCCGTTAAACAGATATCTTAATGTTTTACAATTTATTCATCAAACGTGCGTGGTTTAACGGAGACATGAAGATAAACCTAATTCAATTTAAATATAAGTATTTGGTAGGTGCAAAGAACCAACTGAAACACTTAACGACTTATCTTTACGTCTAACATTCTAAACCCAAAAAAGCACTTCAGAGGACAAAGTTGTTAAGCCCCCAGTTTAGTAAGATAAGAAACTAAATTTGAAGTTTCTTACGCTACTAATATGACAAAGCGGAAACATTTAGCTTAATTAAAACGTGTAAACACGTTGCTTCACGTGTTTAATTAGAATGGCTTCGTGTGCGTTCCCTTTTACTCTACTATCTTTGCTAAAGCTAAATATTTATATTTTCCCTTCAATCTTCCAGACACGAGAACTTGTTTGCTCGTCGCACCTAGGCTTAAAGGCGTGTTCTTTATGGTAATACATGGTATTTATCGAACCAGGAAACAGGATTGTTTCGTTTTGAATCTGAACACGATGTATGTTATGTAGTATGTTACCAAAAATATGTTTGCATTAAGAAGTTAAACTTCACAATATTTGAAAGGTTTTACTGCGCACAGTATGCACACTTTAAAGCTGAACTGTACTTATTGCATACAAAATTTAACAATAGCATTTCTTTAACTTCTGTAAGGCATAGTTATTTTTATGTGCAACAGATTATGTTGTCGTCTTTTGAAGGCATCGTCAACTGCGGTTCCAAAATACATATCGCGCACAAAAATAACCGTACATAGGAGAACTAAATATATATTTAATATTTAATTTCGATAATAATTTATATGCATTAAACACACACTCTTATATATAATTTAACTTATTTACTTCTTGCTCCCGCTAGTTTGATGAATATTTCATAATCTAAAAGAGATTTATTTCTCCTGTTGTCATTAATGAGACTTATAGCACATAAAAATCAAGTTATTTTATTATTAAAACATTATGAAATCAAAACTCACATCCCGTTCCTTAGCACAATGGGTAGACTAGTAATATAATTTGTTTATTCAAGAATTATAATAAAACTATCGTAATGGTTGATAATAAACAAAATAATAATAAGTCACCCCACGCAGTTGAACGAACTTTAAGATGAAAAAATATATTTACACGGTTTACACAATATTTTATAAGACGCATTGCTTCATGACGCCCACTTAAAACATGCACCGACAGCAAATCTAAAGAATTACCACACTCCTACACTTTTAACATTTAATTAAACTATGGCTCATGGATAGCAAGTTTTTTTTATCGCTTAGAGCAGCGGTTCCTAATTATTTTTGCTCAAGTACACCCCCTTGAAAAATACCTTAGCTGGCGCACCCTCGTCCAAAACTTTGTAAATAAAACATTATTTCAGCTTATAATATTATTAACGTCTTGACAAGCCAGGGCTTTTTGCGTAACCCCTCAGTTGCTCTCGCGTACTCGTGGGTACGCGTACCGCTAATTGGAAACCGCTGGAATAGAGAGTTGAGAAAATTCTATTTTTAGATGGTGAGATAGACGTCGGAATAGGATTATAATAATCTTAGTAAATTACTTTCTGGCTTTTGACGTTTAAATGCTACTTTATATATGTACGTAAATGTATGTTTTTATACTAGTGTCTGTACCAAAAGAATAATCTAAGAACGCTAAATTATAAATAAATATGACTAAAATTATGGATCTAAAAACGATAGCAGTTAATTTTTAAAGCGTGGCTATGAACATTTAAAATGAAAGCCTTTTAAAAGCTCACATATAAATTGGTAATCGGATGACCCGATGGATAAAAATATGGGTTGGCTTTCATGCGGGGGCCGCTTTTGAATTCTACCAAGTACGCTTTATGGACAAACTATCTTTTTACGCTCTCTGGTACGGAGGCATGTATTACGGGCCAATCCGAAGGCTTGGTTCTAGATCCTGCGGCACAGAAAATAAGTACCTGCTGCACGGACATTCAATTAAATCGTTTTTGAGTTGGACAACACTTTCAGAGAGGAAGTAGCTGTTTCGCAATAAACAATGAAAATTGCTAAACCTGAAGTATGGACCTAAATTTTTTTTTTCACTTTTGATCAGATTAATTACATAAAATTAAAGCACATAACGGACAACACTGTTAATGGCGGGTGTCAACACGTAATACATAACTGCTTGAAGAAAGTAATTGCAGATCGACGGTTTCTGAGAAGGTGTGGTAAAATTGGTGAGCGTGTTCGAGGTGACCGAAATTATAAAAAAAAACAAAAAATCATCAATATACTGTTCCGTGTGTTGGATAACCGCGATGGTGGCACAATGTTTCCACACACGTCAATCTTGTTTTAATTTTTTTTTTTTTACGTGAATACCGCACAAGAGTCTCAACTGCTCCCAACCGTCTAGAGCCAGTGAGACTATGGCATTCCCAAATAGGATATGTTGTGAGGCTGAAGGTAGTGGGGAGGGGAAGGAGATTGGGAAGGGGAAGGTTGGGAAGTACCTGGCTATTCAGATCTGGTCACCAAACACGGCTAAAGCCATTTCAAGCAACGTTTCGATTCTGAATGGTGGTCTTTCACCAGGGCGATACATAGAGTATCTACCACTCTGAAACGTGCCGCAAATATACTTTTTTATTATTTTTACATGAATTAAATGTGTTATGACACATATTAATTAAATAAAAGTGATTGGCGCACGCCGGGTTTGAACCCGCGACCTTTGGATTCGTAGTCGAGCGTCTTACCACTCGACCATGGAGGCCGTCAAATTATTTTATTTAAGTAACAAACCGTTTCATTATTTATGAAACTTAGTTAAATAATTTTCCTTATAAAAGGGAACTAATCCCCTGGTTGATGAAATTACAGCTTTTTGTATTCAAAATTAAACCTTTGTTTAAACCCGTGCAGAAAACCAGGTAATACGTTTTGCTGTAGTGCTTTGTAATGTTATGATTGAATTTGGAAGGTTATATTATAATAAATTGTAGAAATATGGGTGATGATTTTCCATTACAATACAAATTGTGCTTGAGCAACGTTATAATATAAAAATATCTACAATTTATTATCACATCGATTTAAATTCACAAGGGCAAGGTTTCACTGCAGTCTTTGGCCCCTTGACCAAGGAAGTAGGGATACTCACTTCGATAGGGCAGCAACGGGTATCCCGACCCTAGATGCGGGGGAAATTGCGCCATGCAGAATGGGTCCTAAATTTCATGAAAATAAGTTCACCCTCAAATTCAAAAGCTTATAGCGTCCACAATTTTCGGACAAAGCAGTATGAGATTAGGTCATAGGCAATAAAGGCACTGGTTAATATTTGTTGATGTCGGGAGGAAAGGCTTAATTAGCCAAACTGTGGTGAGAGACAAGGCTTGAGGTCTCCGAGGGAGGATATAACCCTAATGTTATCTTAAATAACGACCCTCCCCGGACTGATTTGATTACCAGATAACCTAACCGGGATCATTGATATAGATTAGGTGTATAGTCTGTGCCTCGTAATATTAAATAAAATAAAACCACAGTAACCAGATAGATACAGCATTTCCACAGGAAGTCAACGAAAATATTGGTAAGTACGGTGAAGATTGTGAAGACGGTATCAGTTGTAGCAATGCACACCTAAATACCGTTTGAACTATTAGAAAACTGATAGTGTGACGGTCATTAGGTGTACATAGCTACAACTGATAATGGATAGTGTGTTTTTACCGTTCACAGTACAGATTTATAGTAGTCACAATATATCAGCTTCTTCTTCATGCTGATAGGGGAAGGCACCAATAGTAGGGGGAGATACCGCGCCATCGTCCCCTAGATACGTACGAACATGCATAAAACATCGCCGCCACGACACTAGGAGAGTTTTGGTCACCTCCTGCTGTTTCCCTCCAGTTTTCAAGCCGGTAGCTGCGGTATTGGCCCCCAGACCATCCATTTCCCTTTAGGCCTCCCACACTCATTCGTCCTGCAGTTCCCTCGATATGGATTAAAAGAAAATAACAATTTCTCCTTCCAACTCCTGAATATGTATATATATATCTCAGTATTTTGTATTTCAGATTAATTTAATATTGTCCTGATGATGGAAGGGTACTTCCGAAACCGGTAGACATAATATTGAATAAAAAAGTGGTTATAAACAAAGTGTATGTGTTCTATTTATATTTTAAAAAATAACAATTGTTTACTATCCGAGAATATTGATGCACGTTTTTTAAATATGTGCCTTATGGCGTTACCTATTCCTACATGAACGCCGTAACGAAACGATGGTGAAAAGGTAAAGTTTCTAGCGGTTCTATATCAATGCATAATAACCGTGATGAATATGGGATCGTGTAAACAGTAAAACATCATGGCGGCGGACATCTGCCGAGCTGGGGTTAATGGAGGCGAAGGGCCAAGATAACGCCACCGAAGGAAAACAAACCGAACAAGACTGCGTCAATGTTTATTTAGATGTTCGACTAAAGGCCCGCCCTGTTACAGGCGATTATCGCCGTTGTATTTTGGAACGGCGCCCTTAACAGTTTTAAAAAAACTGCATACCATACCAACACGATGTTCGTTGTGGCTCCATAGTATTTTTTTCAAATCATTAGCCAGTCCAAACTGATCCTCCGGTAGGATCAGTCCCTGTAGTCATTTCCGCAATTTAGTATGTAATATTTCTTCCATAGATAGAAAAAGTTTCTATGATCTGTGATTTTCTCATAAAAATAACATACATTTATAAAATCAATAACCTATAATAATTCGTCGTTTTAAAAGAGCAGGGGGTCTAATTGGTCCGGTACCCTTTGTGCAAATTGATCAAAAATCTTTTAAAAAAATAAGGCCACTTAGATGTTTATAAGACCCGCCCTGTTACGGGTGGTTCTCACAGTCCTTGTTTTAAAGAAATACAAACATTCCCAGGTTACGAATAACCTGATAATATTTCCTACTACAATAATAATAAACGAACAATGTTGCTCCTGCAATGATGGAGGACTTAGATAGCAAAGAGATTGAACCCATGACGTCTGGGTGGGAACCCGACACATTTGGTCACTCGGATAATAACTAACGAGACAGTTGTTATTATTAAAACCGAGTACTAACACGGTATTTACTGAGGCTTTTCATAGTATTTTTTTTAATCAATAGAATTTTAAAAACGTTATGTCCATAATCTGCAAGCGCGGGAGAAAGACGGGTTGAGTAAATACGCAGGATATTCAGAACGTGGAGTGACGACAATGCCGGGAAGATACCCTGCTGACATCTTTCGGCTGACGACCCCCTGTGAAAATTATTTGGGTCAATATAATTCATACATAATGTAAGCAGTAGATAGTATTTATTATGCATATTGCCTATCTTAATTTAACCTCATTTCGTGGGATCAGAACACAGTAAAAAAAGACTTTCTTAATTCACAAATAGAACTACCTTGCATAACGTAGTGATATACTTGTTTGACTTTGTGGTTGCGGTTTAGATTCCTTTAAAGATGGTTTTTTTTTTATTTTGAACTACTGCTGCCGGACCTAGTTGTTATTAAGTTGTTGGTTATATGAACCACCCAAAAATGGTTTATATATCTTTAACTATCGTAGGAAACAACTCTAAATAATACCATAGTTCTGCCGAGAAATATTGGTTGTAGATCACTGATGTATGTTCAGATTATTGAATATTTAGGCTATCGGCGATATTGATTATTTTTTATAGTGTATGTACGGTATGTAACATCGACATAAATAATGTACAGTGAGTGGTCAGTTGTGCAGATGCGCTTGGGCTGCATGCGATTCTCGCATGCTCGGTTCAACGAATATGTTAGAAACGGACATCAAAGAACAGGTACCTTCGGGTAATACAGAAACACGACCCAGCGAAACCAAATAAACGAGCAGTACTTCACGTACGAGTACTTATCTTCTATTTTTTAAAAGGAAAAATAGTAACAACCCATCGAGTAAGTTTTTTTATGTTTCAATTTACCGATCCAAATCACGTTCGATTTCGTAAGCGGGCTTTATACGTTGACCGAATGTGCAGTGTAGGAAGAACGACATTCATACAAAGAAAGAAAGACCCACGCAAGACTTACCAAACGCCAACAATCTTTTTACTTGTCAAATATAGAATGAAAGCGACTTATGTAAACGTGCGGGCTCATAGTCGGCATTTGACGATCATGAGCATTATTTGTCATTATTACGAATGACAGTTTTTTTGGGCACTTTAAACAACATTAGGATTAGTGACGACACCCATAGTAAGATTTTAACGTCTTCCTTAAAAACGAACGAACAGCAGAGTGTAATATTGTGTAAGAGTGTCATGAGAAATGATCTCCAATTATGAAATGAAAAATGTTACTTTCAATTAAAAAAACATTTTTCCCTCTCAAATGATCTTGCTTTAAAAGGCTTCTAATGAGAAAGTTAGCTTTCTAGTAAATAATAATTTAATCTATAAAACCTTTTCCACAACAACAACAAAGAGTCTTGAATTTGATGACACTACTGTACTGATGATACACAGCGAAGTCGGTACTCAAAGAACTAATTAATGTTTTCCTCGCATATCGAGTTTTACGATTTTGAAACACAAAAAAGAGTCATATCGCAATAAATTCTAATTAACGATTGATGGCACTGATGGCCGAGAAGAAACTTCTTGGCTGGAGTGGAAAATAATAATTGTTCTAATCCAATGTCCCTTAGATGTGGCAGATTAGTTAACAGTTTAATTATGTAGATAAGCGAAATATAAAAAAATTACGCCAATTTGGGACAAAATTAAAAATATGTCCTCGGACAATTTTATTTGCCATAACCTAATTTTGGGGTATGTGTATTCTTATAACTAAATATTGTAAATAATATTATGTACCTACGTATAAAAAGTTACATAATTTTAAATATAGTTAATCGAAACTTAGGAATGAAATGTTCCGTTATTATTATTTATTTTCCATCGCCTGTAATTGGTTCTATAAAAAATCTTCTATAAAGTAATACCGTATTGTATTAAAAATTCGTAGACGCTAATCGTTGACAAAAATGCAGTAATTGAGAAAATAAAGGATTTAGAAGGGAGGAAGGAAAACGATCTTGAAAACCGAGTATTCGGAAGATTTTTAGCACAAAATTGATGTTTTTAACGAAAGATATCCTGATGTTAAAAGGAGTCTTCTGAAGAATATGTAGGAAAAAAAACATTTCGCAAAGAGTCAAAATGAACCCATACTTATATTCTTTCATAATGAAGTATTTTGCGAATCCTTTCAATTTTTTTAAAAGAGGCATCTCTATACCCACGTGGTTTGGAAGCCTTGCGGTTGATCGGGTGGACCCTTGAAGTAACAATATATGGAGGGAGAGCTAATTATTTTTACCCAACCTACACAAACTTGCGAAAAATCACTTTCTCCGGGCTTTTATGGCGTACACCATGAGAGAAAAAGAGACAAAAAATTTCTTGGCCCGCTTCTATATACTGTCATAATGATCTTAAGGTGCTGGTTCCTTGAAGTAACACTGGCGGGACTCCGCCCACATTTTTTATTATGCCACTAAACTTGACACAACTAAACGGTTTTTTAGGTTATATGCTATATTTTTGTTGATAAAAATACTGTGAAAAAGTGGCTATACGAATACACAAAAACATTATGTCGATATGTGATATGAATGGATGTATAAATACCGTAGCCTTAGTCTTAGCCACGCCCAACTGCGCCGAGTCATGTTAAAATCATCAAAAACAAGTCCAAAACTGACTTCACTGCCTTGGATAGATACTACTCCATGTACTCTAAGGGTGGACCATTTGTAACATCATTATTCAATGTTTTTATTTAAAATATATATATTTGTGAGTGCTGGTATAAGTACTCGTATGGTATACTACCACACACACGTACCAATTCCAGAATTCAAATGAGGAACAACAATTCGTTAAATAAATGCGAAAAGAATTACGTATTCGGTTTGAACCGTAATTAATTATTGTGCAAAAATTCGTAACAACCCGAGACATTATAAATGTATTTTTCGAAGGGTTTTGGTAGAAGTCCACGCACGTCCTCACGCTCGTAACTAAAATGGCATACGACAATCTCTGATAACAAAACGGCCCATTTGCTGTAAAAATGTAAACTTTTTTTAACCCCAGTACTAGGATTCGACCCCAGCTGTAAGGAAGGACCCAATAAAAGTTCGCAACAATACCCCTCCAGGACGGTGGCTACCCTCGTTCTACCCTAAATAATTGAAGGTAGTTACTCGCACTGGGCCGAGTTGTTTTAAAAAGGCTGAGGAGCAAAGTAATGACGATACGGTCCCATAACCTACATAATCTGTACATAACGAAGACAACATGCGCGATCTCAAATTCACAATATTATTGAAGCCTGTGACCTAAAAGTTGAACGGCTTCATTTATAAATTATGAAGGAAGCTGCAAACTAGGTTACTACTAGCAGGTGCTTACCGAGCAGTTACAAAAGTAGATATTTATTTCATCAGGTAAGTCCATAAACATTCAAAAAGTTCCGCCACAATGTATTGCCTAATTCTTTTTTCGAAAATTACACGGGTAGACCTAGCGAAGCTGCAATTTTTGCTGTAATTTACAAATTATGGAAATAAACACGGCTGATGAATCTTGTCTGCTTTGATGTTGCATATTTTTTAATCAAATCGCAATCAGAGGCGCTGTTTAGCTAGAACATTTTGATCTAATAATACGAGCACGAATCCTCGTCATTTGTATCGGACGCGGATTGGACGCCAAAACTAAAACGAGGAAGAGCACGAAAGAGTCTTCAGCGAATGCATTATGAGAAATGAAAACCATATTTAAAAAATTATGTAGATTTCATGGAGACTAAATATATCGCTGTGCTAGTTCAATACTGACTTGTTATAGTATTGAACTAGCACAGCGATATCAACAAATAAATCATTTAAATAAAAAATAATTTTGTTTTAAGCCACTTTATTTATACACATATAACAATTCGACCGGTTTCGGTTAGACTTAACCTTCATCAGGAACGTATAAGTATAAACTAAGATTAAATATAGAGTAATACAGTAGACAAAGAAATTATTGAAAGAGACAAAACATTAATATAAACAGGACAAAGCATCAGAGAGGGGGTGGTAATGGAGTAGGTAGAGAGGTAGGGGGATGGGGAGAGGAGAAGGGGAACATTCTTTTGCTTCCTTCGATAAATAAATCATTTTTAAAAGCTATGATTTCGGAATCTGACTTCACTACTTAAATTACTTGTTGAGTCGGGTGTGATGTGGTTGGGTTGAGTAGAAGATGAGCAGGATAACTTTAACTTCTCATTTCAGCCGGTCTCTGTTTTGAATGTTAAACATCACACCGCACTGTGGGGACATCATATAATATTATATACTCGTATACGAAATAAACAAATATCAAATCAAAGGAATGGCAACCACTGTTTTGTGTTTTCAGGAATTTATTATGTCATCTTAATACTTTTGATTGTCCTCTTTTATACTGATAATTGTAATTTTATTGCCGACAGCAATGGTTTTTCAATGTTCGTTACCCGCCTCACTAGACAGATGTCTGTTCTGAGACGGATATATAATGCAACTCTTATCTCACCTTCCCGACGTTTCTTCTTCTCCACAGATTTAAATAGTCAGGTACTTGTACTTATTTATCACCTCCCCTAATTCCTTCGGCCTGACAACATTTCGAATGGGGTGCCACAGTTGCCCCGGATCCGGGTAGTCGGAACGGTAACTGTCACAAAAAACATTTTTAACAAGTACTGAAGATAAAATGTTTGACGTAAATCATAATTTGACCGCAAGCGTGAATTCATTGAAAGCCTTACAACGATTATTCATAGAACACAATAATAATTCATAGAATTCATAAATAATTCTCAACTGTTATTAAATTATATTTCACAATTAATTATTACTACGAATCGGTTCAGTATTTATTTCCGAATGCCTAGCGGGACGTTTGAAAATAAAATAATGCTAATGAAGATGAGATTTAGTTTTAATTGGTAAAATATGGCGATGTTTTTAAGATTTCTGATCCGAAAACGCTTGTGTTCGTGATTTATGACATCAAAACAACAGAGTTAATTTCTTGTAAGGTTGTTTGTGTTGGAGGTAAGAAGTTCCTCCCATAAAACCTGTTCTCATAATGAATCCTAAATTTGTGATTTTTATTTGACTGATGACATTAAATTTAAAAAAAAAAAGTCAAATTACCTTAAGGCCTTAGGTTTATATAATGTAGTAAGTACTAAACTGATATAGTTTGTAAAACTGATAATAATTCATTCGTGATACTGATGGTTACTACCCGGATTCGCTTGCGACACAAATTTATGGAACAAACTATAAAGCGTGCAGTCCTATTTTTAGTCAGTTAAATTGATATAAAAGCTGCATAGCTCATGATTGAAATGATATTTAGAGCTGAAAAAAGTTGCTTTGATCTAGGAAAAAAGCTGTACAAATTTCATGATACTAGAGCTCACTGTTCGAAAGTTTTTGTTGCTGAAACACACACATTTTCTGTTTTATAGTTTGGATTACCGCAGTTATTTCACTTTGTTTGATTTACTTTAGATACATCGTTACTTTACGTTACTAGTTACTAGTTATAAGTTATACTCAGTAGTAAGTTACAAGCCATAAGTCCTTATTGTAAGTCACTAGTTAAAAATATTAGTTGTAAGCCATTAGTAATAAATCTCAACTGTAAGTTTTTAGTTATAAGCTTAAGTGATAAATTATAGGTTAGATAAATTAATTTGTAAAGCGCCCTTGAGGTGATTTTCCCACAAAAACGGTGCTATAAAAGTAATCCATTTATTATTATCATATATCTAGGAATATAGGAACGATAAAAAAGAGAAAAATAATTACCTATCTAGAAATAGAATACAATCTTCAAAATAAGAAACGCTTAAAAAAAGCGCAGATGAACTTCATTTTTTTAAACCGAGTTGAAGGTCTCCCTCCCACGAAAGTAGTTTGTCTGGTATTTCGGCCAAATCTCATGTTAGTTTGAAATGAGCCAGTTCGCTATTTGAATGAAAGCCAAAACACGTAATAAGCGCCTAATTTCTCTAGGAAGAAAGTTTGCCTTGGCCTTGAAAATCTCAGTGACCGGAGCTTTCATGATAGTTGTCATTATGATGTAATGTATTTAGTGTATGTTTGTGTATTATCCGCTATAAAATACCATAGGTTAATACAGTTTTTATCTGGCTCTTTTTTATTGCCACATTACTATACACCACGGGACTTACTAGCGAATTTTATGGACGTATTGGCTTTACTTATAATTTTGATTTGTTTTGTTCATATTTACTATGGTTGGGTCATAATCGGCTGTGCAAAACCGAGCAAACCGTTTGATAAATGTACCTATCTTAACGGACGGATTGCAACCTTTAGGATATAGTCAGGAATGAATTCTGCGTTTGTTCTACGGTATTTCAATTGAAGGTGCTCCGAAGAATCAGGGTTATTGATCCATTCAGCATCGGCGCAGTCGGCACTTTCCGTACATAATCTCTAAAGATGACATAGGCTTGCCTGCCTAGCGAGTGGAGTTAAAATAAACAATAAATAAATCCACCAAAAAGGTGAAAGTTGAAATAAAATTATTATGAATTAGGTACCTACCCTTCTTCCAAAAGGCTTATCCAGAACATAAAATGTTGATATTGCTAACCTTACCTCATAATAATTTGGTTTAAATAAATATTATCCGTTTAAAAAAATTATTTCATTCATAAAAAAAAAATATTTACCTTTCGAGAAACCCGAAGCAAAACCCTTATTAATAAAAACGAGCGGACAAGTCTGTCTGGCGTGGGGGGGTTTTTTATGGTAAATGGCGTGGGTGGCGGTCGGGGTCTTGAAGAGACCTGAATTTGACAATTTTGGTAAACCAGAAGCCGGCTGTTATTCCAAACCGTTGAATGAATACCAATCATGTCAGTAATGTATGACTGATTCGTAGGGTATAATATCTGATGAGACAAATTACAATAAATCAATCGATATTGTCACATCCAAATTAAACAAAATCGGATAATTCTTTCAAATTACCATGGGCGTGGACGTAAACAAAAATACTTATTTTTCATATCAATTGTAATACTCACTGATCTACTGAAATTAAATAAGTATAAGAGACGATATTATATTTTCCTGTTATTTTTTTAGATTGTCCAAAGCAAAAAGGTTTAAAATTCGTATTTTCATACCTGAAGATATTTTATTTTATTTTCAAATTAATATCTGGCGTCAAGTGTTATCTCCTTTACAAAAACGGAATTAAAAATGTTTTTTTTAACAGGTAAAAAATACGGTAGGTACTTATTGATGAATATATATTACTATCATTTTGTATACTTTCACAAGCAGCTTTGGGCAGCCTGATTGACGTATTTCATACTAACATTATTATTGCCTTAGTTAGGGGAGAGTTTAGGAGAAAAGAAGACGTGGGAAGTGAAGTGATAAGAGGTGAACATCTTCCACATCATCAATCTTCCACAGGATTATCAATTGGGTAATTTTGTATTTGTCGCTCATCATAATGTGACTAAGATTTCGATAACAAAGCTCTAGGAATTGGGAAAGCCCTTAATTACGAAGATAGGATCATTAACAATCAATTAAACCTGACGTATAGCTTCATGATAGGTGCCAAGTTCCCGTTAAAGCCACCTGGAAAACCCTGAGATTTTTCAACACCTCCTTTGTCCTTACCTAACCTCTCTTGCACCTCACCCAATCACCTTTTAACTATTTTTCTTGACGACATTCGTGGTCGAGCGATTATGATCCTCGACTACAAATCCAGAGGTTGTGGGTTCCAATCAAAGGGTGGACATTTTATTGAATTAGTTATATTCATATTGACGACCTCCGTGATCGAGTGGTAAGACGTCCGACTACGAATCCAGAGTTCGCGGGTTCAAGCCCGGCGTGAAGAAATAATTTTTATTTAATTAATATATGGTATATTTGTGGCACGTTTCAGAGTGGTAGATACTATAAGTATCGCATTGGTAAAGGACCACCATTCAGATCGAAACGTTGCTTGAAATGGCTTCAGTCGTGTTTGGTGACCAGATGTGAATAGCCAGGTACTTCTCGACCTTCCTCTTACCCAATTCCTAATATAAAAGCGGTGTTTAATTTTTTTCATTTTTGTTTTTTTTTTAAATTTGGACAATCTAAACAAACTAGTTAAATTGATAAAAAGGTCTTCGTATTGATCTTTCAGAATCATCTCATTTCAGTTCAAATTATTCAATAAAATGTCTAATTAATATAAAGCCTAATTTGTTGCGCTTTTCAATCTAAAACGTGTGAAGCAGACTTAATGCAAGCATCGCGTTCGATAAAAAATGAAAATAAATGGAATAATTTACTCATATCCGGTCAACCGATGAAATATATAATTTTGGCAAGACGATTATTTCAATATGAAAATCGATATGAATAGTGCTTACGTTCGCAGGCCAGAACGGGCTCACAGCCGAAATTATAAGTTTATACTTTAAATGTGGGCACAAATTTATATATTTAACTCTCATAGCCAACGGACTATTTTCTTTAAAATAGGTAGGTATGATCAGTCAAAGGCAGTGGGCGATCAAATCTGGGTACCTACGTCATTGTGCCAATGGAAAGGCAAGGCTAGGAACCGACCATTAAAAAACATAAGATCTCAATACAAAATTATGCATAATGTCACGGCAAATGCGAGACCATGATTTTATCGGAAGTGAAATAATATATAATTGCAATAATTTGCTTGGTTATAGAATCACAAATGAGATAGTTAGAGGTTGGGTATACATTATAAATATCTATTCCTTAGACATCCCACTTATCTTAGACAGGAATAAATTATACCTAACTAATCTTTTTAATTTTTCAGTTTTATCTCGAGTTGCAAAACTCCTCGATTTGAATACTTATATTGAGATTATTTCAATACTCAATGTATTATACCTGCACCTTGGTAAATCGTCCTTTCTGCACAATATTTCTTCCAATGCACCCATCGACTTGGCAACAGCGCTTGCAGCACCATAATGTATGAAGCACGGCTAAACGGCCCTAACACGGTACTACGGTACCTGCCGGTAGACAGCAGCTGACCGGTTCTCAGGTCTTTGGTTCTGGAGACTGATTCACGATCAAAACAAAGCGGCCATCTTCGTTTTGAATAATTAAGATACACGAGATTCGTGTCCTCCACCAATTCACAACATCTGCGCCGAAATTTCGAAATAACTTGAATAAAAACAACCTCCAAGAGATGGGATTGGATGTAACGAAGGAGGAATATTCAAATCATATTGAAACATCTCAATGAACATGTTGGTCAGGTTTAATTGTTTATTATACCCACGAGAAGTTAGACAAAACACGTTAAAAAAGAAACATCTGACGGGTCTGGAGAGTTTCAAGCAACAAAAAGAGAGTTTTAAATACTTCGCTAATAGTTTCAACGTAAATATTAGTTTGACTTACTTGCCTTATTAGAATGCCGACAAGAAGTCAGAGGTATGTTTTCCAAGAGTACTATCACTTCACCACAAAAACACCTTTTCTCACTTGCACTTGGTAGAATTATAATAAAATGTTTTTACAACTGACAGTAAACAAACATTCAATACTCAAACAACCGCATTAATGGTTGAAAACAAAGTTTTGAAAAGTTTCACACGATTAAAAAATGTGAGGTTATTAAACGGTTCGAAACGATGTTTTTTCACTGTAAACTGATAAATAACTGCACAGAAGGAACTTTGACTTGAAGTTTATGAAGAATTGAGAGTAAAAAAAAGTAATTCAAAGTTAGGAAACGATAATGAAATATTGTTTGTTTGTATTTTCGAGAGCCGACGGGCGGACATATACCACTCCGTTCAACGCGCGACGCGAACTAGCGAGTAGCGACTAGCGACAGGAATTCATAGAAGCCTACCTTTGAAAACCATGGAGAGAAGACTCCCTTAATACTATCTGTCTCTTTCCCGCGCGCGGGATTCCGATTGCCAGTCTCAATCACATCGGCTTTTAGCTTGTGGTAACTTTATTATTTCTATATTCGAGAAGCTTCCCTGAACTTACTGTTCGAAATATGTCATTTTTTTACGAATGAAAATTGTGATATAATTCTATTTCTATGTACAAAAAATGTTTAAAAAGAACAAAAATTCATTGAAAATATAATAAATTCATTGAAAATATATATATATATATATATATATATATATATATATATATATATATATATATATATATATATATATATATATATATATATATATATATATATATATTATTAATCTAAGTACATTACATTACATTCAATTTGAACTTTTTGATGAAATAAAATCTGATAGTTGGTCAAATAATTATTCAATTAACATTAAATTAAAACGCAGTAAATTTATTAAAAATCCATCAGGTATATTAGAACTTAGTATTGTGGTCTCAAGAATTATTCAGAACTCCAATTTGACAAAAGTTAAAAAATATATTTAAAAAAGGTACATACCGATAATATAGGACCTCTTGGCGTGGGTGTTTTATCTGCTAAAAATAGTAAACACACACGTTTTACTCAAACGTTATCTAATATTAATTATTCAAGATATAATAGGTAGCTGAAATAGTGATATAACTAAGAGTCAAATAGGCTGAGACAAAACTTTTTTTTTTCTTAAAAAAATCTGAATACGAGTAAACATAAATAAAATTGTAAAAAGTAGAACCTCCAAGAGTAGAACCATAAACCTGAAAAATCCTAACCTACCAATGTAACAGTGGTCCATTGGAGTAACGATCTTACTCCAAGAGTGGTCTCAACAATTGACATTAGCTTGTAAAAATATACCGTGGCCTTTGGAGTAACAGAGCCGTGGCCAGTGTTCATTATTTGTGAAAAGGGGAGGAACACGGTAATTGGCATAGAGATGTATTATAACTTTATGGTAGTTGGTCGCTCGTCACTGAATGTGGAAGAAGAGAATCGGGTATGGGACAGTGATGTCATTTAGCCGGTTCACCAAACTAGGAGCAGGTTCATCAATTACATGCCCGTGTTATGTCGTTTAGATGCATATTACTTTGAGTGGAAACCCTTGATTCAACCCTGAATGCCTAAATGACGAAATATTAACAGTGCTCACTTTGAATTATTGTACCCGACGTAATCAAGGTACACAAGATTAAACTGTAATAGGTGGCAGTCCCAATCTGTGAGGTGCTCCAAGCGGTCGGTCTCGTTGTAAGGGAGACGACAGGGTTGACTTGTAGGGTTCTGCTTCAAGTGAGGATGCTGCGGGTCTGGTCCAGAGAGAGGTGTAGTCAGGCGGTCCAGGGGGGCAGGCGATGGTCAAATAAAAGTCAGGAGTCAAGATTTAGGCGAAGTCGAGGAGTGGAGAGTAGTCAAGATGAGTGATGCTGGCGGAGGATGCTGGTGATCTGCCTTTTCTCCCGTTTTTGCGCAATATATAATCGCCACGGGAGCGCACAGCCGGGGCGAGAGAGCGTTGTATGAGAGAATTTTAGCTTCCTTTTTCCCTCTCTCCCCGGCCGGCTGGCAATTTTGTGGGATAGATTTTATTAATCTATCCCCTTCTCCTTTCCACCAGCTTTCACCTCAACTTTATTCCGCCCCTCTATCATTTTTATTAGTTTCACAAAAGAGGTACAAAGATACAATTTACAAATAATGCCCGGTTTTTTGGGGCTAAGCTCTTAATAACTAACTTATTCTAATATGTACATACATAAATTTATAACAGTTGTGTAGCTGGGGGCCGAGTCATCACCCCGGTATATTTTATTTGGCCGAGTGATTAACCTGGCCCCCATGAAAGGGTTATACAGATTAATTTTCTCCCGGACCCGCTCACGCAAGATTCGTTAGGCCAGCTGGGATTGGTCCGCGCTACGCGCTCGTCATCCCGTTCGTTATTTCCCTAGTCTGGCCGACCCAGCCCGAAGGGCTGATTGCTTTGCGTCATTCGGGCTTTATCAAGCCGGGAGAAATATACATTTAAAATTATTGATGAACATAATAAAAAATAATTTAAATGCTACACATTGTCGAAGGCACTGCCATCGTGGCTATCGCATCCGACACAATTACTAGTGCTCCAATCTTCAAAAGAAAAAAGCAAAAACTTAGGCTGGGAGCGCGTAAATGAAATATTTATCTATAAAATAACTAAAACATTCATAGCTAACCTGTCGGTGAAAGCTTTTATTTACGCCACTAGGGTTAGGGTGAGGAAATGGCAAATGGGAAGTTTGTCGTAAAGTACGTTGTCTTTAGGGATGGTTGATATCGGAAATTGTGTGTACCTGCGGTAACAGTTACCGGTTACCGGCGAGGAACCGGTTATTTATCCAGTTGTTTTTGGAACCGGTTCCTGGTGCCAGAAAAGTTCCACGAAGAAGATTTTTATATTGTAAAGGAAGGATTTATCGCCGCCATTTTTTTCCGGTTCCTCGTCAAAGGGACCTTTCCGTCCAAAAGTCATTGTGCCCGAAAAAGAAACCGTTTCCTCGGACAAATGATATCGATTTTTATTTGCTGAAAAAAGGAACCGGTTCCTCGGAGAAAAAATATCGACGATTCCAGTGACCGGCTTGGAACTGGTTCCTTTTAACCGGGACAGGAATATCGACCATCTTCAGCTCTCTTACCTTTCTTGCATTATAAAAGCCACATTCACAGAATGATTTTTTCTCACGGTGTTAATTTCGCTACTTATTCTCCATTTTTAATGGCGTTTTATCCCACTGGAGCGATCTAGCCAGTGACAATATTTATTATCGTATCATCACTAATTTTACACAACTGTACAAACGAGAGATCTAGCGTCCCGGCGGAGAAAATCGCGTAACATTATACTTAAAAAACTAATTTTATGAAATGAGCTTAAAATTTACTATTTTCCAGTTGTATGTAAATGTATGTATCTTTTCTTCCATAAATCCGCATTGAAACGGAAGTAAAAAACACTCGGGTGTCTTTTTTTAGCTAATGACAGCCATATAAAAAAGGTCATCAATATTGCCGTGGCAATAATGTCGATCATTAGCGACAATTTTTAACTCCCATAATTATTGTCGGGTAAAAGGCTCCGGAATATTTTTTTAATCTCGTCTGAATGTGGCTTTAAGAGCAATGGTCCGTACCCGAAAAAAACATGTTAACATCACGATTTGTTTTCTGGTATATTGTTTTTATAAAATGAATCTGAGATTTTGAAAATGTTTTATTGAACCACTAGTCGGTGGCGTTTCTAATGCTGGTTTTGTGGATACAAAATAACGGTTGATTTTATTTATGATTCGTTTTTCAAATACTTACAATAAATTAATACAATTAATTTACGATGTCATCCTTCAAATTTTTAGTTTGTGATAATTACCTCCCTAATTTAGAAAATTCTCGTGCTTAGAGAGGGAGTACTGTCATGTATTACTTATACCTAAATTTTAATGACTAAACGTTCTTTGGTTAGTTCTTTGTTTTAGTGACTGCAGAGTTAATTGCGTCAAGCTGTACAAGATGTGTATTTAGTAATGGGTACCACTGACAAATGTATTTCGGAAAAATCGATTATTTTGGTATTGACAAAGAAAATTGATTTCAACAATAATCTTTAATTAAAAAATAATTTATTGAAATAACTTTTAGAAATACTAGAAACTCAATCGACTGTTAAGATACGACAGATAAATCGAAACGTGTTTTAAAATAATCGCTCAGATGAGATATTTGTGATACTTTAATTTAAGTTTTTTCATGAAGGCGATTTAGGTAATTTTAAAGCATAGGATTTAAAACAGTTATTGTTATTTTCGGTTTGAAAATCGAAGTTGTGCGTTTACTTTGAAGTATCGTTTTTTGATGTTTCGATTAAAAGAATATTTCGAGCTTTTGACTATTATTTTAAAACCATTTTCGATTGTCAATATTGACATTATCTTTTGTTGTATCACGAAAGTTTATTTAAATTCGAATTAATAGAGTTAACAAACATTGATGTACAGATTTATAATAATATGTGCACGAGGCCAAAAGAGGAACAAACGAATGAACAATTTTATATTCTTAGAAATGTTTACATTTAACATCTGACTCGAATGCCAAGTTGAGTTTGTCAAGCTACAAATCGGAGCATTATTTTTTTAAACCCTTTTTTGAACCTAGTCAGCAAAAGAAACCTTATTATTTATACTGCTAAGCATTGAAACGTTATGTTTAATTCAAATAAATGTGTAATAATATTCAATAACTTATTGTATAGGTGCACTGGTGCCATAACTCTGTTCTGGTACTGCTTTTTGGTAGAAACAAAAAGTTTCCTTTCACAAAAAAATGTTTTTTTCTCAAAGTCTGGTCAACGTTTTATTTTAACATTAAATACTCATTATTACCATATTTATTAATGAAAGATATTATCACTTTTTGAATGGTGTGTGATGAATGATACTGCTATTGTCTTAACATATTTCATAGTAACCCGTTTGTTTACGTCTAGCAGACAGCCGGCACGCACGCTATTACTCCTCGCTTCTTTTTAATGCAAACATCGACATTAATATTAATTTTTCATAACACTGTCATGTAGCCAGCCACCTGTATCTGTGGACCATCTTTCTGAGGTCTGCTATAATACAAAATCGAACGTTACAGTACTGGAAAATTTACGAGTGCATCCCTGGTTTGTAATGTACCTATTTATTTTAAAACTCTCGGGAAGTCGGAAGCAATTTTAAGTGAATAAACTATACTTTGCCTCTTGTATAGATAAAACCCGCACATAATTATTTCTTCAGAGCAGCCCGGTATATCTTTGTAAATCAATACTGTACGAATCTAAAATGATTTATGTAATATTTCCAATAAGGTTCAATTATATTTTACAGCATTTTGACCCTAAAATGGCTACTATGTATTGCAATGTTTTTTTTATTGTCGAGTTTATATAACCCATCTATTCAATTAGTCTATGGAATTTGACAAACCATAGAAAATGTGGCTGTCATTTATTCGTATTAAAAACTAAACAATACGAAATACGAATATGTATCTTGACAGATTAATTGAAATTGCTGTATGTTCGTAATAAGGAAAGTTAATTATGGAATTGGAAAGTAATTATATTTGTGTTGTGTGCGGAAATAGGGTAGATGCTCTATTTCGCCAATACGGCCCGACTGTTTTAAAAGTGAACAATTGTGTAGGTTTTTTTCATACTGTATTATATTGATCAAAATATTATTTTCCATAGCACGAGTTATTACAACTTTACCTCTAGTGTGATTTATTTTAATAACTTAGCCTATATTATTCCCACACATTATTTTCTCAGTTACATTAAACCGAAACGATATAAAGTATTACTTGTCGTATCATAAATTTATCTGAATAATAATATCCTGATGTATGGCAGTGAGGCATGGAACTGGCAGAGGAAGGATGAAAGTAGACTGAATGCTGTGGAAATGAGCTCTTTGAGACGGATGTGCGGTAAAACCATGTATGACCGTATTACAAATGTGGATATCTGGAAAGAATGCAAGGCTGATATGAGTGTAATGGATAGGATCAAGAAAGGGACGCTTAGATGGTTTGGGCATGTAGAGCGAATGAACGAAGAAAGGAGTGTGAAAAGAATATATGATGCGAAAGTGAATGGAAGAAGAAGTCGAGGACGCCCGAGAAAGTCATGGCACGATCAAGTAAATCAAATACTTGAATCGGGTCGTGTGAAGAGTCAGAATAACAGAAGAGTATGTATGAGACGATGTATGAATGTAAATGAAGCAAGAAGTGTGTGCCAAGACAGAGTTGTATGGCGGTCCGTCCTCTCTGCCTACCCCTGCGGCGAAACGGCGTGATGGTTAGTTAGTTATCATAAATTTATTTACTAGCAAAAATTTTCACTTGAATCTTGAAAAACATAAGAAGTAAATCGTAATTCGTCTCGACCATAACCATTTGTTGCCGCTGTGTATTTTTAAAGGAAAGGCCAAGATACTTTTGTTTCTAGAATATTATTTTAAAGTATGCAGATGTGTCTGTTAGGCGCCCAAAAGCATTTTGAATACTGTGTTTCGAACACTCAAGGAAATAGTATGAATACTAAGAGTGACGTGTTGTAGTGAGCGTCAAGACGTTTTAAACACGCACGTAATTTGGCACCCTTAAGGTAATGTTCTCACGAAAACGGTGCTATAGTAATAATCTATTTGTAAATTCGTGACTTAGAGAGAATTCGGAGAATGGTTCATGCTACTCAATATAATTTTCACAAAATTTTTTTTTTCAAAAAAAGTTGAACCTCAAGGAGTCAGAATAAAACAGGAAATAGTAAAATCTATTAAAATGTTCAAACCTGAAAGTTGTATGTACAGAAGTATTTAACTATCTAAAGGTTTTGATTTTATCGTCAGAAAAGTTATCCGAATTTAGAAAATGACTTGTATCTATCTTTGTAAAATCACTACCCAAATACACTCAATTATTTGTTTACATAAGGATGCATTCCACAGAATACCATGTTAACAATACAGTACATTATGTAAACAACATGGGAGATACATTCCATTGTATAAAAATCAGTTCAGAATGTCATAAAAAATCGCAATTTTGAATTCCTAATACTCTTTTATTCCCTTACACCCCTTCGCGCAGGCTGAGTAGTATATGCACATTACGTGTTGACCGTGTTATACCAAAGTCGTGTAAAAACAGAATTGACTGTATATCAATGCTGAAAATAGATTCATTCAAAATAAGGTATAAAAAATATGCCTGTTGGTAGTAGAGGTGATAGCAATACCCCTTTCCTGTGATGATTTTTAACACTAAATACTTATCTTACATACCACAATGAAATTAACAATTTCATGTTTCCATCATGATCATCAGAAATGTTTTATTTTGTTTTTCCAATAATCATAATATTACAATATCTTCATCTTTTTGTATGGTCAATTCTTGACACCAAGTTGATTTTCGTGTTTATAATTTTCAGGAACGATGTGGCAGCATCTCCGACAAATACATTGAATATGATCCTGTAATCATTATGCTTGACATGATTCTATTATCTAGAGCAGCTTATAGACATATTCTTTATAATACAACTTTTAAGGTGATTATAATATTTAAATTAACTTTATAAAACAAAAGTTATTAAGTTAGAAGTGTTGAAGATTAGTTGTTTTTCCAACACAAAGGATGAAAAATATGATTATATTGTAAATATATATAAATTGTTAAAATATTTGATATTTAAAAAATGCTCACTTCTTTATTTAATTCAAGATATTTTGTGCACTTAATTATCTATCAAGTTATTATTATATAATATTATAGCTCAGATAAAACATATTTCCATAGCTATGTAAGTCTTTTTATGTAGGTAATACATAATTCAAAGTGCATACGGCATACGCCTGTTATTATTATATATTCCCTAGAAACTTCGCATTTAAGCGTTAATTTTTTGTTACTTAAAGGACCTACTGCTGGTTTTCTTATTTCTAAGCCTTTATCTTTTAATGCATGCTAACGTGACTAATAACCATATATTTTGACAGTTCCCACATATTGCAATTATAATTATATTACGTAATATGTGGTTAAACCTCATGGTAACATGTGCTAAATAATAAATGTGTAGACCCTTGTGTAAAACATATTATAATACTGTTTTATTATTTTTATTTTAGGCTTATTGGAAACTCTTCATTGTTTTGCTTCTGATGGAAACATATTTGGATTGGTCCAACAATAATGATTATAAGAATGAACTTATCAATTCGGCATGTAAAATTGAAAATTATACACATTCTATGCTACAAAATATTCCATTATATAACACGAGCCTTGACACAAAGTATTCTGATAGGTAAATTGGAATAATTTTTTTGTTGTATTTAACGGTATAAATATAAAAAAATTGTAATAATTTTTTTATTGAATACTTTTAGTGGAAATAAAACTTATAATGTATCGACCGATGCAAATAGAAATATTCAAACAGAAAGGGAAACATTTTGTCAGAAAAATCATACAAATCGAAAAAAGCATCTGTCAAGTGATGATCCATTTCTTACTGAGAAGGGAATTTATTTGACTTTCCTCTATGTCTGCTTTGGTAAGGAGATTATCATTTTTGTTGTTTTACCATATTCCCACGCTTTTATCTTTTGCCTCTCGTTTGTGAATCTGTAGTTTATAGATATAGAAGATGCCACCAGGCAGTAGACGACCGGACGATTCTTGAGGTGCAATAATTATCTCATATCAATGTGGCACATTTGTTGATAATACATACAAAAGAGTAAGAGAGTGATGGGTGTGGACATCAAAAATTGTTGGCTCCTGAACCAGTTTCAATCCGTGCCGAATTTGAGAATGCCTCCAGAACAACAAAATTGGTCAAAGGGTATAGCCTATATATTATACCAACAAGTTTAATGTGTGCTGTAGCCTCTTTCGGTTTTGCCAGTCTCACAGTAGGTGGGCTGATTCTTTGTCGCTAGGACTAACCTTACTTCATAAACCAGACACAACTGCTAATTCACCAAACGAAGTGAGCCTCTTGGGGTGTTATTTTTTCAATAAAGTATTCCTGGGCAGTGGTTCCCATACCTGCCTACAAAGCTTGCTTCAGCTGCTATGGCTGCCTCTTCACCCTTAAGATTTGTTTATTATAATATGACATCAGCTGTTTTAATCAATTATTATATATTCATTCAATTCGTTTGACTTTTCACTGTAAGCAGTTATGGCAGTTGAGCTACAAAACAAATGTTCTTTGTGAATATTTGATGTAGAATAGCAGGACATGCTCATTCACAAGGTCTACAGAGCGGGAAGTCAACTGTAATTATGAAATATAAAATATGTTATACATCTGCCGATTGAAGACGAGAAATGATTAGCTCTGTAATGTTACAACTAGGAATTAATATGTAATGATAGAAAGTAAGATCTGTACAGCGCCCTTGAGGTGATTTTTCACAAAAACGGCGCTATACAAATCGTCCAAATATTATTATTATTATTTAGTATAACTTTATGAAAGTGGATTGCATCAATATAACTAATTAGACTTGTTATTGCACTTTAGTCCGTTCATTTATAAATAAATAAATAACAATTTTTGTTTATACAAAATCACTTGCAGGAGAACAATTTTTAATATCCCATTTTACTGTTTCAGATATGTTGATATTTCTAGTTGCAGTTTTTATTCTTTCTTTGTTCTTTGGAACTTCTACAAGGAAAAATAAAGGTACAAAATCTTGTTTCCATAATGCATGCATGTTGTAGTATTAATTTTGTAGAATCTTAGGGTCGTTTGTAAGACAATAATGATCAAGATTTTCTTAACTATATTATTTAATTTATGGATTAATTCTGCTTATCAGAGCCTGCGAAATTCGTATGCTACAGGTGACTCATGACTCATAGTCATGACATACATAATATGACAGTCATGTGCGCTAATATTTATGTAGATTTATTGGTTTTGTCATTTGTTTAATCTGTACATAACAATAGAATTTATCAGCCACAGATGCCATACTCAAACCCGAATGCATTTAGATTATTATCTCCATAAATAGATTTAAATTAGTTTTCTGTTTTTTAAGTTGTGATAAAATTTTGTTACGTAAAAATTTGATTTATCATATTTTTGATGAAAAGGTCAACAATATCAAACAATAGACCAAGAATACAATTGAATAGAGTTTTTGTTACTTATAACACATAAAGATTTGAAGGCATATTGAATAATATACTATATTGTCACATAGATAACTGTATGACTTACATGCAAATAATTTTATTCAGAAATATTGAACTGTACCTTAACCATTTTAGTGCTGAGCTTTTTCTTCAATGTTCCTTAAATTGATAAAGCAAATCAGTTTCTTAAATATTCTTCTTTTTAAATCACAAACTGCTTAAATATTTTCGGATTCTCAAAATTCTTTTTCGGTATTTTCTTTACAAAACCTTGCAATACGCTAACAAATACAAATATGATTAAAACACACATGAAAAACAATAATTTATGCATCAGACCAATGTTTTCTGGAGCAACTCCATAAAGCCCCTTTTTACATCTCACACTAATCTAATAAGATCATTTCACTGAGCCACTATCTTTCTTAGTACACATTATAAATTGTTGAAAATTATACCCCAGCAATTTTTCCAAACCAAAAGTTCTCTTCTGCACTGATAGAGTAAATGTAAACAAACAAAAAATTGCTACAAAGCTGCTTATAATGCTTGACACAGTAAAATGATATGTAGTACATAATAATATAATTACTCAATTTTAATAAAAAAGTATAACAATTTTATAAATTATTATTTTTTAAACACACTGCACACAAACACAAGTGCTTCTCGCACTTCAGGAGAGAACCCCGAAAAGCGCAACAGCGCTACTCAGCACTAAAATGGTTAAATCTAAGGTCTCTCAGCAGTATCCTACAAGTCTATGTACAATAATTGTGTGTTACTAAATATATTGATTACATACATAAATTGAATTTTAAAGCCTGATTCACACCAACGTCCGGTTCCGCTCAGTGCCGATATTGTTCCGCAAGAAAACTTATTGATATGGTATGAATATCAATCAAGGAGTATGTGCCAAGACAAATTTATGTGGCAGTATATCCTTCTGCCCACCCTTGTGATATTTAACTACTTATTTAGTTAAATAATTATTTTGAAGTATTAAAATACTAACATCGCAGATTTTTTTTTATCAAAAACCATTTTTTTATCACTAAATAATATTTTTATTAATTTTTAATTATTAAAAATATTATTTGGTGATAAAAAAATGATTTAAAAAAAAAAAAATCTGCATTGTAAGTATTTTTACACTTCAAAATAATTATTTAAATAAATAAGTAGTTAAATATCACAAGGGTAGGCAGAAGGATATACTGCCACACAAATTTGTCTTGGCACATACTCCTTGATTGATATTCATACCATATCAATAAGTTTTCATGCGGAACAATATCGGCACTGAGCGGAACCGGACGTTGTGAATCAGGCTTTATAGCTCATCTCAAAATTCTTGCAGGTGAGTCCTATTACTCGTAATACCAATTTATGATAAGATAATCACATTACTTTGAGCTATTTTTACTTCTTACAGTTGAATTTATCTTACTGCTAAAAGGGCTAACATTGGGAGGCATGGGAAACCTCTTCATGCTTCCAACACTGATTTGGGGAACTGAAGATGATACATCCATTCACGCTCCTCTCGTTTTGGGCTATGTTATCTTATCATCTCTAATCATTCATTCAGGTTTGTAGAAACATTGATTATTTTACTATGCTTTTTGAGGAATTTTGTCAGTAATCTGACATTGTATCCATAAAAGCGCACAATTAAAAGTGAAGTTTGTATGTTATTCAAGTTACAGCGAATCTATTTACATGCACCTTTACATTTTATGAATATGTAAGGCCTAAGGAACAACCAGATTAATAATTTTAATATCCTTCAAATGTTAACAATGTTAGTGATACATGAATTAGAATAAAGGTAATATGGCGATATCTCTTTGGAAAAAAAGGGAGACTAATATTTTATCACCTTTAAACGCTGTTAGCAAAGGTGTTGCACAGATGTAGATTCTTATTACTTAAAAGTTCGCCAAAATTTACTTTCGAATATGAAATAAATGAATTGATTGTTATAGGTAATGAAAATATTGGTATTGTTTTTATGGGTGTATTAAAGGAACCTTCATTAATTTTTATAATAATAATAATAAAAAAGATTTATTTGAGAAGGTATGCAGGAGTAGTGCAATGCAATACCTTCCATAATTGATAATAATTTATAGTAATAATAATAGTAAAATAAAAGTTGTAATACACACAATAATACAAATAAAGAAAA
Source organism: Drusus annulatus (assembly GCA_022651775.1). Taxonomy (NCBI): domain Eukaryota; kingdom Metazoa; phylum Arthropoda; class Insecta; order Trichoptera; family Limnephilidae; genus Drusus; species Drusus annulatus. Next base: position 1,745,350 of record JAGWCC010000005.1, on the reverse strand, counting down.
ATAAACATAAATTCATGAGAAAAAAAAAAAGGTAATATTAATAGAGGATATTACGGTCTCATTTCTGCAAAACGCCATCAAGAGGGAGTCCATCCTGACAGCGTTAAGATTGATGGGGTCAATATCTTACTTTCCACGTGCTAAAAAGGGTACGGATCCCGCTGTGGGATTCAAATTCGATCCATCTAAACGCTAGCTGAACAAGTTGTTCCTCTTAGTAGTGAATGTCTATTATGCATTCATTGAAACAAACTTTGACCAAACCAAAAAAGTGTTTATTGTTATGCTACATTTGGTAAAACGAAACTGGATGTACAATCAATTAATGACGTATACATATTATTGTATTTATCATGTTGCATTTTCAGTTGCAGCTGTTTAATGCCTTTGCCAGTAGTTCGAGGTTTGAAGCTATTATTATAATGGAAATTTTTCTTTATACAACTGTTTAACAATAATCAAACAAAGAGAGTACACAGCCATGTTTTTTTATTAATTTATATATTATTAAAACTTTACCTAGTGTCTACCATGTATAATGCATGCTCAAATGGAAATGTGGAATACTTCTAACTGCATTAACCTTTCCATGCACCGTTGTAATGCTTATCCTTCATCCACAATTTGAAATTTATGGGATGGGGTGTGAAGATAGAAATAATATAAAATTATTTTTGTTGAGAATAGACAGTCTCTAGTCCCACACTATGTATGCATGGGAAAGTGTTTTAAGTTAACGGAGTTTTGATAAAAACACAGTTGTAAAATTGAGTTTATTTTTATTATTACCAAACACAAGTCCACCATTCTTTTGCATTCACACAGTTTGAATAATCTTTGATTTTTTTCCTTGGAAAGATCTAAATAATAGTATATTTTGTTTTAAACCACTTTATTATATATATATACACATGTGTCAACTAGTTTCGGTTGGAGCCAACCATCTTCAGTATAATATAAACTTTATATTTTAAACTAAGGTTGGCTCCAACCGATAAATAATAATAATAAAGTGCTTTAAAACAAAATATACTATTATTTAAATTATAATGTCAGGCCACAACGTGTTTGCTTCCTTTGAAAAAAAAAAAGATAACTAATCCTGATCATCCAACACAGAGGTTCCCAAAATTTTTTGTCCCGTAGACCACTTGCCGATTTTTTCTGTTTTGTATAGACCCCCTGCTTTCCTAATATTGTTTTTTTTAGCGTTGGGAAAAACTTCAAAGTTTTGTGAACGTTTCAGGAACTGCTAGTTCTTTGAAATGAACCCTTCGCGGTGAACACTTCAATTGAAGTCGAACTCGCCAAAAAATGGTACTAGTCGGTAGAGATCTCAAATCGAAAAGTGCTAGCAAATCAACAAAAATTCCTCTCCTAAAAAAAGCACTAGTCAGTAGAGATTTTAAATCGAAAAGTACTAGCAAATCGACAAAATATCCTCCCCAAAAAATAATATAATTAGGGAATTAATGTCTATTATAAGAGAGTATTACGTAAGTACCTACATAGGTATTATCTGCAGGCCGGCACCAAAATGTTGGCTTCCCGTACATTTGCGGGAAGCCAACATTTTGGTGTCGGCCTGCCTAAATGGAATCCACTCTCGTGGACCCCCATTTACGTCTCATGCACCCCCAATTTTTTTTTTCATTGACGTGGACCCCTTGCAGGTCGGATTCGACTCCTGGGGGTCGATATAGACCACTTTGGGAATGACTGATCTAACACAAGAAATATATAATCATTGACTTTCTTTGTATAATAATAAGTGAAAAAAATCTAGATAACGAAAATATGTTACTCTTGTTTGTTAGAGAAGGTCTGATGTCTACAGTCTATAAATTTGATGATTTTTGTCAATATTTTTGTCTCTATTTGAATAATCTGTTATTTTTCAGTGATATATGAATGCAGACAAACAAGATCTTTTGTTATCCTGGCACTGGCATTCATTTTAAAGATCTCAACACAGACATATCTAAGAACTATAACGAAGTTCTATTATTAAGTCATAAGCATGTAATATATAATGTATAAAATAAAAATGCCAAATAAATCATTTTAACATAGTTTTTCTTCTTTTCGTATTGTTGTAAGATAGGTTGATACAGGCATTAATGGTTTCAGAATGCAGTCTTACTGTGCCAGAAGATATAACAATCTCCAGTCCCGCATGTGACAACATTTTTGATAAATGATAAACTAGTCATTTATCAAGTGTACATTTTGTAAATGTTTCAACAGTGACACACTATAAATAATTTTCTATAATGAAATCTCTTGAAAGAATGAAAAAGGTTTCAACATCTGACTTTCTCATTATGAATTAGCTTTGAATAAAATCAATTAATGCACGTTCAGCAGTCCCGAAATGCACATTGCTATCACCACTGTCAGAGAGAGACGGAGTTGATGTGTCTCTTCATTAAATCTTTTTGATTTAATTGCCCTTTCTTTTTCAAGGTTTAGTAAATAATATTCAAAACAAGTAATACAACTCTTTGCAATTCTTATTGAAATGCACACTTCTAACACCAAATAATGTAATATCATAACATTGTAACCAATTATATTATATTACTGATAAATGAACACATTTCATGCTCCTCTTGAATAGATATGTTTGTTGTAAAAATGTGTTAGTAAAACGTGAACCTATAAAGTCAATAAAAAATTTAAGGAGCGACGATAAAGAAGAATTCATATCTCTCGCTTGTTTAGTAGTTACTTATGGGAATAGCAAAAATCTGTAAATACAGCAGACTCGGAGAGTAATACACGGCTACTGACAATAAACTTACATTGAACAAAGACTTAGAACATTTGAGTTGGTGTTTTGGTAAAAAAAAACCACAGACATTTCTTGAGTTTCCTGTAATCTTAGACAACTGCTGTGGGGATCAGTCAATGAATACTGGGGGATATGAAATTAGTTGTTACTTCGGAAAAATTCTAAAATAAATGGTATCAAATGAAACATGTATTATGAATGTAATTCATTAAATATGTTTATTACAATAATTAATACAAATACAGTATTTACATTAGCTATAGAAATACAATTAATTCAGTCAGTATTTTCATTACAATACATAGTTTGATTGGTTCAGTATTTTTACAAAAATAAGTTAAATTATATAAAAGCTATGAATCATAGAAAGTGTGCAACACTAGTAGGCAATGTACAAGAAACCTTATTAAGCCAAGTGGAAATGACAATATAAATATGTCTGTAGTGTGAATACCGGCCATCAGTCTCCTAAACTGAATGTTAACACATTACATATTATCAACAATGGAATGAGATAAGCTAGATAAGATTATAATAACAAATAATATTGTGGCGGAGTAAGATACATAATATTACTAAGACCTATAAACCAACAATAAAATTCTTTGAACACACAGACCAATATGCTTGAAATAGTATATACACCAACTTAAAATTACAAGTAATTACTGTATGACTGTACAAAGTTACTTCTCCGAGGTTAGTTAAATAAATAGGTATGCTTAAAAATATTAACTAGATATACATTTCAATTGGTGTCTTTCAAATTATGAGATCCAAAAAAATTACATAAATTATGTCAACTAGTGGTTATTCCGCAGCATGCCTTGTACTTGCCTCAAGCTCAAGTATTATAACCGCTGTGAAAGAAAAACCTTCCTGCGGATGTACCTGATGTTGGTAAAGAATGAAAAGATGAGGCGCTGGGATGAATAGTAAGCCACTATTTATATTCATTGGGAAAAAGCTTTGCCAGCAAGGCTTCTTATGCTGAAATGGGAGGATCATCCTGACCAATCATGACATCCTCATAGGTGACCCCACTATCTCTCCTGGTGAACAGCTTTTGGCGAAACCATCTCATCAAGTGGTAACGACGGACAATAAATACTAATGCACACACATTTAGAACAAAGGTGAGTAACAGAATTATAGCCATCGTCCAGGAGTGGCCTTCAGATGGCGAGAGGACTTTGTTGGAGGGATATATAACACACGCACTCTCCAGAGCTGTATTAGAGGGATCGAATTCATATCCATCTTGACATTCACACTTTCCGTTTTTTTCACTGCATAAGATTCCCGGAGTACCACCACACGCCAACAAGTCACTAACCTCACACTTAGGCAGGGAAACTGTAACAATTGAAATCGAATGTATAACAACTAACACGAGATAATAAGGATGAGCGTATTAATTGAATCAATTTATCAATTGTTTGTTACTTACCAGACTGGCAAAATCCTACAAAGCACAACGGCAGTAGAAAAACGCAGAAGTATGTCTGAAAAGTCATCGTGTACTTTTATTTAATGCACACATATAATATAGTATATTGTCAACACTTTGTTATTTAATAAAACACACGTCGGCGACATCAGACAAGCTAGCGCATATTTACCGTCCGTGCATAGATTTTTTATCGGCGATGATTGTTCGAAACGTCAAAAACATGTAAAGACGCTTCATACCGGCCAAAATTTATTTATTATGTCCGGCAATAAAGGTCTGTACTGACATATGCATAAAGCGTATTTTAGCATATACATAGAAATACAAAATGGATGCTGAACATTTAAAAATAAAAATAAAGTAAAAAGGTCGGTGAGGCAATGGCAACGATTTTTATGGAACTTTATGCCTTTAACACATAGACCAAAAATATATTTTTTCGTGTGATGATTTTTATTTATAAAAATAACCTTTTATACTGTGTTTGATTGTTATCGTTTTGATGTAATCCACCGTCTGAATAAAACTTGTTTTCAAAATTATATATTCCGATATATCATTATAAATTATTGTGAATATTTATTTTATTGAATTTTCACATGGAATAAAAGAAAGCGGCGTTGGATCGTAAGTCATTTTTTATTGCTAGTTTTTAGCTAGGTCGTGTGAGTTGTATGATATTTATTAGAAACTATTGTGCATCCATTTGAGACATTCGTAAAAAATATCCGTTGGGATTTAAAAGTAATGACTATTGTAGTTGTTGATTGTTACCGGAAGCCGATTTTATTGTAGGTTTTATCAACGAATTCGGCACGAGTTAGAAGAGTTGCCATAAGAGTTGAAAGAGGTGGAAGGGCTATTAGTTAAAGTTTCAGCAAATGTTTATGGTTTACCGGAAGAGTTTAAAGCCTGTAGAAATGATAGGATTTATGAGGCCATAGAGAATTTCATGTTATTTTGTTCTAGACAAAATGAATGGATGGAATCTGACCAGTCGAATACGCTATACTCAAACCTTGGAGTAACGATATAAGGAGATATAGCTAATATTTTTACCCAACCTATACAAATTTGCGATAAATCACTTTCTCATTAAAAAAACATCACTTTTAAGAGGTATTTCAACAGTTTTAAATATTTTGACCGAACTTTAGAATTTCACAATTTTTAATGATACAAAGACATAAAATCAACAAAAAGCTTCCATCATTATTTAGGCAAAATTTTTGTTATTAGTGTTTTTGTGATATTTTGACTTTATAAATTATTTTAATGGTGTATTGATATTGTTTTGTTTAATGGGTTCAAATATGTTTATTTAAAGTGTCCGAATTCCATGTGGGCGGTAACCAATAGGTTATCCAACATCCTTTAATTTATCCTCTTCTCTTTATATTGAGTCAGTGTAAAGTCAACCGTCCTGACAACACTGTTTCGCAAAGTTACCTCTCCATATATTCCTACTCCAAGGACAAGGAAGCAATTGATGCATTGAGTAGTGAAGTACCGAGTACCGAACTGTTTACATTTTTCAACAGATAAGGAGCTCTATAGTAAAACTTAACGGGAGGGAAGATATTAACAATCAAATGTGATAACTAGCGTTATGACCGCTCCGTAGGAACTACTTCGATGAACTGCTTCTTTTTGCGGCAGTCCTAACATCATTCATTTTTAATTGAGCAAATACTTCAATTGAAGTTGGTTAAGTTGGTAGTTCCGCTTGCACGATCTATGGCATCTACTTCGAACTTCAATGTTAGTTTTTCATTCGTTCGAACTAGCGATGGGAAAAGCTTCACAGATTTGTGAATGCTTCACGAATTGATGCTTCTTCAAAATGAACCCTTCACGATGAACCCTTCAATTGAAGTAACATATTAATCACAGCATTCCTCGTCGGGGGGGAGGGGGGTTAAATAATAATATTTTCGGGGCAGCTCTCCCAACCACATAAATTGATGTATGTATGTGCATTATTCTATGGCAAAAATTATAGCTTGTCTATTACTGGTTTCTCTTCTATGGTTTACGGGATGACGGCTGTCAAAATTGTTTGAATCTTAAGAGTTTTCAAGGTTTGAATTGACATTGTTTCATGACTTAAAAGGGATGATGTACAATGAGTATGCACAAGGAACTTGCAAAAAGCAAATGAAGTACTAGCAAAATTTCCAGTTTCTGTAAGAGCGATATAAACTTCTTTCAGGGCTTGAGATACGATTTGAATATTCTTACTGTACAGTACTCAGTTTGACAGTTTGGTTAGCAATAGGCTGAATATTGCGCAAATGACGATTCATATTAAAGGCATTTCCCCCTTTATGGATATAACTTCAGAACAAAAGTTGCATTTGGCCTGGTAAACCTCATCTTCCTTAAAATAAACCCATATTTCACTTTGCTTTCTCGTTGAACGGCCAGTCATAATTTTAGGTAGAGATTGAAAGGTATGTTTGTAAGCTGAGATATTATAAAAGTTCAACAAAATAATTCTTTCACAATTCAAAATCACCAAAAAACACTCGGAAAAACTAGTGTCGTATAGACAAAACAAGCAAAGAAATCATAAGCAAATGTCACGAGTACGTGCGAGGGAACGGATAACTAAAAAGATACTTCATTGCTTCATTCATTCTTCGAACTAAAATCGAAGGAAGAAGGGAATGAACAATTGAACTGTGGATGATGCAATATTTCAGTCTTTCGAACGAATGAAAAATTGAAGTTCGAAGTAGATGCCATAGATTGTTCAATCGGAAGTACCAACTTAACCAACTTCAATTGAAGTATTTGTTCAATGAAAAATGAATGAAGTTGGGACTGCTGTCAAAAGAAGTACTTCTTTGAAACAGTTCTTTCAAAACTGTCACAACGCTAGTTCGAACGATTGAAGTATCGCATCATCCACAGTTCTCGATTGTTCTTTTACTTCTTTACTTCGATTGTAGTTCGTAGTATGAATGAAGTTCTTTTTAGTTATCCGTTCCATCGCACGTACTCGTGACAGTTGCTTTTGATTTCTTTGCTTGTTTTGTCTATATGACACTAGTTTTTCCGAGTGTTTTTTGGTGATTTTGAATTGTGTTTTTTTACGAATTATTCTGTTGAACTTTTTTAATATCTCAGCTTACAATACATGCCTTTCAATCTCTACCCAACTTTTCAATGGCTGGCCGTTAAACGAGAAAGAAAAGTGAAATATGGGCTTATTTTAAGGAAGTTGGGGTTTACCAGGCCAAATGCAACTTTTGTTCTAAAGTTATATCCATAAAGGGGGGCAATGCCTTTAATGTGAATCGTCATTTGCGCAATATTCACCCTATTGCTAACTAAACTATCAAACTGTGTATAGTATGAAATATTCAAATTGTACCTCAAGCCCTGAAAGACGTTCACATCGCTCTTACAGAAACTGGAAATTTTGCAAGTACTACATTTGCAAGTTCTCTGTAAGGCTATGCATACTCATTGTACATCATTCCTTTTAAGTCATGATACCCCCAGCAATTCAAACATATGCGCAGCTGTCATTCTAGAAACCATAGAAGAGAAACCAGTAATAGACAATTCATCAACACACACATAGAAGAAGTTTTTCTACACGGTATAATTTTTGCTATAGAAAAAATGAAAGAGTGAGTGCAAATTCAATGTAACAAAACAGCTTGTTCTAAGTAAGTACATACATCAATTTATGTGGTTGGGAGAGCTGCCTCGAATAAAACTATTAAGAAAAAACGTGACTATTATTTGGTACATTTATCGCTAGCAACCCCCCCCCCCGACGAGGAATTCTGCGATTGATCTGTTACTTCGATTGAACTGTTCACCGTGAAGGGTTCATTTTGAAGAACTAGCAATTCGTGAAGTATTCACAAATCTGTGAAGTTTTTCCCATCGCTAGTGATAACAATAGATTCGGAGGGCTTACAGAAAATAGTGCCCTTAAATAAGTTTGAAGAAGAAATGGATTTAAGGATTTCATAAATAGTCGGGTTGATTTGAAATAGGTACCTCCAACCTCTGTGTGTCACATTGAATGAGAGGTAAATGCTGAGAATTTAAAATTTGATGCATTGAAAAAATATTTATTTAAACCTTAGATGAATTAAATAATGTGAATACGTTACTGATACAACGCGCCTGGTTGCACGAAATCCTTCGAAACCTTAGAGTAACCTAGAGACCTAACTTTGCGAAATTTTGTCCGCACTTTTTGACCAAGCAATGACCAAAGGGTGTGGCCTAAACTCGGAGTAAAATCACTAACAGGGTTGTCACAAATTAAGTAAATTAGGTATTTTGTTGTGAGTAGGTAGTTGTAAATCATTAAAAAGAATGAATGTTGTATATTTTTTTGTTTATTCAAATATACATTAATCAATAAGATTATTAAAATCTTATTTATAGATAAAAATATAAACGAATTAAATTATTAGTACAGAACATTTTATAATACATATTATAAAATGAACTTCAGTTCCATCAACAAAATAGTTTACAAACAAAAGTAAAATAAAAAAAATGTACGGTGATAACAGATGTTAAATCATTTTATTAACCTTGGAGTAAGAATATATGGAGAGAGATCAATTTTTTTTACCTATATAAATTTGCGATAAATCACTTTCTCTGCGTTTTTACGTCGTACACCATGAGAGAGAAAGAGACACAAAAAATTCACAAAACATGACACCGCTTTTAAGTATTGTAGGGATGTTTTCCGTCCCGCGTTATTTTGTAAGGAAATTTCGAATGCAGATAATAATAACAGTGAACTTATATAGCACAGTTTTGTGATATTTCACGTCAAGTGCGCTTCATACTTAATTAATTAAGCTAATAATTCTAACTAACAAGGAGAAAATAATATATAATATGTATACAAAATTAAAACTATCTAGATGCATATCGTTATCATAAATCATCAGAGAACAGGTTCAGAAATGGGTACAATAGTGCATGTGCACATCAATAGATTTAAAAAAAACAATTAACTAGAAGCTAAGGGTATAAAAATCCAGATGAAACGTATGAATTCATATTAACATATTTGTTAAATCAAAGAAAAAGAAATTAGATTTTTCTCGTCTTTTTTTTCATCCTTTGGAAATCTAAAAATAATTAAATAAATAATAATATTCCAATTTTGGCATAGCCCTGAATCTGGGGACGTAACCGAAATTATAAATATAACTAAGAGATAAACACTATTCTGTCTTTATCTGTTTGCCAACAATTTAGCGTTAGTATCATGAGAAAGAAAGAGACCGGGATACTTTAAGAAGCCGTACAATATGGGTATTCCCCCTTGTAATGGTTTCTTATGTGACAGCTAGTAAATATCTCTAAGTTAAAAATATTACGAATCCACTAAAACTCATTTCAAACGGAAGTTTATTATATTGGAACGAATAGTCCAAAGATTAATTACATATTGGTGTAAGTTACTAGTTGTTTTGTAGGTTAGAATGTTAAATATTTGAGATCTAACTAAAAAAGACGATTTTTATGGTACATACGTGTGAAAACTGTTTGTTTTTGGTCCTTTTGTACTTCGATTGAAGCAACCAAGTATAGCACATATGGCCATGATGTTTTGCTAGATATCGGACAAAAAATAACTCAAGTTTTTAACTATTTACGCACTTTTGACAGTCCGTTCGCCTGACACTCCAAACCAGAATGAAGCTCGTACAGATCAAATATTGCGGACATGGTATTCAGCACGCCCCAAATCGTGTATTGGTTTCAACAATTGTTTGTCTCTTTTTCTCATATGCGTATAGAACCGAGCATAAAGAGAGAGCTATATTTTGCGAGTTTGTCAACGATTTGTCACAAATTAGTACGGTCTCTTTATATTGTTACTCTAAGTTCGAAACACGCTTCATATAGCTATCTCTTCCGCACACAAATATTCTTTGAATGGCTATCCTTTTTATACGCGGGTGAAACATTTAGTGGTGTCACATTAGTGGTACCTACAATTTTCGTAAGATTTGTATGAATATGACTTGTCTTGTATTTTATGAATATGACGTGTCTTGTATTTTATGTCTATGATTAAAACGTTGGAAACAGATCCCATTTTAATGTCAAATCAATTCCTCTCTTTAATAATAATAACAGTGAACTTATATAGCGCAGTTTTGTGATATTTCACCTCAAGTGCGCTTTATGCTAAATTAATTATGCTAATAAGATTAACTAACAAGGAGAAAATAATACATAATATGTATACAAATTAAAACTATCTAAAATAATGATCGTTATCATAAATCACGAGAGAAAAGGTTCAGATATGGGTATAACAGTGTATGTGTACATCAACAGATTAAAAAACAATTTACCAGGAGCTAAGGGTATAAAAATTTAGATGAAACATATGAATTCATTTAAACACATTTGTCAAATCAAAGAAAAGGAAAATATGATTGAGGATAGTTAATATGTTGGCACTTAAAACATTAATATTCAGGTATTATAAGTAAACGATTATAAAAATGCAAACAGTGTAAATATAGCAAGTAACAAAAAGAAAATGAATATTTCATGACAATGAGTATATGGTTTCAGTAGATAGTGAGGACATTGAGTTATAATGATAGAAGAAAGGAGAATACCGAAACAAAGCAAATTAGGGACGTTTTCTAAGAAATTAAATTTTAATAAGTTACGTTTTGTATGTGGGATTTTTTTTTTAAACAATTTGGTTTTTAAGACTCGTTTGAACTCTGCTAGGTTCTGTATGTTGGCAAGTTTTGTGGGAAGCTTATTCCAGATAACTGGACCAGATACACAAAAAGCGCGATCATAGTAAACAGGTTTATTTGATCGAGATGGTTCAATTAATCGAACAGCAGTATCTACGTTTGCTGACCTCAAAGTAAGTTGTCTACTATTTAAGGCTTGTCGGACACACAGTTCCGATATATAGGCTGGTGCCATTCCCTGCAGTGCTTTAAAAATTGTAAGGCAAATCTTAAACTCTATTCTTTCAGGGTATCGAAGCCAATGAAGGCGATTCAGAAGTGGAGTAATGTGACAATATTTGGACTCACTATATATCATTCTCGCCGCTGCATTGAAGACGGACTGTATTCTGTTGAGTTGTTTCTGAGGGAGGCCAGCATATACACTATTACAATAGTCCATACGTGAGACGACAAAGGAATTTATAAGTGATTTAGCCGCATCAGAAGGAAGGCATCTTCTGATTGATTTAATCTGCCTTAGATGGAAAAATCCAGAACTCACAGCCTTTGAGATTTGCGACTCAAGAGATAGACAATTGTCAATTATGAAACCGAGAAATTTGATATATTTGGAAGGAATGATATCGGTACCCTGTATTTGTATCGGACTGGAGTCAAGAAGGGCCTGCCTTCCGGGAGAAACTATCCAGATAAATTCTGTTTTGGTCGGGTTAAGTTTGAGTTTATTTACAGACATCCAACTTGAAACTGTATCAATAAAGTCAACTACCTCATTTTTTAGAATGTCTTTTTCATCCGGAGAGCAAAACTTGAAAATTATACGATCGTCTGCATAGCTTTGTGATTCAAATCCAGCCGAGTGAATGAGGTGTTCAAGACTTTGAAGTGTGTGAATGAGGTGTTCAAGTCTTTGGCTTTTATTCCCCGAGAGAAATTGATGCTGATTTTTTCGAATAAATACATCTTTCGAACTCTGCAGAGTGAATGCCGTGCTTTATCTACGGTCCGTACCTGTTTGGAAGAAAACTTCCTTAATTTATTATTTAGGACAAAAGATGTTTAGATCCATGAGGAGATTTGGTCATCTTCGAGGTCGGGAGTGAATATGGGGGCTTACTAGGGGGTTCAGGAAAGACAACCGATGACAGCTTTTCCGTTGAACCCATTTTTAGTTGGCAGATGATATAAAATGACACTCTGACAGTGAAATGACAGTTGGGGAACTAAAAAAGATTAAACATATCTCAGAATTCCGCGAAGGGAAGGCCCCTGGATATCAACATTAAAGATTCATCCTTCAGAACAACACACAAAACTTTCTAGAAGCAAAAAAACGGTTTAAAAATTGTTATTTTAACAGTAAACATTTGAAAATTTCTGGCATTTCAAATGAATTATTGCACAACATTATTTAGGTGACAATATAATACACTATTTCAATTCATATTTTTAATGTTCGACTGCAGCCAGTGTATAGAATAAATAAAACACAGTTGTTTAAAATATTTTTATTTACATAACAAAAACATAAAAAATCGATAACAATCAAACATAAATATATAAAACAACTTAAAATACGTACCTATGTTTGCATTTTATATGTTTTTTGAGACATTACGTAATATGGTGGCAATGTGAGTTTCATTTATTTCTCAAAAATAAACACGGAAAGATGGATAATTACATATTTAAATTCAATGCTTTTTTCATTGGTAAAAAAGAATTCTAGTTTTTTTTCATCCCATCTATTCCGACGTTAGATCACAACATGATCTACCAAAATAATTAATAACGGTTACAAGAAAAAACATGATTATCTGATTGGACGTTATTTGAAAAATGTATATAATCGTCACCAAGTAAAGTTAACACACAGTGAAACTAGAAACTAGAGTGATGTAAACGTGGATTCTTGAAAAATATTGATTAGTACAAAATACATGGGTAAACATTGAGATTCTCATGGCTAAAGAGTATTATGTGTTTTTACATATGCCCTGGTGAGTGACACTACAAGTCTGTCCGAAAAGTTTACTCAAGAAGAAGGAGGTAGCGAAACAGGACTCAGTATCCCAAAAGTCCAACGACTCATTATATCAGGTAAGACTAATTCGTTTATGGATAGATTATTTTAAATTCCGAAAGCGGTTGGAAATTTATTGTTCGTTTTTTTATGGAAGAAAATGGGGTTAATTTTTCTACGTTCAGTTTTATTTAAAAATCGTATTCGTTTCCCGATCCGTAGGTGTAACCTTCTGGGTTTTCATAGTTGGCTGCGTCGGCCTCATCATATCCTGAGTCATCGATTCCGGCTTCCGATTCCGAAATATTTTCTTCATCGTCATCTTGGCTTTCATCATCGTCTTCTTCTCCCGCATCGTCACTGTAGTCGTCATCATAGTCATCGCTGTGGGAAATTAATCAACCATCAATTTGAGACCTCCGTTGTAACTTCTCTTTTCGTTTATGAAAAAAATGGTGAGGTAACAATGGAGCTATCGGTGGTATACCTTCATCTAATTTATAGTTAGTGTCAGAAAATATATTTTGGCCTCGGAATCCAATCTCTGGCATCGAGGACTCAAGGTGAAGATTTGTGCTTGACTAAAGCTTGGAGCGAGGTTTATAGATTCAAAGAGTAATTTAAAAAAGCAATGATTTTATACACAATGACATTGAATGCCCAACGATAGACATTTTTATTCAGGTAGGTAGCTACATATGTAAGGTTAGGTAGGTTGCCTATGGCGTACCACGCAGCTACCTGCGTGTAATAAATAGGCAATATTTAGCAACATGATTAGCACATAATTAAGTTAATATTTATATATTGACGACTGTTAGACCGGTTATTACATAAAAAAATATAAACCGTGAATCTGTTGATAAGTAACGTAACATTACCTGTCTTCGTTTACTTCATATGTGATGCTTTCTTGAGGTACAACTTTATGATCAGCTGAAATCATAAACAATATGTTATTTATAGTTATGTAAATAATCAATAGGTAGTTTCTAAGTATCTATCAACATGCTGGTATACTCTACCAACAAATATTATTACACATACATTTTTTTGATATAAAAAAGAATATTTTAACATGATTTATGAAGGTACTTACCCTTTGATTCCTCACCCAAGGAGCTATATGACGCCTTTCCGCCACCCCCTTCTGCTCCAACTCTCTGTTTGTTTCCGAAGGAATCGTGCTTCTCGTAGCCGAAAGAGTCACCCCCCTTTTTGTGGTATGAGTCGAACTGCTGGTATCCCTTCTTCCCCTTGTCAGCCTTGTTTCGGGTGTAGCCCACATCCCCGTTGTTCCCGGAATCGTAGGACCTGTGGTAGTTGGCGGGGGCACCGTCACTGTCTTTTGCCTGTTGAGCGGAAGGAAGGTTTTATCTTAACATTCAGGTAGACTCGCTGTAAAAGGTTGGACCATGAATAAAATAACGATAAAAACAGAAACATATACTATATTCCCATCGTAAACGAATAAGTTTACATAGTTATTACCCGCAGGCTCCATGACTAGGCTCCACCACTTAGAGATCCTTTGTATTCTCTAGTGTCGTTTGTGAAAATCAGGTAGAGTTTACATCGGATCTTTCTGCGGCGTAACTTTAGAAGGGGGTAGGTAATCCTAGTGCCTGCATCTTGGATGCTGTTAATCTGTATAATGCATTCAGAAAGCGATGAAGGACGATATGTAGGTGTCTACTCGCACGTAAAGTTTTGATTAAATGTGAAAATGATGTCATATTCGTTCATAGTTGATAAACTGGAAGTTATAGATTCCTTAGGGGTTTTTATTTTATTAAAAGGCAATTTGAAGGAAAACATTGCAGCCATAAGCACGAGGAGCTGAAGGTAAAAAAGCAGGAGTATGGTTGGAGGCGCTTCTTAGCGACGGCCAAGACTTTGCCAAGGTTGTAGCGCCGAAGATGTTTGTGTGTATGAACGTTTGTGTTTTTATCATAAATACCGTTTTTTTACCTTTACTGCCCTGACTTCTCTGACTGATTCGACGATGGCTGAGTCCTCTTCTGCCTCCTCGAATCCCAACAAGGGAGCCGCATTGGCCAGGCAGACCAAGCTCCCGAGCACCAAAATACAAAATGATTGTTTCGAAAACATCTGCAATTTCGGGAAAACAATGATGAATGAATTGCATTCCTCAACATTTTAATATATTTAATACATATCGAAGCGTGCTGTGACTTCACTTCAGATTTTCTTCGAAAAAAAAATTGTTACGTGTTTTTATTCTTGAAAGCCTTGTTGTCGAAATGCAGCCTCTTTCATATGTTTTTTGATTTTCAGTTTCATTGCCGGCAACCCAGGCGTTTATTGTTATTTTTCCTTATATCTGCTTGTATTTGAACCCCCCGTACTTATTAACTACCCGCCTCCGAAGGCAATGTCTGTTCTGAGATGGGTCTGAAACGAAATAGTCGGTCACGGAATGAAATAAGTGTTTCTTTATTATTTACTTATAATTTAAGAAAAGAATGTGAATTATATTACTTATTAGAAATAACAAAAAAATATTGGAGTTCTACATAATTAATATTAATAATATCAACAATTTTCAGGCGTAAAAAATACTAACGAAAACGTTTTTGTTATAAAAAATCGCAATTTTCGGAAAAATTGTACTCGCACGCTTTACTGTGTTATCGAGTCACAATAAAAAATAAGCCGATTAGCTAGAGTTCGATTACAATTCAAAAAATATTTGGAAGTGCGCAGTTTTCATGAATACATTAATATTAATCAGGTCAACACTAGATAACGGTGGAAAAAACAACACATTTTAATATCTGGTCTTTATCGTGTAATCTACATATCGTCGCCGGAAAGGCAAAAGGGCTGAAGCCATTTTGGGAAGTCTACACCGGAGCACTTAAAAAGTTTTTTTTGTTTTGTAATAAAATTCATAAGTCTTCAGTACCTGGTTGGATTTTTGAAAAAAAAGTTAACTCGGGTAACTCAATGCTTTCACTGAGTTACCTGAAGCGATAAAAAGCTAAAAAAAGTCCCAAACTTGTGTCGCTTAAGTCGAGCCTTCTCCCAAATGGTAAATATATTTTAGATGGCTGAAGGGCCAATTCTTCAGAATCAAACGAGAGCATTCGATGCAGAAAAAAGAACTGATCAAAACTGCATATTTAACTCATTTTTGACCAAAGTGTCACTTAAGCCCTTTTGCCTTTCCAGCGACGATATGTTCGATTGTTATCTTAAAAAAGTGATTTTTTCATGAATGTAGCCTAATTAGTGAAAAGAGAAGCCAATCCCCAGATCGTCGCGTGACGTATCAACCGACGAACCGACCCATTTTCGGAGATTGCCAAACCTGACCGAATTTGCTAAAGATACTTCGATTATTTACGGTTTCACTTTGATTCTATATAGAAAATTTATAATTATTCTGAAATGCGTTTTGATAATGCAATATCGATTGCATACTGTAAAATTGAAGAGGTACCTACTCTTTGTACAAATGTAAGTAGCTATTCATTTAACGTGAACCGAAACATATTTGAAATCAATTGAAGCATTCCCGTTTTGTGATAAAATTCTGAAAAAATATTTTTATACTGTACCTATATAATGCGTTTTGATAAGGCAATATGTATCAATTTATGAAGTTTGGATACGTAATATATGTACAATATACGTGTTTAGTTTTTTTTCTATACTGTATACAAAGGGTGCCGGTATTTTTTAAAGCACAGTTCTTTCACGGGCCTCTATCGATACTACTATTTAAACTGAAACAATTATCTCCTTTTTTTGATAGTGCTCTTTGTGCTGCACCGAGGCTTGAATGCGGAATAATAACTGATAGAGATATTGCGAAAAAATATTTAAAAAAAATACATATTTAAATTTCAGTGGTTTGATAACTTGGGTGTGACAAACAATAGATATTTTATATATTTTACACGTCTATTTTTTAAATGTGAATACATACCGCACAAGAGTTCTAACTGTCCGGAATCATTGGGACTATGGCATACCTAATTGGGGATTGTTGTGAGGCTGAATGGAGTGGCGAGGGGAAAAATATGGGAAAGAGAAAGAACCTGGATTTTCAGATCTGGTTAATAAACACGACTAAAGCCATTTCAAGCGACGTTTCAATTCTAAAAGGCGGTTTTTCACCAGGAAGATACTAAGGTTGAGGTGTTTTAAACTTCCGTCACATTGAACATGGTCGCAATTCTACGAATAGCGCCATTTTTTTGTACATTTTAATGTCAAAAAAATAAAACTCCACCCGATTTAGCTAATGAGTAATTTGTGATCAGTTGAAAAGCATGACCACATGACCGTTGTGCTTTTCAACTGATCACTATTTGTTCAAAAGTTGAAACGGACCGACAATTGGCGTTTAACGGAGACCGTTCAAACGTAAAAAAAAACAAAATGATTAATGCGATCATTGAATTGTGACGATGTCAAATGTGATGAAAGTTTGAAATACCTCAACCTTCGACTATCTACCACTCTGCTCAAAATCTCTGATCGCCAGCTGCCATCAAAATTCACAAACAAATACATTCTAACATACTAAAAAATATATCGAAATAATACAACAATACAACAAGGTATGTGCTGATTGCGGAGGACTTAGGGGTAATATGTTACGAATATCGTTTTTTCAGTAAATAATTATTAAGTTTGGAGCAGTCTGACGAAAAACACAATTATTTGGAAAAAATGCCATCTAGTAGGCACGGGGCCAAAAATAGTATCGAAAATTTTTTACGCTTTCGAATGCGCAACTTTCGAGACCCTGACGTATCCAAATTAGAAAAAAAAGTTTTGAAAGCCCGGCCTACTATACATAATGCGTTTCGATAAAATAGTACTGATTGAATATAAAACATTTGTATAGCTAGGTACCTTATTTGTATTATATATTCAATGTGCTAATGCAACTTATTATATCGACGATTAGTTTAAATCTCAACCAAATCATATTCATTTTAATAAAATGTACACAATGCGGTTGTGCGATAGAAAAAAAAATAAATAAAAAAAACCCAATATGAATTTTGATAAGGCAATACCGATTACAAATTATATTACAATTGTAAGGCATAGGTACCTAAATTGCGTACAGTGATCAAATTAATTATATTTACTTAAATCAAATTACTTTAGTATTCAATCGACACATTCCCGCTATATATTATGAAAAAAAAGTATTCCGTTCTACTGTAATGTATTTTGACAACTGAATACCGATTGGATATTCTAAGTGCGCATGCACCTTATCAATATGCAATATGGGTACTTATTCATTAAATATAAATCAAATCATACTTTGATTCGATCGCCTTCCCGTCATATGATAGAATTTTGAATTATTCCACGTCGTTGAAATATAATTACCACAAAAACAATGCTGGTAACTATGATACTGTAACATTGATTATTAAAATCGATGCCAATTTTGTTAATGAAATTTTTAAACAAATCATACAAAAAATAAAAAAGGTAAAAATAAATATTTTATGTTAAAAAAACACTCTTTGAACTTGCATCTGTACCACAATCACGATTTTTTTTTCGAATTTTTATTCGATATCAAAGTAAATTTATTATAATTAGAACTTAAAATTTACTGATAACTTTTCACTTTTCCCGATGAACGGTTGGAAAATCCAGGGAGGGTAATAATGCATATCGCGATTGAACAATAAATCAGCCCTCGATAGGAAATTGAAATTACCTTCGTTCGAAAAATATCACTTTAAGCAAAATATTATCTTAGACAGAATGCTTTTCCCGTTGCTATCAACACTGAGTAATGATCAGTTTCATCGCAGAGCGTCCATTTTTATTATTCTGTATTTCGCAGTCCTTTTACGGCTTCAATGAATTACGACATTTTGGGAGTTGTAAATTTGCCCCCCTTCTATTGTTGACCACTGGTATTTTAATTTGTAGTGTAACTGAGATTTTGTTACAATGCAATGGGCCTGTAAAAAATCTATAAGAGCTAAAGTAGGGTTTCGTAAACTTTGCGAAAACCAGAAGCAGAACTATGAACATTGTGGTCGATTGCCACGAACCACGAGTGTTGTAAAGCAATTCCGTTAATTGAAAAAAATATCAGAGATGAGGCATACACACTGTAACATAAATTCTATTGCACATATAATTTGCTGAATAGGATTAAAAATGTGATGTCCATTTTATTGGGTTACTTTCCTACAAAAAAAAATCCCGACAGTCATGCATTCTTATTTAAATAGAGCTTCACTCAGAAACGGAGAACTCTAGCGCGAGTTCAACATTGAGGAGCGGTACAATATTGTAAACGGGAGTTGCCCGACGATTGGCGACGCAGGGCGATTTTTGCCTAGGTATCTAAAAAATCTAGCAGATGCAGTTAGTTACTAACCTATTCTACTGAGCAAGGAACTAGCAATATTAAAATTGAGTTGCCCGACGATTTTACAGGGCGATTTTTGCCTAGGTGTTTAAAAACTCTAGCAGATGCAGTTAGTTACTAACCTATTCTACTGAGCAAGGAACTAGCAATATTAATATTTCACCTTCAGTCAAAGTATGATATTTTAGATATTTAAAAATTAGAAGGTGAAGAAGCATATTTGGTGATGCTCCGCGAAGGGTATTTTTAAGGCAAATAATACGTTCTCCTATAGCAAATATATACCGCGCAAAATATTGGCAATCAATCTTGAAAATTCTACAAACCACAGTATGCTTCTTTAAAACAAAAAACTAGTGCTACTGTAAATGGCGGAGCGCCTACTCCCTCGCCCAAAAGTCTCGTTGCCGAATATTTTACGCCAGTCTGAATGTGGCTCAATACATTCTTGTCAATTATTTGACACTATCTGTTATTTAGTTGACATTATTCATAAAAAAAATATTTATATCAAGTAACTCCGAATAAAAATATATTGCCGTTTGGCTAGGTTTCAAATCGTAATATTCTGTTATTATTAACAATAAATAATTTTCTTTGTGAGTACGTACGAGTTCGAACTTTTCAAATTTGGAACTGACGGGATAAGTTCAGAAAATCATCAAATTAAAAAATAATCTTTAAAATTCCTACCTACCTAATAAAGTACTAACCTATGAAATATTTTAGCAGATATTAATTCTAAATTTGAAATGAGAGGGTTAAAGCAACAATTTTTTTGGCAAGTTAAGTCCCAGAGTGGTAGATACTCTAATTATCGCCCTGGTGAAAGACCACCATTCAGAATCGAAACGTTGCTTGAAATGGCTTTAGCCGTGTTTGGTAACCAGATCTAAATAGCCAGGTACTTCCAAACCTTCATCTTCCCTATCTCCTTCCCTTCCCCACTACCTTCAGCCTCACAACATACCCCTATTGGGGATGCCATAGTCTCACTGGCTCTAGACGGTTGGGAGCAGTTGAGACCCTTGTGCGGTATTCATATAAAAAAAACAACATTTTTCATAAGTAACACCAATGACGTTATGGGTAACACTAGTCGTTAGAAATGTTGTGTTTCTTTTTTGTTTACAGCAGTTTGTATACTTCATACCATCGCCGGAAAGGCCAAAGGGCTTAAGCGACACTTTGGTCAAAAATAAGTTCAATATGCAGTTTCGATCAGTTTTTTTCTGCATCGAATGCTCTGACTGCCGTTTGATTCTGAATACCTTTGTGACCCATTTGGGAGAAGGCTCGACTTAAGCGCCACAAGTTTGGGACTTTTTTGAGCTTTTTGTCGCTTCAGGTAATTCAGTGAGAGCATTGAATTACCTGAGTTAGCTTTTTTCAAAAATCCAACCAGGTACTGAAGACTTATGAATTTTATTGGAAAACAAAAAAAACTTTGAAGTGCTCTGGCGTAAGCTTCCCAAAATGGCGCTTCAGCCCTTTTTCCTTTCCGGCGACGATATGTTTTTTCTTTATACATATTATTAGTAACTTGTAAACTTAGTTTTGAAAAAAAATATTAAGCCTAGAAATGAAATTAATAATTTGTGAGATGTAAATAACGTTGGGAGCCGCATAATAGTTTCTGTGTTGCAGATTCTCATCGCGCTAACCATAACTGACCACATCACAGATTGCAACATTAATAGACAGTTGCATTTGTTGATCAAATGGTCGACGGGAAAATAAAATAAAAAGCTAAAGGACGCCGACTTAATCGTTTTGTTACGTTTTTTTACTGATTAAATAGTTATTTTAGCTGTTGTTTTTTCCCACGGCTCATAAAATTGTCTCGCAATGTTCGATTCAATTTAACGACATAAATATGCAAGTATTGTGGGAGATGTTCAGTCTATGACGGTGAAAAACGTTTTTATTTTTTAAATGATTCAAATCAGAAGACAGCTGAAAATATATGTAGAAGTGTGGAAAGGGGAGAAAATAATTGTTCGAAGAAAGTAATTTTAAAGTGTTTAAACTGTACTATCACAATGGAATTCTACAACTAATTAACAGTTTCAAAATGATTTTTGATAAATCAATAGTTTTACTATAATGCTTTATTATTCTGAGCCACTCATAAATCAGAGAGTCAGGAAGTTTTCGTTATTTCTGTTGAGTTGAACGTAGAGAAAGCCGAAGTAAAACGTAGGAATTTTCCCAAACTTTTATTTAAATAAAAACCACCGTCTGGTACAATATAACTTCACCATCCATAGTCGGTCAGCAACTTAGCAGTAGCGGGACCATCTTTTGCGAACATGAACATTTTTATCCGGTTATTTTACTTTTGGAACGCATTTGCTTAGTGTGATAGTATTGGTAAGGCCTGTACACTGACAATTCCAAAATGTGTGCCTAAAATTCCATAAAAACGTGTGTTTTATTCAGAAAAAATAAAAATCGAAGTAGTTTTGGTATTGGTATTTGGTAATCGAAGTGGAGTTGAAAAATCAAAGTTTTAGAGATCGCGTGTTTAGCTCAATTTTGGAAAGTAAAATGGCTGAAATATTCATTAATGGCGAAAAGAGGTTAAAATATGCACTATCGACCAAAAAGGCTCAAGTATGCACTATGCATATCGTCGCTGGAAAGGTAAAAGGGCTTAAGCGACACTTTGGTAAAAAATGAGTTAAATATGCAGTTTTGATCAGTTTATTTTATCTACATCAAATACTCTGACTCTCGTTTGATTCTGAAAACTTTTGTAACGCTTCAGCCATTCAAAATATATTTACTATTTGCGAGAAGGCTTGACTCAAGCGACCCAAGATTGGGACTTTTTCTAGCTTTTTGTCGCTTCAGGTTAACTCGGTGAGAGCATTGAGTTACCAAAATCCAACCAGGTACTAAAGACTAATGAATTTTATTGTAAAACAAAAAAACTTTAAAGTATTTTGGTGTAAACTTTCCAAAATGACGCTTCAGTCCTTTTGTCTTTCCGGTGACGATATGCATGTATACCAATGTCTAATAAGTATTAAAGCTGTGAATCTGAATATGGTAATGCCATTCACGTAGGCCAGCGGTTAGCGTTTATCATTCAGTAATCTGCAAATAATCGCTTACCATGAATGACCCACCTTTGTAGGTATATCCAATTTTTTGTTGTCAAATTAATGTTCGTCTATACAGAATTTACTTTTAAACATTTCAAAGGTGCAAATAATTCTGAAAACATACCATCCATTCAGTAAAATACTTTTTATTTTTTATTATAATGCTTCATAAGTTTCGAAATAGTCTAACCAATGATTTATTCTTATGCATATTGACAATCACAATCTCATTTTTTATCGGTAGCGGTATTTAGGTACAGGTATTTTTATTATTCCCATTATTCGGATTTGTTATTAGCTGTAAGAAATCCTTTCAGACAATTTGATTTTCATAATATTAATGAGGTTTTCATAATGTTTGGCTATCCGCGGATTGGAGACTCCTGGCGTAGAGGAATAGTTTCCACATTTCAGTTTCATGGTGGCTTTTTATACGTCCTTGTCATCTGGTTATTCCCTAGGTGAATCAGTAATTTTGTAATTCTCGCTGTAATGTGACAAGATTTTATGGAAATTGTTTCATTATAGAAAAGTGAATAATCAGTTACCGCATTCAAATATGTTTTCTACTAATTGGGTTTATTAGCTATTACAAACACAAACGAAAAAGTTGATGTATTTTTATTTTGGCGGTTGAAGTATTGTTTAAAGCCACCTTGCCCAACATGTCTTGTGACGTTATATCAACATAAAATAATGTACAAAAAGTGTGAATTCTTCAGTTAATTTTCATGTGAAATGATTTCAATAATAATTATTCGCAGAAAATCGATGTACCCAAATGAAAGTGTAACAAATAGAGCGCTCTGCTTCGTCGATCACTGTACACGAAAAAACCGCAGATCGAACTGAGGTCTAGAAATGTTAATAATTTACATCTGTTACTTGTGGTTGGTATGAACAAGTTTTGTAACAACACTTCTAGAATCAATCGACAAAAAGCTAATCAAATCATATAAGAAAAAAGTTAATTTATCATGTCGACTAAAATTCAATGGTTCGGACTCACTGGAATTTTTTTCCAAACCCTTTTGTGCAATTGTCACTGTGATAATTGTTTGCATTGTTAAACTGCATATTTATAATGATTGTTAACTAGTTGAAAGAAACTGTAAATTATGTCAATATTATTTTTTCAACCATGCATCTGTTGCTATAATATATAATATGGTGTATTATAAATAAACGCTATTGACAAACAAGATACTAAATACAAGAGTCCCAACTGCTCCTAACCATCTGTAGCCAGTGGGACGATGGCATCCCCAATTAGGGTATGAGGGTAGTAGTGAGGGGAAGGAGATGGGTGAGAGGAAAGTAGGGAAGTACCTGGCTAATTCAGAGCTAATCACCAAACACGACTAAAGCCTTTTCAAGCAACGTTTCGATTCTGAATGGCGGTCTTTCATCAGGCCGATACTTAGAGTATTTACCACTTTGGAACGTGCCGCAAATACACTATAAATTATTTTGTACGAATAAATATCGAAATAACAAATCAATGAAATATTTTTTACTAGCGCACGCCGGGATTTGAATCCGCGACTTTTGAATTCGCAGTCGAGGATTTTAACCACTCGACCATGGAGGCCGTCTATGGTTTATGAAGACATTTAACAACAGTTTACCGATCATAAAATATTTTTAGTAAAGAAAGAGCTTCAAGAAATCCGCTAGATGTTGTATCAACTGACAGTTGTGATTTAGACTTGTCACAATAATATTTTCACAACGCTCAATTACCCTGGATACAAAAAAATATAAATATACACACTATTAATTTTATCAATGACTTTCGAGAAAACGAAGATATTCTAATAATCCCTAGCAAAAGTTTTAAAAAGTCATAATACCTTAACAGTTATGAAGAATTTTTATTTGGTTGGTAGAATTATTCAAATTATTTCGTACCCATAATTATTTGAGAATTTTAGTTTCAACACGCTTTGAAGGTTCCGGTATTCTCTAGAAATCTGGACTGGAAAATCCGTTAAATCATATTCGAAGCGGTCCGAGAGTTGCATGTTTGAGCAGCCTGCAATAAGGAATAGGCAGTGATTCACTTGCCGCTTAATTGAATAACTTTAAATTTTCAATAATATGCTTGTATTTCTTTCACTAAAGCAACCAAATAAACACCGAATTGTAAATAAAAAATATATTGATTAGAAATATGAACAGTACAAATATAACCATTCAAATTTTTTAATTGTGAGGTTAATTGGTTTAATTGGTTCAATTTACACAAAATATCACACTTAGATATATATTTAATCATAAAATGAAAATGGAACCCGAATTAATAAATATCGGCCTTTAAAACATGATGGCATTTGGTTTAGTATGCCATCGATGTTTCTAAGTACGCATCAACAGTACCTATATAATTTTTAATGTACTATGATAAAGCTGAGATCTGTGATTTTAATCATAACAAAAATATAACTATGAATGGAAAATGCAATAATGAAGGCCCCAATATTATCTTATCATTTACTATAAAGAAGTTCCTTTCTGAGTACGTACGTATGTGAACTTTTCAAAATTGGAATTGACGGATGTGCTTAAATTTTTTAGAAAGCATTGCCGTTGTTATTATTAACTGTTAATAATTTATTTTGTGAGTACGTACGTACAAGTAGTGTGAATTTTTCAAATTATAAAATTTGAAAAATATATTTTTTTCCAATCCCTATCTACCTACAATGTATTTTATCAAACATTATTCTAAATTTGAAATGTATGAATTAGAGCAACTAACACTTTTTTGGCAAGTCAATTAAAATCCAGATTTTTTTTTTTTACGCACTGGTCATATTATATTATGCAGGATTGCGCATGTTTGCATCCGTTCTAGAATAATGCAGGAACATGCATTCTGAATAATTATTAAAACAGTAATATTATGTACGTGACGTCTTTCCATGAAAATTATATATTTTGTTACACATGACAAAAACGATTTTTTTTTGCCATTTGTATTTAAAAACTGTCAAGGAATTTAACGATTTTAGGTGGCGCTCGTTGTTTTGACAAAACTTATAACTAATCTTTCATTTGATGAAATGAAACAATAACTCAAACGAAATCTTAAAAAAAAAAAATTGTACCCTTTTTTGTTTAATTTCTAACCCTGCTGAAGCTTAGGGTAAGCGAAACCGGTCGCTCATAAAAAAAATCCGTGGTCTTTTACAAAGTAATTGTTTCATTTCATTAAATATGCCTAACCACAAAGTGATTGCTTCCTACGAAAATATAATCTTGTATTATTTGATTTATTTCTTCGATCATAAACCCTATGAGAGTTATATAAAAAAAAAACATAACTCGATTACATTTTTGTGGTTTGACAGTCAACCATTATAATAATTTTATCAACAACTAACAATTGGCTCTAACTGTGGTTGTTCAAACGACAAAAACGAACAACGAAAAACGTAATATAAAAAAAAAACGATGCGGCTTTGAAAACACGACTCTCATAAGCCATTTTTTTAAAACATCATGCGGTTATCAATTATCAAATTTGCTCCTCCGTAGATCTTCATAGCAAACAAGTGGTAAAATTAAAAAATGGTACCATCTAATTGTATTTTTTTTTTAACTGTGGCTAATGGACGTTGACTATTACGCAGGAACCTTGAAAGTGGAAAATTGGCCGAAACGGTAAGGCATGTCCACTTTCCAGCTTTCTATATTAGTTTTTAAATGTTTGTTAAATGTAAAACCACGGAGTTGACAAATTGACACTTCTTTTGACCCTGTCGTGAATTTAGCGGTATTAGAAATTGATTAAAAATTACTGCTATTTTTACGAAATTTATCGTGCTTACTTATTTTTGAGCAATTATTTAGTAGGTACGTATTTGCTTAAGAAATGGAAGGGAGAGGGTCACGTGACTTCAAATTAGTACAGCTATTATAATTATAAAAAAATGGTCGACATCATATGTATAGCGCCGTTAAGTGATTAAATCGCCTAATGGGCGCTTTACATTAGTAATTGTATAAGGCAACCATTTCTAAAAAGTGTGTTCTTAATTGACTCAAAGCTTAGAAAAAAATCCTTCATGTGTAAAAAGTAATAGTATCAGTTACAATCAGTCTACGGTAACTTCACTAATCTCCTGTACAGCCACATTTCTATTTATATAATATTGGTTCTTTTATATATTACAAATAAATTAGTTTTTAAATAAAATATACAACACTTACATAGAATATGCATAGTAAATAAGAAGAAGGAATACATAATCCGTGCAAAAGACGAAGTAGAACATAATATAAAAAAGATTGGTAGAATAGATAAAAACAGAACCACCAGCAAAATATGTTGGTCCACTGCAATATCAAATTTGTATTTTAGAGGAGTGGATTTATAAAGTTTAATTATTGTATAGATTTCAATTAATATTCGTGAAAAAAATAATGATGTTGACAAACTAACAGAGATGCACTGGTGAACGCAATATTTTAAAAAGTCATTTCACATAAAATTTATTTTGAATTAAAGCCTACGTTTTCTTTTAAAATTAAGTATTCATTGTTATCATATTTCGTAATGAAAGACATTATCAATTCCTTAAAGTGTGTGACGAAGGATTCTGCTGTTGCCTAAATATATTCTAAAATACTAAGCAAACGCTATGTGCCAGCGACCTGTTCATTTTTACGTCTGGTAGACAACCTGCTTACTCCTTCCAGCTTCTTATCAATATAAGCATCGAAATGAATGTAAATGTACATTTTTCATAACATTGTCATGCAGCAGCCGCCTGGGGCTTTAGACTAGTGATGGCCGTTGACGATAATTCGAAATAACGCTACGTTATTGTTGGCAATTGCCAACTGTTGAATATAACCGTTGGAAATAACGTTGGCGTTGACGCGATAAAAAAAAAAAAAAATATTTAAAAGAGTTGGGTCGTTGGTGCCGTTGGGGGTGTTATTTTATAATAACTATACAGTGGAACCTCTCATAACGAGAATAATTCGTCCCAGAATCTTATTCGTTATGTGAAACAATCGTTAAGCGAAATAATTTTTCCCATATAAATTGATGTAAAATGCGATAATGCGTTTCAAGCAGAAGAAAATTCTCATTTTTTTTAACGTTTATTCAAAACAATATTAAGGGACGTAACAACCTGGAATGCGATTTCGATTTGCAAAAATAATAAAAAAATCGAAATAACTAGTTTGTTAATTATAAATTGAATACTGGAATTAATTAAGGCTAAGTACAAAAAAAACTGTCATTTTCAAAGAAATGTATTCTATGTAATGATGCCAATAGCGTTAAACAGGATTTAAGTGTCAAAGGCAATCCAAAAAAATATGAAAAATAAATGAAATCTGGCAAAGTTTTAAGTCCGTTGGTGGTCCTTTAAGAGGTTTTAAGGTATGAGATTAAATGTATATTTTTATAAATATTATTATTCTTGTCAACATCGCCACACCCAATATATTCAAAAAGGAGTATGGAAACATAACGGCAAATTGTTTACACTACGTAAATAATTTATTGTAATTATTATTTTCATAGAACCAATAGGTATGTAATATTAAAACGTACATAAGTAAAACAGTGAAAATAAGAGAATTGCCAAAATACAAAAACATGGAATACGATTTTTATTTATTGCAAATTAATATTACGATAGGCATGCACATCACTAGCGCGCCACTGCTAAAACCTTAGAGTAACAATATAAAGAGACCGTACTAATTTGTGACAAATCGTTGACAAACTCGCAAAATATAGCTCTCTCTTTATGCTCGGTTCTATACGCATATGAGAAAAAGAGACAAACAATTGTTGAAACCAATACACGATTTGGGGCGTGCCAAATACCATGTCCGCTATATTTGAACTGCACGAACTTCATTCACGTTTGGAGTGTCAGGCGAACGGACTGTCAAAAGTGCGTAAATAGTTAAAAACTTGAGTTATTTTTTGTCCGATATCTAGCAAAACATCATGGCCATATGTGCTATACTTGGTTGCTTCAATCGAAGTACAAAAGGACCAAAAACAAACAGTTTTCACACGTATGTACCATAAAAATCGTCTTTTTTAGTTAGATCTCAAATATTTAACATTCTAACCTACAAAACAACTAGTAACTTACACCAATATGTAATTAATCTTTGGACTATTCGTTCCAATATAATAAACTTCCGTTTGAAATGAGTTTTAGTGGATTCGTAATATTTTTAACTTAGAGATATTTACTAGCTGTCACATAAGAAACCATTACAAGGGGGAATCCCCATATTGTACGGCTTCTGAAATTATCCCGGTCTCTTTCTTTCTCATGATACTAACGCTAAATTGTTGGCAAACAGATAAAGACAGAATAGTGTTTATCTCTTAGTTATATTTATAATTTCGGTTGCGTCCCAAGATTCAGGGCTATGCCAAAATTGGAATATTATTATTTATTTAATTATTTTTAGATTTCCAAAGGATGAAAAAAGACGAGAAAAATCTAATTTCTTTTCTTTGATTTAACAAATATGTTAATATGAATTCATACGTTTCATCTGGATTTTTATACCCTTAGCTTCTAGTTAATTGTTTTTTTTTAAATCTATTGATGTGCACATGCACTATTGTACCCATTTCTGAACCTGTTCTCTGATGATTTATGATAACGATATGCATCTAGATAGTTTTAATTTTGTATACATATTATATATTATTTTCTCCTTGTTAGTTAGAATTATTAGCTTAATTAATTAAGTATGAAGCGCACTTGACGTGAAATATCACAAAACTGTGCTATATAAGTTCACTGTTATTATTATCTGCATTCGAAATTTCCTTACAAAATAACGCGGGACGGAAAACATCCCTACAATACTTAAAAGCGGTGTC
Organism: Drusus annulatus; assembly: GCA_022651775.1. Taxonomy (NCBI): domain Eukaryota; kingdom Metazoa; phylum Arthropoda; class Insecta; order Trichoptera; family Limnephilidae; genus Drusus; species Drusus annulatus. The sequence continues at coordinate 1,715,977 of JAGWCC010000005.1, read as the reverse complement.
ATGTTTTGTGAATTTTTTTGTGTCTCTTTCTCTCTCATGGTGTACGACGTAAAAACGCAGAGAAAGTGATTTATCGCAAATTTATATAGGTAAAAAAAATTGATCTCTCTCCATATATTCTTACTCCAAGGTTAAGAAAATGATTTAACATCTGTTATCACCGTACATTTTTTTATTTTACTTTTGTTTGTAAACTATTTTGTTGATGGAACTGAAGTTCATTTTATAATATGTATTATAAAATGTTCTGTACTAATAATTTAATTCGTTTATATTTTTATCTATAAATAAGATTTTAATAATCTTATTGATTAATGTATATTTGAATAAACAAAAAAATATACAACATTCATTCTTTTTAATGATTTACAACTACCTACTCACAACAAAATACCTAATTTACTTAATTTGTGACAACCCTGTTAGTGATTTTACTCCGAGTTTAGGCCACACCCTTTGGTCATTGCTTGGTCAAAAAGTGCGGACAAAATTTCGCAAAGTTAGGTCTCTAGGTTACTCTAAGGCTAAAACTAACAACATTCGTAGAAAAATGATAAAATGCATTTACCTCAGAATTTGGCGCTTTTTTCCAGGAATCACTTTATTATGGAATACTCTTTGCCACTTGTTTTTAGCTTTTTTTTCGCATTTTGCACCATTCCTTCACCTTTTTGAAGACGTTTTCTAGGCGAGCTCGCGAGGGCCAACACACCGTCGCCAGCCATTTTATATGGAATGTCGCCGGGCACTACAGTGGCACTTAGAGCCTTAATTAATTCCAGTATTCAATTTATGATAAATTGCTCATTCTTTTTTACTAGAAAGCTGTCTAGAGACATTTGTTTTTACCTACGCTTCAAAATATGGTTAAAATGTGACACAATATTATCATTGAATACATTTGTAGAACGCTTATCTACCTCCTTATTGGGGTGATATGTCTCAATGTAAGATGCAACAGTTTCCCATGCTTTCAGCATTTCTCTTATAGCACCAGAAGATTGTTGCTCTTCTACTTCTTCCTCCTCCACTAACAAACTCTCCTCCATAACTTCTTGTTGTGAAACACAATGCAACTCTATAAGCTCTTCGGTGGTCATCTCTTTACTGTGCTCTTCCACAAGCTCATCAATATCGTTGTTATCCACCTCTAGTTACGTGTAGATGGGACTTCCCCTTTCTACGTCACTCGTTATGCGAAATGTCGCTCATTTTTTTCAAAATCTGTTTTGATCGTAATGCGAATTACTCGTTATGAGAGGTTCCACTGTATATTACTTGCCATCGGTAGATTCACTTGACGCTAGGCGCTACGTATCGGCTGTTTCCTTAGAGTATACTAGAGGTAGCCCAAGCCAAGGCAGTGAAGTCAGTTTTGGACTTATTTTTGATGATTTGAACATGACTCGGCGCAAATGGGCGTGGCTAAGACTAAGGCTACGGTATTTATACATCCATTCATATCACATATCGACATAATGTTTTTGTGTATTCGTATAGCCACTTTTTCACAGTATTTTTATCAACAAAAATATAGCATCTAACCTAAAAAACCGTTTAGTTGTGTCAAGTTTAGTGGCAAAATAAAAAAGGAGGGCGGAGTCCCGCCGTTAACCAGCGAAGATAGCCAGCTTAAGATCATCGCGACAGTATATAGGAGCGGTCCAAGAAATTTGTTGTCTCTTTCTCTCTCATTGTGTACGATGTAAAAACTCGGAAAAAGTGATTCATTACAATTTCGGATGGGTCGGGTAAAAAAAATTAGCTATCCCTCCATATATTGTTACTTCAAGGCTGTTTCGGATAGGGAAATACACAAAGCCGTCTAGTAGGGAGGTATGCAACCAAAAGATCATTCCAAACTACGCATAAGAAGTATCCAATCTTACATTTTTTTTGTTTATTTGACGCTAAAGCTAAAACAATAGGTACATACTCATTGAGTGTTGAAACTGCGTTGCATTGAATAATATTCGTATGTAGCTATTGATTTCCAACTGTCGACGCAAAATTTCGTCAATAGCGTTGAACGTTGATGGAATTTAGCCGTTATTTCCAACAGCTAGTTATATTTTGATACAGTACTACTGTGGGTCAAATTCTTGCGGTCTGCTATAGTATAAAGTCAAACGTTTCGGTACTAGATACATTTACAAGTGCACCCATGCGAACTAAAAACAAAAGTCAAACGCTTAGCGGAGGTTGATCCATTATAATTGATGGCTGAAGTAAAAACCGCTCAACAGCGATGGTGACATCTAGATATACCTATTGCCTAACCGAAAATACACAATAATCAAAAGTACCTAGTTTATAAATGTGTAGTTCTAAAAATTAAAAGCAAAAGGCGTAAATGAATTATTCTATGCACAGTGAATATTTCCTCTTCCAGCCATGAGTAGATTGGTAGGTTTTCAACTAAAACGTGACGACTTTTGTGGCTGAGCGGTTAAGGTCTCGGATTCAAAGCTCGCAGGGTGCACAAATAAATTAAATAAACTTGTGTGGATTCAATATATTTGTGGTAGATACACTCAGTATCGCCCCGGTGAAAGACAACAATTAAAAATCAAAGCGTTGCTTGAAAAGGCATTTTCCGTATTTAGTAACTAGATCTGAATAGCCAGGCACCTCCCATCTCACTCCCTCTTTCCCATCTCACTCCCTTCACCCGCAAAATATCAATACTGGAATTAATTAAGGCTCTAAGTACCATATACTAGAACTGCTTGTCGTTACAAAATAGTTTGGAGCAATCTCGACAGCTTCTATAATTTTAAAACTTAAATTTATTTTACATTTCTATAAAATAAAAGTTTAAAACAGACAACAACGGTTACGGTGTAAGTACCACGGCTAGTAACTTAATAAAGGCTCTAAGTGCCATCTCAGGGACGCTGGTATATACATGTACACACACCATCACATGGGGAATAAGGATGTGCATATTAACACAACAAAATAACATTTCTTGTTGAATTTAACTAAAAATATTTTTTAAATAATGCAGATAATAATAAAATAAAAAATTACAAAATATCACGTAACCTTTCGCAAAACCCACAAAAATGTTATAAAAGTAATAAAACGTTTGTAAAAAATGTTATTGAATTAATATTAAATTGAGAAAAAAATGTTTTAAAGTAATCACTTTTCTGTTCGCGATACCAAGTGAAAGCAAAATTAACAAAGAAATTAAATAAAAGTGTCGATAACTTTTGGATATCGATATATTACTGGTCATTTAGTGGGATCTTTGTAAATTTTCATATTTTGGTCTTCATGTAGATAGGAAATCGTGTTTCTTATGTTAATGATTATCATTAAAAGAAGTACCTTTAAACTAAATAACATTTTTATTTTTAGATATTGGTGGTGTTTTAAATTAATTGAATAAAAGGTAGCTCAAAGGAAAAAATATATAAAATTTAAGTAATGTGAGCGCATGAAACAGTTTCCAGAGTTAAAAAAGCAGTGTCACCCAACGATCTTTTAAAAACATCTACAAGATGCGATCAAAATACGCCAAACCTCGGAGCGCTTCTGTAGTCAGTATTGATGATTTTTGCCTGATTCAGGCGTGGCTAGGACAAGGGCAAGGACAAGGGTATTTATACATCCATTCACAGCACATGTCGATAAAATGTTTTTTTTTAAATTTCTATAACCACTTTTTCACAGTATTGTTATAAACAAAAATATAGGATATAACCTAAAAAACCGTTAAGTTATGTTCTGTTATGTCCCATAACAAAACGTAGTGGGCGGAGTCGCTGGAGACGCAGGAGATGAAAAACATGCTTACATACCTAATGGTGGTGCTATATTATGTGAGAACTTTTCTTGTTTCTTTCTCGCTCACGGTTTACGACGTAAAAACCAGGAGAAAGTGATTTATCGTAAATTTGTATAGGTCTGGTAAAAATATGTAGCTCTCTCTCCATATATAGTCTTGCTCTGAGCGCCGAACGATAGCTTTTACATGAAAAAATATATAGAGGTGTAGATTTACTAACGAACTCAATTCGTTGACATTGGTCTGACTCTAAACTAGGATTTCAGGTTAACATGTAATAAATAGTGCGCGTTTCTTTCTAACATAAAGATATCCTTGATCGATTAAGAACATAGAAAGAGACAGAAATATATTTAGGGAGACGATTGTTTGTTAAATAGTCTACTTTGTATCGTTTGGACAATTTTCAATAAAACATATTTTTATATTTACAAAACAATATTATAAACACCACTCAAATGATTTATTAAGTCAGTTTATCACACACGTGATAATAAAGTAAGTTTTTTTTTTAAATACAAATCTCCAAACGCACTATCAAACAAATAAATATTTGTGAAAAGTGGTCATTTTTATTGTTGTGTCCTTCTATTTGTCTTACTTATCCTATTATTACATCCACGCATGTAACATATCGCCATAATTTTTTTTTCTAGTATTAAACTACAGCAAATATTTCAATAAACGAAAAAAATAGGGAATACCCTCCAAAACTGTCTGAATGTGGTTCCGATGAATGATGTGAAGTTTGCGCGTAAGCCGGACATGGTTACACGTGTCAACGTGGTGCAATATTTATGTGACTACCTGTTTTGCCTCTCGATTTCTCATGGTATACGAAGTAAAAATGGCGACGAACGATAGTAATAATTGCATACTGCTTTTAAAAATATATATTTAATTAATTAACTAAGTATAATAAAAAAATACCTATAAGGGGTTTGGAGGTATAATATTAAATGCATATTTTTATAAATATTATTATTGTTGTCAATATCATCACACCCATTATATTCAGAAAGGAGTATTGAAACGTAACGGCAAATTGTTTACACTACGTACATAATTTAGTATAATTATTATTTTTATTGAATCAGTAGGTATGTAATTTTAAAATGCACATAAGTAAAACAGTGAAAATAAGAGAATTACCTAAATACAAAAACATGGGATACGGTTTTTTTATTGCATATGAATATTACGATAGGCATGCACATCACTAGCATATCACTGTCAAAATTAACAACATTCATAGAAAAATGTTAAAATGCTTATACCTCGGAATTTGGCGGTTTTTTGCCAGGAAAGACTTTATTATTTATTGTGGAATACTCTTTGCCACTTGTTTTTTGCATTTTGCACACTTACTTCACCTTTTTAAGGACGTTTTCTAAGCGATCTCGCGAGTGTCAATACACCGTCGCCAGCCATTTTATATGGAATATCGCTGGGCACTATAGTGGTACTTAGAGCCTTTTAAGGATTATACACCAACGGACTTAGAACTTTGCCAGATTTCATTAATTTTTCATATTTTTTTGGACTGCTTTAGACACTTAAATCCTATTTAACGCTATTGGCATCGGTACATAAAATACAATTCTGCAAAAAATCAGTTTTTAATTTTTTGGTACTTAGAGCCTTAATTAATTCCAGTATTCACATATTCTAATTGTAGGTGCTATAGTCCAACAGGCTTCAGCTAATATTTGAGAAGAAATATCACAAGACTTCGTATCATATGCCCTCTTTGAATGAAACGAAGAAAAAAATGTTTGAAAGCTGTTGGCTATAGAAAGAAAGTTTTATTTTATAAAAATTATAATAGTACAATGTAATTATTATTATTAAATTTAGGTAGGTACCTGATACCTATCTACTTCACAGTAAGCACGAAATATTTTCCAATGTTAGTGACATCTATTGTTATTCAGTCAAAAGAAGGATTATGATTGAAGTACAGAATATTTTTATATGATTCACAACAGAAAACTACTTTCTACCATGTACCTCATATTTATAAGTTTTAAGATACATATCGCTATAAAACCGTTACAACATTTATTTATTCATTTATTAATAACGCACGTAAAGCTACATACTTAAGCCCGTTACCTCGAGCTGAATATACTTATAGTATTGCCCAGGTGAAAGATAACTTGATGATTGAAAAGATGCTTCAACGCGTTTGCTATGTTTATTGAGTAGATTTATATACCAAGATTCCCTTAACCTTTTAAAACTCGTTACTTCAATTTATGTCCCCCTCATTCCACGAGCTTTAGCTGTGTCTTAGTCCCCCTACTATCATAGTTAAATTTCAGATTACAAAAATGTATTTTCTAGCATATTTTTAATTTAATTACACAGAATACATTATATTCGTTTACCTTTGAATACAGTGAGTGGTGTCTAAGTCTATATAACGGGTTCTTGAGGGATCACGGAACCAGGTTTGTGTCTATGGAAAATGATTTCTGAATCATTAGAATTTTATTTATTCATTTATTTAATTATATACGCCCTTATGGGCTTTTACATAAGTAGATATATTCAACTGCACTGAATTTAATTACAAGAAGGCTATAATAGCATACCTCTTTCAAAAATATTACTGTTAATTTATTACATTATAATATTTATATTAACTTACTTATGTTTTTGGGTGCTAATCATTTACTATATGTTATTTTTATGTCACTATTATTTTATGTTATATATTACACTACTATAGTGTAATATATAACATAAAATAATAGTGACATAAAAATAACATATAGTAAATGATTAGCACCCAAAAACATAAGTAAGTTAATATAAATATTATAATGTAATAAATTAACAGTAATATTTTTGAAAGAGGTATGCTATTATAGCCTTCTTGTAACTAAATTCAGTGCAGTTGAATATATCTACTATTTCAGCGAAAGAATTACCCACTGTATGCAATCTAGGTACAAGCGAGTATCTAAATGACTCAGTCCTGATATTATTGTTACGTTTAAAAAGAATTTTGGATCGAGTGGTTCTGTTAGGTATATGAAAGCTAATTAAGCTAAGTAAATCAGTGCTGTCTATAATACCATTAACAATTTTATCACTTTTATGATGAGTAAAATAATAGCAGGTACTCATTTTATATCGGTGGATGGAGACATTTTGAAGGAAGTATCCAAAATGAAAAACTTGGGTGTAATATTAGATTCCAGACAGACTTTACCTCTAGATACAAAATATGTTATTAATAAAATTAAGCCAAAAAAGTTTCTCTATTCGGAAGAATAAGAAAGCAATGAGAACAGAAGGAATAATTATTCTAAAATTAAAATTATGTTTAGAAATCTGATTGTAATGTCTTTCTTGTGTAATAGTTTTATATTTAAAATGTTTAACGGCCAAGAAACTCCCGAAATTACGCGGTAAGTTAATAAACACCAACACATACATAATCACTCTACAAGAAGAAAAAGTGAAATTAGACTTCCATTTCGAAATAAATCAAAACCTCAGAATTCATTGCTACATAGAGCGGTAAAGATCTTCCAAGAATCACCGACCTATGTAAAAAGAAAGAAAAATGTATTTGGATTTAAGAAAGAATTGAAGAAATATGTTAAGTGTAATTTTTAACTGTAAAAACAAGCTTATATAGTGGAATCTCGGTTTATGAGCATAGTTCGTTCCCGAAACGTGCTCGTAATCCTAAACATTCGTATATAAAAGCAAATTTCCCTGTAGGAAATAATGGAAACTAGGATAATTTGTTTAAAAACATTAAAATATTCATATAAAAATGATTTATAGAAAATATGTACTTTACTTGATTATGCCTTTCATAACTTCAATTTATCATAAAGGGTGTATCATGTGTAACATGTAATCGAATTTATAGATTTTTCACCTTATTTCGAATTTTACGGAAATGTGACATTAAATTGCACGAAATTTTCATTGCTTCCCAGATTTTACAAATAAATTGCTCGTAGAGTAAGACATCGCTCGTTTATTAAGTTAGTTTTTTTTTTTTAATCTCATCTTGCAAAACACTCGCAAACCAGGTTATTCGCAACCAGAGGTTCCACTGTACTTAAAAAAGTTTTATAATGTTCATATTAGACCATAATATATGTAACCATTGTACATAAGTACTATTTTATGTTAAATAGCGCCCATGAGATAATTTCCTTTCACGGAAACGACGTTATAAAATCAGCCAATTATTATTACTAAATAAATAATTAATGAAAATGCTATTTATTGCATATCTATTATACTTAGATGTATATCACATTGGGTGCGCGGTAAAACAAGTTGTTAAACTAAGTTCATTATTTTTTTTGTGTTGGAAGATTTTTTTGTTGGAAACCCGTTGTTACGGAAACGGAATGATACCACTTATAAAGTTCGACATAATATGCAGGCTGATATAGTACCTATCCAATCTGTCAAGTGAGAAATGAAATTCAAATTTAATAAAAAAAATGCAATCGCCATCTCCCCTTTCAATAATGCATTTCTTTTTAGCCTCAATTCCACATTAAATATATAATCATAAAAATATATATTCATTTGAACAGCATTAATTATAAATGTATTAATTCACATTCCCTTTCTCCTACACATTTTTATCGATGGGTAAGAACACCCAGGGGCGTTTGGCTTCCACCCCTTGGGCTCAGGTTTTTTCGTACAGTTTTTCATTAAAGGAGCACAAGTGTTTTGATAATAATTGTTTATTTAATTTGTACAAAAAAAAAACAGAGTACCTATAGTAAATAATAAAACAACAAACTATTTTTCTCTAACACTATAAATAATTTAACATCATTTTAGTCTACTGATATAATAAATAGTACATAATAGGTTAAATTGTTATTTCAACTAAAGGATTCACAAATATTTTCTTTAATAAATATAATGTATCTATGAATAAGTTTAACCGTGTAAGAAATTTCTGCAAAAGTAAGTGGCTTTATTTAGAATATCTACCAACAAAAACCATTTTAAATTCAATTTTTATATAATAAGGTTTCAGTTAACGATTTTTTATACAAATGCAATTTTATGAAAAAAAAATTCTGTACTTTCTTCTAATTTCGAAAAATAATTAATCACTTCGAGAGTATTATTTTTGAATCTTAAGATTATTTGTATGGAGAAAAAATTATTAAAATCTATAACTATGACACGTATGTATATTTTGATCGATGATAACCGAACGGATTACTTACATATTTGAGTAGAAACAGCGCTTCCAGAAATATATATGTTAAGATCTACGTTCCATAAATAAAATGAAAACATTTTAAAATAGAGTGAAGCGATTGCCTTAAAAATTTTACGTTGAAAAAGCAGCATTCAATTATGCAAATATAAATCATTATTTGTTCTTTGTGATTTAAAAATACAAAACCTTTATTATATTTATACAATATCTTGTAAGTAGAAAATAAATGGCAATTAAAATTCGTAAGCAGTAAGATACATTATTAACTGATCTGTAAGGTCAAGAATGAATAAATACGTAGATGAAATAAAGTTTTATTCTCAAATGAAATCTTTCAATCGCAGCATTGACAAATTGAACTTTGTACCTAATTAACTGTTTATTTTGCCCGAAAAAGATTAAATTATTTCAAAACCGTTTAGCCTTTACTCTTTGTATTTCTAAGTAATTCTCCAATCGGTCATGTTTCGATCAGGTTATTTAGTTTCGATAAGATGATTAAACACCGGCAGATAGAAATTGTTTGCGACGAAACTTTGGCAATTCTCTTCTATCGATTCTCAGTCAAGCGATATTAATTTATTGGGACGTGCTCGGCGAGCGCTCAAAAAGAAAAATAATGCCCAAACCATGCAGAAAAATTGCGGCATCTAAGCTACTCCTAGTATTATGTACAGCGTCGTGTGAAATACATACAGAAAAAGAAATAAAATACGTCTTCGGAGCATCTCTGCTCTACACGGCGAAGCAATCAATGTCCAGAAGGATGTTAAGATTTATAGGCGTATTGCTTTCCTCCGGAGTGACCGCCTTTGTTTCCATAGTCAGACTTGTGCGCATGGTTCTTCTTGGACCCGTGCTGATTCTTGTGGCCTTTGTGGCCTTCATTGTGGTGTCCCTTGTGGTATTGTCCCTTTTTGCCGTTGTGCTTCTGGTGGTTGGCTTGGTCATGGTGGGCGTTGTCGAACTTTCCTTTGTCCTGCTTCGAATGGCGTCCCTTGAAGCCTCCGTACTTGTTGTGGTTACCGCTCTTGTGGTAGTCATCGTAGAACTTGTGCTCCTTGTGGTATTCATCCTTTTGGTATTTGTTGTGATAACCTGGATATCAACAAACATGTTATTCAATTCAGTCAGTAAAGAGTTTTTTAATAATAATTAACTATAGGCAAAGCCACTGAAACAGTTCTGTTTAATTTCAAAAATCTAAACTCCTAGTGTTACTTAACTAATCCTCTAGATGCTGAATACAGTTGACGGCTAGTGTCGGATACAATTTCAGAGCCCAAACTGTTAAAAATGTGTAAATAAAAAGATCCCATGAACTTTGAAAGTCGTAAGGCTGCTAATGAATTAAACCAAAATATTAGATTTGTAAACACACACTCGAAATTTTGCATTAAATAATAATAATTAAGTTGTGCCCGATATGTTTCTGTTGAGGTTCGAAGCTATTAAAAATGATATCGTAAAAGGGAGTGAAAAATATTCCTGGTATTCCATCCATTTAAGTATTCAAAGCTACTCTCTTTGCACTGCAAGTTTTTCATGGAGCAAGGTAGTTCGATACTTGTTTTGTCGAAGCATTCGCTCCATGAATTTGCTGTAAAATGAATCGCCGGATGAAGCTAAAATAATTGATGGCCACACTCGACTACGAATCCAGAAGGTTTAAATCTTGGCGTGCGCAAATAAATTTTATTTGACTGATTAGTTTTATTTTATAAACAATTCACTAAAAATAATATATTGTATATTCGCGGCACGTTCCAGAGTAGAATAATGAAATACTATAAGAATCGATACACTGTGTGAAATGGCTTTAGCCGTGTATGGTGACCAGATCTGAATAGCCAGTTATTTCCCCAGCTTCTTCTTCTACATCTCACTACCTACAGCCTCATAACATACTCCAATTGTGGATGTCATAGTCCCATTAGCTTCAGACGGTTGTTAACAGTCTAAATACGAGTACATGCACATATACTAGGAGCAATTGTAGATAATTACAGCGCTATTATTTTGAGGTCTTTTAGAATGCGAGACCTCAGAGCTGTAGCTTCTCCAATTTCTCAAGATCTGTCGTAGCTAACCATACTGTACCTTATTGTCTTGGCGTTAACTTATTTATGGTCTACGTGATTTGGTTAACTTTGGTCTTAATCCGACTTCTTCTTAAAGCAATTTTTCTTGATAAATTCTTTTATTGCACTTCTGTCTACTTATTTCGTTCGAAATATGGATCGTTTAACGTCTTTTCACCTATCCTTTGAGTGATTTATTTTCTAGGTTTCACTACCATACAGAAGAGACCGAACCAAGCCTCATCTATGAACGCCTGTAACATTAAATCCTCCTCGAAGAGTCCTTTCAGACGACGTAGAAGTATTACCTTTGGTGTTATGTCCCCGGTCGTGCGCTTTAGCTTCTGCGAACTTCCCCCCCTTGCCGCCGTGGGTTTCCTCGTGGTGTTCTCCTCCGCGTTGGGATGCCTCGTGCTCGCGGGTTTTCGTCCCGTCCTGCTCCTTGAAAGACTTGGCGTGTTTATGGCTGCCCTCGTGCCCCTTGTTGCCCTTCTCGTGATGGTGCGAGGACTTGGAACCCTTGGCGCTCTGTTGTAAACAAAAAAGGATTAGTTTAAATAATACAAGAGTGACAGTGTTATTCTAAAAAGTTTCTCAATCCGCAGACAAATAGTAAAGGCTTTGCAGAGAAATTTATGTAACTTTTTCGGTTGGGTAGAAACTGAAGTTAAGATGAATTGCAAAAGTAAAACGAGCGATAGGTTGTTCCCGGTAAACCCTTCAATCTACTAAAGACAATGTTCAATGGTCAAACTTAGGAATTCACATTGAGATACTTGTTATTAAATAAATTATTTAAGGAAAAAGAGTCGTTAAAAAAACTATGACGTCCAAAAACTAGGTAATGTTTTCTCAATGTAAAGCTCTTTTCAATAAACACTTAGCCAGTATAAAAGCCATGCAGACTGTTTGTGATCACTTTGTGAGTGAATAAGAGGTATGTTACGAGTAAAGTGTATGAAATACCGCGAGTTCCAAGTGAAAATAAATATCTTCACAGAACGTGAAAAAACTCTGACAAACAAAGTAAACAATTGTCTTTTATTCCTACACTATATACACTATAAAACACCATCATGATTTGAATTAAGGTAAACATAAAATTATTTTTTAAGCATAAAAAACCTTTTCGTATGATATTATGACCATGACCATACCTAGAGAGTATTAATTGTTCATTTATTGAACGGAATACCCAATTATTACTCGTATCCTGAGCTTGAAGGATGCTTGAATCAGCTAACTGGGCTAATTGGTGCGACGTATGTCAACATCAATATGGCAATATTCCCTACCGTCACACTACTAATAGGTAAACTGAAATTTTACATTCGGAGAATTTCAAATACAGTGAAATATGTGCATTTTAAGTAATATTGCTCAAAATTCACATGTTCCTAATATATCAATAGCTTCATGCAAGAAACCAAAAAATGGGGACGTAAAATCGACTGAATTCGATTTAAGCAGTAGGTGCCTATTATGTTGAGGTAGTCGATTAACTGGTGGTTAGACCGCTTGACAGGCAACTGGATGGATCGAGTTTGAATCCCACAGCGGTTACTGATAAACTACCCTTTCCACACGGGATAACGTCCGTAAAATGAATAGCCTTGCTATAGTTAAACATACTAATGTATTGTTTGTATTTATATAGATAAACAATTGGTGGTTTTATGAATTAATTTTAACCGAAGAGAATTTCACTGGTTCTGACGATTTTATTAAAAAATACTAACTACCTAACCATCACGCCGTTTCTCCGCAGGGGTAGGCAGAGAGGACGGACCGCCATATAACTCTGTCTTGGCACACACTCCTTGCTTCATTTACATTCATACATCGTCTCATACATACTCTTCTGTTATTCTGACTCTTCACATGACCCGATTCAAGTATTTGATTTACTTGATCGTGCCGTGTCTTTCTCGGGCGTCCTCGACTTCTTCTTCCATTCAATTACGCATCATTTATTCTTTTCACACTCCTTTCTTCGTTCATTCGCTCGACATGCCCAAACCATCTAAGCATCTATTAAAAAATACAGAAATGGAAAATACTATTGATTGAAATACGAAGGAATATAATATGTAGGAATTGTGTGGAAAGATTAAGAATTATGTATGTAGTATGTACAAACCTTTTTTCCAGCAGCACCGTCATGGGATGCATGTGATTCGTGGCCACCGACTGCAGCTTTCTTGCTGGAGCGGGACTTCTTCTTGGAGGCGGCCGGGGTCATGTCCGCGTTGCTGTAGCGAACCAGCGGCGGAGCCCCGGCGCCGTGCGTGGCGTGATGGTGCTGGTCGGCAGCCCGCACGTACTGCACGCCCCCGTGGTACAGCACCGCGGGGGGTGGAGCAGTCTCTGAAGACAGCGGCTCAGAAGACTCCTCGGAGATCTCATCGACGTCGTATTTCGCGGAGGACCTCGGTGCCTTGATCCTCCGACTGGGCGGGCGGCTCTCATCAACAATAGGATCATCCTCGAAGCTGTCGTATCGCATCTCGTTTTGGTAGTTTGCACTCCTCGTTTTCCTGGATTTGAGTTCAGCGTTGGTGTCTTCTTCAATTTCCCCATCTTCAACTTCTTCTAAAGGAAGATCCTCTCCTTCTTCAACTTGAAGTTCTTCAGCATTCCAGCCTTGCTCGTTGTCGTATTTGTTCTTCTTGTCGTCCTGCAACTCGGTTTCTCGCCTCGCGCGACCTCGGGTGTCCCTCTTCTCCCTGTCGTAATCCACGGGCCCTCGGTCCCTGTAGATCACTCCATGAGGGATTTCGTCATCCGTGAACTCCGAATAGTTTTCGGTTTCGAAAAAGCTCGAATCGCCATTTCCACGATCGTTGAACTCCAAGTCTGCCGAGTATTTGGCAACACTTTGGCCCAGAAACGCGACCAGGACAATCGTCAGTTGACACAAAACTTTCACTGTTACATTCATTTCACGATTGATCGATTACGGCTCATGCAAGAGTTAAGTTGAAACTGAATATATAATTTGCTTTTGTAAGTATTTATATTGTAAATCGCTCCAAATTACCACTTCTCCTTCACTCGTACTTGAAAAAGCTAAAAGATTTCACAAATTGTAAAGCGTTATACTAATAAATTTATTCACCTCGTGAAAAATCATGACTTGTCAGTGAATTATTAAAGAAAGTAATGTTTCTTTAAAAAAAACATAAACGGTCAACAGCCTCAACAAAAAGAAATCTTGCACTTGTGTTAAAACTATGGAATTTCACTTTAGAAAAAAAAAAAAGCTATAGAACACGAGTGAATAAAAAATATGATTAGATATGTATTAAATGTTCATGAAATTTATTAGAAATAATATGTTAAATGCCAGATGGAGATTCCCGATCAACTGTTTACAGCGCGACTGCGAATAGAAAATTGAATCATAGGTATAAATGATCCGGGAATATTCTGCTTCAGCGGAGATCGAAGTTTAAATACTGGCCGTTTGCAGATTATAAAAGTGAGATTACCGCGATGGCTAAATGCGGTACATACTCGTATACCCAATATTGTTATGTACGGCGTTTGGCTTTCTCGTGAGTATTGCTATTTCATTCATAGTGGGAGTACGAACAGGTAACTTTACACAATAATATTTTTAAAAGATTTGACACTGATATGGTTAGGTAGGTAGGCTGTCGAAGGTAATGTTGAAGGCTGTGTAGAGTTGTGATTGGAAGGATTGGTGCAGGCACAGAGCGTTTATTTCTTGGATGCACGAGTGACTCTGCTATTTAGGTGCTAACAACAAAATATGGAATTGATCCTTTGGTTCTTTCTTATAATTATGTTTCTGTTGCAACTGAGTTATATCGCTGTCATTGTTGCACAATAATCGGCAAAACTGAATCAGGGAATGGCATTTTCGTAACAGAGACTAGTCGCCGCGACAATTTAATTGCAATTCGTCTCCAACTATTTGCATGATAAATAAATATTAAAATCATCATAAATGAATCGCGCGCACAGAGGAAATTATTTAATTTTGATAAACATCGCATTAATTTTTTTACATGAATGAAAGGAAAGCTATCAAATGGTTAGATACTCGGTAATAAGTAATTAGTAAATTAACTATTTACGCTTACTATCCAATTTGTATGCCTACCCATTATTGGTACTAATCTGTTCCTTATTTAGAAATCAATCTACTTTGAAGCGATCTAGATTAATTACTATCTCTACCCGTTCTTCGGTTAATTTCCTTATCTTGTCTGGTTTGTGGCTGGTTGCTTCAGTTGACTTGCGGAGAGAGTCTGGCTGCGGCGAGTTGACTTGGGCGCGGCGAGTCGACCGCGGCGAGTTTGTGCCAGACCCTACTGAAATGAAGTCTGTTTCAAGTCACGACCGGAGCACCCATTGATATTTTTGCTCTTATTTTGTTTCTGCACTGCCGAGCACACAATTATTTGGATCCATAAACCTGCGATAGAATTTTTATTGGTGCATACTTTGACACCGTTTATCGAACGGATCAATAAACTCTAATATAACCATAAACACAAAGAATTTCTGATGAAACAATTTGTCTGAAATTTGTTATAAAGCTTTTAGTTAACCAATTGATAGATCAAAGGTTAGGATTTATTACATTAAAAGTATGTGGGAATATAATACCGAGAATTTAGATTACTTCACCGACTTAACTAGAAAGCAGGCTACCGGTTGGCACAAGCGGCCAACTTCATTTTGATATCATTGAATCCATAATACTGCAACCACAAACGATAGTGCACTTTCATATAATTATTTGCATTATTTTTTGGATAAAAGTAACAGTGAAATTAGATATTTATTTATTTAACAAGATCTCATAAAAAAACAGTTGTTCACCAAATACATTAAGAGATGAATGATATAAAAATATTGTAGATACATGCATTCTGTAAAAAAAAGAAATTAAACATTTATGTACACCTCACATATAGATAGACAAGGTATTATATATCCGAAGGAGTTATATAAGTACAAACTGAAGTAGTGTGACGCACTATATATGATATAATAACGCAAAAAATGTTAGCAATGAAAAACAAAAAAGATAAGATATAAGAGAGGTTCATTCTTATGCACATGTTATGAGATAATCGTTGAATAGGCAAGTGTGAAAATGTATGTAATTTATTTTTTAAAGATTATGTAGATCGTTATGTACCTAACGGTCACTCTTGTACATACATCGAGAGATAATGACAGAACTCTATACATGTGCATCTACATATATCTAAGGTAGATGCAGCTTCATTGAATAGTTCCATCGCTTTATATATTGGCGTGTTATTGTATGAGGAAATTCTGACTTTCGGTGTGTAAAACGTCACTAGTAATCACTGGAAGTTTTTTTTTCAAATATTATTATTAATTTTACTACAGCAAAAAAACCTTTAAATTGTAACCATAAAATTTTTCACTGAGAACTACTTTACTACACATAGGAAGTATGTAATTACCAAACAACCGAGGCACCGAGAACACAACACAATGCACAATGTTGAACTAATGATTTTTGTATTTATACTTGCATACTGATTGTTTAAGCTTGTTTGTCTTCCCAGAATAAACGAAGGAACACTTTCATTAAATTTAACACTTATTATTATGACAAATCAACTGATAACGGTTTTTTGTACATTTGTGAATACTTTGTAAACGTAATTTTATCTTTATATTCACTCAACAGATAACACCAACATTTTTTATTATTTCATCTAAGAATATAAGCGTACAAGCATAAAAGGAGAATTATCTCTTTAGCGCGTATAAGCCACAATCGATTTATTGTCACAACTGATTGCAGGTAGGTAGCTAGTATCGTATCTGCGGTTATGTACCAACGCATGAATAAAAAAACACTTGGAAATAACCACGATCGCCAGCTAAAACAAGGAAAATGAGTATCCGCAGAAACAAATAAAATTTAAAAAATTATGTTATAATGAAATATGAATAGAATTAAATTGAATCAAATTTGAAAGGAAAGTTGAACGTCGTTTTGCAGATTTCCATAGGCCATTAATATTGATCTATAACATTTTAATCGTCGATCGAAACAAGCTTCAAATAGAGATATTATGAGAACTGTTATTATTTATTTTACCCAACTTTCTGAAAATAATTTTGATTATTTAATGTTAAATAAAGCGTATGTGAATATTAAAAAAAAAACAGGGACTGCCGCGGGTGGCGAATGCGTTTGCAATTCCTACAGACAACCTTGGCGGAGATGGGCGGCTGTCTTAAACGAAATTAATAATAAATCATAGTCGAATTGCGTAGGCCATGGCAGATGCCAAGTTTTCTGTAACAGGTGAATGGGATGATCTGGCTGTCTAATCGAATTCGAAAGACGTGTTCTGAACAATGAGTCTGTATTTTTTTGAGTAGGTAGATTATTATGAATACATGATTAAAACTCTTTATAACTTATTTCCACCTAAGGGTTTTTAAAATCATAAATTTACATAAAAATTGTGATCAATAAAAATGTTGATTATTATTTGTGAACACATGGAATCGAAATATATTTCAAATATAAATAGGTAGGTAGTTTAATATATTTGTAGGCTACGATTTAATCGTATTTTAAATCTTAACTTTTACAGGGATCTCATTAACTTTTGTAAAAAAAAAATCACTTCAATCTAAAAAATATTAGTAAGCAAAGGATGACACGATCCTGGAAGATTAGTATGGGGTAGGTAATATTTCAATTTTATTTTATCGGATGATGAAAATCACGAAATAAACTTGTACCTACATTCGAACTTCAACACTGAATCAAATACAGTTTCTTGTACTCTATCGTCTTCCATACATCTTAGAACGCATTTGTGCAATAACCATCAGTCACCTTTCCGTCTCTGTTTTATGGAATTTTGAGGATTCATCTACGAGAAGTTGTCATGATTTTAGGCTTCCCAAAACTAAACTTGCGTGTACACAAGACAGAGTGTTTTACAAAGGTTAAAAACTTTTTAATATTGTTCCAAAAGCCCTAAAAGAAGCCTCATGTACAAGTCTTAGCACTTTTCGTAGGATTTGTGCTGAATATGTAAAGAAAAACCTAGATTTTTATACACACTAAGATATCAATTTATATGTATATATATACTTGTATAGTAACCTTATGTGCCTCGTTCTACTATAGTGAAATATTTAGTTTTTTTTTACTAGATGTGTGATTTTTTTTTTACATCTAAATAAAAAATACAAATACAAAAAAGAGTTCCAAGTTTTCTTAATGCGAACAATTTCTCGAAATGGATTCCATTTGTTATTAACTCGGAATAATTAGTTATTAACTCAGAATAATAGTGTTCATATGAGAGACACGTTTTTGGTTCGTTGTTGGTGAACAAAGTCGTAGTGGATATAGGATTTTTTCGAGACTAGACTAGATTATTTATTTCGGAAACATTAAGATCACATTTGTGACTTCTCCGGATAGCAGAGCATTGGTGATAGCAGGTTGAAGGCCGATGCGTATTGGAGTGAATTCAATTTCACGATTCCGAGGATTGCCCATTCCTGTGAATGCTACTGTCTTGAATAAAATTTACAGTATTTGGAGAATGGATCTTTCAACTGCATTGAACAAATATTGTCCACTACTCATTTTTTATTGTGCAATGTCAAGAGTATGAAAGGTGAATGTCAGCGGCTGCGGGTGTTCGCGCCCGTTGTTTTGTTGATTGTCTCTTGTCGCAATGCACTCGAGGACAGCTGAACGATTTATTTCGAGCGTCACTTCGCCTATTTACTCATGTGAGAATAGTTGTAAATTATTCTTAACGGTAACTTACCTGTCATTCCTGCCAACCGAGTCTAGAACGTCCAATTCATACTTATTACATGCCACCTTTGCATTATTCATTTATGTTCCTTTCAAAGGGTATTTTCGCAAGATCAATTAAACTTAATTGCCAGATCGCTCTGGTGAAAGACCACCATTCATAATCAAAACGTTGCTTGAAATGAAACTATCCGAGTTTTGTGACCCGATCTGAATAGCCATGTACTTTCAAAACCTTCCTCGTCCCCATTTCCATCCCCTCCCCACTCCATTTAGTCTTACAATATAGAAGTAATTTGTAAACACGAGTATTTTTAACATAAATAGTCTGAACCCCATATTAATTTAAAAACTAATCAAAATCTGGGAAGAATATTTCACGTACGTAATAAAGCTGCTTAATCTAAAAATTAAATGTTCTGACATCCGTCAATTATCTATGTGCGTAAGTACCTTTTATTATCTCGCCCCTGTTTTATATTCCATTAAAAAATCATCGAAAAAGCTTTAAACCATGAAATTTTCATTGTTGTATATTTCTATTAGATAAGCAAACTTTGAAATATAGATAAAAATAGCCGCCCGAGTTTGCTATGCTCCGAAAATAGACATAACATATTTCCTCCGTCATTATGGCTATAGCGTAAACAATATTTACCAACGCATGGAAACTAGGGGTGAATCGATAGCTCTATTTGAAAACAAATAGATTGTCAGAAAGCAGAATGTTTTTTCAAATAAGTTCAATAACATAGCATAATAATTTTAGCTTGAAGTTTTCGTTTATATTTTGTTATTCTAAGATTATTATTGATTACAAAAATATTAATGCTCATGGTTTACATTTAAGTTTATATTGACTTTCTTACTTGCAGCCAAAGGAAATTATATTTCAGGACAGAGAATAATTCTAAATTATTATTAACAATTGTTTTCACTTTTTTTATGGTGATTTTATTTTGTAATTTTAGCATTTCGAACCAGGAACTAGGGTGCTATAAAAAATTACAAAATTGGTAAGTGTAACAGAAACACATATTTCAAGAGTCGTAAAGATAACATAAAAAATATTATTAAAATTATCTCGATCGTAAAACTAATTGAATTGTGAAAAAAGGTGTTATTTAAACGTAAATGGTTCATAACATAATACAACGTTGTTATATCGTCACTGGAAAGGCAAAAAGGCTTAAGCGACACTTTGGTCAAAAATTAGTTAAACATTCAGTTTTGATCAGTTCTTTTTCAGTTATCAGAAAAATATTTAACAAAATCTAAGTTATGTATTTTAAAAATAATAGGCATTTAAAAAAAACGAGAAAATCTACACCCTGTGATGGTGTTTTAACTTCCATTACTCCAAATTTTATTTTTATTATGTAATCCTGAATAATGCTTCTGTAAATTGTTGCCAAACATTTTAAGCCAACTACGCCGCCGCTATTGTCTCATTGGTCAAATGGGGTAATATATATCCGTCTAACACGTTAATAAAAGTGGCGCCCCTATTTGTCTCGCTCACACTTCGTAAAGTTTCTCTCTCCGTCTTTTTCTGTCTTATTCAACTAAAATCTTAAAGTTACGGCCTCAAGGAAAGCATTGGGTACACTAGAATCATTTTAAGTAAGTAAGAAAAAAATGTTCAAAACTAAGTTTCTTTACAAAAAAATATATAATTGTTTTACAATTTTGGAATTCTTATTAAATGCGCCAACTTTTAAAGTTACTTGCCAAACTAGCGAAATACATTTTTTTTTCAGTACACACAGTTAAAATTGGGCGAAGTATTAATTTTGAGTACTTAGTTGGGCCAAAAGTGACATTTTCTTCCAAGCTGGCGTAGTTGGCTTAAAATTTTAGGCAAAAATTTACAGAAGCATTATTCAGGATTACATAATAAAAAAAAAAAGAAAAAAATAAAGATTTGGAGTAACGGGAGTTAAAACACCACCACAGGGTGTAGAATTTCTCGTTTTTTTTAAATGCCTATAATTTTTAAAATGCATAACATAGATTTTGTTAAATATTTTTCTGATAACTATTATGACTTGAACTATCATTTGTTTTCGCCTTGACGTCGACTTCTAGGACACCCTGTATTTACTACTCGGGAGAAGGTTTGACTCAAGCGACACAAGCTTGGGACTTTTTTAAGCTTTTTATCGCTTCAGGTAAGTGAGTAAGAGCATGGAGTTACCTGATTTACCTTTTTTTTTCAAAATTCAACTAGGTACTGAAGACTTATGAATTTTATTGTAAAACAAACAAAAACATTTAAGTGGTTTGGAGTAAACTTCCGAAAATGGCGCTTCAGCTCTTTTGCCTTACCGGGTCGATATTATAGCAACAATGTAGGGTTGACAATCATCACTATTATGAAATAACTATTATTTCATAAATAAATAAAAAAAAATGTTTATGGTAAAAAATAGGGATGGTTCATATCGGAAGTTGGGTGTACCTGCGGTTTCAGGTACCGGTGACTGGCGAGGAACCGGTTATTTTTCCAGCTCTTTTTGGAACCGGTTCCTGGTGCAAGAAAAAAAATCGTAGGGGGCAAATTGTGGAACGGGTTCCTCGTCAAAGAGACCTTTCTGCCAAAAAGCTATTGTGTCCTTAAAAGGAACCGGTCCCTCGGACAAATGATACCGATTTTTATTTGCCAAAAAAAGGAACCGGCTCCTCGGAAAAATAACATCGACGGTTCCAGTGACCGGCTTGGAACCGGTTCCTTTTAACCGGGAAAGTAATAACGACCAGCTCTAGTTACAAATATGGCGGACGGGGTTGCTGTCAATCTAACTGTGCATGATGCTATTCGAATGAATTGAGGCAGAAAACGCAAAATAAACATGGAAAACTGTAAAGGTAACCATAATAAGACGAGTGGTGAACCACATATTTCAAGGAATGGAGATTGAGAGTTACGAAAATGTCTACAGAAGAGCTGGTTAGTAGTATAACGGTATACGTGAATGTCCATCTCAGTGACTGGTCAATAAGTATTAATGTAGTTTTATTTATTTATACACATCCATTATTCAATAAAGTTCCGTAATATATATATTTTATTATTTAATATAAGTTTTTTTTACAATGAGATATAAGATAATTGTTAGAAATTTTTCACTGTGTACTATAAAAATAAACACAAACTGTTCCAAACCATAAATAACAAAGTTCTTGTGTTTGGCGAGGGAATTTCACTCAAATAAAAAAGTTTAGTTTTTACAAAATTGCAGAGAAAAATTCGAAATACTTGTGCAAAATTAGTTATAGTAATAAATATAAGTACATAATGATAACACAAGGTTTGTAGAATGAGAAAAAAAAATTATAATAATAAAAATTAAGGACTGTTAAAGTTGTGTGATGTAATATTTCAATTTAAGCTGAAATTCATGAATATTATCTATAATATTTAGTAAAGTAAGTTATTCCTGGAGTATTAGAAATAGTAGGTAGGTGTATTGAGAATGCTAAGTGTTCAATTTTGGAGTTTTAATGATATCTAGCAGACATATTAAGTTGTGAGCTGTTTTCTTTTTAAAATTGTATAATTGAATATTTTTGTATATTTTATCTATTGTAGGTACATTTAATATTGTAAAAGGGTTTCAGTAGAAAATGTTGATAGTTTTAAAAATTACCTTAATGATCAATCTTTGAATTATTTTAAGTGGATTTAAAATACTATCGTATGTCCCTCCCCAGCCAATCATACCAAATTGTAATCCGTGCTGTGCACCACCAAAACTGAGTAATCCTGAAAATCTTCATACCACAAAAAAAAATCTTGAAAAAAAAATTCATTTTCGGCTACAACAACACTAACAATGTCGTATTTTTCAATCTTAGCACTCTAGCACACTAAAAACTCACGAGCCGCCACTGCACCAAGGTATTTCATTTTGGAAGTTGAACTAAATAAAGAACAATCTTGATTGCAATTGGATCTATTAAATTTACTGTGGTGTATTATAATTTTAACTCTGGTTTTGATTTAAAATTGTTAATAGAGATAGGGTTAGTTTTTGTTTTTTCAATATTTAAGGAGAGGAGATTTTTATGGAACCAGTTTTTCAATATACTAATATCAGTATTTGCTAGCTTATTAACAGTATTCCAGTCAGTACCTTCAACTATTATGACAGTGTCGTCAGCATAAGATACAATTTTTCCGTTTAGCTTTTGTATGAATATGTCATTTACATAGATGATTAACAGTAGAGGTCCCAGAACTGTACCTTGAGGTATGCCGAAATTCTTATTTTTGGCTGACTAATCCAATATAGTTTTCTGTTTTTCAGTCAGCATCCTTGTCCACGTGCATCATTTAAGAAAACCACGTACAAGAACGGGAGGATGAAAAATGCAACTTCAAGAAGGCATATCACGTTTGATTATTATGTTTGCAAAAAAATGACAAGTAATATCTTTACTGTATCTTATAAGAGGATACAAGTTATTTAAAATAAGACAAAAAGTGGTGACTATATACAAAAATATAACAGATTATATAAATATACAATCCAATACTTATGTTAAGAGACATCTTTACCGCCAAATTGTTAAGGAATTAAAATGAGGATTCGGCTTGCCACGTTTAGACACCTGCAAAGACTATGATAATTTTTGTATAAAAGTCGTTGCTGCCGAATCGGAAGAAGAAATAATGCAATGTGAACTGCATCTCAGAAAATCTAAAGCAGCATATAACGCTTTGCGTATAGATACGGAGATTGCCAAACATAATCCTATTACGTAGTACTAGCTGTAAATTTACAGAAATTTTTGTTTTGTCTAACGCTACGACATTTCTGTCTTATCAAAGGCAGCTGACTAATATGGGGCAACACTGATGTTACAGCACATATTTGGAACAAAATGAAAGCGAAGAGAGGTGCTTCTGAAATAGCATCATGCATTTTGAAATATGTTACTGAAACTTTTCAGGTTTCAAGAGAAGATTTTAAAAAGAAGGATCTTTTTGTTTGGAGCGATCAATGCGCCGGGCAGAAAATAACTGACAAATAATATCTTCATATTACTATTTGATGGAACTTGGATATTTTGCTACATTGTTACATCAGAAGTTCTTGTGTACAGGTTACATAGCTTCTTACCTTGCAATAGAGATTTCGCATTCAACGAGAGAAAAAAAAATGATGCAAATGTTTACGTGCCTTTGAAGTGGAAGTATGTGATTGCGGAAGAAAGAATAAATACACCATTTAGAATATTTGAAATGGAAACTGGTGATTTTGAAAATTGTCATGTAGTAATATTATTTTTACTATGTAGGTACCACATTTTCGTAATTAACATGTACTATGTAGCTAAAAAAAACACCTTTGCAAATTGTCATCCCATCACAGGCGTATGCCTAGTGGAATGGACAATACACTAACCAATAAAAAAAAAAAATGTTGAAGTAAAATAAATAAAAATTAAATTTTATAAAACTTTTCTGTCTTTTCAGATAATGATATTACGAAAAATACTAACCCAAAGGTTACAGAAATAATTTGGTCCTTTATTTCTAATGCTGATCCAACAGTAATAAAAATAAGATTACATAACGTTATGCAGCTGTGGAATTAATTTAAACTTGTAAAATCTAATATTAATTATTCATGCATTACTTTGCCTAGTAGCTTCTGTATAACAGTAACTTAAACATAAACGCAGAAAGATATAAATATTTATTTTATATGTGATATATAATTATAGGTTGAATATATAGATTTTTATAAAACACTAACAATTAAATAGAATATTTTCTTTATTATTTAAATATGTATGTCATTTGAACAATTTTTTTCTTAGTCTTATGTTTTGTAATCATAAAAATGTCTTGATTTTATTATAATTTTGTTGTACTACTCATCGTACAAAGGTATATATTTAAAAGTATATGTGCTGCATATATACCCTTTTACTATTATAGTGACATAAGAAGTTCATTTTTTTTTTACTTCTTTATATTTACAATAATAATAATAATATTTAATTGTGGTCCTTAATGTTTTATTAATGTAACCCCATATACGAGTAAATTGCATTCATTTACTTAATAGAGCTTTGCCAAAGAGTTTTTGTAGAATTACTAAGCTTTGTTGCTTTGTTTTGTACCAGAAAACAGAGCACAAAATGCAGTGGTAATCTAAAAAAAATGAGTCATTTCAATTGGAAGATGCAAATTAATATAATACAAAATATACCAGGAGTACAGCTGGACAGCTAAGGATAACATAAATTAGTTCTCTAGAGGGTTAGTTAAATGATAGTAAAAAATGGCATATTTATGGATAGTACTACCAGGAGCATAAGAGCTTACAAAATGATACTTTAGATGCAGGTGTGGTAATTGAATTTTTTTTTTTTGAAACCTAATTGATAAAAACAATTAAGTACAAAATATACCAGGAGCTCATATAGCTGGAGGTATGGAAAACCTAAATTATTATTAAATTTCACTAAAGCATCAAATAATTCAAAAGGGATATTTATGGAAAATCTACCAGGAGCACAAGAGATTGAAGAGGTAAAACGCCGCATATATCCCAGAAATGCATTTCTTTCAAATCAGGAGTTATGTATATTGCAGAATTATACTTAAAAGGCGTTCCCTTAATAAAATGTTGTTTTTTTGTGAAGATTTATGGAAAATCTACCAGGAGCACAAGAGATTGAAGAGGTTAAACGCCGCGTGTATCCCAGAAATGCAATTCTTTCAAATCAGGAGTTATATATATTGCAGAATTATACTTAAAAGGCGTCCCCTTTATATATTGTTGTTTTTTTGTGAAGATTTATGGAAAATCTACCAGGAGCACAAGAGATTGAAGAGGTTAAACGCCGCGTGTATCCCAGAAATGCAATTCTTTCAACTCAGGAGTTTGGTATATTGCAGAATTATATTTAAAAGGCGTCCACTTCGCGACTTGGTAATTTTCACTTCATATTTTGTTGTTTTTTTGCGAAGATTTATGGAAAATCTACCAGGAGCACAAGAGATTGAAGAGGTAAAACGCCGCCTTTATTTTAGAAATGCAATTCTTTCAACTCTGAAGTTATGTATATTGTAGAATTACATTTAAAAGGTGTCAATTTTGCACCTTGGTAATTTTCACTTCGTATTTAGTTGTTTTTTGTAATTTCAGCATTTTCCAACAGGGATACTTTTTTATACTGAATTGGGGAGGGGAAGGAAATGCGAAAGAGGATGGTTGGGAAGTACCTGGCTATTTAGAACTGGTCACTAAACACGGCTAAAGCCATTTAAAGTGTTTCAATTCTGAATGTTGGTCTTCACCAGAGCGATTCTGAGAGAAATAAAATATTTATAATTATTAAATTTTTTTTTGTGAAATAAACATTTGAATCAATAAATTGATTTCTACATGTGTGAAATAAAACATCTGTTGAAAAATTGTGATTCCTTTATTATTTTTACATGTGTATAAGGAAATAATTTCAGCGAGGATTATGATAATACAATATATTCCTAATGAGATACATGGTAAGTTCTGTTTACACTTGGTTATGATAATATTATTGTTTAAATAAAACAAAATACCTACTAAACTTTTGCTCAATATATTGTAGAAAATATTAGGAAACCCTTCAGGAATAAAATATTAACACTGTTTACAATTTTTCACCCCAAAAGCTGATTTTGGTCAAGAATTAATGTTTCCCCTATATTAAAAATAACGATTATTGTTCTTCGTTCGGTTTAAACCCTTGAATATATATACATAGTCTTAATAAATATTTTTAATGGATGAAAAACAGGATGGAAACAATACAGACAATTTTTTTTATCAAGGATTAAAACAATAAAAATTCTACAAGCATATTTCTTATAATAAATCCAAATTGGTGTAATTTTTTAAGCTTCTCTCGAGGTGTTTCAAGAAATCATTACTTCTACTTAAAAAAGAATCCGTAAAAACTAATACTTTGAATAATAATCAATTGCTGTACTACAGTAGGTAGTTATTGTAGAAGCTGGATTCGTTGTGAAAGGTACTGATAAATAATAATAATAATAGTGTTAGTATTAATATAACTATACGGTAATTATTTGGCTTTATTATCACAATGTTAATAATTAACCACTAATTAAATAATATTGGTGAGTTGATCAGAAACGGAATACATTTTTATACAAGTTTAGCAATAATTAGTTGCGATACCTAGATGTATAGTTTATAAACATAGTTGGTATATCTTTGTCAACAAAATGTTAGCTTGGTGAGGTATTAAAAATAATCGCCATCAAATAAGACTTAAAGTTTTTAAATGCGACTAATTTTACAAAAGAAATGTTTAAGTGAATTTGGCAACATATTTTTTATCTATTAAAAATACATGATTTATTAGAAACCATGCAATTTTGGAAAGAAAGTGGACTAATAATAAATGTATCAATCTTAAGCTTAGAATGTAATAAAATATATATTGTTTAAATACACATACAAATACATATTTTATAAAAACATACTTTGTATATTCACAAACCTTATCATAAACATACTGAAAAGTCTTTATTATTTTATATACACATGTGTTTTATTTACAAATTATTAAAATTAACGCTAGTTATCACTTCTAAGTCTAACGAAACCAATAAGTCATTAACATCTAGGAACCTACTGTTCAATGTCATTATTTTAGCTTAGTTTATCAGCAGAAAAATATATTATTCTCTTTAATTATTGTGTTGAATGTTAGTGTTCAAATTTACATTTATGATAATACAGAATTCCAAAATAGTCTATCAACGAAGGACATTATGAATACTTTTGAAATGTGTTTATTAAGTAAAGACACAAACCAACTTGAAGCAAACCCTACAAAGCGTCGACAAAGTGCTGAATGAGCCAAGGGGTTACGGCTTCTCCATTGGTGTTGTAATCCCCGCTCTTGAGATGCTTGGACCTTTTGGAGCTCGATCTGCACTTTACCTTTCTACACAACTTCAGCATGTTTCCTAAACGAATGGCGTACAAACACCTTCCTCTCTTCAGGTTGACTCTCTGCAGGTCAGACTTGTTGCATCGCAGCAAAGATTCATGTGTATCCATCGTTACCGAACTGTTCAAATTAACCGTATTTATGACATACTTATCTCCGTTATTAAAAGTCTCCATGTTTCTTTCATAAGTTGAATCATTTTTCCTGGCATCTGTTGTATTCATAAATCCATTGAGTATGTTGACTGAGCCTGCGTTAGAAACGCCATGTTCTTGTTGATCAGACCTAAATGTTGAATGTGCAATGTCTACTTGACCCAGTGAATCCTTGTTATTCAATGGTTTCTGAAATTCATTCAGGTGTTTGTGCGTGTTGGAGTGAGTATGAGGATTGATAGTGTACTCATTGATGTTTCTCGGGACAGAAGATTGATCGAGGATCGAGTGGTCCAAACAGGTTCTTCCACGCTGTAAATTGAAAAGGAAATTTAAATTTCAAGTAAGCTTTATTGCAAAATATAAAAAAAACCCTAAAATTAAAATTCACAGTATTTCACAGTTTTGGCTACACAAGGCAAAAAATTTTTTTGCCACCTATTGGTAAAAAGGTGAACCATAAAAATGAATAGTGTGTAATTTGCTTCATAGATGACAGTATAAGAATGTTATAATTTATGTTGGTTGTTTTTGGGGTGTTGATCTTTGGGTTTTCGTCGTTTTCCTGGAGTTTATGTAATGGATAGTCTTGCAGTAACCATGCTCAATATCAACCTCCAACCAATAAAAGATAACCACCATTTAAATTGAAAAATGAGTATCAGATTCGGCAAACGAAGTGAGTAAGCCTCAAACTAAAAAATCAACAAGTTTAAAGAATTAGCAAATAAGTGCGAATGACTTTATATAGGGACTAACCGAATTTGTACTGTCTTCTTCCGAGAGGGGTTGTGGCAAATAGAAGTTGGCACGATTGCTGAGTTCTTGTCTGAGTTTCCATTGGTGAAGGTAAACATCCCGAGCGTAGTGGATGGCTCCTCCCCAACGCTTGCCCACGTGCCACCTTGAATAATACAATAAAAAGATGAGACCGAGGTTGTATTATTTAAAGGCCAAACATTTGTTTCAGTCTAATGTGTACATTATTTTTATTCTTTCTAGGAATGCCATTTTTAGGCCATGGTGATGTATTAAAGCTAATCATAGAAATGTAATATGAATTATTTTTCGTAAATAAAGGTGTAGTTGTAACTGATTTTTATAATGAACTAGATCTTTCATCTTTCAGGCAACCTTACAATGTCCATCATCAATCTCAACTAACGACTATATAGTTTAAAATCCAATTTGATAATCTATCTATAGATTGAAGATTATTACTACAAAGGGACTCTTACTAAGAATACCGAGTTTGTTTAATATTAACAATCAGATTAAAATAGTTAGAAAATTATTTTTAACTGGCTCATTTCAAAATAATTGTAGTTTAAGATCAATTAAAACATGAAAATACCCTTTGAAGCATAATAATTATTTAGAAATACATATTATAATAACATTAGTCATTCTTGATGTTTACATGAAAACTTGAAACGAAACATAATATACTATGCACAAGCAAATTGTCAACCTAGACTGTAAACCTTGTAACTCCGCCCAATACCGAAAATGTAGTTTATACAATCATACAACCCCAATGAAAAGCAACAAACCGCAAAAAACAAACCTTCTAACTCCAGTATGTCCAAAATTCACAATGCAATCCTCGTAACTTATAATGTTTAACTGTAGTACAAATATGAAGATTGAGAAAGAGTTCAAGGCTGATGGAAACCTAATGATCAAGATTAGGAATGGGATGCTTAAATCTTAGATGGTTTGGACATGTAGAGCGGATGAACGGAAAAATAGTGCCAGGAGAACATATGACGTGAAAGTGATTGGTAGAAAAAGTCAAAGACGCCCGAGGAAGACATTGCACGATCAAGTAAATCAAATATTTGAATCAGGTCATGTTAAGAGTTAGAATAAACGAAAAGTATGTATGAGACGATGCTTGAATATGAATGAAGCAAAGAATGTGTGCCGAGACAAAGTTATGTGGTGGTCTATTCTCTCTGGCTACTCCTCCTTCCCCTCCAGGGAAACTGCGTGATGGTTGGTTAGTTATTAAGCTGTATTCATGTTATTTTTAATGTTGGTTTCAACATTATTTTGATTTCCACTGTAAAAAGATGATTTTTTTAAAGTTCTTGGGAATTATGTACCGTAAAAAGTTTATATTATTATAGTTTTGTATTATATAGGCCGAATTATGTACCAAAAAAAAGGTAAAGTTTTGTACTATATAGGCCGTGAAACGGTAATAAAGGAAAACAATAAAAGGAAACAAAAACTTACCAAACATTATATTAAAAAGCTATGAAACTGAATCATGAAGTACTTATGTTAAAATTCTCCCCTGTAAAGTTTAAAAATACAGAGTTACGAGATTTATAGTTTAGCCTGATGAAATGCTTCTAATAGTAGAGTAGTATAAAAATCTAAGATGTACAAATAATTATTGTGTGAAACTTACTAGTAAGTACTTAAAAGTTAAACTTAATAAACAAACTTTTGAACTTTGTGAACTTATCTAGATATAACGATGAGTTTGTAATTACCTTGTGACAAGTTGAAGGATTCTGGACCTTTGTCCAAAGGACCTTAGTAAAAGGCAGGCTCCTCGTAATGAAACAATGTCTCCCTTATCCTGGGTTGATTTCTTTTCACTGACCCCCAGCGCTATTAGGTACATCTTCAGGGCTTCCATTCGATAAGCTGAAAGCAAATATATTATATAGCAAACATATTTGTGACAGCATAAATTCATTAAAAGAAGGTAAAGTTATCAGGAGTAAAATGCAAAGCAATAACTGAATAATAATCTATACAATTGTGTTTTTACCATTGTGTTCAAGCCAGTGAGCAAATCTAGCGTAGTGCTCCCAATTGTTTGGCTCCAAGGAAATCACTTTCTTCAGCAAAGGACCTTTCAGTGGTTCCGACTTCAGAGTAACCAATTCCAAATATGCCAGCACAAATTTTGGATCCAGAGTCACACATCTCTCCAGCATGTGCAGCGATTCTGCGGTCCTGTTGTCACTCCTGAAAAATAAAACATTTGTTTGATTGGAAAGAAAAACAAAATGAGCTAGTACGGGAAGGGACTTTACAAATGAATAAATCTAATTTTATTGTAAACGCTTTTTATTCAAAATGGAAATGACAAAAATAATCAAATACATAATTATTTGAGGCTGGAAACACTGATACTTTACACGTTCAACAGAACTGCATTTTCAGAAAAGTTTCCTATGTCTAAATAAAGGAGAATATTGGGAGGCGGTCAGAATTGGGGGAGGGAAAGGAAAAGAGAGAGAGGAAGAGAAAGATTTGAAACAACCTGGACATAAGTTTTTGACAACACAGCACAACTATATCTATTCCAAACAAAATTTCATATCTGTATGGCGGGATTTTATTTGGGCGATAGAGATAGAGTATTTTTTCTAGATATTATAAAATACGTATTACTAATGGTCTGGATTTCTTAAAACTTCCTTATATTTTTTTCAATGCTGAATATATTACAATCCAATACATAAACAAGTATTACCACTCGATAAATAGGGTGGCATGAAAGTTTTTTAAATGTTTTCAGAGTTTATTAAATAATGTACTTCCAATTACCAATATGGATTGCAAAGTTCAAGAATGTGACTGACAACAGCGATAAAAAGTATTAACAATTATATAAAATTATTATTGTATTACATAATATTGTTTGACTAAGCTCCTACAGACAAGCTACTTGCAGTAGCTTAGCCGACAGAATTTCTCATTGAATGAAAAAAATAGTTGTAAAAAAAAAAAAAAAATTAAGATTGGATTGTAAACCAACTCATAATTTAAGCAACTGTAAATAACCAATTATAAATGAAGAAGTACCTAAGATTGTTATTGTAAAGAGAATGTAACAGATTTTATTAGATTACTAGTTGTTACTTATGAAAAATCACGGGATGTAACTTGACTTGCCAAGAAAAATATTAGTTGCTTCAATCCACCCATTTTAAATATGGAATAATGTTTGATAAAATAAATTATAGGTGGGTTCTTTATTAGGTAGGTAAGAGTTTGAAAAAAATATTTTTAAAATATGATAATTTCAATTACAATCAGTTCCAAATTTCAAAAGTTAAAAACAATTTGAAAAGTTAAAACACTTATACACACATACTCACAAATAAATTATTTTTGGTTATTTCCCTGTAATTTTATATAACTTACCTGTATAGCTTTCCCAGATTATAATGGGCGTTCACATGGTCACGGGAGTATCGGATAGCGGCTAAGAAGTGCTTCTCAGCTTTAGAAGTTTCCACTATCAATGTTCCCAGGTTATTGTGGGCACTTGCATAGCTCGGCCATAACCTGAAAAAATTAGATAAAGGAGTAATTAGTAAGTGTGCAACATTTTAAAAACATATTAACATGCACAAATATTAACAAATTATGTAGTATAGCATACTCTCATCTCATTTTGTGGAAAGGTTGGGCATAGTCTGAATGCACTGAACAGGTTCAGAGTTACATTAGGCTTTCCAAAACATGAAGATTATAGAGTATAATATTGAATCCATTAGTATAGAGAATATAATAAAAAAGGTTTTTTTACAAATAATATACGTCTTCATATTTAACAAAATGAACAATTGATAATTAACATCGCTAATTAAGTAAATACAAACACGTATATTATATTTATTACCAGATAAATTTAGGACTTAATTAAGCCCCGTTAGAGATAGTAATTTACAAGTCAGTTGTAATCTGTAATACCTCAAGGCTTCGTTGTAGTGGGAAACTGCATTATCAGGCTGATTAGAGTCCCTCAGGAAGTTGGCGTAGTTATAGTGCATCTTGGCGTTGTGGGGCAAGGCGGCCATCCCGGATCTGGAATAATGCAACACAGACACGTCAAGGCTGCTGTAAGAGCACTGAAACAAATGTTTCTTAAATACTTCGTAAGCTGGGTTGGGTGATGGACTTTATATATGACCTCTTATGAATGCAGAGCCGGACGAGATATTTCGTTGCTTGGGTACGAAAGCGCACCAATACGATGGTGTGGTTTTTTCTCTATAAATTTATAAAACTCCTGTTATATTTGTAAATTACAATGAAATTAATTTATAATGATCCCGCTCAAAAGTTTTTTTGTTATTCCAAATAGTGACTTGCTATTCCGGTAAGTAAAAAGTTAGTTTCCCTTGACTTATTTTCTGCAAACATTACGCAACCAAATGTTGGATACTAGCGCCATTTGGTGTCAGATAGATGAAGATGTTTTGACAGTTGAGAAATTTCGTCGGCCGTGTTTTTAAGTTTTTAAGGATCATTACACTCATTACCCAAAAATACACACTTTTTGGCTTTCTACTACAAGCAATACTACAAATGGTTCATCTGTAAATTTTATACGGGTAGTTAAGTAAATGTCCAAGGTTTCCGTTGAATAACATTATTTTATTTATTCTTTTATCTAAATGCATTCTGAAACTTTAGGTAAAACGTTCACAAATGCCTTCGCTGATTTTTAAATTGCACCTTTAACTGTCATTTTAGTATGTTTTCACAGAATTTAAAAGATAACAGCTTAAAATTTTTATTCACTGAAAACCATAGACATTTCCCTAACTGCCCATGTAGAATTTACATATAAATCATGTGCATGCTTGCATTAGAATGCTACAAAGTGACGTTTAGTGCATATTTGGGCGCTGAGCCTTTAAATGAAATATTTTTTAGCTTAAAAATCTTATTCAAGCAAAACAGACGCCTACTCGGAAGTTATGATCCTACAAATATTGCATCTGAGGTTAAAAGGTTGCCCCGTCCTTGTCTCGACGACGGTTAAATGAATCACGAATGAAAGTATTTATTACCAAAATTGGTTTATTAAGCAAATTAGATTTATTGTTGAATAAAGGTGGGCTTATTGCCCGGTAGACATTTATTCTCGACGCTCGTAATCGTAAGATTTTTTGGTGTCAACATTTTCGTGTCACTGTTCTCGTGTCAAAGTTCTCGTGTCACTGTTCTCGTGTTAGTTCTCAAGTCACAATTCTTGTACCACAGATCTTGAGTCACAGTTGTCGAATCTCAAACATCACAATATCTACTAAAATAAACAATATTCAATATAAGGATAGATAGATGCAGGTACCTGAGAAGTGTCTCTCTAGACTTCCAGTCCCGGTTGCGCTGCAGAGTGCGCGCGGCGCTGCCCACCAGCAGCACGAGCAGTCCCGCGCACACCAGCACGCGCGCGCCGCGCCCGCGCCACCACACCGCGCGCGCCCCTATGGTCACCACCAGCACGCCGCCCACACTGCAGCAACAACAACAGGAACAATTACAATAGGGGTCAATATGACAGTACACAGGCACAGGCCCAGCTCTGCGCCAAACGGCGTCTGGCGCAGGTTAAATTTTTGAGGTCCTTTGTCAAAACCTACATTTAAACACCAACATTTCCGAGAAACTTTTTTTCTACGTCTAATAAAACAGCTTATTATGTAATTGTAATATTAGGTTTATTCGCTATATTCCACGCGGACCCATGAGGATTATATACCAAAGGCATAACTTTTATACAGAATGTCATCACTGTTAACCACTCGTTTTTGGCAGGTTTATCTTCTGAAAATAACTAAGTATAAACAGATCCAACAAATTCCATTGCAAACGTTTTGTTGTGTTGAATTTCCAGATTAATATCATACTTATGTATTATAATTATGTAAAAAAAAAATCAGAGCCGTGGCAATTCGCCGCCTGGAGCGGGCTGCTCTAATTGCGCCTGCACAAGACCGGCCCTGCATAGGTACATAGGCCCACGAGTGAATACCGCACAAGAGTCCCAACTGTCCGGAACTTGTGAAACTATGGCATCAACAATCAGAGTATGTTGTGAGGCTGAAAGAAGTGAGAGAGGTTGGATATGGGAAAGATGAAGGTTGGGAAGTACCTGGCTATTCAGATCTAATCACTAAACACGGCTATTGCCATCACAAGCAACGTTTCGATTCCGAATGGTGGTCTGTCACCAGGGAGATATTTGTAGTATCTACCACTCAGGTTAGACTTTTGGCTTTTTATAATTATTGTACAATGATTTTCTGTCACAGAAACATCACAATCATATTATTGCCAACAATCTCCCAATGCAAAAAAATAATGTGCGCGTATTTTCACCGTTTTCACGCACAACGCACTATGATTACCCCTTGTTTTACACAATTTCACCGATGCTTCCGAGCCTAAAGTCAAAATGTTAGTGGAGAGCTGAAAACTATTCGAACATGTTTGCAAACAGCGAATACGTATACTAGTTGGTACGCAAGCTTTGCTTTAGTACCTACAGGCTAGGCTTAGGTATTATTTCTGCAATCTGTAGTACCAATGCTTTTAGATGAAAGGATATCAGATGAAACGAAAGATTATACAAATTTATTGATAATTGATGGCTTCCATAGCGTAATTCTCTTTGAGTTCCCGTCAAGTGCAAATATATTTCAAAATAAACGACGCCAACGGTGTATAAAATTGTCGAATAATAAGAATACTACCACGCGCCGTTGGATCAAAGTCACCAAACATCCCCCCATTTTAAGGCAGAAGATTGGGGATAAAATGTCATTCCCGTGTCGGTGAAGTTTTTCTTAAAAATAGTAGATTAGAAATTCAGTCAATCTCACTCTTTTAACGAAATTAGACAAACAAAATAGGGATTTTTTGGGTAAATAATTAGAATCTCCAAATAAAAACCAAATACTGTGTGTATTTATTTACAATAGGAGTCTGCATAAACTACGGATTAAAATGGTAAACCATTAAGTAAAACCTATTCCGCTTAATAAAATCGAATCAATAATAATTATTCTAATCTTTCCGTAAACATTTTCTTTTCATTATCCTCGCAGATTTAAATACCGAGATACTTAGGTAAATTTTTATAATACCACATTGAGGCTGGATTTATCTCAAAAGGCAC
Source organism: Drusus annulatus (assembly GCA_022651775.1). NCBI lineage: Eukaryota > Metazoa > Arthropoda > Insecta > Trichoptera > Limnephilidae > Drusus > Drusus annulatus. Next base: position 1,679,978 of record JAGWCC010000005.1, on the reverse strand, counting down.
TTATTTGCTTCCAAGTATTATGCTGTATAAACCGACAATAATATAAAGGATTTAAAAATTAACGAAACTCCCACTGAATCCTGAATAACAATCATTCCACGGGTATATAATTTATTCTTATATTATTTTCTTAGTGGGTGCTTGCTTAGGACAAGGCATGATCATGAATTTATTTATGAGATGATTTGAATTAATGCCGGGGATTAAATAAAATTTCTGGGTATAATATCACTAGGGTAATGCCAAACGCCATAAGCGTATCACGGCGAAGGACCGTTTCGCGAGATTGACGGTAGATAGATAGTGGATACGGCAGCTCTATCCAGCCTCCAGAATCCGCAAAATGTCTTCGTAGGAAACAGGATTTGAAGGCTGGTTATATGCCGAATGTTTATCTCTACCTCACATATTTATAAAACGGTTTTGTAAAGCGGTGTTTCATATTTACAAACATTAGAAACGGTTTAAAATATAAATTCCAGTTTTATTTTGGAGTAACAAATCTGATTGTGAGTAAATCTGGAATAGCACCATACATCGAAGGGTGGATTTGGTTTAAGGTCGTTATGAAATTTGCATATTCTTTTCTATTTGTTTTTTATGGGTCAACGCAATTAGTTTCAGCCGTCATTTCCACCAAGAGCTACGGAGTTTTGAAATTAACATTTACAAAAAATAGTTCATAATATTAAATACTTCACGCAAGTAGAAAAAAATACAGTAGTTACTTATGTTTTCAGATTTCTATCGCTTTCCCGATACACAGCAAACAAAATACGTCTTTTTAAAGAATTCACTTTCATATCTGTCGTAGGAACGTATATATTTATGTTAGCCTAGTTTATTTTGTCGGTACGCTTTTGGAACTCACAGTTAAGTAATATAAAAATGAACATGAGCTTGGCTGAAAAGACTCGCAGAACATTCGAAAGAAGTAAAGAAGGTGAACGCGAGTTATATCCCGTTCCTTTATTCCCGTTTAATATTGCAAGGGGTACGGATCCGGGAATTGCTACTTGGTCCCTGAAAAGAATCGCTCGGAGCCAGTCGGATACATATTGTGGTTCAAAAGCACAAACCTTTTCAACCGTCCAACTGTAAGAAATGACTTGAAATTTCTTTCGGGTAAATGCCATCATTTCTTGACTACTTGAGAAACATAAAAGAAACAATATAAATTACGTATCACATAATGATGGCGATACAGGAAGACGATCGTTGAAATATAGAGTTTTTTCACTAAATTAAATATGAAAAATAGAAAAACAGATGTCAATAAAATACACAAAATTAGCACAGGGATAAAAAAAGGCAATTTATACAAAATATATTAAATGTAAAAATTTGGTACAAGGTTTTTTTACATTTGATCAAGAGATGGGAGGTGGGTATATATAATTTAATTGCAATGTTTTCATGTATGTCAGCAGATGTCACTCATCCAAGGAATCTACTTACTGACATTTCATTCCATAATATAGGTAAGGTTACCTTTTATAAATATATATATTTTTTTTTGTATAACACAATTGGATGAGTAATTTCTCTTAAACTGTGTAACGGATCCTGGCCGTTGAATGTGATTAGATATAATAGATTGCAACACCAACATTTTACAAATATCATAAAAAAATAAAAATCCAATAAAGCTCTAAAAAGTGCCCTAGCACGGTAAGAGACTAATATTATTAAATGTAATTAATATTGTTTAAAAAACAAGTTCTGAAATCAATAATTTTATTTTTATAAAAAATGAAAGTCGTAAATAATAAATGCGGGTTACTGTTTTTATAGTGAATCCACTGAGTTAAATATGAACTTTATCATAGAGCAGAATCATTTGCTGAAGCAATTAATACAACTATTGCTTACAGGAACAATTAAAATATGTCATCAATAATTGGACTATCAAATGCACCCCTTGAGTTTATTTTGAAATTATCCAAAAACATTGTGGATTTTAAAATTAGATAGTGGATATAATCTATTTTTTTTTTTTTAATTTCGACGATTTTCAGGAAGGTTTTATATAGCAACAAGGGTTAAAAACTGAATATCCGGTGACAGTATTTTTCATAAAAAATGTAAATTTTTAAGTTGTTAAAGTAGGTACCAACAAAAAATCTCTGTATTTACTCTAAGAGCAATCCAAAATAATAAAGAGCAACGTTTGAAGGAATTTAAGCTAAACATAAATGACACAAAGCATAATAGAAACAAGAATTTTACAACCACATAAATAATACAACCTACTGTCTTCAGGAAAGATAAGAACAAAATAATGAACAATCACAAAGGTTGTAAGTTGTACACATGGCAAGCATTTTAACATATATTATTATAAACATATCTCGCGCGAGCGTTATGGTGTATTTTTGTATGGATGTTAATATCATTCATCAACACCCAGCGGCAAACACCACAACCCTATGGGCACCGCCGTAATGATGATGCCACACGCAATGCTAAAATTCAACAGGAGCAAACCGGAACCCTGTCTTGGTTTATGCCCCCCACAGACATTACAGTTCTCTTTTGGTTATTAAAAAAATACTGCTTCAGCACGCTTATTCTAAGCAAACGGTGTACGAGTATCTAAACTAATTAATAAAAAATCTGAAATTCATCACAAGTATTAAAAATGATATTTCCGATGGAGAATAGAGAATTTAAGAAAATCGTGAATTTAACCAAGTTTGTCTGGATTTATGATCATTGTTCAGTTTGATTACTAATATTATTTGTTTGAAGAAACGTTGGAAATATATTGAATGTATCCGATTATTGTTCAATATTCCGTAAGCTCGATTATCATTTAAAGCAAATCAATCATGAATCTAACGAGTCAGCCAATTTGAATAATATCTTAAGAATTATTCCGTCACTAAATCATGCGAATTAATTTGATTTAATATTGATCAGCATTTTGTTTGTTTTCGAATCTATTTGGAAAATAAAGAGAATTTGACTGCCTGATAAAACTGCGACATTTTTATAAACATTCCGATGGTAGGAAAATGCTCATTATGAACTCATAACGGAAAAACCTTTTAATTTCAATATTTTAAAATTAAAAAGTTTAATTTAAAAAATTCGTTCAACTGTAAACTTTCAGTGAACAAAGTTTTATCGTGTTTTAGTACACGTAGTCACGTACACACAGATTGAAACGTAATAACGCCGTATGTAGGTATAAAGGCGATAACAAAATACCGTGATATGAGATAAATAACAATTTCGTGAGAATATTCAACAAGCCTTAAGCATGTTAAATATTGTACATGTTCCTTAAAATATTTTTACAAAACAACCAACAACACCAAACACCCCGGTAAACCGTACACCAATAACATAACAGCCAAACAAAAATATATTAAACCGAATATAGACATGTTTAGTACAATGAGTTACTTGCACAATGTTTTTTTTTGGTTCAAGAAAGATTTCTAAGGCATACATTTTTTATGTAAAACGTTTTGGACGTAGTTTCAGAAACACAGCAAATAAAATTTGAAATAACATAATAATATGTGCAAAAATTAAGTATTTTTTATAAACCAAAAAGTAGTCTTCGTTGACGTTTGAAAAGCCATATAATTTATAAAATAGTCTACGTTTTTCACAGTTGTCACTTGTGGGGATAAATGTGAACTGTCAGGAGAAGAAAATAGCATCGAGTTATATTTTTAAGCATGGATATAACAAATTATCGTAGGGTTCAAGATTGTAGAAGTAACACAAATAATTAAATATCAGTTTGCATGTTTGTAGAAACAGCATTCACACGCTAAAATCGACAGTTACACTGTCAGTTTTAAATGTCACCCGTCAAACTCCAAAGGTCGGATAAACAGTGTTTCAGGGTGGTACCATGTAACTTCACGAAGTGATTATTAACGATATTCTAGTAAAACAATAATTAAGACGTTTTTACTTTTTTTAGTAAATACCGCACAAGCTATCAATTTAATTGTTTTACCTACTATTTCCGTATTCTCAGTAGTAGTAGAACATGATATATACTATCAGTGTCACCCTAGTGAAAGATCACCATTCAGAATCGAAACGTTGTTTGAAATGGCATTTACCGTATTTAGCCACGATACCTGAAGAGCCTGATTGTTTTCAAACTTCTTCTTTCCCTCCCATTCCCTTCAACCTCACAACATACTCCAATTAAGGATACCATGGTCCCATTGTCTCCGGCCAGTTGGGACTCTTGTGCGAAAATAAAGTAAAAAATAATAAAATCTATTCAGATGTTTTGATAATGATTCTAAGCAAATAAAAACACGTGTAAGCGGCTTTTTTTAGCTGAGAATGTTTTTGATGGTGGGAATGACAGGTCACGATCAAATAAGTGTTTAGTCTTAAATCCTTACCTTGGAATATAGAGTACGCGCTCAGCCACCACGAAGCCAACGGTTACGAAGAGATTGGCCGCGGGGAGAAAGGGCAGGATCAGCAGGAGCATCCCCAGGACTACGGGCACGTGACGTTGTTGCTGAAAATAAAAGGCACACTTTGTGAATGACAGTACCTATAATAAAACGCTTTTGATCACTGACTATAAAATTTGATAGAATTTTTAATCACTGATAAGATAAACCGATAGAAGCGTGTTGCAGGCGTGCCAGTGCTCCCGAAGTAAGGTCAATTTTATCTTACTTCGGGTGAAATTAATCAAAAAATTTCATTTTTTTTTTTTCCAAATTCTTTCATGAACAGATAATCAATTCCATTGGCCTGTTCGGAACCTAGGAGTCGAAAGGTCTTATGTAATTTGTAAAAAATTAGTTTTCTTTCAAATCGATATTATTTAGATTACACTTCCAACAGTTCTAACACTGTTCGCTTTTCTATGGTTTTAACATACATAGAGTTTCAGGGTGGTACCCAATGACTAAATAATCTATATTCAATGGTGATACCGATAATCTCCAGAGTGTGATTATTCATGCAAATCTCAGAATAAAATACAAAAAAAAAATTATTTCAGGTACAAATAAAAAATTATGATTTACTTTTTGTATTTGCGTCTGGTAAGTGTAATCGACTCTTTATATTAAACACTATACCTCCCACTGTAGACGGTAATCTACCGCGCTACTGGGTCGCTAAATGCGAAATCTGTTTGACTGACCGTAACCTAACGAGTGATTGCTATGCACATACCTACATATGCGAATGGACGGGTACCTACTCCCACAAGATTTTTGCGATGACATGATATTTTAAAGCTACGATCACAATACAACTTTCAAACAAAATAGTGTTGTAAAAAAAAATTGGAAAGTAGAATTATTTTGTTTGAATAAGTAAGGTTTTTATCTTAGAATATCGTGAATTTAGCGGTACCACCCGTGCATAATATGCATGTTGATATGGGGGTAGATATTTATCATACAAATGATATAAACATCAAATCGTTTACCTTGGAAGCATTTTAAGCAAGAATTTCAGAATCCTTAAATTCTATAATAATTTCAGCAAAATCAGTAAGCATCAGAATTTAACATTTAGTTAAATCCTTAATATGCACCTGGGAAACTACCCTGCTTTCATCATCACATCCCTTACCGATCTCTTATCCTCATTTTACATACTAAGCCAACACTCAATTATTAGGACACTAATTCTTCCAGCAGGTATTTGTTGTTTTATCCAGGTGAATGAGAGGTTCATTCGAAATAGGTTGACAGTTGAAACAACGTATTTATTTAACTTAATCCGATGGATTCCCATTTAATTTCCGATTACCATAAATAATAAGCTTGAAAATAAATACCAAATGATATTAAACAAAGGGAACTTGGAAATGTCACAAAATTGTAGAACATTGACCGAAAACATTATTATCTAAAACAGATGTAAGATTTAAATATTAAAGTTACATGGACTCGTGCAAATTAGGTAAATAGGTACCCAGTTGAATGTTTTTATTGGCAATTAATCATCGGTCTTCTTACACATATGTACTGTTGGTCTATCATATGGCAAATCTAACCGATAAACAAAGGTAAAATATAATTTTATTTCAATAGGTATCTATTAATTAAAATAAATATGTGTTCAAGAGTGGTAGATACTCTAAGTACCGCCCTGTTGAAAGACCACATTTCGGAATTGAACGTAGTTATGCAGAAAGCGTCCAACCCACAATTTGCCGAAATCGACTTTTACATGTTTTCCCATAGATAAATACGAGATTTATATCTGCTGAAAACATCCACGCTCCAAATGCAATAAATTTTTGGTAATTATTTTTTTACTAACGCACATCGCAAATATTTGTCTTTAAATTGAAGTTTAAAAACATTTAAAATGTTACATAAACATAAAAAATACTTTTTTTTTTAATAAACACCTTGATAGATTATAAATTACGTATTTATAATAATGCTCATAAAGAAAAAAAACTCTGATATTTACTTTACAAATGCCGATTAGGAATATCAATGTTTTTTTATCGTTATAATTTAAACGTTTTTTTCTTAGTTTTATCTTTTTTTAGGGTTGGATGCTTTCTGCATAACTATGTCCAACTGAAACGTTGATTGAAATGGCTTTAGCCATGTTTGGTGACCAGATCAGAATAGCCAGGGACTTCCCGACTTTCCTCTTCCCCTATTTTTACATTCCCCTCCCTCACTACCTTGAACCTCACAATATACCCCAATCAAGAATGCCATAGTCTCACTGGTTCTAGACGGTTGGGAGCAGTTGGGATTGTTGTGCGGTTTTCACTATAATAAAAAAAAAACTAAGGAAATTTGGGTGTTAGACGCACTGATAGGCTTATTTCTAGTCTTATTTTACTTTCCTATGAGACGTTGATAAATTTTCAATGCATAATATTTAAGTTAAGAACAAGATTTATACGGCAGGTGTTATTTCCAACGATATTATTTTTTGTTCTGTCTTTTGTCAGAATAATATGCTGTTTGTGTTGAAAGGCATATGCCGTGGGTAATTTATATTTCTATGACGAAGATAACGTATTATCGAATATAAACATAGCCTTTCGCCGAAAGAGATGCTTCAAGTCAAATAATGTTGTTTATATGCTGTTTACATTCCATTTCTAAAGATTGTTATCGGAAAAATTAACATTTTCAATTTATTCTTTGAAAGAACCAAAAAGTTCGGCGTCGAAGCTGATATTACGTCATATAAAGGTGTGCTAGAATTGAAAAGAAAATGGTTTTTGATGCTCGATTTCATAGAAATAATATCTAATATTCTGTTTCTTATGAACAACATCGTTTGATGTTGTGATTAACACATTAATAAGCTCTGAATATAGTTCTGAACATCTTTTTCACCACTCTGTGACATTGATTTCATAATAAATTTTAAGTTAGCAAAATCCTTCCAAATAAAAATACGCTCTTCATAGAGTTTTTTACTGATATTATTAGTAGAAACCGTTATTTGTTGAGTTTGTGAAATAAAACGAAGAAACTTAATTTAAATGTTTGTAGAAACCAATCACTTTGTGGTTTGAAATATTCAAAGAAATGAAAAAAAAAACTTTGTAAAATAAGAGAACATTGAGATTGAATGAGTTGGACTACGGGACAAATTTAAGTGATTATTAAGAACATGACTTTTAATTTTAAAATTATCTGTCTCTTTATTTCTCTTCCTTTGTTATAATTTAAGTATTATTCTATTAATTTCTCACTGTTCTGTTACTTTATTTTATATTGTGTTCTACCTCTGTATGTATACATATATAACCGCACACAATGTAATTTTTGTTTAGTTTCATTTTGTTTCCTGATGATGCTTAGGCTAAGCGAAACCGGTCGGTCATTAAAAATAAAATAAAATTCATGGTCTTATACAAAGTTATTTTTTCATTTCCTTAAACTTTGTTTAGTTAATTCTCAAAAGAGATAGGAATTATCTGAGGGAGAGTGATTTCAAAATTTGAATAAAGTCTCAACATTCATTGACTAAACGTTTTCGATTAGGAAATATTATTTAAATGACAGCCGAGATGTCAAACCATATGAAATGTCGTGAAAAGGTCGAGTTAATATGGTAGGTAGCCGGTTTGTCATTATCCCTAGCCTAAAACACTCCTACAATGTTAACATACTAGTATAAGCAAGTTATCCCGACACATATTTCCATATTACAAAATGTCAAACTACCGTCAAAACCTTAAATAAATGATTCAAGGTTCGTTTGTAATGTGTATGTATAATTACAACATATAATGTATGTTTAGGTTGGATTACGTTGTTTTAAGAAAATATTAGGCGAAGAATTTAATTAGTTAATGAATGACTTGAATTCATAAACATTTGATAGGTAATACTAAATTAGCTTCAATGTTTATTTGTGTTTAGTCATATTTTTAGTGAGCCTTCACACGGATGTAAAGATAAACTTTAGGACAGATGTACATCTGTATGGTAACTGCTGACCCTGTAAAAATAGTAAGTTTCGGCCCACTTTGAGTTTGGTAGCGACCATATACGCCAAGTTATGGAACGAAGAGCACATAAAATAATGGTAAGATATAGATATTACTAAGTTACCTCCATATCCGTGAGACTCCTGTAGACAAGTAGCAGGGCTGCTCCAAAAGCCACGCAGGTCACCAGGTTCCTGGAGTCGCTGACTGTGGTCACCAGGGGCACGGAGCCCATCTGCCAATCGTGGGACAGGGTCACCGGACATAACATCAGCCACCAGTTAAAGGCGGCCAGGTAGCAGAAGGTCATCAACCTGTAACGAAAGAAGATGGTGAGTTTCTTTATTGAATTTAAAACTCAGTGTGTTTCATTACGTCTCTGTGCCAGCAATCTTTGGATCGGATCCTGAAGACATCTGCACGCTCTTAAAGAATCCAAGTAAAAAAATAATACCTACATATTTTCAGTTCGTCAAATGCACACTCTACTTTTTTGGCAAGACGCCTCACTGAGACCTTCAGCGAAACTTTTCCTTGGGCACAAGAGTCCGAGTGTTACTTCTTTTCTCCCGTAATGAGCACTTGTTGCTTGGATTATTATTAGTCGTGTAGTGGCTCCATCCGCCTCTTACAAGTAAACCATAGAAGTAAACTCGTCAACCACACTCTCCAGCTTCTCCGGCTAATCTCGCCAAAAAAGTACAGCAGGCAGCACCAGTTATTCTAAACTTAAGTGATTTGATCGATTGCTATTGCGATCAACAAATAATATAATAAGGTTTATTGAAAGAAGACTCCAAAGAAAAATCAAGTTATCAAATACGATACATTAATGAATTATTGTTTTAGACTTGTAAATTGTACAGCGGCTATGCAGTTTGAACTGGATGAGAGTTGCAATATAATAAATGGTACTTGCAAAATAGAGTAAAAGCTGTGTTTGGAAGCCTGGATTACTAACTTGATTAATCTCCGAGATGTGTGCCGTTGAAGGGGATTACATTAATCTTGTTCGATCATTAATTTATATCTTGAACTTACGTATACTCGTATACGTGATATTTTCTAACGAAACGATAATGTCAGGAACATCGCTTGATTTATCATATATTATATGATACTTACTCAACGTGTAGGGTGTAGGTACCTGAAAAGTTAATCGGGAACTCACAGTCGATGCTAGTGATTCCAAATTTGGGAATATCCACCCCACTCCATAGGGATGCTGGATAGATGCAGGAGATATTGGAGGGTGTTTTGAATGGCTTCAAAGAGGTGGCGAGGACAATAAAAAGGCATTTAAAGAAATTGGTTCGAATATTGTTCTTCCGTTTGACATAGGATATCTATACATTAAAACCATTTAGAGTCATACACGTTCGAGAGAGCCCGTTAACCGTTCGTGTAAGTTTCAATACTCTTTATTTAGATTCTGCACAAAATGCAAATTATAACTATATATTTACAATTTTTGTGTATAATTTGTAGAACCCCACTTTTTGTTTTTTTATAATTCAATTGAATTAAATTTAATAGTATTATTATTTAGTTCTGCTATTTTTAGCTTTTATTTTCATTGATAGGCTTTTATCGGCTTCTATGGCCATTATTAACTGACAGTTTGATAATGGCCTTTAACGTTGAAACAGCTGTCACTAAAAATAGCAGAAATAATATTAAATTTAATTCAATTGAATTATAAAAATACTATAATTGATTATTTTGCAAGATGGCGGGTCTTGATATAATACTGATAAAAACATTGATCTCTGAAAAGAAGGCGATGAGCCAAGTAAGTTTGGAAAACTCAGATTTATACGTAATACTTGTAATTCGTACAAGTACCAATAGATATTTTTTTTATTGCTAAATGTGGCAATAGAATTTTGGATATTGCGCGATGTTCGTTATAAATAAATCACACAATGTGCGAAAAAGTCGAATCTGTTTAATTAAGCACACTTTCGATGGGGGATTTGAATATTGACGGCCTGTATTCCTGAAATAGAATCAGGACACGGAATTTCCATGAAAAATTATTCTGATCTCCTGAAATTGAATTATATTCGAATTCAATTGTGCGCTTAAACACAATCGATATGGAAATTTAAAGCTAATTTCATAATTTCCAAATCAGGTGAAATGAAGTAATATTATTCAAATAATTCTTTAAAATGTTGTCTCACTCAACGTCTCGATAGAATTTATGATCAAAACGAAACACGTGAATAGAAAATAATAAATAGACAACAAATTATTTTTTGCTTATTAAAAGAAGTTGAAAGGAAACTTGAAATAAAAAAAGCAAAACAACACACGAGTGTTAATTGTCCGATGCAAATGGGACCATGACATCACAAAATAAGGAATATTGTAGATGAAAAAAAATGGGTAAAGGGAAGGGGAAGAGGGAAAGATGATTTGAAACCACCTAGCTATTAAGATCGAATTTCTAAGTTATTTCGAGTAAAACGTATCGAATGGTGTTTTTTTATCAGGGCAATACTGAGAGTATGTTTAACTCTGTAAATATCTATAAATGATATTTCATTTATTTTGAAGTTACATGTCACTTTTTCCGAGGTTAGATTCCGCGTCATTTGAACCCAAAGTCAAAGCTCTGCAATCACGCTCTCCAAGGAACCCGACAATATTAGTATCTCTTTGTTAGGCTCACCTCGAAATAATTTATATAATCAATAGATAGCCGTAATTAGAACCAAAATGAAAAGAAAAATATTTTAAGTAGTTGAAACAATCCACATACTATTTTATTTATTTATTCTTTAAGTTAAAAATAATTGTACTCATCGTTCACGTTTTGATACGTATATTATTTTATCAATATAAAAAAGAGTTTTTGATAACTATTTCGTAAATACTCTTGCTTGTTTACTAACCCAATTGTTATTATTTTTTATTTATTATTTTTTTATTATTGTACAACAGATATAAACCCAATAACAGTACAATGGAACAACAAGTAAGCAATTTCAAATTATAACATTTTTAAATTAACAAGTTTTTTGAACTTTTGTAAATTATCTGAAAATATATCAATATATATAGATGATGTATTTAACATAATTATACCTCTTGTCATGCTATGCTGAGCCAAAACATCTGTCCGACCACAGGGTATTCTGAACATTGCATGATTTCTGCTGCGACAGTATTTTTCTGGTACGAATAAGCAGTAGCATGCCAAGAGGTATGGACAGTCGATTAAGTGATTTATAATTTTAAAGCCTATTGTCATGAGACCAGCATTGCGCCTAGTCTCTAAGCTTTGATAATGTGTCTCCTCGAGTAGTTCCATGTGATGCATTGTCATCGCATTTGTGTTATTAAACTCTTTGCACTTTGTGATTTGATTCGATGACCGAAGGTCAAAATATGATAAGTACTAGAGACATTTCTGGTTAAGGGCCAGCACCCAAGGATGACGCCAAACTTCACTTTGTAGCATTCTAATACAAGCAATACCACAATAATTTTATTTCAAATTTTATATTTGAAGTTAGGAAAATGTATGAGGTTTCCAGTAAATACATTTTTTTTACTGTAATCTTTTAAATTCTACGAAAAACACATTGCGATTTCAGTAAAAGGTGCAGTTTTAAAACCAGCAAAGGCATTTTTAAAGAATTTTTAAGAATTGTATTCACTGGAAACATTAGAAAATTTTCTAACTACCCGTTTAGAATTGACAGATAATGAATTTGTAGTTTTGCTTGTACTAAAAGTGTGTATTTTTAGATGCTGACCCTTAAGAGATATTTCCCAGGTTTCACCTTGAAAATTTAATTTGTCTCTGAACATCGAAAAATAAAAAGTTTCACTGGTTTCCTTGGTTAAGTGACCCATTTAAGTTTGAGACAGACATCATTTCAGTATGAGAGATATAAAAATAAAATAAATTAAAAAAACTTACTAAAATGATATACCAACTAATAAATACAACAAATCAATATTCACTTTTCATGGTCATAGAATTTATTCAGTTAAGGAGACATTTTTTTTTGATAAACCCAGAATACAATCTATATTCCGCGACTTTGCTTGTGGTTCAAAACGAACTAGCAAAATGATCGTTATGTATTTTTCCACGGCTGAAGTTTTCAGTTCGAGTCTGCGCTCAGGAATGAGATAAGTTTCGTAAATCGAGCCCGCGGTATGCCTAATGGCGCACGAGTCCAATAAATGTAAACGACGTAACATATGCTCGGTACGAGAGAAACGTCGGTTTGTGATTTGAATAAACGTGAACAATTTAACGCGAATGTTTATCTCAAGTGTCCTGAAGGATTTTCCACATTCCAAAAACATCTGACCATTTCTCGGTCCGTGTTTCTAGGTACTGGATTACTTGGAATATGCAAATTACAGTAGAGTCATGTCGCACTCCGCCGTTAGTCGCACTCTTGAGAAAGCTTGCATTTGCCTTAGCTCGCGCCAATTCTAGAGCTTTCTGTGTTTCACAATCACTAACTGAGCGGTGGTAAACACTGGAAACAGCTTAGTGCTAATGTCGTGAGAAGTTCATGTACGAGTATGTAAAGAGCCAACCCTGCACAGAAGACAATAACTATATTTGGAACAAAGGTAATTATTATTTGGAATGACTGCAGCAAATACAAAGAGGAGCTTTTCCAAATTCCTGAATGTAACACTTGTAGATTTACGTTACTTATCTTTCCTGATACATTCCTGCCAGGAGATAAAGTCTATATTTAGAACAGAACTAACTTGTAATGACGACAGTAAATCTAAACTAAACTTAACCTAACTTACCTGACAAGAGACAAGAAATATGTTAACAACTAAACTAAGCATAATGTGGAATGATAAAAATAAAATTGAAATAGCTTTTTGATGCCTGGCAGGGTTGTTTGCAGATTGTTTGTTGTTTTACCAAACTTGTTTCCACTGACGATGACCTTATATGAGCCAAACGCCTTGTTTAGAACAACAATATTAATAAATATGTGTGTGAAATACTTCCAGGAGTACTAGGCATGTCTTCTCTGATGCTTACCTGACATATATACTGTGGTGAAAGGCAGTCGGGTTGTCCTGCTGGGAAAACTTCGGCAGTGACCCCTGGAGGAGGGCTAGTCTGATGGCCAGGAGAAGCGCTAGGGACAAGATCACTTTAGCCGCCCTTCGGGAGAACTGGGCGGCCCCGTCATTCCACCGAACTTCTACTACGGTTCTGGAAGTTGAAGATAATAACATTTACATTAGTTTCAAAGCGATGGTACCTACGATACACATCTAAAGTTGGGGTATTCACAAGTAGGTACGCAACGTTAAACATAGTATTCTTCTTGTACGGTGGAAATGTCGAGTGATACAATTACTATTCAAGATCTAGAACGAAATCTCAACAAACCTTACTTCTAAATCTTATCACTAAAATATCTTCAATCATAAATTTAGCTTAAAGCAATTGTTAATAATGATTTTCTTGGAAGAACCATAAAGGCTTTCTCATTTCACTTCTGAATAATGTTTTTAAATAATTTATAAATACACAAGTCCGAGACCACTAGATAAGTGGAACTGAGTGAAAATCAATATTTCTTCTTGCTGCTAACCTTCTTTCAAAGGTTAGACATGATTATGGATTTTTTTAGAGGTAACTCCATTCAATAAAGTAGCATTGTAACTGTATCATTCTCGAGGGTTATTTAAGAAAGTATTAGTCAAGTCCGATGGTGCTGAAATTGGACGTAGTTATTCAGAAAGTGTTCAACCCACAATAGAGTTTAACATGTTTTCCTATAGATAAATACGAGATTTCTATCCGCTGAAAACATCCATGCTCCAAATGCAATAGATTTTTGTTAACTCATTTTTTTTTATTAACGCACATTGCAGACATTTGAATTAAATTGTAGTTTAAAAACATTAAAATGTAGGGTAACATAGGAAATACATGTATTTATATAACAAATACATTGATAGATTATGAATTACCGATTAAAAATAATTTTCATAAAAACGACGACATTCACTTTATTAATGCCGTTTACGCATATTAATGCTTTTGTATCGTCATATTTTCAAACGCCAATTTTATTTTCTAAATAAGTACCATGGGAACGTTCTTCATTTGGTGAAAAAATTTTGAACAGCAGTAGTACATAGTATTATCGAGTAAATATTGGCTGAAAGTTGACTATAAGAGCAGTCAAAGTCGTGTCAGATGGAAAAAAATAAATTGTTTTTGAACTTGTATAATGTACTTGTATATGTTTAAAAACATGTTATTCGAATTGCTCTATTCTTTAATCTACAAAACAACCTAGTAGAATTGTTTTACTATTGAAAAATATTTGATTTAAGAATTCGAATTGTTCACTTTCTTTCTATTCGAAAACTGTTTCGATGAATCCCATGGAAGGATTCATGTTTTTGATATTTAATATCAAATAATCAATATTATGGGATCGGCTAGGAAACTTCCCACAACAAAGATAATTTATCATCTCGACTTGATATTTAAGATTGAATCTTATAAATTACAAAAGGATTTATTCTGTTGAAACGAACGCAAGATAAATGAACAGTTGCTAAGTTAAATTGATAAACGCCAATTCTACGTTCAGCCCAATAAGTTTAATCAGCGTAAAAATACAAAGGCAACTGAAACATCTTTGCCATCATAATATTATGTTCAGTCGAGGTATAAACTTCTTCCCAAAATAACCCAATTAAAATAAGAAAAATACTTCTCATAAAAACTAATTTATCTGGAAGTTTGAGACTTTATGCGTAAGCTTTAAGCCCCATATTGAACGAAAATATTTGTAGATATGTGTGGAGTACTAACATGGGCTCTCACCAAGAACATTGGGATAAAAATAGTCACTAGGTACACAAGTAATCACGAAAAGACCCATAACCTTCTTTAAATTGTTTAGAAGCAAGTCTGAATTACCGTCACAATCGCCACATCCACTATGCGACTGTAAGAAGCATCTAGCACGACTAACAGTTCAAAGTAAGGTTTCCATCATCATTTGATGATGTTCTTAGTTAGAAAAATGAAACAGAAGATGTACACACAAGAGACGAATTGAACACCTAAAAAAAACTGCCAGCTTCGAGTGGGTGAAGAAAGCCATCAATAATCGACAAAACCGGAGGCATTTGAGGAAGACCTATGTACAAAGCTAGACGCCAGAAGGCTTGTGAAGAAGAACACGATGATCTAGTTATTAAAAATACTAGGGTTAAATAAATACAAGTTGAGGTTACCTTTTTACGCAGGGCCAGCACCTGTAGAAGTCGAAGGCCAGATTGAGGACGAACACCGTGATCCCCGTCTCCTTCGCTAGCATGCTCAGCCCCCCGAGCAAGACGCTGAGTCCTACGTAGTGGGTCCCGCTCTCTGGTCTGCAACAAAGGAAGAAAAAATATTGTAATTTTTTATATAACGGAGTACTAGCATTAATCGTAACGAACTCAACACTAAATAATATAATAACTCCATAACCACTGTGACCTCAACATGACTTTAGCTTAGTGGTTTCAAGAAAGCTTTTAATATGTAAGCTGTAGAAAAATAAATTAATCTTAATTAATAGTTTATCTTAATTTTTATAAATAAGCACACAATTTTCCATAGAAAAACATTATTTTGGGGATCTTTTGTACTTCTATAATCACAAAGTAAAAATGGAAAAAAATAAAAAAAACAAAATTTTTGTCAAAACAGTTAAAAATGTTTTTTGATTGTTTTATAAGATCAGTAGAGTTAGTGATTTATTTGTGCTTCTTTATTAATAAGCTCGTGCTATAGGTTTATTTCAGGCTCTGCAAATCATTTTTATAAGTCTCCTTTTATGCTTTTTCTTATAGGACGATCTCCAATGTATTGAACGAATAAGTCTACTATGATGGTGTTAAGTTGCCTCAAATACAGAATCGCTGAGTTTCAACCCACACAATGTAGAGATTTAGAAAATAAACTGAAAAATATTAGATTTTTATAAAAGATACTAAAAAACTGAAAAAGTATCCATATTTTTGTACCACACCACAATTGTAGAGGTGTAAATAAACATTTTAAATAGAAACCATCGAAACCTGTCACTTTTCGGTTAAATCAACATCATCCATTACTTTTGTATCAAAAAAATGTAAAGCTCTTCTCAAATCGAAAATCAACAATCATGTTATCAGAATGACTTATTTCCAGTCTCAAATTGTTAGACAGCAAATTGTCATAAAGAAATGTTGCAAATAATCAAATTAATTATGAAGACTGTTTTAGCGAAAGTATCTCCAGAATGGCTGATACTTTATAGATAAGAGATATATTCAACTAAATTTTGATGTTTATTCTCAATAGGTAATGACAATGAAATATAATCACCTGAAAAAAGCAAGACTCTGAGCATGATGGACAGCACAATATTCGCTGTATGTTGTCCCGCTTACAAATGCCGTAATTTGCACTTGTACCATGCATCAAATTAATACCAGTCACCCTGTATAAACAAGAACCCATTGAGTTACCGACCTTATCTCTAATAACTTATATCCCATCAAAACATCCCCATGCGTTATTAACCTCCAAAATGGTTAGACATTCCCAAAAGGGTTTAAAAAACAGAAGGTAGATCAAAGTAATGTTACCCTACCTACAGGTGTTCTAAAACCACAAGAAACAATATAATTGTGAAAAACTATTTTTCAAATGCCTTAACAAACTAACTATGGTAGAGTTTTTTATTATTTATCTCAAACCGTTTAAATGAAGATCATTTCCAATGGCCGGTGATAGAGCCGATACGCAGTTCCGACCCACTAAATCCATCCGCAAATTTACTCCAGCTCATAAGCCCGCGATAATAGCGCTAGTTCTCCCCCTAATATGGTAATTCCCCGAAAAAAATGTAAAAATCCCCTATTTGACACCAGCAAAATGTATGCAGAAGAAGGGCAATGATGAAAAACTGTACACACTACAGCGTGGCCGCAGCCCCCTGATTTATAATGCCACTTTGAGATGTAAATCTGGCTTTACTCTAGCCAGGGGTATCCAACTAGTCTGAGTTTTATATGGCCCACGGTCCGTAAGCGGTAAACTTTATGGATGAAATTGAGTCGGTTTTTTCAAGCTTTTTCTTTTATCTAATGTACTCTGACTGGAGAAACTGAACTATTGGAGATTTAAAAAAAAAAGTTTTTAAATTATGCTAATTAGTATAGGTACATACTGTCAATGTATCAAGTGAGATGTCTATGCTGAAAATATGTTTTTTCTAGACACAATAACATGGTTATTTGTAAACATTAAGTGTGAGTTGGGTATACGTACAGTTTACTGGGAATTTAGAAATTACAACATTCGTAAATTTCCTTAAAAAGGAGATGCTAAGCATTGTATTTTGTTTAAGTTAGCACCAAGTAGATTGTGAGTGTTGTGGCTATTCAAACATGTGCATTTCCAGTGAGAGAGAGTTTGATCAATTAATTAATATGTCGTTACCATAGTAACGGTTCTTGGTCAACTTCTACCTAATAATCTATGTTTTTTATCACTCTAATGTACCTATGCATTTGATTTTCGTGGGGAGTGCAAGGTAAGAATACTTTACACTTGAGGAAAAAACTAAAAATAACTGCAAAACTGTGTTTTTTCAAAGTTGTCTGCTCCTTTTCCACAGGGGCGGAGGTGGGCGGCCACTTCGTCGGAGATCATCTATTATCTCTACCGGCCAGGGCGGGGAGGTGGGGAGCAGCCCCCCGCGCCATTATAACAGGGCGTGCTCGGGCCTTCCCACCCAACGGCCCGACACGACCTCTCCTGCTTTATCAAGCCTTGGTCAGATCATTGGGGTACAGCACAACTACTGTCCTTATCTCAGGATAAACCTTGCAACTTAGGGCAGATTCCCTTCCGACTACTTTTACCGTTTTCGAAGACCCGGTACTTTAGTTTTAGCCTAAATAATTGAAGTTAGCTATCATTTTATGATTTAAAAAGGTTACATTTCGATATGTAAATATTATAAACTTTAAAATACAGCAGAAAATTGTTTTTTCGTTGAAGCGAAAGCTCTCAAACGGTGAGCTCTGGCGGATATAAAATTTACAATATTTTTTAACATTGAATGTCAAGTTCATCGCAGTTGATTTCAGCAACGTCATTTCCATAATGCGCCTGAGAGCTTTGTAAGATCCATTTGTCTGCCAATCATTAATACAAGACGCCATATTGTTTATTCCGTAAATTACATCGGATAAAAGAAGCCGGGTAGTAAAGCTAAGGAGGCGTATAAGTCTGATAATGTTTTTTTTTCAGCAAATATTCATTCGAAAGTTAAAAAGAACATAGATTATACTCCTATATACAACCACGTCATCATTGTTTAATGGTATCAAGAAAACATTTTCTGAGGTTAAGTAATAATCATATTTTATGGATATTAATATCCTGCGATGTTTTGCTCTTTCAAACAGAATAATATTCTTATCACTTCCCCGCGTCTCCTAATCCCCAGTGTTCAGCTGTTGACTGATGAAATCCACCTCGGCGTAATTCATTATGGACTAAACCAGGAAACTCGGTTAATTCCAACAGATGATCGCGAATTTGGCAAGAAAAATTACGGTCATTACTTTTCAGCTTGTTCTTTTACCGTTTCTGTTCAGAAATTGTCTGATTGTTCACACAGGCGCAAAACATCGGGAGCTAACACAGCCACACACATGTTTGCATTTTTATTTTTTATACTATACGGACGAATAAATCTTCCGTGAAGACTATGAAGAAGAAGATTTATTTAACTAAATGTTGCAAACGTAAAAGAAATCCCAACATCTAAGAAAAGTTTGCAGCTTTTTAAGCCGGGAAATAACAATTCCACGCATGTTTCGTTATGTTATTTTATTTCACACGTAAATGTGTAAAACGGATTCATGTGCGGGATATTATTCACCATGAATATGTATACAATATATTGGTATGTAAGCTTCACAGTAAATATTTACTTTGAATTCGTGCCTGTTTACCTTCGTATCACCACAGGAAACTATTTTTTTCTGTAACAGCTTAAACACTTTTTTTCGGAAATCAAAACTTTTTCTAAAATTTTTGAAATAATGAGCGAGTACAAAATAACATTAGTATACCCATGGTAATGCGTAAGCATCGTGTGAACTGTACGCTCAATTGATAACAAAGAAAAAAAAAAATTACCTATTTTTTACATTTTCAAAATAAATTATAATAGTTTTTTAGCACGGGTTTTAAGGTTTACAACTAAAAACAATTTTTTGAACTTCGTTAAAAATATCCACAAACAGGGGATGCTCCTAACTACACCTATAAGTTTGTACATTTCTAGCTTAGTAGGTAGCAAATAAGATAAGATATTATGTAGTCACCAGTCACCACAGAAACGGTCATATGAAATGAAATATATTCATATAATTCGTATAATACAGCAGAATTGCTTTTTTGCAATGACATCCTTAATTTAATTGTGTAAATTGTCCGAGAAGTTATACATTCACTTATTTCAGATAGACAAGGAAATTTTTTAAATGCAAAATATACCAAAAACGATTCTTATATCGACAATTTATAATTCAAGGTTTGTAGAATAAATACCGTAACACTTTATATTCCCATTATCCGTCGGTTCACGAAAGCAATTTCGCAACAAGTATCAATTTTCAAGAGCAGCGTACACGCCCCAAGTACAGTCATAAACCTTAGCAACGACGTACAATGGTCTAGGTAGCATCGAACAGTGCCTAGGTAAGAAGTATAGCATCGCGACGTCTTGTAGAGGCGTCTCGACGTTCATTGTGGCGAACGCTGATTGGAAAATGTTACATTTATGGTGTGTACCGTGCAATTTTCGTTTCCGTGTAAGGCTAGCCGATACAATACAATTGAAAGTTATGATGAGTAATATTGTAACAGTTGTGCCCGAATGTTATTCATTAAAATAAGTTCTTTTTTATAGTTTCTTGCCATCAATATTTTTTTCTTAACTGACTGGCAACTCAAAACAGAGCTATGAGATGCATTCTAAGGAAAAGAAAAAAAAATCAAATGAGAGAAAAACTTAGTTGGATCTCAAAAAAAAAAAACGAGACTACTCTACAATGTTTTCATTTTTATGTATAAAATTCAAATAATTAAATTTATAAAATATTCAATAGATTAAATTATTTTTAATTAATTATGAGACTAGAAGTGTAAATAGAAAACGATTACCACATATGAATATACAAAGTCACAGAACTGCATACAGTACAGAGGACTAAAATGTAAGATGAGAGAGCCTGAAAGTGTGAAAAGTGAAGGAATAATGGGTGTATTTAAAAATAAATGTTATGCTTACTGCAGAAATTCAATATTGGAAGAACTGAAAATTAACATGTACATATTTTATATGTTTATATACCATGTAATATGACCTAACTCGATAAGTAATGAAACATATATAAACTTAGTGAAGGGTTCAGTTTAATCAGAAAATAAATACATAATATATTATTGTTGGACTGCGGGACTCCTATGTGGAAAGTAACAGGAAATTGTCCCACAATACACCATATTCATCATCACTTCAAAACTATCGCGCTGTTGATAACCTATAGAATAAGAAAACAGTATTCTATTTAGGTACGCTCCAAACTATTGTATATATTATATATATTAGAGTGCTAAGAAAATACGACATTATTGATGTTGGTATGGCTGAAAACGATTTTTATTTTTTTTTTCAAAATTTCTATTTTTCGTATGAAGATTTTTTAGCAAGGTGTGCAGTGCACCACTAAAACTGAAAAATCCTGATAAAAATCAATATTTTTTTTTGGAAAAATAAAAATCATTTTCAGCTACAACATCGACAGCGTCGTATTTTTCAATTTTAGCACTCTAGCGCACCAAAAAGTCACGAGCCGCTACTGGTTAGTGAGTTATTAAGTAAAATAGACTTCTTTATCTGAAAATATGAAATATTGTGTAAGTATGTGTAGAACTACAAGAACCTTCGGATTTAAGCCAAACGCATATCAACTGAGTGGATGTATGCAAAATATTTGGAAGTTTAGAAAACGCCATTAAAGAGGGAATGAATATTTGATTTTATGCATTTAATAAATAATATTTTACGAGGGTTTTCCTGCCTGTTGTCGTAAAATTTGTAGCCGCAAGTCATATATTTTTATTTCTTTATGCTTAAAAATGGAATCCGGCAAACATTTTTATGTAGCCCGTTGCCAGAACACCCAACGCTTTTAATAGCGTTTTCACTCGCGTCACGTTAGAATACCAATATTACTATAAAACTGCGGAAAACACATTCCCAAACATACGGGGGAAATGAAATGATAATAAATATACCTTCATATTTGTATCGGATACTAGTGAATTCATCGTAATCATCACCGCGCTACATTCCAGGGTGGGAGTTGGTCACTCTCACAGCTGCCGTCCCTTGCCATTCGTCTCCAGTCCTCGTCCTCAATCCTTATCGTCCTGCTCCAATCTTCTTCCACACAGTTCATCCACCTCTTCCTCGGTCTGCTTCCGGGCACTTCTCACTTCCGCTGGGGCACCCACACACTCATCACTTTCGACGTCCCATGATCTGGCATTCTTTCTAGGTGTCCAACCCATTACAATCGTCTATCCAGAGTGGTAGATACTCTAAGTATCACCCTGGTTAAAATACCACCATTCAGAATCGAAATGTTGCTTGAAATAGCTTTAGCCGTGTTTGGTGACCAAATCTGAATAGTCAGGTACTTACCAACCTTCCTCTACGCTGTCTCCTTCCCCTCACGACTACCTTCGAAGATAGCATGGTTCCACTGGCTACAGACGGTTGGGAGCAGTTGGGACTCTTACGCGAAAAGACATAAAAAAATAACAATAGGCTTACAGAATCTTACAATGGTCTCATGCTCTAGACTTTCGAGTTAATGATTCATCTTTATCTTAAAAAATACATTCCGTAGTCTCTTACAGGTATGATCGCCAGAAATGAATATGGCTACTGCTAGATATGGTGGGCCCTGAAGCCGTACCGATATTAACCTAAATATCCTCACTTTAGATCAGTAGCCTGCTATAGAGTCTAAAGGATAAGACTTTGTACATGTATGTAGTATTGGTGTTTGTGATTATTCTATTATACAATTCTCACACTTGTTTTGTCTCCCCTTTTCAGAATAGGTAGGATTATTCACATTTTCCATTCTTCAGGCAGTGTTTCATTTTTTACAGATGTTGCTAACTAGCCTGTGAATATGCACTTCCAGCGTTGGTCAATCAGTTTTGATTAGTTGATCTGTTATCTATGTGTTCCCGGTGCTTGACTATTTTTGAAACCTCTCAATGGTCACTTCTAGCAGAGTAGGCTCCCCAACGAAATCCTCAGCGAAAAGGTAAACCATTTCCTCCTGTTGCTCGCGATTATTATCGGTACGGTTTAAAAATGTTATAAAATAATTCTTCTTTCTTTCCATAGTGTTTTTCTTTTCTGTTAGTAAACTTCCATTACCATTTCTAGAAGCAATCAGACTGAACTAATCAAAACGGAAAATACTCTTTTTGAAAAATAAATGTCTATGCTCAATATTTGAATTTTTTTTTTGGATTATTGTACAAATTTACAAATTCTCCGGGACAGTGGGATTATGGCATCTTCAATTTAGAACACGTTGTGAGACTGATGAAAGTAGGGGAAAATAAGATGAGAAGACGAAGGTTGAAAGGTACTTGGTTATTCTGATCACTAAACAACGTTTAGATTCTGAATGTTTACCTCTCACCGGGGAGATTCGTTGATTTTGAAAGAATCTATCCATAATTCTATAGGAACGAGCTGTTGATATAGCATATAATATTATTTGTTCACGTTGGGTTTTGAACCCGCGACCAATGAGTCTATAGTTAAGGAGCTTTCCGTTCTGCCTTGAAGGTCTTTTGTTTATTTTATTAGTTAAAGAAACGGGTTATATCCAAATATGTGCTATGCGAATAGCCATCCAAATAGCAGTAAGCTTAAACTATATAAAGAAGCAAATTTAAACTTCAGATTTTTTCAAAACACGGCGGGATGGTTTCTTTCATAAATATAGTCGTTGAATTAATATAATGAAATTGGTGGTTTTAAGTAGTAGTGAACAGTTTCCTGGAAGAGCGGAACAAAGAGGGGCATCTTCAGCACTTTTAAAAAGGCCTGTATTTAAGATTCCGGATAATGGATTTTCACTGCAGATAAAATTTCCATGAAAATTCTAATCCCCCTTTACTTATTCATGTATTCAAATCGACTGGGCGAAAGGAATGTTTAAAAAGGCTGATGAACATCTATGAGTTTATTGAAAGTAACAAAGCTCCATTTTATTTTGCGCGAGGCTTGATTAATAATTTAAGCCATGTTTTTGTTGTTGCGCCCTTGTTGGTTTGTGCTTGCTTACGGCTGTGACGAGTTTCTTAACTAGCAAAAATAAATGTCCTAGTTGGCTGCTAATGAAATTTGCTTTGTCCTCATTTAAATTAGGGAAGCAAATTTCGTTAGTTGAAAACCATTACATAATTAATGAAATGTGTCTGCCTGAAGACAATTATTTATTCAAAATGGAAGACCTTATAAGCGCTAGATATGATCTCATCAAGGTTACAAGTATATCATTAATAAGTAATGACTTGAATTTTGTGAGATAATCTCCTCGTCAAGTTTTTCTGCTAGGAGTTCGGAGGTTTATCAATTGCTATAATCTTATGCTATGAAAATGGTTCATGGTGCAATTTCCATATCTATTGCTTCTTTGCAATCGCGTAAAAAACGTTACAGTTAATAGCGAATTGTTGAAATACAAAAAATTGGAAAAAGTGCAAAAACAATTTTCACAAACACGTATAATTGTATAAATATTTCATGTAATTTTACGGAAATTTTTATCAATTGGAAATATTATGTAGGTTCACTGAGTAATGCAAATATTTGAGTTAATAATATATTTTGTGACCGGTGAAAATAATATATTACGCATACATTTGACCGGTAAAACTACGAATCCAAAGGTCGCGGGTTCAAACCCGGCGTGCGCCAATTACTATTTAATTAATATGGCGTAAAAATAATAAAAAGTATATTTGCGGCACGTTCCAGAGTGGTAGATACTCTAAGTCTCGCCCTGGTGAAAGACCACCATTCAGAATCGAAACGTTGCTTGAAATGGCTTTTTAGCCGTGTTTGGTGACCAGATCTGAATAGCCAGGTACTTCCCAACCTTTCCCTTCCCAATCACCTTCAGCCTCACAACATATCCTATTTGGGAACATAGTCTCACTGGCTCTAGACGGTTGGGAGCAGTTGAGACTCTTGTGCATTCACGTAAAAAAAAAAAAAAAAATACAGGAAGATATTAACACTAAAAATGTCAATAAGAAAGCTCATCAAATTCTCCATATTCATAGGAAATCCGACACAAACAAGTCAAAACATCGTGCTTTTTTCCGTTTCACACGATTTCCCATTTTTTTTTTTTTGAAATGGAAATGTTTGTTTTATTCATTGCGTACGAATCGTCTTAGAAGAGTAATCTCTATTTTTTCCAATCCGTTTTTTGTAATATTAATTACACTCTTTTAGAAATGCGCTTTTTGACCTGTAACGTCTTTAAAATCGATGCCGGGTGTGGATAGGAAATCACGCCCACATCGGCGACAGTTTCTGTCGATGTAATTTCAAACTTCAATAATTCAGCTGAAAATAGACATAGGGCCGCCATATAAGTGTCGTTTTAAAAAGGAAGTATGGCGATTTGTGCTAATACTGCTTCGTGAGAACAATTTATAGTGGCCGGACGCCATGAACTGCTCATGCGCAAATCCAACCTACGTTTTTCGACACGTGTCCATAAACAGGATGATATCTCAGTGACTAATTGATCGATCCGAGTGAAACAATTTTTTTGTTTTGAAGAGTACATGAATTGTAAACGTCGCATTTTGAAACAATTATTTTGTACATACCTAATATACAGAGAATCATATAAGCCGTCTGCAAGGTCTAGTAGTATAATACACTCATTATAAAATAGCTACCTACAACCTACCTCAAATATAGCGTAGTTTAAAAGTCTCATTTTGTGACCTAGGAAATCTTCTCCACCCAAATATTTAGTATTAACTTTGTTAGTCCACAACTTGTAAAAAAAATGTTATTGTGATATTCAAAAATAATTTAATTCACATTCGGTCCAAAAATTAATATTTTTGCAATTAGTTACACGAGCAAGCTTTAAGAAAGAAAGTTTAAAAAGTAGGTTGTTTAACCTAATCCACCTCACCACAGGGTTTTCCAGTGAGAAGGACTGTGATACACCGTATGATTGATCTTTTTTCTTTATAATAGATTATTAGGAAAAAAATTAGATCGAAAATAAATTTGAAAATAGGTTAGTTTGTACAGTCAAAATTTTCTGAAAAAGATATTGGTACTATTATCTATGAATAATCCATAAACAGGAAATAATTTATGGCCCGTACTCATAAGTTATCAAGAATGATCGCCTTTCAACACATTGACCTAACAACTTGGCAAAAAGTGAATATAAAATGGCAGGTTCAGTTGAAGATATTTTCAATAGAATCCGGAAGAAGGAGAGATAATAATATGGAAGCGTTTGTGTGTAATTTTGGTCAGCCGAGTCCGCATAGTATAAGCGTGTCGGGAAATGCCTTCACGGCAACAAAGGGAGATTTCTTTGTCGGAGAAAAGCGGTTTGGTCTTGTTCCAGCTGGCAGAAAAGTTCATAAATCAATGCAATCGTGACATCCATGAACTGTTTCTAACAATAACCACAAGTTACATTTCATTCATACGTTTCCGATCGAGTAAATTGTAAATAGTGTCGGAGTTTTAATGATTTTATTATTTATTCAGAGTTGTTGGAATTTAAAAAAAACTATTTCAAGTGATTCCGTACAATAGTTCCAAATGCAGCCAGTAAGTGTTAAAATTGCAAGTTTGAAGGAAGTGGTGAGTGAAATGAGATTGAAAAAATGCTGATCGGGAAGTACCTGGCTATTCGTACTTGGTAACTCAACATGGTTAATACCGTTTTGACTCTGAATCACCTTTTACCATCACGGTAATGCGTTTACAAACCTTCACAGGAGCGGGAAATAATATTAGAGTAGCTTATATTCTGAAAAAGGGCGCCAATAAACTGTATTCAAAATTACTCCAATAATCCAATGCCGTGTTTTATCAAACATTTTCTAAATATATTTTTATGAACAAATAGCCTTTGTGTTTGTATTTTTTTATGAATTTTGTAATATTTTCTCAGTTTTCAGAAGTATTTTGATCATTTAATCAAGTCCCGGTGAAGATAATAAACGATTCGGTTAGCGAAAAAAACAAACAGTAAAAGAGGTTTTACACTAAGCACCAACACTCACTAGGAAGATAGGCAAAAGCCTAATTTGTAAAATAAAAGGAAGGGAAACTATACCTACCCCTAAAAAATCTATTTTTTGAATTGTAAGCACGGGTTTTAACACTGTAACAAACTTATCATTTGTAAAAAAAATTATACAGTTCCTACTAAGAAATACATTTTTGGTGAGTGGTGTATCTGAGCAGGTTACGTAGAAATAAACATATAAGAAATAAAAAAAGAATTATTTATTACAAACCGTACCTTCAAAGAAATCCAATAGTTGAATGCTGTGTGCAGAAACGCACGGCAGAAATAATCATATCGAGGAAATATGATTAAATATTTGTTTATCGAAGGAAGCGATCACTTTGTAGCTTGACATTATAATTTAAATAAAAAATATTTTAGTTTTAAGCCGACATACACATATAACATTCGACCGGTTTCGGTTAAACTTAACCTTCTTCAGGAAAGTATATATATAAACTAAGATTAAAAATATAGAGTTATACAGTAGACAAAGAAATTAGTAAAGAGACAAAACATTAGTATAAACAGGACAAAGCATCAGAGAGGGGAGTGGTAATTTTGGTAGAGTGAGGGGGGATGGAAAATCGGACTTTTAGTTAATTCTAATTGTTTGTTTAAAATTTGGCAATTATTATTTTTATTTGATTTTAATATTTCTAGTGCTTCTAGATTATTAAGGCGCAAACCTATTCCATTTTTGTGTATTATTTGTACACCTGTATTTTTATTAAAAGTATGGTTAGTTTTAATTAAATGTTCGGCAAATTCGGAAAAACCTATACTTGTTAAACATCTAATGTGTTCTTTGACTATAATGTTTACATTTCTCGCGGTTTTACCTATGTAAATTGCCGAGCAATCGTTACAGTTAAGTTTGTATATGCCAGAATGGCTTAAAGTATCTTCTTTGATTAAAACTAACCATACTTTTAATAAAAATACAGGTGTACAAATAATACACAAAAATGGAATAGGTTTGCGCCTTAATAATCTAGAAGCACTAGAAATATCAAAATCAAATAAAAATAATAATTGGCAAATTTTAAACAAACAATTAGAATTAACTAAAAGTCCGATTTTAAGAATGTTCCCCTTCTCCTCTTCCCATCCCCCTACCTCTACCTACCCATTACCACCCCTCTCTGATGCTTTGTCCTGTTTATACTTATGTTTTGTCTCTTTCACTAATTTCTTTGTCTACTGTATAACTCTATATTTTAATCTTAGTTTATATATATACTTTCCTGAAGAAGGTTAAGTTTAACCGAAACCGGTCGAATGTTATATGTGTATAAATAAAGTGGCTTAAAACTAAAATATTTTTTATTTAGATTAAATATTTGTAAAATAGTTGGATATATTATAAAGTATAAATCCTTAGAATTAGATTTGCTGAATGCCATAGCCGAAGATGTAGCGCAGTACTAAAAAACTTAATAAGACAAATATATCCAAAATTTTGTAGATTGAATGGAAACGTCTAAGATCTTTGATTATTTTATTTATTTCATTATTGTGCAACATTTATCAATTAACGATGTTGCTTTTATTAATACAATCGCGTAAATGAAAGCTAAATAAAAACATTGACCTGTATTCACGTCCGCTCTGCAGGGCGGGTCCGACGACACATCAGACCCTGTGCTGTAAGTACCGATTACGCCCCCGAATTTTTTTATTTAAATAAGAAATTCTTACCCTCTAGAAAATTAATGTATCCACATGTCGATTCAATAATATTCCGCCATCAAGACATGAGCAGAGAGTAACTTTTCTAAGCGACTTGGCGACAGCTAACACATGTTTTTTTAACACTCCCGTTCCGAAGGGGGTTGTCATGTCACCCCAAATGAAAACTTTAGATAAAAATTGCCGAAATATTATGAATATACTTCTCTTTAAGTATTACCAAAAAAATTACCCAAAACTATGTCAGGAAAATCTTTAATAGTTTTAAGCAAGGTCAAATGGGGCAACTAGGTCACCTCCCTTCGGATCGTTTTTACTTTCAGGTACGGAAAGGTAGAACAAATCGCCAAGAGCCTATACGCTCTGAATCTATTTAATTCATTTAAGTCCACGGTATTTATCACTTTCAAATACGAGCTTGCGTGCCTTGGCGTTTACAAATTTTGAAATCAAATCATCATATTTAATCGATCTTCATTTATCACTTTTATTGACATGTACGCTAATCCAGATATCACTGATAAAAAAGTTCCGATCGGCACAAGTTTTTTTATATCATTTTGATCTTTGAGCTTACGTTTTAAATTCTGCGAGCCGGAAAGTTTTATTTTAGTTTAATTCATGGTACCTAATTGATCAATAATAATAATAGAAATCAAAGTGAAAAGAATTACAAAACCTACCCTTGATTTATGGTTGCGACGATCACTGGACAAACTGGTTAACACAAATGAATCTTTAGACGTAACTAATATAACATAAAAACACCTTAAGGTGCACACCGGTAAAGAATATAAAAAAATGGTAACAAAATATTATTTTTCAAAATTATGCAGTGAAATAGCGAAAATTCTTTTGAAATTGTTAAATCATCAATAAGTCAAAAACCCAAAGAATGATATGAAACGAAACAAATGTCAAACGAGCACCTTGAAATCTTGGAATTAAAAGTTGCAAGTTCGTTCCATTTCATGAATTCATACGAGAATTAACTGTAAAGTAGTTTTCCCCAGAATTCATTTTCGTATAACATAAAACGGTAGAATCAGCAGAGCAGTTGAAAGCGGTAGTGATGTTCATATCTGAAATGGGCTGAGAGAGTTGGTGGAGTAACATATTCTTATTCTATCTACTTTTAAAACCAGTCACCGATAGTTTTAGAGTAAAACCGATAGCAGAGACATGGGATTTAATTAACGATTTTTATTTTATTTTACCGAAGTACCGAACGATTAAAAAATAAACCCCAAATACTTTTTACCCCAGATAAATAAATTTTTTCAGTAGGTAGTCAAGAAAATTTATAAAATTTTATCCACTTTGATAAAAAATACATTGAAAAATTCGCTTGAAAATATGACGCCGATATTAAATTGTGAGTACATAGAATAAATCACACAATAGGTAAGGTGCGAGAATCTCTCAAAGAGATTTACAGATAATGTGTTCTGAACCTTGAACAATGTGTGCATTAGGAACGCTATGTAGAGCAATAAAGAATATTCTTCCGTCTGTTCGGAATACTACTCAGAAGCCATTTCCTTGACAAAGTTTCCATTAAAATGATTAATCGCTAATCTCAGATATATATCCCAGTTAATGTGGACAGTCGTAACAAACGCGGCAATAACGCTGATGAAATATTATTTGTCGAATCTTTGCTGAAGCTGAATTTCAGTTACATTTAAAGTTTAGCCATCAAAGCGCGTGGATTATTGGTCTTTCTGTAGTCAATTTATCATCTGATGCCCGCCTTCGTCTATTGTGATGTCTTTATGTTAATTATGCAATCAATTGGCTGTCCGCTTAATTAATGGCCGCCTTCGCTAACCTAATATTACTGACCAATTAGCCTGTTTTGTTACAGACTATTTGCATGCTGAGATATCAACCGTCGAATTAATAATTTTTTTTTTAAAGTAAGACAAACATTCCCGGGTAAGGAATAACCTGACAATATTTGAAAAACTCCTACTGCCATCATAAAAAGCGGAAGATGTTGCTTGTGCAATGATGGAGGACATAGCCAGCAGAGGAATTGAACGCACGACGCTTTACTTAGCATTACTTAGCTTATTTAAAAAGGTATTTTCAAATAACGCCTAGAGTCCTGAACAAAATCTCTTCCGATATCAACATATTCTACGTCAGTTAAGAGATATTCAGAAGTGAAATCCTATTGATTATTGAAATAACTTCTTCTCATTGACCAGCTCATCACCACTGCCTGAAATTTTTTGAACTTAAAAAAATATGTTTTTTTTTTTAAAATTTTTAGACTCAAGGTACCTATATTAGAAAATCATTATTATTTATACCTTACAGTAAAATATTTTTAAATAAATACTCTTTATACTTCGGGCGCTATGGGCCGGTGTAAAAGCAATATTAATAAATAATAATTAATACATCTTGTTGTAACATAGTGGACTTTGTAAATCGTGTATTTTAAATAAAAACATCGACAGTTTTAAGATGATGAATTTTTAATATGATGATTCTTACTACCGGCTTCATGCGAGTACGAACACTCTTAATATGAAATAAACAATATTAAGTCTTATAGTTTTTCTTTGACAACTAAGTGGATATTTTAAAGCTCAAGAGCTCATGGTGAAAATTAGGTTATAGGTTGAACATAGTTGCGTCGACCTACATATTCCAAAAAGCAATGCAAATTTCAGATAAACATTTTTTTGTTTGTTTTTAGTCATATGTACTTTTTTGCATACACGAAGATTATAAAAAGTATGGAAATTTTCTGTTTGAAAAAATAAATATTTTCCAACTTTTTAAATGACATTACTCCCCGAACCACAAATAAAAAAAACTCAATACATTCCTATGCCTATTTCTGAACACAACAAATTATCAAAGCACGGGATTTTTTGTTTCCGCTGCAATAGAACAGAGGAATCATTAGCAGTAAAAGTTTTTTCCGGATTAGAGTGGTATTAATAATGATTACTAGCGCTAGTTATTGCAGTCGATAAAGTTCATTATTGGGTGTCGGAGTTGGTCGAGCAGAACAATCGCAGCGTTATCGTTCCGCCAATCTTCCGCCAATTTTCCGCCAATCTTTCGCCAGCAGGTTATGCGAGTTTAAACTGAAGCGAAATCGGAAATGAAAGTGCGAAACTTTTATAACTTTCATCGAATGGTTGCGTTCAGAAATCTAATTTTTGGAAAAAAAAATAGTTTTAAAAATAGTAGCGTTTCGGTTCCATCCATTCGTAGGCTGATATCCGACTCGATTATCAACGATTGCGAATACGGGTTAGTAATAGGTAACGGGTAATGTAATGTACAGATTTTTTAAACAGAATTTGCCTATCGTAAGTTCATAAAATCCCACGAAAACTTATCCCCATAAGAGTGTTTATTTTGATTTTTGAAAGAATATTAAAAATCTTTAAAGATGAAAACAGAAAATAAAAGATAAGGTTTTGACCGAGACTCGAAGACTTTCTCGTTATTTTAAATGGACAATGAATCATAAAAAAGAATTAGAGTGTAAATATACGTATTATATAAGGCTTCAGAGTATAAATATAGGAAACACTCAAGCTATACTGGGCACATAGCACGGCTAAGGATGACCGCTGGAATTTTAATATCATCGGATGGGCGAGAAACGCCAAGAATTGGCAAAACTGGAGACATTTGAAGAAGGCATTTGTTCAAAGCTGGACGACAGAAGGCTTGTGAATAAGAAAAGAAGGAAACAGTTAAAGTATCTATCCAAATATTGGTATAAAATTTTAAAAATATAAAGACATTGGAATATGTTGATATATTTTTCTAATGGGTTGATTGAAGTTTTTCTTACAAAAGCAGGAAAAGCCCAGTAGTGGAACCGATCAAGTCAAGAATAATATCGTCAATATTTTTTTCTAAAAATACAAAATTCAACACATTTTTGCAAAAGGAAATTGATATTTTTAATTCAGGAAACAAGTAGGTGTGCTGAAATTTTCGATATTTATTCAAATATAAAATGCTCGTCCTTTTCCCATCTACCAACGCAAGAAGTGAGAGCGGCAAATATTTTAGTAAAAGAAAAGATGTCATTAGCCTTTAACGTCACTCTGAGGGAACCGATGATGGAAAAAATATAAAGGGCGCTGTTCAATGGTGACTATTTTTTTGTAACCGGTTTAATTGGATTTTGCAATAACAGAAAAGTTGTAATCTTACTTGTTTGAACAATTTCAAGAACATACACTGTTTCACCATGGCATTCTTAAGAATCTTTCAGTAAAATATGATGGAGCACAATGCTATTATGCAACTATTGCTCGTGACGATTTTAACTACGATCTTCAGGTCGGTAGACTGGTCGTGGAGTAGGTACCCTAATCACGAGTAGCACGATGCACTGATTTTAGTTTAGAACAGTTGAGGGCCTCCATGGTCGAGTGATTAAGACGCTCTACTACGAATCCAGAGTCACCGGCTTAAATCCCAGCGTGCGTAAATAAATGTAATACCATTAGTATGTATTATTTCATATTTAATTAATATAAAATAAAATGTGATATATTTGCGGCACGTTCCAGAGTGGTAGATTCTCTGAGTATCACTCTGGTAAAAAACCACCATTCAGAATCGAAACGTTGCTTTGAAACGGCTTTGGTGATGTTTGGTGATCAGGTCTGAATAGTCAGGTACTTCCCAACCTATCTCTTCCCAATCTCTTTCCCCTCTCCATTATTATTGATTAGATGGTACCAGTAACTCTTTAAAACCATCACCCTTTCCGAGGTGATGAATTATCTAGCGTCTTTTGACACGTGCAGCGCATCTCCTGCACTCTCGTGCTCGGGCTACCTCGTATATTCAACAACACCTCAATATGGTTAATTTTTTCATAGTTTTTCTGAAATTTCTTTGTTTCAAGATCCAAGGGAGAAGCGTACTTCTTAGCGGTATTTTGCAGCAATCACGCGTCGGATTAGTGGCCGAAGCCTGAAAGCCGTGTAATCATTTCTGTTTGCTGGTCGTCTAAGACGTCCATTGTACTAGGCTATCGTGGTATGCGCTTCAAGGAGAAGAGAACAGATCCAGCTGAAATTCGTATAGCAAGTGGCACTCCGGCTAAATTAATATTCCTCTAACATCAGTGAAAAAAATTGAAATTGTGTATGATATATCCCCTTTTAGTGGTCGCAGTTTTGGTGGTGTTCATTTTCGTGGTTTGATTGATGAAGACGCCTTTTTTTGTACTATCGGCTTTGTCAAAATTAAGAACGAAAAGTGTATATTTTACATTTCCTCAGGTCTATTTTGATTGAGAAATATTATTCGTTTAAATGATTGCTAAATCAACAAGAAAGTTAACACTTTCGTTTGAAAAAAATCCGCATTTTTACTACTCGGAAATAAAAATAAATGAAAAAGCTTATATAATTTAATTTATTTTAAGTATATTATTTTTACTCCACAACATAAATGAACACGTGGAGCCTCTAGAAAAATAAATCGCAGACAGATGCTATAAATACGCATTTTTTTCATTCAAATTTTTTTGCAAGCAAATTTATTAAACATACCTAATTATTCAAATGTAATAAAAAAATGTAAATTTCGAAATTCGAGTGTAATTCACTATTTATATAGTACGTTGTGTTATCTCTAGTATGAAATCTGCTTAAGATATCAAGTAATTTTAATTCTATCAAATTTGTCAAAGATATATAAGTGTTTAAGTGCTAAATGTTGTATCTGATTACCTACTGAGAAATTTCTAATCCTATTTACTGCCAAAATTATTTCTCCAGATAACAAATGAGAGAAACTTGATTCTGTAGAAAGCGTGTCACTTACTTGTCACCTTTCAAAGATGCTTACAACTGTTGTAATTCATTTTCCTTGTTTAGTTTTAAGAGTATTGATAATGATATTATGATTGATCTTAGTTAAGCTAAAGAATAAGTAAAATTATTTTCAATATGAACGAAAATTCCAAAACAAGATTCTTCAATTAAATCGCAACCATTGCTTGCTGAGACAAGATGATCAGGTTCTATGATTCACTTAGGCTTAATTAAACTAAATACATAATATGATTTCACATACCCATGATATACCAGTAGAGAGATAAGAAAAAATATACACGCCAAAACATCAGCTCTGCCAACGATTCCAGTCACCTGTAACAAAGATATTAAAATAAATTAGTTTTCAGTAAAATGTTCTCCTTCTTCTCGTCAAGTGCTAAGGGTTGAACTAAGATGTGTAGGTTGGGGCATTTTGCTTATTGGGCGAAAAACTTAACTCCTCCGTAATACAGGGACAAACCCAGCTTCAATAATCACCCACGAGGGAGTCTCGTCGAAGAACGACGAAACGAAGAGCAAATTTTACTTTGACTTTTATTTTTTATAGGTAATATTGACTATGAAGTAGGTTTCAACAACCGCTCGGTAATTCCAAAATGCGCGTTGTTACCATCACTGACAGCGAGAGTTAAACAAATAATATAACCTATTTAAAAATATGATAAATTATAGATTTTATAACGGCTTAATTTGGTAGTTTTATTTTTCAATGAAATTATGAAAAAAAATCTTTAATAATATGCAAAAAACACAAAAATATTTATTGAACTAAATTTGAATCATGTTTTTTACACTATACGAACAAAATAATAATATTTAAAAAACATAACAGATTAGTTTCCAATAAAATTCAAAATGAAATAGATTGACAAAAGGAAAACCGTTAAAGAAACTCATAACATAACACATTCCCTCTAATAAACAAACTATCACGGAGGAAGTCTTAAAATTGAATTATTGCTTATGCTACCGAAAGCACTCACCCCTGTCCCGCTATTCCTCTAAAGAACCTTTATTGAATTTCTGAAATAAAACATACGTGAAAGTGGTCGGGTTCGGCGAACTCAGTCGGTCCAGAATTTCCCTACATTATTGTTGGAACGTCTATTCTTTACTTTGAAGGTGACAGGGGTTTTATTTGGGTTTGTCTGAGGTTCAAAGAATATAAGGAAAAGTAAAAAACCAATTTTTCGTACCAATTGATAAATTGACTCACGACTCGGAAACTGATAACGTCCTACGTTTTATAAACTGAATCCGTCTTCATAGACGTTTATTTAGAGACATTGGACAGACGATAAATGAAGAACACACACGCTAGCAAATACAGGTGGTTCTCCAAAACGATGTCAGAGATAGGAGTGCACTTGGAACCACATGTCTGATTCTTTGATTAGCAATACACAATGTCGACAACGGATTATTTAGAGACATTGGACAGACGATAAATGAAGAACACAACACACACGCTAGCAAATACAGGTGGTTCTCCAAAACGATGTCAGAGATAGGAGTGCACTTTGAACCACATGTCTGATTCTTTGATTAGCAATACACAATGTCGACAACGGATTATTGGCATTTAATCATGTCGGCTTGAAAAACGATGTGTCTGTTTGACATTTGAATATGGCCCTTGGACTTGTGAATACAATACCCTTTTTAAGAAAGACTTTAGAATCATTAAACATGAACTGACATTGCGGGGTTAGCTATGCGAATAGTTTAGAGATAATGTAATAAAACATATCGCAAGTAGAGTCCATATAACTAAACACTACATTCTATTGTATGAATGTTCACGAAAGTGAAATGTTCAAGTCATAGTTCAAAAATTGTTCGCATTCCTCTTTTCTCAAAAGTATCTTATTGCATTAAAAGCCTAGTTGAACCGGTTGGAACTTGGCTGGGGGAAAAAACGTACAACAAAGTATCAGGACAGCCCCCACGAACGTGAGTTTTAACAGAGTGCTTGGAAAAGTAAACACTCGGGCGTAATCGACAGCTTGATTGGGTTTCTGGAATTTTCATCGGCTTATGTAGTTCAGCTACCGTCCGCGTCGCTGTCTGCTTTCCTGGAAACTTCGTGTCTTTGATTTTTCACCAAATAACTCAATAGATAGGACGCGGAAGCGATTTTAATTAAATGTGATTTGTACTAATCTCTTTCCGAATAAAGAAGGACACAAATTAGCTCAATATATAACGTTTATTGGAAAAAGAGAATTTCATTACGGTCGACATGTCTTAGGCTATAAAAATGAACACATTTCCCATCAGCGTATTTCGTTTCGTTTCCATTTAAAATCAACGCTGTCATGACATAAATTTTTGTGGATCTCGTTTAGAATTTGACGAGAACGAATTCGTATTTTATACCGTCAAAACTGTCCAAAACGTCGAGGACAATAATTACGGAATGAACAAATGCTTTGGTAATAAGCCTCTCTACGCACACCAGCGCGTTCGAATGGAAGGCCATTATTAAATCCATTTATCAATGTCCTCTGCCGATCCCTACATTCGGAAACGTGTTGGTTTTTGTGTTTTGTTTCGGCAGACCGCTGCCAGAGCGCGGAGTGATCGCGGCGCGTTTCCCGCGCAGCCGAGTGTCAAACCTAAATCCTGTAATCATTTCAGATTGACACTCACTGCCAAGTCCGGACTCGTGATTTGTGGGCTGGGTGTACTACCTACTTGCATACCGCCAGCGCCCTCTATCTGCCGCTAGTACCACCAGCACCACCGGCACCACCCGCACCACCAGCACTACCGTACCACCACTCGCCGGTGAAAAGCTCCGCTGGAATATAATTATATTGCGGTTATGCAATTAGTGGAATGTGTGGATATCCACGGCGAACGTGGTCAAATAATACTATTAATGGTCAACTTGTCGACTGGCTTTGAGCACGAGGTTACTAATTAACGCTGTAAAAGCTTAATGTAGAACTTATGAATAATTCCAAAAATAAATCTACCCCCAATTGTTGCCAACTTGATTATGTAAAAAACGGAAATAAACCTTCGAAAAATAATATCCAAACATCATTATTTGAACAAAATTGATCGATGTTTTTCGAAAAGCTCTCCTTAATCATGGTCACCTGCGTACACACATCAAACTGACGAGAGTTGACATTTTAACATTGTGTAACATTGTGTAACATTCAGCTGAGCCCGTCGGTGATCTGTTTCAAATACGTTTTATGTATCGATGTGTTTCATCTTCTAAAGTGTAATACATTGTATGAAAATGTCGATTTAAGTTTCATTGAAGAAGGTTGTGCACTCCAAAATAAATATTATCATATCAGAGTTATAACGAAATAAGCCTTTGTTGTTGATAAAAGTAAAGAGTATAAAATTAAAATTTTACTTACGCTTAAATCTATATTAACACCAGTTCTTCTAACCGTTTTTGCCTGAGAGATTTTCTGTAAAAAAATCTAATTGAACACTCGAAAAACATGGAACTAACGATATAGTGTCTTGTCTTGTTTTTTGATATCTATTAATTCAGCATTTCATAGCTCCATAGCTCATGTAAGATGACAAAGCGTACTGAATGTAATTGTATTGACCTGGATATTCCAAAGACAAAAAACTGCACGAATTTGAAGAAACTATAATAGCCCACCGATCGAGAGTTTTTGTTTGAAAAGCAGATTTTATGCTCCATACTAAAAGATAATGTGTTTTACTAAATTTCTGATTGGAACTTTTGAAAAAACGTGTTTGAATAATCCAGAGTAAATTTCTATGAATATTACTTCAAAAGAGTGAGCCATAATTCTTCTATATTCTGCATAATATAAGCAAAGTCTCGTATTATGACGAAAGTCATCGAACTTCAACATTAAACTCACAAAATTATTCGTAAACACGAACTGAATAGCAAAAAGCTACCCTGAATTATTTTCTTATTGCAAACATATCTCACAAGCTCCGCTGTTTTGCAGATTAACTACTAAGTCAGTTCTTCAGTACGGCATTCTTCCCATTAACTTTATTAAAGCATATTATATTGAGCACGATGCAAAAATGTACTGATTAAATCAATGATTGAATTAATGACTCAGTAAATAAATAACAAAATTGACAGATGTTCGGAAGGATTAGTAGACTGAAAGCAGAAGAAGTGAGATCCCGGAGGCGTATGTGTTGTAAAACCGGCGCAATGATGAAAAATTAAATGTACCAAAACTACATTTTGAAGGAATTTTACTTTGAAGGTATTTCACATATTCAAATTATACACGTTCAAAAAATAGTTAGTTTTAGGACGTAGATAGTTTTATAGGTTAAAACTTTTTGGGTTAATAGTTATAATGTTTGAAAAAAATACAAGTTAGGTTTGATCGTTGTACCTGGAACAGGCAACACCTGCTTACTTTAGAATTTGGGCTCATTTGATATTACAAGTATTAGTTTGTACATCTTTTGGTAAGTGAGTACTTTTCTAAGTGAGTTTGGACGTCACGCGCTTTAGTGTGGGGCGATTTAAAAACTTTTCGCCTGTAAAAGTAAGTTGGTGCTTTGTTTTCAGTTATGTAAAGATATTGTGTGCTAAACACTTCCAGAGTGGTAGATACTCTCAGTATCGCTCTGGTGAAAGACCGATACGAATCCTATTAAATACACAATTTTAACCCTCTTTAAATTTTAATCAATAAAAAATAATATTTTTGAACTTGCGTGATTTCATTGTGTATCATTTAAGTCCGTGAATACTCATTCATGTGTAATTTTATTACGTGAAATTTTGACTAGTGTCAATTTCATCATGTAACCTAAAAAATCATGTTTTTGTATGAAAAATTAAGAGATTCGATTAAAAACTGATTAGCATATCAAATAAGATTCAAAAAGCTACACATATATGGTTATGACACGTTGAGTGGATGAACGAAAAAATAAGTGTCAAGCATAACGCGCAAGTGGATGGAAAAAAGTTGTGGACGCCTCAGAATGATATGGGACAAGAAATTGGATGAAATATTTGAGTTGATTCACGTAAAAAGTTTGTATAACAGAAGAGCATGTATAAAAAAAGTTATAATGTGAATGAAGCAAGCAGTGTGTCACCGAAAAGAGTTGTATGGCCTTTTATTCGTTCCGTCCACACTGTAATTCATTTTTACAGAGTTTTAAAATACTATTCTTTAACATTTTAATAGCAGTTGTGCCAATTAAAAAAAAGTTTCTTAATGTCGTATTGTGATACTTCGGTCTTCAGACGAGCATATAACGTTATTGTTATGTAGATACCTAAAGGCACCCAATTCAAGATATTACCAGAAACATAATATAGATGTCTCCCGGGATGTCAATAAAAGCATTTGCTGCGATCCATGTCGCGAATCGTAAAACCAGCATTATTTATTTACTTAATCCAGTATTGGTCGTAAAATAAAATATTACAATACGATGTTTTATACTGTAACGAAAGATTATTTCTTGATCGGATTACAATAGTATCTTGCGAGAAGCGAAGTATCGAAAGGTGAATAGAGAGATTTTAATACTCTCCGTCTGAAGGCAGTTTGCCCCTTTAAGCCGAATAAACTTTTGAACATTTGATAAACAAAACGGTGAGTCCCGGTTCCTCCAATAATGTTTTGCAATAACAGTAAATGTTCTGATGTCGGCCAGTTTACGGTCTTATTTTATTACAGCCTCCGTATGAAATGCCAATGTTTGGGACCGTGAGCGGGTTGGGGGGAGGGGGAGGAGGGCGGATAAGGGGTGGGGATGAAAAATGGACCGGTGGACGGATCTGTGGAAACGTCACGAGCACAAAACACCCCCAGATGGACCTTAATAGCCACACATACATACAATGGAGTATTCACCAATATTGGATAAACGTTTTCTTTTTAACACCCTACTACAAAAGTCAAGTCAATATTATACGAGTATGCTATTTTTACATAACTAGTACATTTTGTACAAATTTTTTTTATTACAGATTTTTTGTAGATGATTGTAGGAAACATTTTGGATTTCAAATCCACAGCTCTCGTCACTGCCAAAAACACTTCGTTTGTTTTTTACTTTACGGTTTATCGTTCGTATAAAAATAACACAATGATGTTAGCGCAAAAATTCTGAGATAAAATCTAATCACTTTTTCAAAAAGGACATAACCGGGGGCAATCCTTTTGAATCAGTATAAATAAACCGTTGAATAAGTGCCCATTAGCTGGAATCGAATGATCGCTGTGTAGCCGGATCTGCCCCCCGCACCAGCGCCCCTTTTTCCGGCTCCCTCGGTTAGCCCGGCTCACCCCAGCAGTGGGTTGCACATTAGATAACCTTCTCATTTCCGAACGGACTAAAATTCTTCAAACACCATTCGTTCCTCCTTGTGACGTTATTTGTGCCGGAAACTTCTTTCATTTAGCTACGACACATAAAGAACCTACGTACAAAGTAGTTTATCTTTTAAACATTTGGGTAGAAACTATAAACCCTGACGTGATGAGCTTTTTCTTTTCAGCCCACGGCGGGTTTGACGCGCTGGGATATCAACATGTGTTATTTTGAATACGAGCTTTTTTAGTGGCTCGCTTTGTTCAGAAATAAGGTTCAATAAGATCGTGTTTTTCATTATCCTATTCAAATCTATAGCAAATAATACCATCATGTTAATAATAATTTAACACCTTGTACATAATACCGACACACAGACATATTTCATTTCAGGCATCCGAAATAATGACACATACAGCTTTCCTTAAAAATTATTAATTTTTTGAGTGATTAGTAATTTTTAATCTATTAAATAGAATTTATGCTTTGGTATCAGCGCTTTTTTTAACAATATTTTTTTTATTATATTTGCAAATGGATGGTAAATGAAGTCTGAGAAGTCTTAGGAACACATTTTTGAGTCGGGCCATAACAAGTAGGTATATGTATATAACCGTCTATTCCTTATGTGAAATTGAGTAATATTTGTTTAAGTTTGATTGTTGGATGGCGCTCTAATTAAATATAAAACTGTTATATTACATTGTGCTTATTTAATTACAGTTCATTGTTCCACCAGTTATCAATTACTGATAATAACGATGTGCTGACTTTACAATGTGTAAAATTTATTATTATCACAAACATAAATAATTTTCTTTGTGAGTACGTACATACGTATGAGTGTGAACTTTTCAGAATTAGGAACAATGGGTGTTTAAAAAAACCTTTTTTAAACCCTACCTTCCTAATAAAGTACATTATTCCAAATTTGAAAAAGTAAACTTTTTTTCTCGGCAAGTCAAATAACATCCCATGAGTTTTCACGGGTAATAACTAGTATAGCCAAATGTATTTTATGTCGATGTTTACCCTCTATAATATTCTTATGTATTTTTCACATATTTTTTTATTGGATTAATTGTATGAAATAGGATACACTTATAAGATACCCTTTGTGCTTTCATTTTCAAACTTGTATTGAATAATAAATATTATCTGATATTTAATTTTTATCCTGAGAATTTTGAGCTTTTGTTTAAAAATGTTAAAAAGCAAATACTGAAATTTTAATATCATATTATAACGTGACCAAATATTGATAAAAAAATTATTGAGTGGTCTATTCTGGCTTATGTCGATAAAATAAAAAGAGTTGATTTATTTTTCAGTAAATGTAATTATTTTTCGATATCTCTCGCTCTATAAAATGATACAGCATTGAACTTTTGCTGGATAAACCCGTGAATAAAGTGCCAGTTTATCTCTATATGATCCACGCAATATTTTGCGAGTGTAGTGCGGAGAAGTTTTTTTTTTTTCGAATATTATAGTTTTAGGATGATTAAATTTATAAAATATCATACATCAAGTACACTAACTTAGATTGGCCCATTGATTATGGAGCACTCATTGTTATATTTAAAAAAATACCGCTTGAGTTTTATGTCTGGGATGCGAAACAATTTTATAAGGTTTTTAAAGATAGGTACCTACTCGTCGCGTCGATTACAACATTTAAAAAATAACCAGAAATATTTGTTATCAATATTTCTTAACGTTTTTGTTCCGTTTTAATTTTTAAATCAGGTGTACTTAAATACATCAACGTACTATTAACTGGTTCGTGCTAATTGTTTCAGTGAAATCGGCAAGTTTAAAGTAACAAATGTAAAAGACACCGGCGATTATTTTAAAACAATTTATATTATAATTCCGGTGACGTTTCCATAAGCACTA
This sequence comes from Drusus annulatus, assembly GCA_022651775.1. Classification (NCBI taxonomy): domain Eukaryota; kingdom Metazoa; phylum Arthropoda; class Insecta; order Trichoptera; family Limnephilidae; genus Drusus; species Drusus annulatus. Next base: position 1,637,333 of record JAGWCC010000005.1, on the reverse strand, counting down.
CACTCGAGGAATATGAGAAACGTGCCTGCTCAGCCAGATGTATCCGCCAAGTACGAAACTAACCCGCACCGACAGTTGTGTAGTATTTGCCAACTTAAATGCGTAAAAGTTTTCTATAGAAACTCGTTCCGTCCGTGATTCCGGTTTTACGCACAAAACAAAAGCAGCGGCCGCCTTCCCAGTTCTGTCGCCTCAGCAAGCCAAAGGTTGTTGCTTACTTTGCTTGCTAAGCAAAAAAATCTTAACTAAACATCCAAAACCACGACTTTGCATAGCTGTGAAAAATATAATGCTTACGCTTTTCATGTTATTTAGATAAAGCTTTGTTAATTAAACCTTCATAAAACAATTTGAGTATAGCCTACGTTAAAATCATATCGAAAATGTGCGTTATAATAAAAATAACTCTCAAACGGTGGGCTCTAGCTCTGAAATTTGCACAGCTTTTCTAGCCAGAATTTCTAAAGTAATTTTCATTGCGAGAATATTCAACATGTTCATTTAATTGTAAAAAAATATGTTGGTCTCATATTTGCAATATTTATCATTCAATAAAAACAAAGATTAAGATTTTTTTTGAATTCTGAGCAAAGTTGGATTTATAATGTTTACTTACAGTTTTATTTTCCTACAACCAAGTGGTCAGAGAGAGAGTTTAAGGTGGTATAATCGGAGGGTAGTGTTAGAAAATGGTTTATAGCAACACTCTTTTTTCTAACTGCCGTCTCTTTCAAAAACAGTCCTTATGAAAGTTGGCAGTAACGCTGTTTATTTTTTATTGACCAAACAAAATAAAAATGGTGGGTGTTTTTGTAACTGCTCCAACCCTAAAAGGTTTTCAAAACCAAAACGGAGGACCGCTTTGTCGATTATAAAAACAACTTGCTGAAATCCGGAAATGTTATCACATAAAAACTTATTCACCATAGGTTAGAGTAACTTACCGGAACGTATGGTTCAGGCTGGCTTATATTACGTTTTGAATACGACTTTTCACGTCCTAGGATGTCATAAAATAGTCTCCAGATCAGGACGTTACCTTTAAGGATATAATAACGTACTTTCCGAATTGTTGACGTGAAGTCCCTTCTGAATTTACGGTACTTTGAATTCGTTCGATCAGAAACAGAGTTTTATAAAAGCACAAAATACGACAAAAAATTGTTGCTATCGAATGCTTTACAAAGCCATTCAAATTTTTATTATTTCGAGAAATTTCATACATGAATTTTTTTGTAAATTACTGTACAAACTCTTTAAGAAAAAATAGGCCCCGTAGAGTAATTTTTTGTATTTGACTTTGAGTGAAAAAATATAACAAAAACACGTTCATATGAATATCTTTTATTCCTTATCTGGATGCTTCCACATCCAGGTGTTGTGATGTCCATTGTATAACTTAATGGAAAAGTACTTTGCAGTTGTCATAAGGAACATTAAAATTTATAAATATAAATATTGCACATATTATATAAGGTCCGTTCAATTTTTTTTCGTTTTATAATTTATCATTAAAGAATTAGAAGAGTGCCTTTTCCCATGTCCGTAGAGTGCCGTCGGTATATATTATGTTTGCGCGCACTTATAAATGAAAACTCCAATCCAGGGTGGCGAAATTAAACATTTTAAATTCTGTTGTTCAGTACGCTTTGCAAAATGAAAAATAAAAATAAAATACCTTGTCTCGTTTTACTCACGAATGAGGTCGCTCCAAGCGAGTGGGTAGACACTCTGCGTACACGGTACTCGCGAAGGAGGAACTTTGGGTAGAACTGATAGAGGAGATGGAACATGTAGGGATATTGCAAAAAAATATGCTCACTATTCAAATTTGATATTTCTGTATTGTATCCAATGTACTACAAAGGTGCTCCAACTTATATTTCACAAGAAAAAAATCGCGGGAATATCTCAATCTTGTAACAAAATAATTGCTTTAAATTTAATTTTATTTTCAATAACATCAAAAATTAATATTTTTTTATACACATTTTTTTGCGGTATCATTTGCATAACATAAAATAATACTTAATAAAACTTTAAGTTAAATAACTCACAAAAATATTCAGTGTAATATTAAGTTACAATTAATTTAAAACTAATTTAGCTACCTCTGATATTCCAATAGAAGAATGGTAAGGAGTAGATGCTCTAGTGTAGACGTTTTAAATAATCCAATCATAGGGACGTTTAGTATTTACTCTGAATAATCAGTTATATATAATTATATATTCGGATTATGCAGTTAACATTACATAGGAAAATGTATTAATGTTTTCGAAAATTTTGTTAAAATATTTTACTCCAAAAATAACGTTAAAAATATTGGATGTCTTAACAAATGATGAAAAGTGTATTCTGTTCGCAGAGTAGAAATAGAACGAATTCAACAGCGTTGAATAAAAAAGATTACTGTTTCATAAATGAGAAAGAGTTTTTGTTTTCTTAGTTCTTTCATCGTGGCGCAGGACTCTTTGAATAAAAGCTTCGACGGAACTACCTCCCAACCCCACCAAGGAGCAACAACGACCTGTTAAAATATGCAAGGCTGACCTGACGCTGACCGCGTGAACGTGAGTTTTAGGCTGAAGCTTTGTTTGAAGTAATTTGTGAAAAAAATGTGCCGAATGGAGGTCTGTGCTTGGATTACTAATGCATTGTGCTTCATTAAAAGAATGTATATTTAACCTACTGTGTACAAGAGTACTTCTCTCAAAGGTACATTCGCACAGAGTACAAAGGTTCCAGCGAGTATGTTTTAGAAGAGTAAAACATTCACACGGTAAATTGAATTTGCATTTTTACATGCATTTAAATTGTTTGCGGTAGTGTAATTTGATTGATACAAATAAATGCAAGTGTTGATTGTTTTCATTGCATTGTTTAACATCCCGTTACAACCACCAAACAGGATGATATGGTAAAATAAAAATAGCAAATGTAACTCGACCAACGCAACAACAGAGCATTAATGAACCGTAAAATAATAATACGTTCGCTTAGCGAAGTAAATGTGACGCGAAATGAAATACTATAAATGTGGTTGTTTTCAATTACTGCAAACAAAATTATTTGCGTATAATGAGGATTTAGGTCAAATATTTCTCTGATCTTGAAAAAACTCGAAAATGGGCCAAATAAAGCAACACAGAAAATAATCCTAATGCTGGGCCCGGGCCCAGATGCGTGTAATGTGTAACGTAATGTGAGGGCTCTTAACCTTATTGCGGTTGCGGGCGCAGTTGAGATTTGGGAGACGTGGGAGAGTGGCGGCTCACGTTCATTTAAAAAAAACATGATTTAAGTAATTCCTATTTGTTTATTAATGAAAACTCGGAAAATTTGGCATTCATTTACATGTACAAAATCGCCATAAAAATGTGTATTAACATAAAATATATTCAAAATAACATAGCACGATAAGTACGATCTTTAACATTGCATTTCACTTACTAACTTTTCAAAGTTTGGAGTGTCGATATTATATAGATAGATATATTTTTTCGATTACAGTAAATAAAAAATATTTACTAAATTTTTTTTGTTGAAATTAGAATTAACTTTAAAGCATTAATGCTTATTTTTTAATTTTTTTAAATGCTGTCAATAAATATTGTTAATATTATTTAAAAATAAAAAAAGCATTAATGCTTTAAAATTAATTTTAATTTCAATATTAATTCCTGACATTCTAAGAAGTCAAAAAGATCTTCCGTAATTGAAAAATACACCATCTACGTATTCAATGTGCTTTATCATTATAAAGATGGCAGCTAAATCGAAAAAATAGAAAAAAAACAATAATCTTCGGTGAAAAGTAAGAGATCGATTAAAAATGACGGTTTCTAATAAGGTTCCAATGGCTGAATTGGTTGAAGCGTTTCTCCCGGATAGAGTAGAAGATCCGAGTTCGAGTCTCGGTTGTGACCATTGTCTTTTTATTTAATTGCTTTTTCTGTTTCATGTTGGTGTTGTTGATTATTGGTATTATTTAAATATTTAAAATAAAATTGTGTTTAAATTTGGGGATTTAGCGTTACTTTGTCAGCGGGCGCATAAACATAGCTGCATAGGGTTAAGAACTCCCGACGTAATGGAACGCGAATTCGTCGTACGGACGGCACTAGGGCCACGCGCCGATCTATCGCCTGTCGCTTTTTAACACGAACACAAAGCGCTCGCAGCGCTCGTTCGGTGTTTGGGTGGCTCGGGGGGTGGCGGGGACGTTGTTTTTATTTTGTATACAATTCAGTTCTCCAGCATCTACGCACCGACGAAAAGCTGCACCAGCAATGGCGACCTGTTCGACATTTCGTAAATAACAAATCAGCTCGAACAACAACAGGATTCGCGTCGAGATCGTGTGTCATCCATATAATTCGGGTTATATCACACGATACGAGAAAGATGTATGATATTTTCACATTTTTTAAATGGTTGACATATCTGATAACGAGCACAGGTTCGGGCACGGGCATTTGGTATTGCTACTAGTTTTATTTGTGGTTAGAAGTAAAGCCGTGAGATAGTGTCTGATGTTGCAGTTTGCAGTTAAGCATGCTTGTAGTTTATATTTCGTAGTAAGAAAGAGAGACTTTTTAACTACGCGGCGGTAATATGACCTAGCCGGCCAGATATTGAAAGAGAAATCCCATCGAATAAAAAATTGCAAAAGTATTCAAATAAACACTATCCTCAATTGGATGTAGTTATGCAGAAAGCGTCCAACTCCAAAAAGAAACTGTGAAAAAGGCGTTTGAAAATATGACGATACAAAAGCATATTACGGCATTTGTAAAGTCAATATCAGTGTCTTTTTTTTATGAGAATCATTATAAATAGTTAATTGATGATCTATCACTATATTTGTAAAACCAATAATAGTATTTCCTACGTCATCCTACATTTTAATGTTTGGATGCTTTCTACAAATGCACTAAACCGAGTCCGAGAGACATATCTGAGATTTACTGCGTTTACTATCACACGTACATTCGTTCGACAGACAAGCTGTCACCAGCTGCCACAAACGCATCGGTGTAAGCTCTTTTCTGAGATAAAATGCCTTCCTGTGCTTCTGACAAGTGTAAAAATCATTCGCAAGCAAAAAACAAATCTCATGGAGTTTCTTTTCATACGTAAGTACACATAAATACAATTATTCACAAGGCGTTTTAGATATATTGCGATATGCCCGATTATAACAGTAGCGCGGGACGTTCATATAGCTATCTAATCCGTACACACATATTCTGTTTGGTATGGCTATCCTTTTCATAAGCGTTATGAGGTTTGAAAGTGAAATCAGAGTGTGCCACATTTATCGTTCGATTTGTATGCATGTGACGTGTCTTGTATTTTATGCCTACGATACTAATGCGTTCTTTGTGGGTTGGATGTCTTCTATGAAATGGTTGGCGGTGTATATTTAAGCGCACTTTTCAACTATGTGAATAAAATAACAGATGGCATAATAGATAAAAAAAAAAATGCTTCAAGTGATCATAAACCAAATAGTAGAAAAAGTTTGGACGTTCTCTTTAAATCATAATATTGGCACTTTTAAAACTTACATTGAATACGTCCAACTCACATGGATGATTCTTACAAATTATATTGACGCAGTCAAACATAATCACTGAATGCGTTCACACCACTTGGATGTTTTCTAACATTATTATCGTTAGTTGATATTTTATAAGTTAGAAACAGTTCTTACTTCAATTTAAGTCAGATATTTGTAATGTGGGTTGGTTATTAATTTGAATTACCAAAAAAACAGATATAAATCTGGTATTTATCTATAGGAAAACATGTTAAACTCGATTTTGGCAAATTGTGGGTTGGACGTTTCCTGCATAACTACGTAAAATTGTTCTCAAAGTATAAGACCACGCAATGTCAAAGAGACAAAACTTGCTTTTCAAATACAATTTTAATTATCATTAACATCAATCATGATCATTAACGACATGTATAATATCATCAAGTATATCCCCGAAATGAGCCATTATACTACGTGCCGAAAACGATGTTTTTGTTGTAGTCCTCTTAATCTAAGCTATAAAATGATCTCGACCGTGACTAACATTAAAATATAAATAATCGCTTTGTGTGAGCAGTGTTAAGTTTAATGGTTTTAGTTCGTGTCCTTTCCACTGGCAATGTTAAGCATATTTATGTAAACATTTGGCTAGCATTTAGTTCGAGTCAGCGCTTACTTGGCAGGACTATAGGAGGCGGGACAGGTAGGGATTGTCCGGACCGCACGTAATATCAGACCACTGGACACCGGCACGGGCAATAACCACTGGGGATGAAAAACTATCAAAGGGGATGCGTCTAATTGGGTGAAAAGTGATGCATTGCTAACTCACTCACCATGACGCCATTTCTCCAAAGTTTATGAACCGCTACATAACTCTTCTCACACATGATTTCCTGCTATACCGTGTCTTGAAATGACCCCACTTGAGTATTTGATTCGCTGGATTGTGTCATCCCAATGTATCCCCAGATACTCCTGCGACTTTTTTCTCTGCCCACCCGGTCTAAATGTCCAAACCATTCGTAATACGTATATGGTTTTCCACACAACCCTCAGTGATCTCATTTCTACTGCATTTAATCTACTTACATTCTATCCCGTATTGTCGAAAGTGTTCCAATCGTTTAGAATCCGTGAATTACAAGAAGTAAGTTTTTGTTGTTGTAACTACTCAATAGTACCTAGCAACAGCGCAAGAGCAGTAGGATTGTAGCATTCTTCAATTTTTGGGATTTTTCAAAAATCTGAATGAATGAAAGAAGAATGAAGTGTGTAATAATACAATTGGGATATACCTTTTTCATAAGATCACTAAAAATAGCATAAGTCATTTCAATTGACATATAGTAATATTACTTTTTTAAAGAACGATTTATTAAATCAAAAAAAATCTCTTCCCATTCCACTGAGTCTATTCTTCAATCGTATTGACGTTTCAATCATACTACTCATTGAAAAGATGTCTTCGACTATTAACTACATTTCAGATGGCTTTTTATCACATTGGTTGAGTTTAGTGATATTTTCTTTGATTGATGAACGTTGATTTCATATCAATAAATTCAGTAAAGGGATGTACGAGCTACATTTCAACATCATATGAGGGTACCTACTTGCAAAGTAGAAAGCCTACATTTTTCTAAAGCGTGAATGGTAAGTTCATCGTTCTCATAATATTTAAACGTATTATTTATAAATTTCAAAACCAGATCTAGATTAATTTCCCGGGAAATTAACGTTTGACGTTTAATATTTCTTGTGAAACCGGTCAGCTCTACTCGCCACCGTCTTAATAAGGATTTGGCCAAGCAAAAAATGATATAATGAAATTTTCTCGTTAAACTCCGTTTTTATATTAGTTGATTATGTTATTAAGCATGTTACAAGCATGAAATATCAAATACCCATAAGCAAATAACAGTTTTCTTCATTAATTATCTCGAGATAGAGGTTAATGGAAGTTACAGACTTTACAAGTAGTACCCTTATATGCACGTAGAAGTTACAAAATTATGCCAATTTAGCTTTAATAACTTTATAATTATCTCAAACGCAGTACAGTAACACATCTGAGTTGACCACAAGCTCGAGGCGTTGGGATCAAGTTTTGCGTTGGTTATGTAATACGGGTTGTGTTCTTTGGACGTATGTAGGTACTGGCAACTGGTAGTATGTCTTGTCAGCCCGACGGAACAAGGGTCTGTTTGTTTACAATGGTATTCAAAGGCAAAGGTCACATGCTTTATGCCTTATTATAATGAAGTGTCTAACAAAGCAATAAATATCTTATCTTTAGAGACCTTAAATATTCCAGATCGCGATAAAACTAATTTCAACGTGACTATTGTAATTTTTACACAAATGACCCGAAATTTCGTTACTAAAAAAAAGATTTTTTGACAGTCATTAGATATCAATGAACAAAAACTTTGGATACAGAAATAGGTACCATAAAAAAATATTTGGTATTTGCGTGAACAAAATGTTGTTCACTAAGACGTTACCTGCCGTAAAAAAGCTTTTTACGAAAAATTGCAAAGACAAAATAAAATCGTATGCAAAGGTCAGGCCCAATATTTTGGGTGATATTAAAAATATAAAAATACGTTACTACTAACTCGTAATATCATTTTAATATTGATGCATACATATATTTGAAGACCCCACGGTAAGAACCTGTTAACTAATATTAACTACTAGTAGTAGTAAAATGAGTTAGTATTCTTAATAAACTAATTTTGGTACGTTCTATCCAATGAACACACTTTCAGATCATGAAAATGGCAAGAACATGGAAAATCAAAGAGTTGAACATGTTGACTGCAAATTTTGTTATAGCTGAAATATTTTTTAATGGCAAGAACATGTTATTTACAATAATAACATAGTATTGTCAATAATATCTAAATGCTAAATTAAATATTAAATTTAGTATGTTAGCTATAAAATTCATGAAAAATATTTGGTGGATTTGTGATGGTACATACTTTTTTTAAGAACACGCAAAAGACTAAATATCTCAGAATGACTCGACCGCTAGTTAACAGGTTCTTGCCGTGGGGTGTTCATTTATTATTTACAATAATAACGAATGGCGGGAAAATGGCACACCTTATATTAAGATCCACAATTAAAACACTTGCATTTTTTTTCGCCATAGAAAGTTGCATAATTTAAGTGCCAGAAACCAACCGTTCGATCTACTTTAAAATTTGTTTAGGACATCGTTGAACCACTCTCGGAGCGAAATATCTCATTAGTACAGGGGCTCCAGCATCCACTTGAGATTCTAATCTACCGATACTTATTCATTCAAAGGGCACGGTGTCAACAGGACTTGACAACAGCCTCCAATACCGAAGGCTATTGTTATATCTTGTTACCCTCTCAACACCAAAGCCTGAAAACGAATGCGGAACTGCGATCCGAAGGCCCTCCGTATAATAATTTGTTCCATTGTGCTGACCAATCCGTTCTGAAAATAAAACCACTAGGGAATGAAAATGCGAAAGCAGATTGATTTGGGATTAATATTTTTATAAGTGAAGATTACTCTCATTATGTTAAGGGCGCCGTGCTGTTCGAGAGTTACTTCTTGTAGCTCGAATGATCTACTTTAAATAGAAAGAACTTATTATTTCTTATCAATAAATTTGGTAAGTGACGCATTAATATGCCTTAAAAAAACTTTAAATGTGCATGGGAAATAAAGCAAGGATTTTTTAAATGCTTTTATAATACAAAATTGTAAACTTTATTTCACTGTTTTTCATACATCTATGCTCCGGAAGAACAAAACTCGACAAATAACTCAGTTGAAATAAAAAGGTTGTCACAATTAATTGTAAAGAATCAAAACACAAAAATTCCATAATTGCCAAAAAAAAAATCACACAACCTATCTACCGATGAATCAAAATAATAATAATATTTGGATGATTTATATAGCGTTTTTTTTGTGAAAAATCACCTCACGGGCCTTGAATCTTGAAAAACTCACCAATTCCGCTGTAAAACGATTTTTAAATTACATTTAGTTTCGAAACTCATAATGTTCAAGTACCGGTGGGTAGCAAAACTAATATTTTCCAGTTAAGCCATTGGAGCCGATTCCAATAACGTCATTTTTCATGGCCACCGCAAAATTATCATACTTATTTTAGAAACAATGTCTGATGATGACTTTCATTTTTATATTTTTGATGTTTTAATAAAGTACTGTACAATAAATAAAAAAATAAAAATAACTGTATTTTTGCTAACCTTGACTTTTGTTTTTAATTTCAAACATATTAATTATTCATTCCACAACTCACTGAATTCTTCTCACTTTTTCAATAATAAAACTGTTAATCTCCAGAACTTGGTAGGAAAACTAAAAATAAAAAAAAAAGATTTTCTCTATTCAAAGCATTAAATACCAATATGTTTCACATAAATAATATTTTAAAGTTTACAGTCAATTTAGTAAGACAAAGGAAAAAAATGTGATCAGTGATGAGAAATCAGTCTGTTTTAGTTTCTGACAATTTCACCTTGGTGGAGTTTTGATTCTTTACCCCTCATTTGGAAGGTAAGCATTCACCATACAAACATAGTTAACTCCGTAGATCTTTGTTTATCCAACGAAATGCTATTTTTGCGACATTAGAAACAGAATTCTTGAAATATTCCCTTATGCTTTAAACCAACCCCAGACATGTGTGTTTTATTGAACGAATAACGACATTCATAATTACATTAAATATTTACAAAGGAAATATAAACGGATGGTTAATGGAGATAATATTATTATTGATGTATGTTTAAGAAATTATTTGTATTCAAACATTGATAGCTGCTTTCATCAATCAAAATTTAGCGAACGGTAGAATATTTACCAGAGTAAAGATTACTCTAGATTTATTTTAATTATTTGAAAATAAATACTGCTATTTGCGAATGAATGCATAGTACATCAGAAAAAAAACCTAATAAAATTAGAAAAGTAATGGAATTATTTTTAGCTGACTACGTCATTTCCATAATGAGTTATAGAGATTTGAAATTCTTCAATCGACTGTTTAAAAATATTAGAAAAAGGTAACTTTTTGTTTCATGTTTTTCAATAAATAGTTCAACCAGAAAAAAATATATCGATAAAACAATGCAGTTGGGAGAAGCTATGTTTTAACTATGAATAGAACTGAGTCAAATGGTAATATAGACATATCTTTAGTTCAATCCAATCGCTAGTGGTAAGCTGAATGATTTTCAAGGATTAAAATATTTTGATGTTCACTTTTGTTCAGAATCTAATTAAGAGCCAACACAGAGATTGGAAGTGATACAGCATGTTGTGAATGTTGCTTCACCCTTTGTGAAATTTACTTCGCCTTGTGCCAACATCAGAGGCAGTTAATGTTCCTAATGTTGTGTATGTATTATACATATTCTAGAAACACAAAGATGTTACCAAACCGTAGTCATTAGCACTTAATATCCTGCTAAGATAGTGTAGTGATGGAATGATAAATAATGTCATTAATTATGTAATGTTTAAATTACGGTGTAAATGTTTGTTTATTGTTCGGCTTGTGCTGAGTACCCAAAACGTTTTTCCGTGATAAGTCGTATGATTATTCCATCACATTGTTTGATTAAGCTAAGTTAAAGACAAGCATTCGTAGCGTAAATAAATCTCCCTAGAAATATTTGGTTACTGTTTAAATAAACACTAATACATTATTTGGTCATCAAAATACTAAAAAGTTAAGTAACCGACCCTCCAAATAATATTCGGATACAAAAAATTAAAAATGGGAACTAAAACACGATTATTAAACATATTTTTAATGGTCATCAAAAGAAGCTTTTGAGTACAAACGTAATTATTAACTATCAGTGTTACCTTGGAATTTTTTTTAATTTTTTTAAAGTAAGACAAACATTCCCGGGTTACGAATAACCTGACAATATTTGAAAAACTCCTACTGCCATCATAAAAAGCGGAAGATGTTGCTTGTGCAATGATGGAGGACTTAGCCAGCAGAGGAATTGAACGCACGACGCCCGGGTGGGAATCCGACGCGTTCTCCACTCAGCTACCGACCGGTCAAAATGAATAAAAATATTAATTTTATGAAATGAATAAAAATATTAATTTTATACCAGAACGGATTTAAAAATAATAGTTTAAGATGTTAGTGTAGATTTTTGTTTCCGTTAAAATGTAATCTAGTAAACATATCAATATACTCGTACACCTTATAAAGTGCCACTAATGTTTATAGTATACTGCAAGAATATTATTGACAAAATCAACTGAAATTAAGATAAAACAACACATTTTAGATAACCTTTTTAATTTACGCTCACCTTTTGGTGTCATAGTATTATTCTTTCTTGGTGGCAAAAAGTAAATACTTGAAGATCAAATCCCTTATAATTTGGTGCTCGATAAAATTAAAATTTAAATATTTAAAGTGCAAGACTACAAATTACTTTCATCGCGGCTTTGGAAAATTCCCAAAGAGCTCCGCAAAAATAGGTAGCATTTACAAAAAAGCTGGATAAACCATTAAAAATTGTTTTTGCAAAATCTGATCTGTAAACACGCTCGACCCAAATATAACCTTTTCAAAAATAACAGATGTAAAGTGTGAAAGTTCAAAAGTCAAATCGATTATATTATATTTTTATCGCCGTTTGTTGTCAGATATTGGTAGTTTTTACGATCGGTGATTATAAAGTTGTTCTAAACTCCGATTTTTTATTAAAAAGGTATTTTCAATGAATTTTATTAAATAATCCTCTACGTTTTCAACCCTTTGGGTGGTAAATCTATCAGTGTACACCTATGCATTATGAACACAAGTGCGTCATAAATGTGAAAAAGATACTAATATTTATACTAACTAACTTTACACAATTACATTCAAACTTTGGCTTTAAAACTCTTTGTTAATCGTTATTAACAGACAGAGATTAAAAAAAATCTTTTTGAAATGTTTAATTTTCAAAAAAGGTGTTTTATCAATTTGGAACAATATAAGTAGACCACAAGAATTTGCGTAAGTATATATAGTGTACTTAACAATGGACAAGTAGTTACAAAGTCAATAATATTGCGATAAAAGTGTTAGGGAATCCCAGCCTACAATCAACAGTATGACATTAACACGTAGTCGATTTAAACAGTAATCTTCAAATTAAACATTGCTCATGTAGTTTGAGAAATAATTCAGCTCAGACGAATTCCACTCCACTTCATCCAGGAATAGGAAAAATAAAGATCTCCAATAAAAAAAAAACGATTATTTCGATACGCTACCTAAACATTACTTCTGAAATACCTACTCATTTATTCATACCGTGTCAAACGATTCATTCTAAACACTATTAATTCAGAGAATTAAAATCTGGAAATAGATGCATCGATTACGTCCCTCACTATTGCACACCACTTTCTATGCATATCATTCTAAGAACAGAAATCAATTTATTGGCGCGTGCTCCGTATAATTTACAACGTATAAATAAAATGAAAGCTTAAAACTCGTATTCGTTTTAATTAGCATTGACAAAAATGTTACAATCTATTATTTATTAACAGATATGCCTAAATAATCTCATTGTTATTTAATTGTCGATTATGATCATTATCATTTTGATGTTTTCATTTTATAAAATATTCAATGGAAATGAAATAATAACTTTGTATAAGATCACAGATTTTATTTTAATTTTTATGATCGACTGGTTTCACTTAGCCTAAGTATCATTAGAGTACAAAATTAACTAAACAAAAAATACATAGTGTGTGGTTCAATGCACTTGTACATACAGAGGGAGCACACAACATAAAATAAAATAAGAGAACAGTATAAAAACAAAAGAAAAACATTTAAATTATAACAAAAGAACAGAGTGAAATAGACAAATAATATAAAATGAAAGAGGCAAAACCTCAACTGAGAAGGTGAAATAAGAATAATGAGATATTGTATGAGTTTACGGGAAATATACCTAATATTGGACTACTGGAGAAATTCAACTGATTATTAAGAATGTGTCATATTATATATATATTTTTAATGTAATATTGTTTGTTATTGTAAAATTTTATTTATGTAATATGTAACATAATAATTCCAAGTTGAATTACCGTTGTTATGAAGCAGGTACATTTGATAGCTAATAATAAATTTAACGAATATGTTTTATTGAGACGATTCTAGTAAATCATAGATCAAAAATACACAATAATAATACATTATTCATCAATGTCTATCAAGCTCGCTTTCCTCTGATATGAAACACGTTAAGAAAAAAAATCATAAATTGTGTGTTTGTTTTTACAAGCTTTCGTGATACAAATTTCCACCAACAGTCATGAATTATTGTTTTAATAAAGATTTTTTTATAATATTTTTTTAACCGAACGTTCATTTTTATGGTGAAAGAGTATTGATAAATTTAGCAATTTTATGATGAGAACAGTTAAACTTGGATAAAGTAGTGTTTTGATTGTATCGACATAAAATCGTTCTTATTCTACCCACTGAAGTGGTGCGAAAGGGCGATATTTCACAATTCCGGGCTCGCCAAAAAAAGTCAAGTGTTGTGTTAAAGTAAGAAAGTAATTTCATCCATAAAAAAATTGAGTCAACGTTAGAATTTGATATGTTTATTTGTGTTTGAGGACTTCTAAAAATATGCGCTTTATAATATATAACTATATAATAAATTAAATATTATGTGTGACAAAAAAGAAAGAGCTTTGGCTAAAGTTCATATTGAAATAATTAGGAACACCGCTCAAGCGTTATCGAAAAAAGATTTGAATATTCCACGCGTGCAAGCGATTTTTACAAATAACCAGTTTTGATAAACTAACAATTGCAATAAATATTTAATAAGGCACTGAAAAAATGTTAAGCTGTGGCTCATGTATGAACAAAACAATCCATTAGTAATAATAAATATTGCACCCACCTGTGCTACATAAAATTATGTAGGTTAACATGTGCGTTGTTGATTATATTCAGCTTTTCCAGATTATGTATATATGTGCATTTGTAACTTTTTCTGATTAATAAAAAAAAAACACCTTTCCGAATATTTACGTAAGAATTAAAATGGACGATTAGTGAAAGACAAATAAATAGTTATTTTTTTGTAGAAAGCTATCACTCTGTGGTTTGACATATTTAATGAAAATGAAATAATAACTTTGTATAAGACCACAGATTTAATTAAAAATTTTAAGACTGACCGGTTTTGCTTAAATTTCTAGGTTTATTTTTAGCTTCTTATAATTTCCATAAAATGATTATGGTAACAGATTCAATAATTTAGAAGCACTACATATAAATAAAGCCATTTAAATTAATAGACAAATTCTTAATAATTAGTTAAATTTGTCCAGTAGTCCAATATTAGGTATATTTCCCGTAAACTCATAAAATTTCTCATTATTCTTTTATCACCTTCTCAGTTGACATTTTATCTCTTTAATTTAATATTGTCTGTCTCTTTCTCTCTGTTCCTTTGTTACTATTCTTTTGTCTTATTTTAGTGCTATTCTTTTGTTTTCTTACTGTTCTTTTTAAAAAAATATATCGTGCTCTCCCTCTATATGTATGAGTTTATAAAACCACACACTATGTAATGTTTTTAAAGTTTAATTTTTTACCCTGATGATGCTTAGGCTTAGCGAAACCGGTCGGTCATAAAAATTAAAATAAAATCTGTGGTTTAATACAAAGTTATTATTTCATTTTCATTAAATAAATAGTTGTTTATTTAGATGTTATCGATTTGATTTATTTTTTTACTTCAAAGCTTAATTATTTTTCTGTCTATTAAATATGGTATAGCCACTAACATTATTTTAAACAGAATATAAACAAATATGTATAAAAAAAATTAAAATGGATAGGACATCAAATAAAAGTAGAAAATCAGACATAAACAACTAGGCCAAAAAAATACCAATGGGCTGAACACACCACTTGGGGAACGAAAAACTGATGGACAAATCTCGTTCTTGGCTTCAAAGAAGACAAAAAGAAACTCAAGGTCGTTGTATAACTCTCTCGGTAACCATGAAAAAATTAAGTTGAGCGAAATATCGTGGCACAGCTAGTCATGGAATTGAGAAGAGTAGAATCGATTTAGTAAAGCCTTCGTTTAGCTGTGGAAAGTACCTATTTATTTTTTCTATTTTTTCTATTTTTTATTTTTTTTTTTATTTTTATTTATTTTTTTTATTTATTTTTTTTTTTATACTGAGAGAGGCGGCCTTTTTTGTCAATTCAATACAATCATCATTACAATATTTTTTATTTGTTCTTCTTTTGCCTGCGCATATAACCTGTTAGATTTGTCGTGGCGCTTTGCAGCTGCCTGACGTGTCTTTCCTGTTATTTTTCGCCAAATAAGTAGGATTATTTACACATTTCACAAATTATTTCTTTAAAATTCCTGTACTGTATGACAAACTCAGAAAGTCCATTCTTTTTATTTCGCTCCCATGCCCTAAATCGGAAAAAAAAAAAAAAAATAAAAAAAAAAAAAAAAAATAAAAAAAAAAAATAAATAAAAATAAAATAAATAAATAAATAAATAAATAAATAATAATAATAATCATCATAATTTTAAGTTAAAAATCGTGTCTATCTGATGGGACCTGCCAGGTAAGTATGTTGCTGTATATTTTCTTATTTAAACTAGGAATTAATATGTAGTGATAGAAAGTAAGATCTGTACAGCGCCCTTGAGGTGATTTTTCACAAAAACGGCGCTATATAAATCATCCAAATATTATTAATGATAATGACGATGTGCTCTAATTATCGATATTATAGTCATGTAAATTCAATCTAGACCATATAATTTAAAACAATTATTTAAATTTTATTTTTCAGGAAAGAAGTTTAATAATGAGTGACGACGTTGAACGATTTAATTTCTAGCAAAGGCCTTCAAAATATAACTGACTTTATTTTCCCCCAAATATGTTTTTCAATAAGGAAAGTAAGTAGTCAAGTAAATTATTAATGCTTGGTACGCAGGCATTATTTTCTTGGTCTGTTGGTTCCATTACCTAATATCGCGAAACGGTGTCAAAATAAAAATAAATTCAAAGTGTGATTTATTGATGTGTACAGCGTGTTGTACTTATTTTTCCTTAGCACTGGAAGTAATATTACGCTAAAAACACCGCCTAAAAAAAAATTAAACAATTTTTAAAAATCTCGAGAGAAAATATTTTCGTTCCACTACGTAAATCTGTTACGACACATTTATGAGAAGAAATATAAATTTAATTCAGGGGAAAAGTAACACTTTGACACATACTTGTTTCATAACTGCTAAACAAACATTTTGACGCGGCGTGAGATACATTTTCTTTACAAGAAGAAACAAGAGACACACGAAGATAACAAAGAAAGTTTATAAATTACCCCTCACAATGCCTATTATTCCCCGGACTATAATAGATACTAGATACCTATATCGGAGCTTCCAGTATAGCTAGCTACTTGTTCCTATCTGGCAAGCTTTTGCAGGCTCCTGTTTCATGTTTTGGAAATTACGTGCATTGTTGCCAACGTATGCATATTTTACGGGACACGTACACGTACATGTGAAATTAATCACCAAAAGTATAAACAAACCGGGAAATGGAGCGAGTACCATTTGATAATATATTATTAACGTAGATTTGTTTATTGATCAGGTTTCTGGAATAGAATTTCGGTAATTATTTCTGAGGTTAAGAGCAGAGAGTTGAATTTCTATCATTATCTTTTATAAGAAAATATTCGATATGTTTTGTACATCACTTGATAAAGATGTTGCTTATTACCCAAATTTCTAACACTCATACTGACTACTCAGTTTTGTATAAAATTTATAAATTTATAAAATAAATAATGAACAACAAAAAAAAGTTTTATATTTTTTTAGTTAACAAAAACCCCACAAGAGTTCAAACCGTCTGAAGCCAGTGGGACTATGGCATCCATAATTGCGGTAGGTTGAGTAGTTGAAGGTAGTAGGGAGAGGAAAGAGATGGGTAAAAAAGGTTGGGAAGTACCTGGCTACTCAGATCTGGTCACCAAACACGGTTAAACCACTTCAAGCAACTTTTCGATTCTGAATGCTGGTGTTTCACCAAGGCCATATTTAGAGTATCTACCCTTCTGGATGTTATCATGATGTTGGGTATACTTTTAAGGATAATAATGCATTGCTTCATTCAGTAATTGAACCTAAAGTTTGAATTTAGTTTTAGACATCTCAACTTCTTACTAAACATCCAACAAAATAGAAAAATATTCACAATGGAATAAGAAAAGTAACTTCTATTTTAATTGGCTACAAAATGTAAGCTCATAAAATTAAAAATACATCTGTAAAGAAACAAAATATAGAAGTACATGAAATTAAAAAACCACAAAAAACAGTTTCTCCTGTAAGTTGAAATATTTTATTTCCATTTTCGGAAACTCGTTTCAAAATATGAGAAGAAATTTGTTAAAGATCCCAAGTGAAATATTTTTGAAGGATATAAATATTGTGAGCATAATAAGGTTGTAAAAAGTATTTCAGATCTCATTAGTTGGCTTGAAAGTTCCTGGTAAAAGAGGTCTCTGGTCCGGGGCCGGGGCTAACTTATGAATAAGAATTGCGTTTAAAACTTGCCCCGCGAGACGCTTTCTTTATACATTTTGCTTAAAAACTTCCCTCGAATATTTAATAAATAGCAAAAAATTATCCTGAATGAACACAGATGCTGGTATTGAGCTTATGATATGTAAATATTGATGTACTCGGGATGTTTACTAATACGTAACGATTTCGGTATTGATTTTAAGCAATTTAATGATTTGTTTTAGTTGGATATCAGATGTTGCTTTAGTCGATATTGCGTTTGAACGTACTTGCACTATACGGAAACATTAACAGTTACCTTTAAATTCCTGGATAAAACTGTTGGAGTAAGAATATATATGGAGAGAGAGCTAAATATTGTTACCCAACCTATACAAATTTACGATAAATCACTTTCTCCGGGGTTTGACGTCGTAAACCGTGAGAGAGAGAGTGACAAGATAAGTTGTCACATAATATCGCTCCACTTTTAGGTATGTAAACATGTTTTCCGTATTTTGCGTCTCTAGCAACCCCGCTCACTACTTTTTGTTATGCGACATAACTTAATGGTTTTGAGGTTATGTCTTATATTTTTGTTGATAAAAATACTGTGAAAAAGTTGTTTCACAAAAAAATAAAACATTATGTCGACATGTGCTATGAATGGATGTAAAAAGGTTTGTCCATGAAAACCCTAGCCACGCCCGAGTTAGGAAAAAATCAACAATCCTGATCATACTGTTTCGTAAAGCTATCCCTCCTGGTGTATTATTGCTCTGAGATAAAACGGTTATATTAAAATCAAAGTACTCTCTCTGTTTTTTTAATGTTATTCTGCATAAAAACTGCTCGGGGCTAGTGAAACCATAGCGTAAACACTTGAAAGATGTTTCTATGTTGAAACAAGAAGAGAAGGGGAAGAAGAAATAGATAGGATATAGGTGACCTGGAGGTACCTAGCTTTTAAGATCTGGTCACTTAAAATAGCTGAAGCCATTTCAAGTAACATCTCAATTTAAAAAAAAGGTCTCTCACAGGGTGATATATGGAATATTTTTCACATAAGAACGAGAACGAGAGTAAAAGACAGCAATTAAAATTAGATTTTGAGTATGTGATGCAAAAAAAATTCTGTTCCTAAAAAACAAATCGTTACCACGAACTTTAGTCGCTCTAACATATGTACATCACCACGAATTATATTGTACCAATATGTGTACGAATTTAAAAATGGAAAAGCATTCCATTATTATAACAGAATGATACTTAAATTTTTAATTCCATAAAAAAGTCGTCTATCCCAAAACCACACTTTTTACGACGTTATTGACTTTCAAGGGCCCGAAATGTATCACAATTTATGCATGTACCACGAAGTTCTTTAAAAGTATTGACTTTAATAAAGGACTTCGAAGAATAGCAACGTGAAAAAAATAATGAAATGATGTGACATTATCGCACAGAGATACCTTCAAATGAGTTTCATAAATAAAACCACAGATAATAATTTATTAAAAAAAATCATTTGTAGATTAAAAAGGGAAAACATAGTGCGATGCACATTAGCAAATGCAAACGAGAACTATGTAAATAAAACAGGTTTACTTCTACGGAGGCATTGGAATGAAAATAAACATAATATTTAAAAAAACGTAAAACAGGGAAAAATAGAATGCACTCCATTGTGTGGCCCGCTTGGGGCAAGCGTTGAACACTTAAAAGCTTTTAGATTAAACTTTTTCAGGAGAATTAATAGCATTGTGTATTTTCTGAAATAAACTGCGCCGCAGCACGCATTTGTGTAATGAATTTGAAACACATTTGGCTGTAACGTAAAACCTTCGCTGAAACGTATCTCGCAAATTATATTTTTCAAAATTCGCATTAGTGAGGCTCATGCTTCGGACGTGATTTATATAATTGCTAAGTAATTTTGGAACAAAATGAGTCTCTCGATGTTTTATGCTTTGTAGTGGTTAACGATTTTTAGAATCTAAGTAATGCTTTTCACGTAAGAAATCAAAAAATCGTAACGTGCAGAGTTTGTGTGACTATGCCATTAATAAATATAATGTTACAGACAGAAATAAAACGGAAGGGAGAAGGGGAGGAGGAAGCAAAAGACTGTAAAAAATCTGGCTATTCAAGTGTGTGTAATAAACACAGCTCAAGTGATTTACAATTCCTTCTTATGTGAATGATGTTCTGTCACCAGGGTGATACAAAAGCATCATCGACACGGAAATGAAGCGCAAATATACTTTTTTTTATTTTAGTCCCTGATGTAAATGGTATGAAAAATAACAAGAAACTTCAGCAAAAAAAAAATAAAACACAAATATATTCAGAGAGAACAACAAACGTCGATTATGAGCAAAACAATTTTATTAAACATATGTACGAGTATGCATATTCGTACAATTGAGAAATCAATTTTGAAAAAAAAAGAAAGATATTTAAGTAAGTCAGATGATGAATATCGTAAAATAATATAGTTTCCCACTTACCACCAACCTTATTAGGGTAATTAATTTTTTAATTAAAATTTAGCGCCATAATGTTATGAAACATGAACATGTTAATTGCGAGAGATTTTTTTATTTTTCTCGTTTTCATAATGAATAGGTCATGCAATTTATTTTCTTCTTAAAACATGAAGTTTCTCTTTAAAAAAAAAACCCTTGAAACTCAATATGTTATTATTCTGATAAATCTAAAAACATCACAGTCAAAGTCACCGCACGCCAATTGAAAATGTTGTTGTTGATTTACAATTAAGATCATGTTTTCACATTCAAGCTCGTGTCACTTGATTCGGTGAGTAAAATATCAGGAAGATATTTATAATAAAGTCTTTGTGAAATAGGATCGCACTCCGGGCGAGGACGTGCCGGGGAAGGCAGAGATAGAGCCTAGTTTTTCCAGTGGATATTTTGTCGGGTTGTTTACCCACTTCCTTCCGCTGCCTCGAGATCCGTCACAATTTCTGATTTCAATTTTCATTTCAATGCTGGAGGCTGCTGTAATTTTTAGCTCCGCGCGAAGAACTTCTGACGTGACTTAAATAAAGCCGAGAAATATAAAAAATAGAAATGCCGCAAGATTTACAAATATTCAAATCTTCGCAAAGGATGCGGATTGATCGAAAACGAAGATGTAAAATCAATGATCCTCAAAAACGAAATTCTCAAAAATGTTTTGTTTCATTTTATTGGTTAGTTCAAATAAACGTTCGTTGGATACGCCGTTTTTATTTCAGTGCTTTTAAAAGTTTTCGACGAGACGCACAACCGTCCAGCAAACAAAACCTACTGTAATTTAGGTATAAAATGTCATGTCGTATAAATGGACTTTTTTGTCGATTTAATGTTTGTAATCTTATATGCTTATTTTGAAATACACTGTGCAAAAATTGTAACAATTACCTTAAATATTTATGTGAAAAAAAAAATTATATTAAAAAAAAAAAAAACTGAAATGGAATACCTGTTTACCTTAGTTGAATTTTTACTTTTACGATATCGCTACCCCGCACCCCTCTAGGGTTGCTAAAACTTGATGGCTCTACCCTCTTCCAAGTAATAGAGCGCTCGCCATCGTTAATTGCTGTAAAAACATAAATCAGTATGTTTCAGTCAAAGAAAAAATAAATAAAAATAATATAGACGTCTTAAATAGGGGTATGTAATTCAGTTATATAATAAGTTCGACCACAATTTTTAATTATTTCAAAGATACTGCCTACTAAAATAAATAGTGATTCTCTTGCAATCTTTCGAGTAAATTACAATTATTTTGTACAGGGAAAACCAATATTTCTTGATATGGCAAATATCTGAAAACCATACTGGAAGCAATTAGAACCAACTTCAACCAACTTTAAAAAAAAGTTTTTTTCAGTGCTTGCGGGCGGCTTTCCCCGGAAGGAACTTTTCCTCATTTGACGTGGTGAAACTGACGCTGTGAAAAGGACTTATAGTTTTTACGAATATATTGGCCATAATAGTAATTGAAAAGACTATAGTGATAAAAACAAATAGCTATTGCAAATATTTGTAGCAGACTTTAACAGAAAACAAAAAAGTGGATTAATTCTCATCTTGTACTGACATTTTCAAAAAGAGATAACAAACAATGAATAGATGAGAATTTGGTGATTTTGGATTGAACGTAGCAAACTCAGACTTTCAACGGTCATCTACAAGCTCCGACCTCAACACTTTAAAGAGCGGTCGTCTTGTGAAACCCCCTGAAGGCACGCGACAGTGGCGACAGAGTGAAAATAATTAAAGTTTTGCTACTCTTATCAATGGCTAGTGGAAAAAAACTGACCATTGCAGCTCAAATGAGTTTAGAATCTATGAGCAGAAGAAATGCAGCAATGAAAACGCCGGTATCTGCATATCCTCCGCAGAGAGTTACGCGGGTCCGTCTTTTCTATCTCCTACGAGAGTACCTTTCAAAATATCCGTTGACGAAGCATTGGGTTTATACGTTAATAAAAAAAATGACTGATTTTCAGAACGTCTCAATTCAACAAATAAGTAAAGAGCACATTGCTGATAGTTGGGATATATCTCAGTTTTCGTCAAATGTTGGATGCAAAAAAGCTTTGTTATCCACGAGATATTATCATCACTGAAGCTGTTGGAGAGGTTAAGATTCAATATTTTTTAACACACTGTTGTAACGATTGAATCCCGCTCAAAATTAAGTGTTACAGCAAGCAAATGTTGGTAGAGAGTAGAGATACATATCCTACCGTAATTATTACTATCCAGCTTACATGCTTGGATTAAATGTTGTGAATTCCTGTTACACGTGTGACGGACATGATATAAAAACCTGGAAAATAAGAAAAATTGATAAAACAAGACGCTTGAAAAAAAGGTTACAATCTCATTATTTATTAAATAAACCCTTGAACATATATTTTTTAGTGGTTTTATTGCCTAAAAACCATAAGAACAGGTCAGTTGAGTCATAAAAATCATAACTTTAGTTTAAAAAAAAACAAGGGTTTTATAAACAAACCATAAAATAGATTATAAATAAATCAATACACTTTCTTACACTGTTCAAGTTCTCAAGTGCTACTGACTTTCAAAAAAATCCAATCGGAGATTAGAAACCGTCAAGGCAATCTTCACCATCTTGACTATATTCCATAACGACTTCGCCGAAAAATAATTTACCTAAGTTTTTTTACCGAAGTTTCAAAAATTGAAGGGTCGATGACTTCCTCTACCACGTATTCCATAAATATTTCCCTGTAATATCAGTTTGATAATCTTATATTTGTGACCGCTCATGATGCTGTTAGGATAGTAGAATTTTAATACCCTATATAAATTTAAAAAAAAAAGTCCACCGTCGCGAAGACATTAAGTGTTGTCACCTAATAAACAATCTACACACAAAGGAAAAACTGATTTTTCTTACGACTCAACAAGTTTTTGTGATCCCACTATTTTAACTTTTGAGCTGTGAAACAGCGCTACTTCAAGCCTTCTTGGCATTACTATGAAGTTGGCAATAACATCTCATGAAAGGCCAAAAGGGAATGAGCGTAAATTTTCCATGAACAAACACAAAGATTGCCCCCAAACTGACGTCTCCAGCCCGGCGTTATCTTACTGCGGGAAGTTATCATCAGTGTTCAGGACTTTCATTAACATTCTCAGTGATACATACGTGTAATGAGATATAACAACTACACAGTTCACAGTTATAAATGCTTACATTCACGCAGAACAAATAAAATAAGAGATTACAAAGAGCAAATGGCTTATTTGGGTTATAATGGATGTTATGTTTCCTGTGGGAAAAATGCCGATTAAACGAAACAATATGAATATATTCTAATGTTAAAAAATACGATAAGATACCTCTGCAAGTTAAATTTTATACAAGGATTTTAGCATATTGAAATCTGAGCAAAACATTTAAACAAAATCTCACTTCGGTTTTAACTTCGCGACATTAATAAATTCATTTTTTAACATATTAAATTTCTTCAGTAAGTTTTCTTTTGAGGAACGCAAATTTTGTTTAATGTAATATCATTACAAAGCGTTCAAAATGAAACCGCGTCGTATTAATATATATTTTCATCGGGAGATCCGAGAATAAAACGAACGACGGAGAACGATGGAGTTTCCGACGTAACATTTACCGAGAAAAATATCGTAATTTAAATATTTCTAGATGAGAAAAAATTCTCAGATAAAAGAGTAAAAAATGATCGTCCAAGTGTAATTTAATATTTATAAAGAAATAAGCAGAGCTTTGTAGCAGCATATTAATTAGTTTCGTTTCTCGGCACACAACTCTAGTTCGCTTTTCTCATTAGGACTCGTGATCGGTCTGAAAAATAGGCGGATGTTGTAAGGAAAGCGAGCTTTCCAAACTACGCAATTATATGTATTTGCAATTTGGTGCGCGAATGAATGTAAAATGTGCTTTTCCACTGTACTAACGCTGCGGCCGCGATTGCTTCTGCCACCTGCTTGTCTCCTGGTGCCTCCGCGCAGGCGTAGCTCTGTCTGCGGGGTGATAAATCAGATAGTGGGAAAAGAATAATGTATTTAATCCTAGCATTGAAGATTTGTGAGATTAGTACTAGAGCTTTCTTAGAGTGACGCTTTGACGGCCTGCGTGGTCGAGTGGTAAAATGCTCGACTACGAATCCAGATGTCGCGGATTCAAACTCGGCGAGCGCAAATAAAATTTGTTCAATTAATATGTGTCATAACACATTTAATTGATATAAAATAATATATTGTATATTTGCGGCACTTTTAGGAGTGGTAGATACTATATGTATCACCCTGGTAAAAGACCACCATTTAGAATTGAAACGTTGCTTGAAATGGCTTTAGCCGTGTTTGATGACCAGATCTAAGTAACCAGGTACTTCCCAACCTTCCTCTTTCTCATATATTTCCCCTAGCCTTTATCTTCAACCTTACAACGTACCCCAATTGGTGGTGATGCTGTAGTCTCACTGACTTTAGTCGGTTGGGTGCAGTTAGGAATCTTGTGCGGTATTCACTACAAAAAAAAAAAAAAAAAAAACACTCCGACGCCATTCTATTTCTGCAAGAGAGTCCTAGAGAAGAATTTTATGAACCGCGTTGCACTAGGATGGACTAACAAACTTTTTACCGAATAATTAATTAAGCTCTATAAATAAGGCTATAAAAAGGTAAAACGTCGCATAAGATACAACGAAAAAATCTGTGAGTCGCGTTAAATAAAGGTGCCCCTACTGAAGTCTGCATTGCTAATTTAAAAGAATATTCTCTCCTATCATCAAAAGCAACGATTTTAAGTCAATTTTGGAAGATCGTCATTGAATTAATTAAATATAAATAATTAGGCATCGGATAACTTTAATTATTTTTCCTTTATGACGTTAATTGGGTTGAGCAGTAATTGGATGGTATATTGTTCTTATAAAGAATACAAAATTCACATGAAAAAGGCCGCATCTACTGCAGAATCCCTATTTTACCGAAAAGTAACGTCTTTGAATTCTGACTACAAAGTTTCGGGTATCTTTAAAAGTAATCGTTAGAATTATACTTAACGTAAGAATTTATTACTTTTACACGACACATTAGTGCACTATGTGGCGGCAGGGTGGCAGGGCGGCTGGGGCGCATCCCGGAACAATTCGTTCAAAACAGTAATTAAAATGTAATTAAGTCGCTCGCCCTGTGACTGAATCTGCGCTATTTCCGGTCTCTCTGGCGAATCTTTGCACTCCGATATCTGACTTCCACTAATGACACTGACAACCAACTTGGCGCGATTGAGTTTGTAGCTCTTGCCTTTGCGTCATCTTAGCCAAGTTCTTCGAGTAAACCGACAGATGAGGGGTGAATTTTTAATTTAATTGATATTTGTGTGAATTTACGGTATATGGTAGAAGCTGGATTTCTAAATTGCTAAGGTTATATGAATGTAAAAAAAATCAGCATTAAAAATATGAATTATTTATGGATTTTGAATAATGTTTTTTTTCAAACATAAATTACAGCAAAAACAGAAAAAAAACAATTCGACTTAATTGATCTGTCGCGAGAGGTTTCAGTCCGGGCGGTTTTATTTTTATTTTTACTTACCACGGGACCATTCATAATTATTAAAGTAAAATTGATAAAAATCAACTGTAACGTATGATATATATACACTCTATAATTATTAAATCAAATGACACTGTTGATTTTGAAATAAAAACATGGAATAAAACATTTAATTCACGCTTCAATAATTGAATCATGGCCACACATATATAAAAAAATATTCCTGAATTTGGATGTAAATATTTGTTTATCTGTAAATTTGTGAATGATTTATGTTGTCTTCATTGAAAAAAAATCATGGTTTTATAACAGACAATTAGGTTTGTTGGAAATGCTGCG
The DNA here is from genome assembly GCA_022651775.1 of Drusus annulatus. Taxonomy (NCBI): domain Eukaryota; kingdom Metazoa; phylum Arthropoda; class Insecta; order Trichoptera; family Limnephilidae; genus Drusus; species Drusus annulatus. Next base: position 1,610,711 of record JAGWCC010000005.1, on the reverse strand, counting down.
ATTATAAACAAAAACAAAATCTGCAAATAACTCTCGCGAAACCAAAATGAATCGTCATTTGATCCAAGTCACTCAAAAGGCTACAATCTATAGCCTATTAAATGGTTCCACTTTTCCATATGTATGATGAACAAAAGATTAAAAAGGCATTTACATACTATTTTCACACGGAAAGCGGATTTTGGCCTAAAAGACTTTTTATTCAAAACATACCGAAACCCTTTTATATCGCGTTAATCTAGGTCTACAGGCGTTCGCAACCCATCAAACGAGATAAACCGGTTGTTAGAAGGTCATGAATTATTCTTCAAGGCATTTCGAAGTTATAAATATCGCGATAGCGCTTTTTGTAAAGTAAAAAAGGTATTTTAATTATCAAAAGCACCTTCCGGCTAATATTCTACTTAATACCCGAGCTGTCCGGGTGATACTCGCGCAGATGTTCAACGAAATGAAGTCTCCCGTACAGCGAACAGACTCAACCGAAAAATAATAAAACTAAGAATATAATTTATGCAATTTCGTATTTGCTTACATCCTTTGCCAGTATTCCTCTCGTAATACTGCTACTGGTTGGTTTAAAATTAATTTTATTTTCAAACAAAAATATTTTCACTGCTAACTTTCAAAGGTTGTTTACAATATTTACAATTAAAATTAATATTATAATTATTTCATGGAAGTTTCGCAACAAAGCGTTACACGAATTAAAAGGAAATTTTCATTCGAAACTTTTCTATTGTACCTAAAGTTTAGCGGAAAAAATATAAATTAATTTATGAGTGCACTCAGACCGCTCGGTAAGACGTATTAAAAACGCCATTTTTCCATATTTTTGAGCTCAGGTAGGCTTTGGAAAGGCAATAGGGTCGGAAGCTTTTGAGATTTTTCCACGAGCTTTTGTTTGATCGCAAAGTTATTTGTTTGTTCGCAGCAATATTGCGGGAGTTTTTGCGCGTAGGACCGAATTTGCATTATTTTATAAATGTTGTATTGTATTTAAATTCTTTGTATCCATGTATTTTTTTCCGTTAAAATAATAAGAATTTTTTTCCATATTCAGATGCGTGTATTTTCTTTATTTGTACTATTATTTCAGTAAACGAAATGTTATTTTCAAAAAATATTTTTTCTGTCATGTTAAAAAAGAATTTTGTACTTATTTTCAATAAATATAAACAACAACTTGTAGTAACTGCTCAGCTTTGACCGAATCTCAATACTCTTAAATTCTATCAAAATCTTTTCTCTCACTGAAAAATCGAAAAATACACAGCAAAACTATAATATAATTAAATACGGTGATTGAGAAGCGCCCCCAACCTATTTTGCCACAAAAACAGCGCTACAGAAGTTATCCAAATAATATTATTTAAAATGGCGTATTGTTTTATTTATTGACAGTTAAATGGATTCTCCAAAGCGCTATAGCATTATGCTGGATGACATGGCGATCTGAAATGTTGCATCAATCTATAAAATGCAAAATTTATGATCACAGAGTTCCCGTTCAAGAGATTTCTTCAGACAAACATACTGATTTTCAGATTAGGTTATAAATAATGGTCAAAATTTTTGTGTCGATTTTTTCTTACAAACACTCTTCCTGCTGTAAATTAGATGATGGCAAACATTCCCGGGTTACGAATAACCTGGCAATATTTAAGAAACTTCTACTACCTTTATAATAAGCTGAAGATTTTGCTTGTGCAATGATAGAGGACTCGAACTACAGGTGTAGCTAGCAACCTGTAGCTAGCAGAGGAATTGAACCCACAACGCGAAGATAGGAATCCGATGCGTTTGTCTACTCCGCTACTAACCAGTCGTGCGATCATACATCAGATATGATATGATACAATATTATTTCTACAAATAAAAGGAATAATGGTAAAAAACAACGTAAAAATGCTTTTGAAAAAGTAAATGAATACGGACTGAGCTACTCTTATTTTTTCAAGTGTAAGATTTCCCCACTGCAGTCCCCCTAGATATTCAGATGAATCCCAATTTCAGAACCCACCCGGGCCCACAAGATGTTTTAAAGATTTGGTCAAAGTAAATAAATATATTTGCCTCATATTTTTATTGAGTTTCGCCCCAGGGCCGCAGAAGTGCGCAGCGGAGGGAATACTCGCTCAAAGTAGTCGAAGGATTTTATTACAGTGGTTCAGGAATTAAGTACATTCAAACTATCTTATCCTGGGCCGAACTTTTCAACGGTTGCCAGAAATGTGTATTTAAGAGAACCCTATCTTACATATAATACTTTCAGGGCTGTGCTGTGTGCTTGGAATATAGAATACAACCCCGGTTTTACTGTTGTATAACTTGTTAAAAGTGCAAGTTTTTATTTGTTTAAAGTGCCGGATCTGGGCGGCAAAGGAGATGGCAAAGAGAATGTTAAGAAGAAAAAAGTATTCAATATTAATTAATAATCAGGTGAATTTGTCCAGTAGTCCAATATTAGGTATATTTCTTGTAATTTAATATTTTTTTCAATTATCTTTTATCACCTTCTCGGTTGACGTCTTGTGTCTTTCAATTCATATTATCTGTCTCTTTGTCTCTGTTTCACTTTTATAATTTAAATTTTATTCTATTTTTTCTCATTGTTCTGTCATATTATTTTTTTTTTTTGTTCTCCCTCTGTATGTATGTATAACCGAACACTTTGTATTTTTTGTTTAGTTTAATTTTCTACCCTGATAATGCTTAGGCTAAGCAAAACCAGTCGGTCATAAAAAATAAAATAATATCCATGGTCTTGTATAAAGTTATTTTTTATTTATTTAAAAAATATTCAGATCACTAAAAATAGCTAAAGCGATTTTCATAGCTAAAGAGAGCGATTACTTAGACTTCTTAGAGCATTCATACCGTTCTGGACAGCGAGTAAGACGGTACCAACTTCAAGGTGTGAACTCTATTTACCCGATTTTACTGAAAAAATACAATAAACTGCTCAATATGAGAAGTATAGAACAAATGTTTTCAGAAATCAATTTATTTCAGGTTTTGACTGATGCCAAATATCTTCGATCAAAATAACGCATAAATTTAAAAAAAAGATCTGTCTAGGGTATTCAAGAATTTCCATTGAAAGGTTTTTTACTCCTTCCTTTAGCGTGTGTGGAAAAAAGTAGAAAAAACATATACTTGCTAAAAGAAAGGAAACTTTCAATAATCATAAGGCGGTATCATGAGAAGTTTTACCCTGTACCGTAAGAGTAAATGTAAAAAAAATAACAAATAAACATCACGGATCATATGATGGGACCCATATCTATCAATGTCAGATGGGATATTATCATTATGCATGATTGCTGTAGTTTCCTAAATACATCGCGTCCTGAAGTTGTAACTTCGCGTATTGTACAAGAAAAAATGAAAAATAGTATGATAATGAGAATATATACACCACATATAATATAGACACCTTCTAGATGTATAATATGTGCTCGGGTACAGCTTTGTATACCATGCAAAGATGGCAGCCAAATCGAAAGAAAAATTGAAAATATGAAATTAATAATTTTTAAATGAAGAATGAGATCGATTAAAATGCCGGTTTATCTTAAGGCCTCGGTGGCTCAATTGGTAGAAGCTTTACTCCCGGAGGATTTTTTCTGTTTCATATTTAAGTTGAAGATTATTGATATTATTTCAATAATTAATATAATAAATACAGTCTCACAATACATTGCCGAAAATAAAATTGAATCCTTTACTCACAAAATAAATCAAACAGGACAGTATTGATACCAAATACGGTTAATGCGAACAATACTATGTTAGGTTGGACGGCCATCTTGGACGCTTACCCCGTATTTATGTTAACAGCTCTCTGGTTTATTCGAAACATTTGTTCTCAAGTAGATTATTCGTGTATAATCAAAAAGTAAATACAGACCCTTGTGAAGTTATTCGGTTTTTTATTCAGCTATGCATGAACGGATTAAAACGAAGCATGATAAATTGGGTTGGTTGAAAGAAATTATCACCTGGCAATAAGCCTGTCTTTATACAATAAGAATAATTCTTGTCTAATTTTTACATCACCATTTTTGTAAAATATCAACTCGTGTGCCTTTTGTACTTCTTGTATCTTTATCAATATGTATCTTTATTTAATGTTTTGTTTATCCCATTATACTTACTTATGTTACACTCTGCTTATATTAAATTATGTTAATGTTACTTCGTTAATGTCTTGGTAAATAATTGTAAGGTGAATAAATAATTTGCGAGTATATAAAATAAATAAATATTATATATCGACTGTTTTTAGATGAAAGACGTTATTACATATTTTTTGCAAGGAAATCAAGACCTTAGTGATAACGGTCATGCTGTTATGCTTGACACTTGAACCAAGTGGTAACGGTAAAAAATCATAATGGCCCTTATTATCGATTTGCGACAGTATAAAATGTGACAGTGGTTCAAACCACTAGGTCTAAGTTTGCTTGCAAAAATGTGGAATAACGCCTTTAACCTAAACACAGTCGATATGGCCTGTCCAAAAGAAAAGGTGATTTTGTATTTTAGCGGGCTGTGTACATTCGATTATCGATTTTTTGTTGTTGTTATGTTGGTACACATATGTTTATCATATGTTAGCATTATCAGCCATTTTGGATTAGTGGTTTGTTTTTGACAACTGGAAAGGTTAGTCACGTTTTTGTGTGTTCTTAGATTTTTTACTTTTGAAAAAAATGGATCAAAGAATAAAATCCATGGTTTGTTTTTCCACAACTCCAGGACGCTCTTCGTCATTAACATCTTCTCGGCCTTCTGTAAAGTGCTTGTACCACTTATAAACACTTTTATGAGACAAAGTAGACTCGCCGAATGCCACAGTCAACATTTTAAGTGCGTTGGTGCACTTTATTTCATTTTGAACGCAAAATTTAATACATATTCTTTGATCCATTTTTTTCAAAAGTAAAAAATCGAAGAACATACAAAAACGTGACTAACCTTTCCAGTTGTCAAAAACAAACCACTAATCTAAAATGGCTGATAATGCTAACATATGATAAATATATGCGTGCCAACATAACGAAAAAAAAATCGATAATCGAATGAACACAGCCCGCGAAAATTCAAAATTCACCTTTTCTTGTGAACAGACCTCGCATATATAATGTTTGATGAAAAAAACAACGTAAACTAATGTCTGTCCAAACAAGGCAAAAAATACCAAAACTCAGCTTTGCACTTTATCCCATAACAATTTACATAAAAAAAACACTATTCCTCAACATCTCAAAAGATAAAAAAATGTTTTTTTTTGAATAACCAAATTACTAAATGTTTACACTTCGAATGGAGGATCATAATGGTGGGAGCGCTGCGAACATTTTTCATTTAAATATTCAACATATTATTCAAGTCAAAACAAGTTTGCGTGCTGCGGGCCCGGAGTTGATGCTGTAAGCCCGGAGAGTAATATGTCTCGCCGCGGCGGTCGGAAAACTCAGAAGAATCGAGAAATTGTTTTTCTGCCCCACAATACGTTCCATAATAAAACAGCGGAAGAATAAATCGACTGAGTCTTCTGGATCGACTTCGAATATAATAGAGTCCGCATTGGACGTGTTTGCCCCCAGCGTTCTCTCGCCACGTATGCCCATGTTGCTCCAGACTCAACCCCACGGTCTCCCTGCTCTATATATCCCGAGCGAGGAAACGTATTACGATATGTCACGATGCGCGTCGCGCTGGCGAAATACCGTTGCTAGATGATTTCCCCGCCATCTCTAGGATTACGGTATCTTCTTGTTCGTTTTCCTCCCGACGAATTACTTGACAATGATAATATATTTCATCGGAGATTGATGAGAATTTTTCCTCGTGTGAATAAAGACAAACTCTTTATTGATCGGCCGACGGAAAATGGGTTTTCGGTTCATTCCACACCGATGCACTTGATTTATGTGGAAAACAATATTTTTGAAATAAACGGTTTTCTGACTAATCGAAAGAAAGATTCTGGTATTTAATATTTGATGTGGTTAAACTTTGATCCTCGGCCCGTTCAAGCTATCGATCAAATCGTGATCAGATGCCATGCTCATCAGCTAATCATAATTTGATTAAAAGCAAAAATGGGCCGGGAATCTGCGTTTAACGGACACCATTCAAATGTCAACAATTCAAAATGGCCCTAATCGTTGTTCGATAGTCCTTCACTGTGATGGATTTTGGAAAACCTTAGTAGAAAACTCAATTGTGAGAGTAAATCACATGATGAAATGTTGTAATAAAATAAAATGTTTCACATGCATTTATGTAGAAAAATATTCATAATGTATAACGCCAGTTATGTAATAGTCAGACATATAATATAAATTGTACAACAGTTGTTTTGTGATGCGTAAGTTTACATAGTAAATAGCACGTTTCCGTACCTTATTAAGCAGGTGCATCATATTAGTAGTTCCAAAGTGTTATTAGTAACATACGCCAGGCCCAGAAAGTTATACGAAGTAAGGGATAACGCGAAAAGGGATGCTTAAAATGTCAAATCAAATGAACATTAATAACAAGTGGAATTGGTTCCCAGCGCAGTATAAGGGACTTTGAGAACTCTGCTCAGAGCGATGACTAAATGCGAACTTATTTGAAACATTCCCCAAGTTTTTCTGTCTGTATAGGAGATCACGTGTTACATACTTTACGAACTTGAGCAATAAATCATCAACATTCTGTGTATTTCCGAGGCGTGTGTATTTATTAAGGTGTAAAAAGTGTTGGACAACTTTGTAAAACATCGAAAAAATTACCTTTTCGAATTTGAGAGTAAAGATTAACGTAAAAACGCGACTTAAAAACCAAACTGTTCTCACCTTATACAATAATAAGCTTTTAACTTTGAAAACAAAACTTTTTGAAAAATAAAATGGGCATGTTAAAAAATGAGGTTTATGCCAGCATTTTTTATGCAACATGCTTTATGAAACAAAGGAACAAGAAGAGTCACTTTGTACGTTCTGGTGTTTGCGGAGTAATTCGAATACATCCTGGTGGCAAAGTACACACAAAATATGGCAAGAAATTCTTATGCGACCTGTGAAAATGGAAAGTTGAATTGTTAAATAATCATATTCAGAAGAAGCATTAAGAAATCACCACGGGAAAAATGATATTTTCGCAATTAGGATATGAACTCCGATACCTTTCGTTATAGGGACGATTGCACTAAACAACTAAACTATCTTGTTAATGCTGCGGCTGAAATCATTCTAAATTATTTGATTATTTAAACGCTGAAGCTGTGTTGAAATCGAATATAAGGTTTTTTTTAGTCATAAATTTATATATGCAATTTATGGACCACTATTGTTTTATCATAAATACCCGGAATAGTGTAATAATATTTCTATATAAAATAATCTGTGTGTGGTTTGACAATATACACTTTCTATAAGATTGGAGATAAATAAACCCTGTTGGTAATAAGTCTTAACAATAAAGTAGAATTTCAGTTAGTATTATGTGTCTCACTAAAACTCGTTAACGATTAGTTCTGGCATCTTGAATTTTACACACCCTTTTATTTTAATATATTTTTTAATGATTTTAATAATTGCTAGTAATGTCATTTACACAATGAGCTATGGAGCATTTAAATATTCAGTTAACTGAAAAAAAATAATACGCCATACGCCACAGAGTGGTAGATACTCTTAATATCGACCTGATGAAAAACCACCATTTATAATCGAAAATTTGCTTAAAATGGATTTAGCCGTGTTTGGTGAACAGATTCGAATAGCTGGGTTTTTTTCCAACCTTCTTCTTTTCCTTATACCCTCCCTATCCCCATCAAAATATACCCTGATTGGAGATGCCATATTCCCACTGGCTCAAGACAGTTGGGACTCTTGTGTGGTATTCACATTTAAAAAATACTGCTTGTTACATCACTTAAAATGCCAGATAGACAACTAATAAACAAACAATTTACAACACTAACGACATGTAAAATAACTACATTAATAGGTTATTATAATCAATAAAGCTAGCCATGACGTTAATAATATTTCCTGTCGTAACTTTAAGGTCCGCCCTCCTATATTATGAAAACAGACTGCTCAACCAAATTGTTTTCATTAGCCAAACAGCCATTTTGAATTGTTCAAACATTCTATCACTTAAATCAATTACGCTTCCCCGCGCACGGTGTAATTTTGGTTAGAAGCTACCCTTCAAAGGTCCAAAAGCAGCCTGCATCGTTCACTGCAAAGCAGATCATTGCACAATATTGCACGTGCACGGGTAATTAGTGAAGCCACTCACCGCCTCGGTGTGTATGGGATGCACGGCAAACAAGAGGCCGGCCACTGCGGCGAAGGTTCTCTGAAGCCGGGCTATGGAGAGGCAGACCCTGGTGAACAGCAGACAGGCCGCGGCGTGCAGCAGGCTGTTGGTCAAGTGGAACCAGAAGGGCTGTAGACCGAACATCAGGAAGTTGGCTCTGTAAAAGTAAATAAATGGCGAGTTAGCATAAGAGATCGAAAATATTAACTGTAAGATAAATATCAGGAAGTGAGCTCTGTAAAGGAAAGAAACATAACTTTTATTTAAAAAATTGTTAACGGTATTACAGACAGCCCCCATTTACTGAACCTTATTTCCTTTCACATACCAATAAGAACTACTCGATCCAAAATTCTATTTAGCTGTAACAATAACATCACGACTGAGTCTTTCAGATACTCGCTTGTACCTAGATTGCATGTAGTTGGTAATACAAACGCAGAGGTGGCTGAGGTATTTAACTGCACGGAATGTTGATTCAAGAAGGCTATGATATCGTATAAATCTTTGATGAATATTAATTTAATGCAATCAAACACATTTTTTTACTACTTTACAACTATTCCTTATAACCTTTGTGCAAAAAGTTTTCATTTTTTCACTGTTGATTGTAAACCTTTTTTTAAATGTAAAACCCCCTTGGGCGTATACTCGTACAGTAAAATAAATAATTATACAAGCGCCATATTGCGAAATATTGATATTTATTTTGTTTATAGCATATCGACCAAGGAGTGCTAGATACTTTTATTATCGCCTTGGTGGAAGAATAACATTCAGATCCAAAACGTTGCTTGAAATGGTTTTAGCCGTGTTTAGAAACCGAATTTAAATAACCAAGTACTTGTTAGCTTTACTTTTTCCCATTTTGATCCCCTTACATTTGCTCCAACTTCACAACATCTATTGGAGATGCCATAATTCCACCGGCTCCGTCAATTTTTTTTAAATTTATATTTTTATTTTATTTTTTATAGTGAATACCACACAAGAGTCCCATCTGCTCTCAACCGTCTAAAGCCAGTGGAGCAATGGCATCCCCGATTAAAGAATGTAGTGAGGCTGTAGGTAGTGGAGGCGGGAAGGAGATACGGAAGAGGAAGGTTGTAAAGTACCTGGCTATTCAGATCTGGTCACAAACGGCTAAAGCCATTTCAATCAAGCAACGTTTCGATTCTGAATGGTAGTTTTTCACCAGGGCGATACTTAGAGTATCTTCTACTCTGAAACGTAACACAAATATACTTTATATTATTTTATACGAATGAAATGTGTTATGAAATATATTAATTGAATTAAATTTATTGGCGCACGCCGGGTTTGAACCCGCGACCTTTGGATTCGTAGTTGAGCGTTTTACCACCCGACCATGGAGGCTGTCAAAGTTAAGACTCTTGTGCGGCTCTCACATACAAAAGAGTTTTGAATGTGTAAATATGTTCAGTACATTTATGTGTGATCAATCTAGAATAATGTTACAGGATCGTGATGAGATTAGAAAGGGAATAATAAGTTATTGATAAATGTCAAATTATTTAGAAAGCTTTTCGCAGGAGTAAACCCGTAGCAATGCTTTTCTAGAGCATGTTCAGAGCTGCTTAAACCATTAAATCAATTATTTACAAAGGAAATTAACAGTTCACTTCAAAGAAACAATGAGCTCTCTTGTTCAAATTTGCGCACAAAAAGGCGTTAAACTCAAACCTGTTATTTCTTCATGTAAATAACGAAACACAAAAATTAATTACAACAGTTATTTAACCGTCAAACTTTCACTGTTTACTCGGCTTAACTTATGATAAAGTTGTCTATTTTTAGAAGGGGATGGAAAAGACAATAGTAGAGAAAAAATAATATTTAGTAAATTTAAAGATTACTCAACATCATCGCGTAGTATACCTCTGCCTACCTCTCGGAATGCATTCTTATGGTTATAAAAAATGAAAAATGAAGAAAGAATATTAGATTTGAAAATATAATTTTATACGCGTACTAAAGATAGCAAATTAGTAGGCAATGCAAAAATGCTGAAGCAAATAATCGTATCCCGCTCGCGGAATTTTTATCATCAGGTACTGGGCATTTAAATAATAATAAAGAATGGTCTGATCGTTCTCCGGCAGAAAAGAAATATGTTCTACCGAAGCAAGCGCGGAATCCATTTGCATACCTAACAGAGGAATGCATATTTATAGAGAGCATGCAAATTCGATTCAGTGCGCGGGTATATCGATAGCGCTAGTTCCGAGCATTGGACGTCAGATAGATGCATTTGTCTTTGTGCTGAGTGCTAATTTACAAAGGGAATCCGACCCACACCCACACCCCCACCGGGCTTTAGTTATATTAGTCTTCAACACACTTCTACATAGGGGTGGCTCTCCGCATTAAATATTCCGGAGAAAACTGGTTTTAGTTCGGAACAACGCCTTTCAGGTTATTTTAATTGAGTTTGGCAAATTCTTTGAAATTTTTAGATAACTGCAAATCGCTTTCACACATTCAGAATGTTTGTTTTTGTTCCAATATCGATTAAACACAGCGACTAGTTTGTACAACATGTTTATTTTTTTATTACAGTTGGCTTTTTTTATTTATTTTTGAACAGCTATAACGAATGGAACATTCAATATGGTTTTGTTGTTGTTAAATCGAGATTTACAACTATTTTTTAGCTCATGATCGAAATAAAATCGCGAGTTAACGAAGTTGCGTTAACCTACAAATTTCAGACAAATAGAGCGGTGCAAATGCATTATTCTAGATCTTCAGACTTTTTTAATTCTTGTAAATACATTCACATTAACATTGATGGTATGAATATAGTTTTTTCTTTCCACAAGTCGTTGAAATTTTTCTAAACAAAAACAAAAAAAGGAAAAAGAAAATTGATAAAAAAGTAGCACTCTTCGTTTGCATTTGAATTAGCCGCCAAATCACTGGAGGAGAAATTTTACTTTTGAATTAATTTGGTTTACCCTGAAAGAGAAACTTTTACCTTGGTATTAATTATTCATTGAATAAATAAATTTGTACTGTTGCCCCAGCCGACTTGACTGGTAAAAGCTAAAAGAATTCGTGTCTCCAGAATTTCCGCTGGATACTCGAGTTTCTAGATGCTAGCTGCATTACAAATTCTGTTTTGAAGTCGGCAGGCACTCCGAGCGGGCTATTGTTTTGAGACCGCACTAATGGGCTAAGACTGGGGGCAGGCGAGTTTCATCAAATATGCTATAAGACCTGGCATCCTGGCGATAATGTACAAAGTCACGGATAATCAAGATGGTCTAATGTGTAAGACGCAGCTCACTGACTGGATCTGCTATAAATCCGGTCTTCGCCTTTTGTACTGCATAATTAAATACAACGGGCTTGCTAGATACAGATTAAGTGACAAGATGTATAAAACCCATTAGCATTATACGACTTAACAAATTCCTGTGAAGTATTTTTCATCCTTAACAGTTTTCTAGCACACGTGTTTCGACGTAAAATGTACTTACACTCTGGGAGGTACCATAGATCAACATTAAGTCCTCTGGCGTTTCAAAGAAAAATAATTGAAGAATCAGTGGACTTTTTTGTCTTAATAGGAATGTGAAATTGATAATTTTTTACAGATAATTTTGCTGTCGTAGCCATACTATAATATGTACTAGTTGGAAAACAGCTCAAAATAGATGGCGTTTCAGGTTTCCTTTGAAGTTTTACTAAAAAGTTATTTAAACTAAGAGAAGAAAAGCGAATACCTAAAATTTAAAATGATTTGGTAGACACATGACTATTTATGATACGTACACAATATGATAAAAATCATTTATTGAAACAATACCCATAGGAAAAAAAAAAATATTAAGTAGATATTCAGTAAGCGATCTATAGGGTGTCTTGATAGCTTAGTAATTTAGAGCAGTCGCCCGGTTAACAGAAGGTCCCGGAGCTTAAATACCTTTGTAGAGTGAATTTACTTCAGTTTCAAAAGCAAGAAGTATTAATAGTTTCCTGTGGTCATCCGTCAAAACATTTTAGTTTGACCTTTATACGTATAATACATTCTATTAACTTTCTAATAAATTAAAATGTTGGAAGAAATATTATTTTCGATAAATATTATCAAAACCTTTGAAATAGCTCAAATTGAATTGAGTAATATTTTCATTAATTCATTTCTCAATAAGTGAACACGCCTTTGAAACGAATATTATTCGTAAAAAGTAAAGTTCTTGAATGGTATTAGAATAAATTAATGGATTTGAAGAATTAATTTAATTTCCATTAAAAGCTAGTGCTTTTATGTCTACACCGCAAAAGAAAATTCTCGTTCGATTTTTGGATGGTGAACGAAGAAAAGTGTAAATTAGAATTAATGGGGTGAAAGAGTTCAGAAATTATACAATTATCTGCCCGTAATCTAGGAATATTTTTTTGTGATTCGGTCGTAACGGATATTCTCAATATGAGGCGCTTCAAGATTTTATCATATTAAAAATGGCCCGGCGTTTCCAGGCCATATTACGGGGCGCGTTATGCGTCGCTTATTTATTTTAATTTTACGATTTATGACATAAATGGCGGCGGAGTAATGTAATCTTGTAGACGTAAGCGTATCATTATGACAGTTATTTCACGCTTTAAACAAAATGGGCAATTTTAAGCTTTTAACAATGATGCTATGTGTTTTAGACAAAGATTAAACGAGATACGACTTAATCTCGGCATGGATAAATGTGAAGAAAAGATTAAAATAAATATAAACTTAAAAACTGAATCTGTTTTATTTTTTTTGATCGCAGCTTATTTAATATCACAACTTGCTACCTAACTGACGAATTTCGAACGAAAAGTTTTGTTAATAAATGAGATGTATGGCCGAAATCTGATAAGTGGGTAGGTACTTATCATATATGCACTTATGCAATATGATAAGATCTCTTTTCGTGTTTTGACCACAATAACCGCTGTGCTTATTATGTCATAAATATTATGGTATTATTAGTTTTTGGATTTTACCAAATAAAATACAGAAATCTGGTTTTTACCAAACGAAAAATATACAATAGTATCTGAAAACTGCAGTTATATGGCAAAATACGAGTACTTTTATTTTTATGTTAGTACGCAGGAGACGTCTTGTTAAGCTGAGAGGAAGGAGATGGAGAAGAGGATGGTTGGGAAGTACTTAGCTGTTCAGTTCTGGTCACTAAACATTTAAAATAAAGTTTTATTTCGGTATGGTAGTCTGATAGGGGGATACTGAGAGTATCTAAGATTATATTACATCATCTTGGGTCAAACAGATATCATATGCCACTTAGAAGTTCTACCTTTTCCACGTTGACACATTTGCTAATGGACCTCGGCAGAACGCGGGAAAAATTAAACTCGAAATAATACGATGATGCATGAGATTTCTTCTCCGCTATACTTTCAGCTTCCACACGTGTTTCTCTTGGCGTTTAGCATAATCATCCTTTGTGGCAAATGCAATAGGAATGCATGTTACATAAACATAGAGCAAAGTGTGCCAAACTTGAGTTGCATAAACCTAACTGATTGATGACTCGCACGTTGGGATCTGGGCGCTGAACTGGGCGCATCCTAACGCAATAAAGATCGAAGAAATAGTACCCACGCGTGTGAAAGTTCAATTCAAACACTAATACTTTACGTCGCATCGCTCACCCCGAAGCGCGCTGCAATATAAAAGAAGGAAAAACGCTGATTCACGGAATGCATTATTATTTAGTATAAAGTTTTCACAATAGGGTCACATTGGTTGTAGGATCCATATAAAAATAATAATTTGTTAAATAAGGTTTTCTTCAAGGTGTCAAAACGTAATTGAACTTACCTTTGTAATATTAAGTATGAAGCAGAAAACATATTATTTGTTTGAAGCATTAAAAATTCTAGGCTGTGAGTTCTGGCGTCACAAATTTTCATGAGTTTTTTTGTCTATTCTATTTAATATATTTTCAGCTCACAGCGAAATTTTCATAATGATCTTTATATATTTAAAATAAATATTTAACAATGAAAACATTAAACAAAAAGTCGTATTATTTATTACGTATTTTTAATTGATATAATGAAAAAAATAAAATAAACATATAAACTCTGATTTTTTTGATTATTATTTAGTTTTTACAGTTCTTGCGTTAAATTTGTAGAACTCTTATAGAATATCATGTCTTCTGAGTGCGAAACAAACTAGAAGCCACCTCTGTCAGCCATAAAACTAAAATCCAGTCACAGATGATTCACTATGAATATCCATATCCATCCCTTCCGGACCTAATAGTATATATTCCATAGATTTACTGAAAATTGTACCAGTCTGAAGATGCCCGTCATAAGGTGAAACCGGTCAGGTCTTAAATAAAAAATAGTGGAACAAAGTAAAAAAAAATGGTATTATTAAAATGATTAGAAATAAATAACATTATTGTATTTATCTGAAAGTAAACTGCTATGTTTCTGTATATTATCTCTGTACATAATACAAATAAATATTAATATGCCATAGATTAAATATACTTAGTAATAAGATATACTCTAGAAATTAAGATTTGTACAGGGCCCTTGAAATGATTTTTTACAAAAACGGTACTATACAAATTATTAAAATTTTATTATTATTAGAATAATTATTATTTAATCAAAATTAATAACAACGTCTTTCCCTGAACAAAAATTTGCAAAGCGAATAGAACACTTCTGCACAACTTTTATATGTAGAAACATTTTTAATGATCTTTTATTGTTAGCAGTAGCGAATTTTAATGAAACTTTATGATAAAAATACCGTTTTCTGAAATAATATGAATACATTGTATTAATATAAAATTTATTTACCGGTTTCGTATATAACATCAATTCTAGTTAAAAAATAATTTTACAACGCCTGAAATTTAAAAAAAATAAATAAGAAGTAAGTATTTTGGGAGATATTATATTTTCATGTCTTTAAAAGATAAAAATCAAATCAACAAATTCAAATAGCGCTTTCAAAGTTTTTACTTCTTTGCGAAGTTACAAATGACTAAAAACCTAATCTAAGCAAGGAGAGTCCTTACTCAAATGGGAAATCCATTAATACAATCTTTCAAACAATCGGCCATTTAAAATGACAGTAATATTTCAAAACACGAATCGTACAGTGGACATATTCGTGTCGGTGAATTATTGAAAATGACTTCTTAATTCCGGAATATCTCCATAGTATATCTACGAGTATAACCCGCTTAAAAAGTTTACCCCAAGCAGGGGATGTCAACACTGGGATGTGATTTATGAATATTAAATGTATGTTGACACGCGACAATATTAGAGCCGGCCTGACGGGAAAACAAATGCATTAAATATTAGCGCCTTTTTATTCGAACCCCGAATAAATCGCTCGCACACAACTTTGTAAACTGTCAGAATGTCGCTGGAAGTTTATAGTTTGTATGAATTATTGCTGTAAAGCGTAAAGAGTGTGAAAATTGACGATTTTTTCATTAAAAAAATTGATCGGTTTTATTTTTTTTTTGTATTATTTGACAACGCAATTCCGCGAAACAAAACGATATTAAACAAGTGTGCAATAATCGTAGTGTATTTGAGGGGCTTAGAAGCAAAGGCCACAATCTCCAAATACGGTTCTGTAGCATTGTCAACTTTTGAATGATTATTATAAAGAAATGGAGAATGAAGTGTACAAAAATGTTAGTGCACATTAAACTAAGAACAATTTGAAAAAAATATCTCTAAATTTATCAACATATTCACAAAAGAAAAGTGCATTAAACGTTAAATCAACTTTCCAAGAAATAATTTTAAATGAAGGAGATTGCTGCCTTTGCTTCTAGGCCCCTCATTTATTTCCAACCATTTGAATGTATATTGATTCTGTCCAATTAACACTTTTTATTTTGAAAAAGTAATACTTTTTCGAATTTACGACGTATAAATCCAAGAATTATTATTTTTCTGGTGCGCCTTGCCTATCGGGGGTTTGCAATCATAAGAACTTCAACAAAATCTTTATTATTTATATACAAACAATGCACTAATTAAAATAGAAATATAAAGTAATAGAAACTTCCAAAGAAAGGAATTCAATTTAAAATAAATTCATATGGTACGTGTATAGGATATAATAAGAATAGTATGTAAAATAGATAAAAAAGAAAATAAGTTTTATTTTAGCAATAGCAATGACGGTTGACTTATCTCGTAAACGACTCGATGTGCATCCAGTTAAAGTGAAGCTCCGAATGGATTCACAAAATACCTACTATTTAAAAGCCATAAAACGGAATGCGTTCCAAAGTAACTGCTTAAGTTTACCTCGCGACCTCACGTTGAATGATAACCACCCCGTTCCAACTATCCTAAAACTGTGGGTCGAGTACACTGAACAAATAAAATTCTAGAGTTGTGAACCGCCTCGTATACCGCCTTGAAATAAAACTGATGTCGCCAATTTACATAAAACCTTTCGACGCTTAGATCTCAGAGTGGCCAGTGGAATTGCTTATCTGTAGAAGAAAGACTTTTGACATTTGGAAACGTTTAATCAACTTCACCAGAAGTAAGATTAGAGTGACACGTCTTTCCTCGGGTACACAGACACGCCCACAACACGCTTCTATCGGTTTATCTCCTCAGTGCTGGGGGGCATACAGCGGCATTCGAGTAGCATCGATTCGAATAAAAATTAACTTTCAAATAACGCCACGCTTACGATAAATGCATGGCCGCCGTTTGCAGATTTATGGCGAGACACAATCTCGTTTGAATTGTCACGTGCGGAAAATATGTCCCGATGTAGCGCTAGCACAGGCAGCCGCTGGGTGGAGGGCTACCAATACGCCATGCTTTATTCAAGGTTGAAATTCATTGCAGCGTAGTCAGTCTAACCTTATAATATTTATTTCCAAAGAAAAAAACTCAGCCGTTATTTCATTTTGAATATTGAAGAATTATTAATGTCATTAATGTAATCGATGGGTACGTAGATACACAAACTTATGAGAGGGATGTGAAAATAATCTGATACGTAAATAATATAAAAGACGTTGCATAGTGGTTTTAATAGCATTAATAATAAAGTTGAAAGATATTTCAGTAAAATAGTGAAATATGTACAAGTGTAGTGGTATATTTATGTAAATCACAAAAATAATTATTTTTTTCCATCTCAAGGAAATGCACTTTTTTATGTTGACATTTATCAATTACGAAATGAAGTTTATTTCAGGCTAATAACTGAAATATTTGAGGAATAATTTTTGAAAATAAACACTGTTTTCACATTAAAGTAAATAATAATAAATATTTTAACAGGGCTTCAAAAGGATTCACAGGTTACAGATCGTTTATATTTCTGAATATATTAAAAAAAAACGCTAAATAGTTTATTCTTTGGGTAATTTTATTATTACTTTTATGTATCTGATATTCGAAGAAGATTTGAAAAGGTTAAAAAAAATAAAAGCACAAAATTAAATGTGTTGGTTCTATTTCGAGAGTGAAAGTCATGTCCCGTTTCAATCCATAGATTTAGCATCTCCGTCGTCGTTCAAAACCTCAGAGAAATAATATACAAGAGAGAGCGCTGCTGTAGTCAGTTTTGATAAGTTTTGCCAGACTCGGCTAGACCTGGGCGTGGATAAGACTAGGGATAGGGTATTTATTCATCCATTCATAGCACATGTCGACATAATGTTTTTGTTTATTCGTATGACCACTTTTCCACAGTATTGTTATAAACAAAAATATACCATATAACCTAAAACACCGTTGACTTATGTCACATATCAAAACGTGTGGGCGAAGTCAACGGAGACGCGGAACATGAAGAACATCCTTAATTTACTGTAAAACGATGTGATAATTTGGGAAATTTTGCTGTCTCTTTCTTTCTCATAGTGTACGACGCGAAAACCAGGAGAAAGTGATTTATCCCAAATTTGTATAGTTTGGGTAAAAATAATCAGCTCTCTCTCCATATATTGTTACTCCAAGTTCAAAACCGATCTGCACATTGTTACATTATAGCAAAGCCATAAACTGCAGGTAAAAGCGCAACACAAAATCAAAAAGACAAAGTAATCCGGGCAAAATCAATCGATTTTGTGCGCGATAAAGTACATTGGTATAAAGCGTCCCAAAGCTCGGTGAAGAATTCGACTTGGTGTATCCCTCTGCGATGTTTGTAAGTGATGGATACCATCAATAGCTTCGCTGGTCTCTTCTTGCCTAGACAATGTAGAAAAATGATGCAATAAAAGGAGAAATGTATTGGGAAATACGTTTCTGTTGGCGAATTTCGAGCGACGCAGTGTGAAGGCAAAGGAATAAGATCCCCAATAGATTCAATAAACGAATATACTTTCGAAAATCACTCAGCAATCTTATCAGATTTTAATTAACCAGCTCATTCACAATTTACACAGTTTTACTATTGGAGTTGAAAAGTAGGCCATTGTATTGAACTTTTTATAAAATTTTAAACTTCATGGCTGTTGTAATTTACTACATCAACGTGATGACTCAATCTGATGTAGTTGGGAGAGAGACATATAATAACTGACAGTAACCCAATGAGACATAATACAATCCGACGGATTGTATAATAAATAACAAGTTATTACATCGGGTGACGTAATATCTACAGGAACTTTCAAATAACCTATACGGTTACACCTGCGTTTTAAAGTGTTAACAGGGCTGGCTCGTTAATTAAATTTTACATATTACACTTGACTATAATAAAAGCAGATTAGAATTGAAACTTTAGATCTTTACTTCAGGATTAGGTTACTAGCCCATAGGTTCTGTAGTTTGGGAGGCGCAACACTGAACACACATACATAACACGATATTATTTTACTTTTTATGGTTGACCCTCACAAATATTAGTAACCTGCAGGTAGGTACTTAGCATTTTGTAGAAATTAAAACAAGTGGTCACACCTTCCCCCTCAAATCGTGAATAAGCAGATCGTCAAGATTTGTTTGATAATACTTTGGTTCAGGCCCGGCCCTGAGCCAAGCGGCGCCTGGCGCAGGTAAATTTTTTTCACATCCTTTGTTAAAACCTATATTTAAAGACCAACATTTTCGAAAAACTTTTTTTCTAACTCTAAAATATTATGTAATAATTGTATTATAATAATAGGTATCCTCGCTAAGTTCCACGCGGACCAATGGATGAGGATTATATACAAAAAGCATACAATTTTATTCAAAGTGTCATCACTGTTAACCACTAGTTTTTGTCAGGTTTCCCCTCTAAAAATAACTACACATAAACCAACAAATTACATGTTTAAAGTGTAAGTGTTTTGTTCTATTGAATTTGCAGAGTGATATTATAATTCATGTATTTAAAAAAAAAAAACACGCCTGGAGCGGACTGCTCCAATTGCGCCTGCACAAGACCGGCTATGCTCTGGTTACAGATATAACTGTTTGAATTATGATTGTTGAGAATGTACAAGAACGATTGAGTAAGTAACAATCTTTCTAGAATCTAGCGGCATTTATAAAAATCCAAATACCTAACGCGTCTATATTGGTATTGAACTGTAATTATTTGTGTTTCAAACCAATTGGTTTCGAAAGTAACCAAGCCTTCATCAGAGCAGTACAACAACTAATTCCACCACAAAGTTACTAATATCCAAAATATATTATTTATTGACGAGGGTTATTCGGTGTTTTGCAAATAATTATGCGTTGCCATATCGAGATTGACTTTACGTGGGAACGAAGTAATCAAGTATTCTTGCCTCCCG
Organism: Drusus annulatus; assembly: GCA_022651775.1. Classification (NCBI taxonomy): domain Eukaryota; kingdom Metazoa; phylum Arthropoda; class Insecta; order Trichoptera; family Limnephilidae; genus Drusus; species Drusus annulatus. The sequence continues at coordinate 1,590,594 of JAGWCC010000005.1, read as the reverse complement.
GAATCAACATGATTTAATGCAGGTTTTAAAGTGTTCGACCTATCCAACTATGTTATGTTACAGTGAAACCGACGCACGCCGTTATTCGAAGATGTTGTGGAATTCATCCCGCAATGTATTGATTACTCGTCAATTATTATTTTAAAGTGTAAAGCACGTTCTGGCTACCGGTAAATCATTCATAAAGTGCTGCACAATCCGCGCGGTTCTTCCCTTCACACATTTTTAAACATCACATTGTGATTCATGCGGCGGGCAGACTGGCCCCGCAAAACGATTGTTCATTTCCATAAGCTATTCTGATAGGGAAATACGGAAGGCAATGAGATTTGAGAGACTAGCGGTTTTATTGGCCAGGCAAACCATCTGGCCGCACCTACAGAAAGACACGTGTGGAATCTTCATCACAAATTTACTGGGAAATCGTAAAAATTGTCTGACACACATTTTGCCTTTATATGGCACCTCATATTAAAGATAAAAGATTGATTTAGAGGTAACGTATAGGGGTTTAAAATGAAAATTTATGGATTACTCGGCTAGAGCCACCGCTGTAATGTAACAATAAATTATGATTATAACTCGGTGAAGAAGACGTAAAAAAAGTATCTTGTATTTATGTTTTCAGATAAAACAAGCTCGTCAAGTTTTTATTAATACGCCTTTAAAAAAGGATGTAAAACTTAGTACATTTGTGCGGTAAAAGTGTGTACGAATAAGTCTAAACAACTTCTAAAAAATAAAAAAATATTAGGCTTTTTATTTTTTCCTCCCGGGTGAAGTACAAAACAAACCTTTGAAGAGTTTATGGGCAAAAGCATATGAAATAAAATCAGATATCAGCAGGATGTCGTTCCACAAAGCAATGCTTTCTTTTTTAAATCTTTTGATCAGATTTTTTTCGTTTTAACATTATAAAACTAAAAAGGATTGAAAAAACCTGTCTAAACATCAAAAATGTTGGTATTTAGAAATCGTTATTCTGATAAAATTTGAAAACTCGATAATGAAATCGCCTGCTTCAGTCTGTTTGACCTTTCTGCGATGTTAAATGCTTATTTCCTCGAAGAAAACGAGTTTCTTTATTAGATTTTTTTAAAAGGGGGCAATGAATTTCAAATTCATTATTGCGAAGCGGCGAAGGAAATTTGGCTAACTATTCATCAGACCCCCTCCGTGGGCACTTACTTTTGTCATAAATTATAATATTGAGTCAGAATTTCATCACTTTGTTGGACAACACCTCAGGATTCTGCTTAATCTAAGGCACTTCATCTCAGCAGACTCTTGGAAAAAATATTGCTCTCATTCTGCGCCGAGACGGTTACTTTCAGGGAATTTTCCCAGCCTGTCAGTAAACATTTACAGCACTCTACGTTTTATCAACCCACAATGAAACTGAATGGCAAGTTTATGAATAAATTTCAAGAAGCTTTCGGCCGAGAGTGGCTGAAATTGTTAGTAGTTACGCATCTTTTATGAAAGTACGAGTATGCTACAGTGCAATGGAAAGAGTTTGTACGGAGTAATAAAACAAGCCCTAAAACCTTGTTTGTTGACCTTTTGGCAGTACGAGTTTATGTCAAAGAAGAGTGCCTTTGTCATCATGTCAAAAAATGTTGTGCGGGTTACTTTCACTCACAAAGATGATTTAAGGAGCCATCTGAGAGGCTGGAAATGGTCTAGATATTGGTCGTAACATTGCGACCGGGCTAACCTCGGTTCAACATCCACACGTTACTTTATAATATCATGTTAAAATGTCACAATAATAGAAACATTTTTCATCGAAAAGAATCTAAACATTAAGAACAACTTCATGGCAGAATTTTTGGTACTGAGTATATATTATATTTAATCCAATTTTGCTAGGCATCTACTTTCAGTAAGTGTATGTTTTTGTATTATCCGAAGTACTGCGTAGTATTATTGAAATCGTAGAGATAAAAGCAAGGCATAAAACAAAATTGACATGGTTGAACATCATAGATTTTTTAGAAAATCCGCAATGCAGTTGTTTTTATTGATTATTATTTAGACGCTATAAATGTAAATGCCTATTTGAAATAAAAAAATTTCATGCCTCATAAACTTTTTTTTTTTTTTATCGTATTGAGTAATTAAAAAACAATGGTTCAGGAATCAATAAAACGTTTCACGGGCTAAGGTCATACCCGCAATGCGATCAAAACAAAGATTATTAAAGTAAAATTAAATTTATAACATGTTGGTTTCTGTGCTTGTGTTGTGGTGCTATGTTTAAGCTTACGTAGGAGCAATTCCCCTTCTTTGGGAGATAAAGAGACTTCGGACAAAAGACACAGTGAAAACGCCTCGTTTGAATTTATAGTGTGAAACTCTGAATTTCCACATGAGTGGCCGTAAGCAATGGAGGCGACTGAAATTTTTGTAATACATACAGTCCGGGTCATAGGAACTACAACGGTGCGGCCTTTGTTAGGTCGGCTTTGACGTAAATCTTTAAAAAAATATCCCTTCGGTCCGCTACGGTATCGCAATCATACGATTGAAAGGACAGATTTGCAAAAAGTTAAAAAGATAAAAGATAAATAACATAATTTGTTTGCTCGTCAAAATTATAAAAACATAATTTTCGAACCAATATTTTTAAGAGTAGTATGTTTTCCCCTTTGTTGTTTTGTTGTGTAGTTAAAACTTATTTAAACCATTTTTGGTTATTTGGAACTGATAATTTCTGTGTTTTCACTAATTCATAAATACGTAAAAATAAGTTATAAAAGTTTTTTAATCAAAACATTATATTTTTTAAATCTTGTTGTATTTTGAATTTACAACTTTTTTTCTATCCGGAAACAAAATCATTGATTTTGAATATTTTTTTGCATTCCGCCATTACATATTCATTAAGGAGAATGGATATTACAAATACACGACAATTTAATGCACAGTGATAACAAAAAATACAAAGTGTGCAGTTATATATACATACAGAGAGAACAAATTATAAAATAATAAAACAATGAGAAAACAATAGAATAACATTTAAATCATAACAAAGGAACAGAGACGAAGAGACAAATAATATGAATTGAAAGAGACAAAACGTCATCTAAGAAGGTGATTAAAGAATAGTGATAAATTTAATGAGTTTACAGGATTTTTTTTTTTTAAAGAAAGACAAACATTCCTGGGTTACGAATAACTTGACAATATTCGAAAAACTCCTACTGCCATCATAAGAAGCGGAAGGTATTGCTTGTGCAATGATGGAGGACTTAGCCAGCAGAGGAATTGAACGCACGACGCCCGGGTGGGAATCCGACGCGTTTGTCCACTCAGCTACCGACTGGTATACCTACTATTGAACTACTGGACAAATTTAACTGATTATTAAGAATATGACTACTCATTTTAATGGCTTTCTTTATTTCTAGTGCTTATAAATTATTTAATATTATGCCCTGATCATTTTTGTTAAGAATATGAGCACCGGTGTTTTTTGCTGGTGATGTATAAATATGTCAAACCACAAAGTGATTGCTTTCTACTAAAATATAATAAACATTTCTTCATACGGTAATGGGAATGTTTTCAACTATTTACTGGATAAATTTAGCGCAATATATTTTATGAGTAGTCGAAGAGACGAAAATTAATTCAAAACAAAGGCAGTCGGATAAATCTCAGAGTGGAATGCCACTCTTAGTTCGTATCAAACCAATTTTAAATAGGCTCCAGGTTCAGGCAAGCAGAAATTACGACCAAGAAGCAGATAAGTCTATGCGGTGTGCGGTTAATATTGTGAAAGCCCTATCGCTCCTCGGCGGTTGGGTATAAACTTGCCGGAGTTATTATTGGCGGAGAATTACACATAATACACATCAACTGAGCTCCGAAGCGGAGGTGAAACGACTAAAACGCTTACACTTTGTTAATTTGCTAAGTGTGTTTTATTAAATTGTCACCGCACACCTTCAAGTGATTATTTTGTATTCGTTTCTGTTTGTTATCACCTGGCTGATTTAAATTTTAATGGGATAATTAATATTAAACTGTGTGTTCGTGAAAGCAGGTCATGGACCTAAAGAATTTATCTTTAACCGCAATATTGAAAATTCTAACTTATTGTTCCATAATGTTGAAGCCAAAAATTTAGGCACATTTAACGCGTGTTATCTTTACCATTAACCGCATACTTTAACAGTTCTTATACGTCATAACTTAAATTTTAACGCGTGTCACCGTAATCGTAAATCGCATACTTTGATAGTTTTATAATTATGCAATAACTAGACCCTAATTGAAAAAATACGTTTTTTCCAGATCTTTGCACAATTACTTAATTTTTTAAAATTGATCAGCTTGTAGGTGTCGACTTTCTAAAATATTTGATACTGTTTTAAGAATTATCTAAGAGATAAAAAATAATATAAAATGTTTACGGTCTACATTGAAGGAAAAAGGAACAAAAGTTTATTCGTATTTTGGCTAACAGTTTGCCAAATGTGTGAGAGCAAGCGGGGAATAAACCCACATCCGGTGGCGCTGCAATAAGCCCCCGCAGACAGGAAGTAGATTAATTAAAATAGCGAGAAGAGGGATCCAGTGATGGGGTTGCTTCTAATATTTTTTAAACATAAAAAAAACCATCTCTGAATACCGAGAAATAACTATGTGATTTTTTAGAACCACTAAAATGTTTCAGATTGTAGTCTTTTTCAAGAAACGAAATTGGGATTTGACTCTAGGATACTGTAAAAAAACGACTTTTAAAGTTTTAGTAACTGTAATTATAACTACGCCTGAAAAGTGTTTTACCAATCAAAAGGATTGTAAAGTAAAATTAAATGGCGATCACCCGAATTAAAAAAAAAAAATCCCGCTGTTCTCTTACCCTTTTGGCTAAGAAAACTTTGGAAATTACCAACATTTTCCGATTTTAATGTGATTTGAAAAAAACAGAAAACATGATTTACACAGTATTTTCAAAGATAACAATGGTTTAAAACATAATCATCAAATCACATGCATCTGTCAATACGGATATTGGCAGAACTGATCCTGCTGTAATCTTCTCGCGTATGTGACGCATGATTGGGGGCAGTGTTTGGAATGTTTCGTTGCGACCTAAACGATAACACTGGACTTTTATAATGCCTTTGACTCGCCAAAAAACTGCCATATTACGGACTTTCCGCATCTTTGTGTAAGTGGAATGCCAATTTTTATGAGGGAGAAGTCGATTCAGTCGGTTGTTGACGATGTTACCTCTTCCTCACATTTATTTAATGCTGGCGTCCCAAAGGAATCGGATCTGACTCCAACTTTGTTTTTGATGAGCATTAATGATCTTTTGTCATGTGCACCGATACATCGCTACGCGGATGACAGTGCAGTCTGCGATAGTTTTGTTCGTTTTATAAGCTTCCAAAGAGCACAGAAACTACCACGGTTCGAAGGGCTTTGAAGCAGAGAATGGACGATTACCTCGAGAGATTTTCTACTTGGGGTAAGAATCATCTCATCGAATTTAATATTTCAAAGATCCACTCCTGTCTGATTACGACTAAAATAGATCGTAATGATAATTTAGTATCCTTCAACGGAAGCAATCTTATCATCAAACAAAAAAAATAAATTATTGTTGGTTTAAACAGGCTTTCCGGGCGATTTCATTAACTACTGAGCTATTGAGACATGTATTGGGGGAACACGGTATAGATGAAGTTGCCGTGAGATCGTTATTCTTACCTTTTGGCTGGAAGATAACCCAAGACTCGAAAACGATGTGAAACTTTAAAAAAATTGGTGTTTTATAGTACTGGTGTAAAAGTTCAACATGATTAAATCTATGTATTCATAATTTGTAAGCATTATTATCGATGAAGTAAACAACGGCTTACTACTGCCATTACAAGTAAAATGCTACTTAGTTAAGACCGAATTGCTAACTGTACATCGGAACTAGCGGGGTCACCATTAGCCTCCCAGCGAAGCTTTTAACAGGGTCGGATGGACTCGCTGGGATATATATACACTCCGATGAGCCTCCGTCCTACTGGGTTAAATTATTCAACGATTCCGATTTTTCAAACGTGTAACAAACGATGCAGAATATATTTTTTGTAGTTTTGATGTATTCGGTTATTTTTCTTTGAATAGAGATTTATGTTTATGCAACAGCTGGGTTTTCCTCCTTAATACGATATAAAATGCTTTTAGCTAAAATCATCACGTTATTTATGCAGATTTATTTGTATATATGCACATGGGTATTTTACATTACAAGTAATTATGTGCATATTTAGAAACAAAAACAAAATAAACAAAAAATAAAACCAAAAACGGATAATGGTTAAGCATTTGGGCAAAATAGAAGTGAAAGTTAAAAGGTGAATAAACTATAACAAAAAAAGATCTTTATGATAAGATTAAATAAACAAATATAATTTTATAATGCATAATGTACCCATTACTACTTTATATTGTAAGTGATTTATCGATTGTCTACATTCCTTCATCATGCATACAATAAATAAAATTAAAATGGACTAACAAAATAATAAAAAATGTTGTAAATATTTTTTATGGCGAATAACGCAGGAGAGTCCCAAATGCTCACAACCGTCTGGAGCCAGTGGGATTATGGCATCCTCAATTAGGGTATGTTATGAGGTTGAAGGTAGTAAATAAAATAAGGAGATAGGGAAGAAGAAGGTTGGAAAGTTATCAGGCTATTCAGATCTGATCACCAAACATAGCCATTTCAAGCAATTTTTTGATTCCGAATGATGGTCTTTTAGCAGGGCGATTCTTAATAGTGTCTACCACTCTGGGACGTGCATACCTTTGAAACAGAAATTCATTTAGTGTTGTAGCAAAAACTTATTAAACCGTAAAATTATAAGACGTCTGATTGTTTTTTTTTCATGTTACAATTTATTCAATAGGAAAAGACATTTCGATGCATTATTGTTTAATATCAGTAAGTAACTACCATTGCTAGCTTATGATTCAATGTGTTCAGGACTATGGAAAATAGAGGTATTTCTTATTGCTAGTTTAACCCTGACTTTTAGTCGGCGCTGGCCACCGAGCCCCGGCGGGCAGTTCCTGCAGCCCCGGTACTTTTGGCTGGCTGAGTGGTCAACCTGTTTCCCGATATTAAGTGAAAAGCTTCACAACTTGCAACTTTAATTATTATATTACTGGTAAGGCTCCAGCGCAGTCACGTTTCCGGGAGGGCTTGCGTGGTTGAAAAGTTGCATTTAATATTGCACTAATTCGGTGTGTGGAAACGTTGAAATTTTGTGTTCTTAATAGATAAACTTCATTGGTATTTGTTAAAGTTTGATGTGGGTTTTTTTACTGCTTGATATAATAATAATAATAGCATTTTATTTTAGCGGAACAGCGGTGGGTGCAATACTCTGTCTGCCATATAAATAAAAATGCGTATGAGGAAATGAAAAACAATAAAAGAGATAACATAAAAAAAATAATAATAATAAAATGAACCATGATTAAATTTGTCGGTTATTATATATTATTCGTTAAGTCTTATTTGAACATGACAATGTTTTTACATAATCCTCTCTTTCTAAAACGTACTCGTATACAGCAATTGAAAAATGTTAAATACAATGTTAATATCGATCCCTGTCTCTTGTCAGTGGAATTTTCGTACAGCTTGCACACAAAACAACATTTAATATTTAGTAAAATTAATTTAAAAGTTATATTAAATACATATTTTGAAGACCTTGATTGCTTAAACCCCACGAAGAGCAAAAAAACAGAATTTCGATTGGTTCTTCGAATACGTAAATAAAATAAATAATTATATTGTGGTATATTTACACCTCGTACCAGTGTGAAATATACTCTCTGTATCGCTTTGGTGGGAGATCACTTTTCAGAAATTGAACATTGCTTGAAATGGCTTTAGTTTTATTTGGTGACCTGTTCTGATCTGGGAGCTTCCCAACAATCTTATTATTCCTCTTCTTCTTCTTCTTCACATCCTACAAACTTACAACATTCTTAATAAAAACCGGGAAAGCCATACTTCTACTGGCTTCTTTTTCTGCGGTAACAGAATAAAAAGCAAGTGAAATGAATACCACCCTCCCTTTTAGAAATTTTAACATTGGATGGAATTTATTCCTCAGTTCAGGGCGAATCAGATTCTTGTCTTTAGAAAGTAAAAATCTTGGGTAGCTAACAGCATAAAATGCATACATTTAGAGTAATAATTATTAAGGTTATATTGATTGCAATACGCTTAAACGAATTCATTAAAGAAATAATATAACCCTTCAAAAACTTCATTGCGTCATAATAAACTGGAGCAGTCAAATTAGAAGAGTGTCACGATTTTCAGTCTCCGTGCCGCATCCGCTCCGGTTCCTTTCCGGTTGCGCACTGTCACTGGGTGCGCTTCCCTCCCGAGGTGAAGATTACCCCACTCTTTTGAACCGGTCACGTGCGGAGCTATCAGCGATGACACACATTCCGTTTCTTCACCGCGGAACCGAGTGCAACACAGAAGCGAGGGATTGCAACCAAACGTGACAGGTTAGGCAATAGTATGGTGTGACCTTAAAACAACCTACCGGACTTAATACACAATGCAACTGTTAATAATGATAACAATGATGTGGCTCACTTACGATTTGATTGATATTGAGAAGGGAGACCCGAAGCGTAAGATTGTTGCGCTACTAGAACCGCGTTGCCTACTGCAGATTAGAAGCTGAACGGCATTCTCACCCTTTCTCGGGTCAGTGTGAAACTACTCATTTAAAATCGACTCTCTGATCCAATTTTAAATTAAATTGAATGTCACTTAAAACCTCTTCTGTATCCTCAAACTTCATGTTTTTCAATATTTTATGTCAACCATCACTCATTTACACACTCTTTATGGGTGATTATTGTGAACAAATCATAAAGCATAACACATTTTCCATAAATACTTCTCACTGCTGAGTCATTTATACAACACCAATACGTATTTAAGTGAATTCACATATTTTGTAGAACTCCATTTTAATTTTTATGTTTTTTACTTTTATTTAAACAATAATTATTATTATTTTAATTTTTAAAAAACAGTTTTTAGTTAAAAGCTCTGCGATGTAATTATTTTTACGCGTGACAGCTGTTTCGCCTTCTGAGGGCATTATCAAACTGTGGAGAAGCCACATACAGACGGACTATTTATATCATGTTTAATGTTATTATTATTTTTATTTTTAACTACCAATGTCCCCATTAGGTTTTTCTGATAAATTTGACAAAAAGGTCCACAGTTTGATAATGCCCTCAGAAGGCGAAACAGCTGTCACGCGTAAAAATAATTACATCGCAGAGCTTTTTAACTAAAAACTGTTTTTTAAAAAATTAAAATAATAATAATTATTGTTTAAATAAAAGTAAAAAACATAAAAATTAAAAGTTCTTCAATGTATTCGGGAACATGTCACGTTTGGTTGCAAAATCTGCTGAAGGATCTTTTATCCGTACCTCGATATGCGCTCCTGGTCTCATTCCTCAGCACAAACAGAAATATGCAACGTCCTGAATCCAGAAATTCCTTGCCTCGCAAAGCCGCGCCGTTTGCAAACCGAATCAGTCCCTAAACGAATCGGGAGTGGATTGAATTTTATGTTTCATCTTTTAGAATGAGCAAACGCCTAGCAGCCTTCGGAAAATAAAACATTACGAGTTTCAAACAATGATTGAAAGAGTACCCACTCTCATTTAAGAGAAACTCTTTTGTTGATTATTCAGGTAGTGCGTCTCGGTTTATGACATTTGTATGTAGTTCTTGTCCGTATAAAGTAAGCGTTAGTGTTAGTCCATATACGACCGACAGAATCGAAAGCAAAGTATATGGAAAACCCAAGACACATTTGCCATCTCTCGATGCACGGACCATTATTTGTCACACGCGGGCAACGATCAAATTAGTAAAATTTTGTGTGAAAAAAAAATGATTCCATCAAACTAATAAATTTAAATAAGACACCACTTTTCAAAATGCTGAATAGTGCGGCGATGCGGCATTATTGTCAAAAGGTAATTTATGTGGAGGTAAGCTTGGTTCTCGGTAGATTTTAGTTCCTGTCATTTAAGACGAAAAGTTCTAGAATTTTTTTGTGAAAAAGATCGTTGAACCTGACACGCGAAGATTTTTTCAAGATCTGGGAATTTTCTACGACACACTTGAAGATATAAGTTCCCCATCTATAATATTAGGTACATATATCTTGAATAATCTTCATGATAACCCTATTTATTTACAACTTACAATACTATCTTTCCACATGAAAATTATTTTTGTAGTAATCATAATAATAAACAAACATGTAAAAACGTATATTGTATACTTTTATGTCCTAAGCAAACAAAGCGTGTACATAGAACTGTAATATAGTATACGACTTCGGGGGTTTTAAGCTCCCTGAGGTAATGCTCTTCCAAAATGATTATTATAATAACTAGAATCCGGACGTTAATAATGTAATGTTCATACTCGAATACCAAATACCCAGAAACGCCGGAAATTACTTCTCCCATCAGAATAATTTTCTAATATTTTTTACGCTACGGATACTAGAAATTCTATCATGCTAGGTATATATAAAAAAATCTTGTAATATAAAATAAAAACAAAAACTTGATCTTAATTATGTTACGGAAATTGAAATGACGGATTTTTTTTAGGTAAAATTTTGGCCTAATTATTAAATTACATCATTAAAATATCCTGTTTTGAAAATTCTGAATCATGTTCATTCTGAAGAAGTGTCATTTATTTATTTTTAAGAAGGTTTATACTGTCATTCGTCATATGCACAAACCTACGAATCCCCCCATTTCAGGCCCTATACGCACGAAGTATTAAAGAATCAATAAAAATATTATTAGGGAAATAACATAAGCAATTTTGATTCCATATGTCTTTATTGTTTTTGAGGATTATTTTTTTACTGTGTGCATGATAATATCTTATCTTTAATCACGCTTTCAAATAATGGTGATTAAGACGAGGTAAAAACGTATACTTATGTACTGTTCCCAACTCCAATAGAAAAAGTTGTACATTGGAAGATCTTTTGAAATAAATAATAAACTTTTTTTTTTTAGGTTTTTTAATTTTATTTAAACAATAATTATTATTATTTAAATTTTTTTTAAAAAACAATTTTAAGTTAAAAGCTCTGCGATGTAATTATTTTTACGCGTGACAGCTGTTTCGCCTTCTGAGGGCATTATCAAACTGTGGAGAAGCCACATACAGACGGACAACAATTTATCAGAAAAACCTAACGGGGACATTGGTAGTTAAAAATAAAAATAATAATAATATTAAACATGATATAAATAGTCCGTCTGTATGTGGCTTCTCCACAGTTTGATAATGCCCTCAGAAGGCGAAACAGCTGTCACGCGTAAAAATAATTACATCGCAGAGCTTTTAACTAAAAATTGTTTTTAAAAAAAATTTAAATAATAATAATTATTGTTTAAATAAAATTAAAAAACCTAAAAATTAAAATGGAGTTCTACAAAATAAACTTTAAAACCATAAATAAATAATACACGTTATTCGCACGCACATCGTAACATGTTTCTGACAAAGACGGTTGATGCAAAAACGTTAAGTAAATTCATTTACCACCCGTGGCTATATATATATCTTTCAGAGCTTTCGCTTTCACAGCAATCCTTCTCTCTTAGTCTCTCTAGGTCGCCCAGCAAGTTGTTCATCAAGCGCCGCCTTGATCTGCCTAAACGCCTGCTACCAGAGGCTCAGCCTCGTGCACCGTGTTAATTTCTTCTCCGGTTCGGAATGCACTACCAATATTATACCAGTCCATTGGCTCTTAGACCGCAGGTTATTTGAAGTTGATGGATTAAGGAAAGTATTTCTTAGTTACTCCCGTATCTCCACGTTTCAACTGTATTCCCTGTCTCAGGCCTAGAATTAATCCGACCGGTTAGTAGCTCAGTAGACTAACGCGTCAGATTCCCACCCAGGCGTCGTGAGTTCAATTCTTCTGCTAGCTAAGCCCTCCATCATTGCACAAGCAAAATTTTCCGCTTAATATGATGGTAGTAGAAGTTTTTATAAATATTGTTAGGTTATTCGGAACCCGAGAATGTTTGTCTTTCTTTTAAAATAAATCAAAAATATATCCAAAGTTTCATATTTCTACACGTTTCGTCGACAGTCAAATTATCTGACCGGTGGAATTTTATTATAATTATTGAGTCATTATTCATAATTCTGCACCCAAGACTCGTGACTTGCCAATTAAGTTGTACAAGGTATTTTCATATCATTGTACAGGAGCTTGAACCTCCAATTCTTCCTTTGTTTATATTTTGCTATAAACGCTTGTGTTCACTCCGTTGGAAGCATATTTGCGCATTTTTTCGATTTTATCATCTCCCACCTGAAAGTCATCACAACACGGTATGCTTTATTTTTTCCAGGAAATTCTAATAAACTGTTTATGTTTTCAGTCCATTAGTTGTGACTCACCTCCGCGATCGCCGATGAGTACCGGATCACCTGCATATCAAACATATTGATTATAAAATAAACGTACTTCTTCCGTGCTATATTTAAAAAACGCCTTTTAGTCATACGAATGCTAGAAAAGTAGGTATTATGCAAATGATTCTGTCGAGTTGAGTAAGTAACAACGAGTACCTTTTCACCAAGTTCAAGAAACGAGGTATTAAAACGCAGACAAAATGAATGAAATAAAAAAAATAATAATACACACAATTTGTTCGCATTCGATTTCGTATTGACATTATATTTCAATGTAACGTAATTTAAGGCTCGAAATAAATCTCGTAGAATTACGTGGTATTAATAAAGGAAAGCGAAGTCGTTTATTCATGGTAACCCAATTCAAACGATCACATTAGCGAAATTGCGCACGTATTTGAGGACCAATTAGTCAACATTAAAGCTTGAGAACAAAAATCAATGTAAAAAATGCTATAATTTATATATTATGTAAGTACTTAATAGGTTATAATCCAATTTTACCAAAAGTCCATTGAGCCTCGTAAACCCGCAAAAAACAGAATGATATTTTCCAAATGTTGATTTTAAGAGACCGGTCAGTTAAACATTGTGACGCGACAGCTGAAAAAATATTTATTATTATTTGGCGGAACGGTTTATTTTTAATTTTCAGAATGTAAGAATTTTTAAAAAAGTAAAAATAAACACTTTAGATCTTTAAATAATATTTTACAAGATGCACTGACACGGAAAATGTTAAAGAGACGTATTGCAGGCATCTGAAGGTTTTCAATTTTCCGCTCTCACATCTAAGCCCGGGATATTTAATTAGCTTATTCAAAACTGTCGGGATTACCCCAGCATCCAGCGTCCGGTCCAGAGGAGAAGGATGGGCGCGGTAACGGTAATGTAACGGTCAGCTGAGGGATTAAGAGACGAAATAGATCCCAATGATGGTAATGGACCAGATTCCAAACATAAATGGGGTTAGGCGGACTAAGGGATATGATTAACGTTTGTCGCGTCTGTATTTTATTGTTAATTTTTACATATAATGACAATTTGGGCCATAAAACGCCGACGCTTTGTTTAAACACGCGATAATAACCTCGGAGAAAACACAGCAATAAAAGCTTTTCAGTAAAACACATTAACTGGAAGTCATAAAGTAAAAACACTTTTTTGTGAAATAATCATGTTATGGGCTTACTGCCAAATTATAAATACGATGGGTACATACGAGTACAAGCAATCATCAAAACCAAGACATTATAAATAATAATGGAAAAGATATTGGACTATGAATTTTGTATTATTATTCGATATTTAGCGACTGAAAGTCCTAATCATAAGTATCTATCTTGCATTGATTTGTTATATGGCTGAAGCGATATACATACTTTTATTATAATTCAACATATATAATGCAATGCAATTTTAACCAAATTTTAAGTCTTAAATTAATAGTAACTATTTTTTTTAGATATACGTGTATTTACTATAGTTTATCTGTTTTAATCAAAACCGTAAATTCAAACACAAGATAGGCACAGTAAGCATTTGGAAAAGGACACGGGGTGCGATATCTATAACTCCTAGAATAGAGGTCGAAAACATATAATCGTATAACCATATATCCGGCAGCAACCATAAGGCAGTTATTCTTGCGCGAAGTTAATTATGTAACATCCTTTATACCAAAAACTATGTGTTTATTCAGTGGTAGTTACTATTTTATTTTACCTGAGATCTATAAAAAATTAAGGAATTATATATTACTAAAGTTATGGCGACATTTAAGAAGCACATTTCCGTTAAGTTCAACAATATCTCGACGATTTTTCCGCGCTATTTCACATTAGGTAAGATAACATTGGCAGTAAACATGTAACGGCTTATTAACTCAATAAGCTTTATTCAAGGAATGAATAATAAACGAATCTTTGTCAGAATCTGACTGAACTTAGTGAAGTTATGATGATAATTTGGTTTGTTGCTATTTATTATTTGATGGCTGACATAACATTTATTGAAAACGATAAAGAATAATACAAAGGTAGAAACGTAGGCACTTACTTAAAATAAGTAGCACCATAATATTCGGTGTAGTGCTTTTTGAAAAATTACTAACCAGCTCTTAATGTATCATATTTTTTATTGCAATTCGTTTCGTTGAAATTGCTTTTAGTATCAAAAGTACATAAACTAACCTTATTATTTATATTTATGACTTTTTTTGTCAAAATTTATAGATTTTAAAACGTATTACACTCTATGATCATATATACCTATTGAAATAATTATCAATGATCATAAAATCATACCCGTACGACACAAAAAGGACTGTTTTCTGGTCGTGGGAAAAATCCCTTTTCTGCGGATTTTAGGTAGGATTTTACAATTATTAATACATTTTCGATATATTGCATCTTTATTTTCCATTAGAATTGTTGGGAATTTTTAAAATTAATATTTTACTCGCTGTAGAAGTTTTAGATATAGAAATATAATAATTATATAAAAAAAGAAACAATTTAAAGAAATATTGCAGTAAACGTGTAGGTGTGTCAAAGCCAGGAAACAACAAGAAAAAACCAATTTCACAAAATGATTTTGGCTTGTAATGATTTATTCAAAAAGAGAATGGAACAACCGGAAAGCCTTTAATGACATATAAACCATGATTTTGTCCATTGAAATAGGAACAATCGGAGGATTTGGTGCATGAATATTTTTACGATAGAAAGCTCAATTGATCCGAAGTCCGACCGTTGGTGACATTTCTACCCGTGTAAATCGGTCCTTACATACGATGTAAAAAATTTACGACGAAGTATAAACATTGCGGACATTCTTATCGTCCATTACGCTACGTACACGGATGACGTAAACCACCTCTCGATGTCTGTGGCCCTGGTATGTAATAAGATAATCAAATATTAAGGGGTGTACTTGGCGACTGTTTATGCGAACATAGCTCTCGTGCGGGCCTTAATAACACTCACAACCTTTATGTGACCCTACACCTCCAACCCCGAAGTGTTGTCATCACTTACATTGTATTTTAATTATGCATTAATTGATTTATTTTTATAAAAAATATTTTAAATCGAAAATTTCTTTAAGATTACATTGATTAATGATACTCAATTATGAACGCACATTCGAAAAACACTCCATGAATTAAATTATTGCAGCATTGCGGAGTTTGAAGTCAGGATATGCCGCAATCTGGACGTCTGCTGTAACCACTGAACTAGGGATTGTTACGAACTGCAGCCTGTTAGTAGAAGTTTGTCCAATGATACCCAACCTCCGATAGAAGGAAAATAAGTACTCACACATACACCATTCAAGTGTTTTGATTCGGACATACGTATTCATAAATATACGAGTATATATTTATATTCAAATCCATGGTTTTAATATTAATTAAATATTTTTTAAATATTCGAAATAGGATGGAAAACAAGTCCTGGTTTCAAAGGGTTAGATAAAAAACAGCTCATGATATTAGCTTTAATAAAGCCCCATTTTCCGTGGGTCATCGAGTTAGGGACGCAAGCTACTTTAACAATGTGCCCCAGATGAGAAAAATCAGATAAAAATAAAGTTAATTTAAATTTAGGGAAAGCCATGTTCCTGTTTATTTGTTGACTAGAGAGAGAACGACGCATTACACCTCAGACTTGTGGACAGATATTAAGGAAGTCAGATAAACCTTTGATGACCTAATTGGAAGATCAAAAATCCATTTTTAATAATTTGTATTTTTTCTATAAAATCCTTTGAAGAAGCAGTTTTGATTTCTTGTGGGAAATTATTTATGCCTGTCCAAGTATTTACCTACCTAGAACGATCGGTAAAATAAACAGAATCTCGGTGAAAAAAAAATTCATCTAATTCCCTGTTTTCTTTCTTTTCTTACAAAGCAAAACATTACTTATTCAAGATGGTAAGGTCAAGTTTTTCTTATTAGCAAAACATTTCTTTCCTTGCAAAAATCACCTTTACCTTCTGGGAAAAGGTCAAAAGTGGAAAAAGGCTATTTACAAACAGAATAATTCTTGACAAATCAACACCTAAAAAATATTAAATAAACATCAACCGTTTCAGAGAGCTGAGTCCTCATTACCTACTTCGATTTATATTCTGGGACTTAGAAATGTGTCAAAGACATCCAAGTTGATTTCTAATAAATGTCAAAAAGTAGTAAAGTAACTGCAGACTCAATTAAAGTAACCAAGTTATGACATTTAGTTTGTATTGACTGCCAGAGTTTGGTAGAATAGAAGTATGTAAGTACACACGTTCAGCCCCGCAGCAGAGAGGAGGAAATTTGCATATATATTACCTTTCCATCCCACGGTATTTAAGTCAAACAGACAAGAAGCAAAAGTTAGCAACCTTTCAGAATAATAATTCAGTATTGTAATCTCGCTAGCCGGCTGTTTATTCATAATCGAATTTGTATTTAAAACAACTCATTCATCTGAGAAGTCGTTGCCGGTCCCATCCTCCTCGCTTAAAACTTTCCCAGTAGTAAGTTGCTTTAACTTTCAGCCTGACAGAAAGCCGTTTTGCTTCGGGATTCATAAACTCGATAAGGTGCTCCGAAACTTTTACAGACAACCATTTGCTGGCGGAGCTTGTCCGCGGGGGCGCCGACTGTAAACAACGGATTACGAAAATGACAAAATATTTGGGATTAGAGACAATCTGATTTCGGCCATATTTCAAACAAGACATAATTTCGCCAACTTTGAAATGGGTGAGTAAACCAGAAAATGATTGTTGGTGTAATTTTAACCGGAAAATGTCAAAACCAATATTCCAAAAGGTTTTCCCATACAAAATATAATTACCCCAACCTACCCATTTTCGAAGAAGAGTCGTATCAAAATGAACAATTTTATTACATCATGTCAATTAAGTATGCTTTAAAATACGCAAGTGGATTTATCGAGACGTTTTAAACAAAATAACGTAATAAAATTGAAAGCCTGAAAAAGCAGTTTCTGCACGTTTTAGAGAGAAATCCGAATACTTAACTTTAAAAAAAAACTCAAAGTGACACTTGAAGCGTCTGCAAATTTTCAGAGCTTAAGAACAAAGCCGGTCAAGTTTTGTCAGGAAGAGGTACCCTTCATTTCAGGGAAAGTACAGATCATCTGACTTCCAGCGTCCACCCTTTGATAATTGTAAACTCCGTCGACTTGGCCAGGAACAATGCAGCTTTTACTGAAAATGTTATCAAACAAATTCATCTCTTTTAAAATGACCGGTGTTTATATGCAAGGGCGATACAATCATTCAGTGAATCGGAAGTTTTACAACCGTGCTTAAGTATATCGTTAAACGCCTATTCATGCTAAACATTCTTCAGGAAATATTCCAATATACCCTCAATACTACGATAGAGTAAAGGTATTATAGAATGTTTTAAATTAATCACAAAAATAGGTAGCAATCTGCTTCTAATTTAATTTAGTTTAATATTAATATGAGTTTTTAACGGTTTGAATTTAGTGAGTATTGAAGTCACATCTTACGACACCACGAGAGGCTCCGGAGTTGAGAATCCCTGATCAATGATCAATATGATGCCCCAACTTAATTTCTAATCCTGCAGTACCTAATCACAGAGCAACATCCCCCTTTCATTCAACTTCTCCAAAGTCTGTTTTTTATTAAATAGTCCCATCCCGTACTGCGGGGTCGTTTGAAGAAGTTAAGTCTACTCATTTCGTTCGAATGGCGAAGGCTGAAATAATTTGTAAATCAAAGAAACGATAATAAATTATTTGGAACAGAATAGAATAGAATGGGGCAATTTCTAACGTTCTTTGTTTCAGTTTAAATTTCCATTTGGTTGTATTTTATTTGTTCGGTGCTATCTTTCATCTCGATTCATTCTGGGACATTATGATATTAATGTATTTTGCAAAACAATGGAACGGGAAAAGAAAATGGGAAAGAAAATGTGTTCATCTGAATAAAATTCCCGCGTTCCAGAAAAAACACAAGAAAATATATCTACATTATTATTATTAAAAACAAAACAAGGGAAATGTATTTGAAATGAAAAATGACTTCTTCTGTATCACCTTGTTACATAATTAAATATAAATATTTGAATACTTCCGCTTGTTTTTAACCTGAGAAAAAGCCACCTTAGTGGAACTTGTTTGAAAAACAATTTTTGTGAGAGAAAACTCCACTAAAGTTGTTATGATCGTTCTACACTCTCGGCAAGAAGTTTCCCGAGGCGAGGAGGCTCAATTGCTACCTCTTTACTCTTATATTATGCAATTGTTGCCTTAATTATTATTGATTTTGTGGTGGCTTTGTTTGATTACCACCAGCTCTTAATTACTACTGGACATGGCTCAAAAAGGGACACACGTGGGACCGAGCGCCGACGGCGCGACACGAGGTGACACGGGGCGACACGAGGCGAACATGTTTACTACACTATTGCACTCGGATCCCCTCGAGTCCCCTTGGCCGCTCTCACCTAGAGCATAAATTATGTGAAAATGGCATTAGAGTTAACGTCGCCGGAAGACAGTGTAAGTATACTCTTATCTTGGCTCTGGGTGAGATCATAGAACCAGTCTCCGCACAATATAAATATGACATTTATTCCCAGCTTATTGATTCTGTGATGGTAAAATTCAGTGACTTCAGAGTCAGCTAACAAATAAGTCGTCCGTACCTAAAGTGTATTTTTAGTAACGTTAAATTACTCGATATGGTTATTTTTTTATAATGCGTCTCATATTTATACCCGTAATTACTTGTTTGGCATTAACTTTCACTGAAATCTACGAAGCCTCTCCTGGAACAGTTTAAATGAATTGTGGACTTGGGTTAAAGTCACCTACGCAAGACGGCGAGACTAAAGCGAATGGCTTAGAATCGACTCATAGTTCGCACGAACTGATTACGCAGACAAGGTATATATAATATCTTGTATTCGGTTAGTTAAAAAGTGGTTCTGTCTGAATGTAAAAAAGCACCAAGAAATTGGCTTAAGAGATAAAATCAAATTAATATTCATAATATTGTTTGGTGTTTGAACAAGAAATATAATTTATTATGCAACATACTTTGCTACAGCTCAAACATAAGATGTCATAAGTATAAATAATCGGTTTTTTATTGATGCGTTTATATACTCAAAATATGAAAAAAATGTTTGAGCCTAATTTGTCACTCCTGAACTATTAAGGAGAAATTTATATAAAGCATGTACATATGTACCTCAAACATTCTAGTATGTCACTTTTTCGCTAGAAAATATTGCAAATCAAATATAATATCAATATTCTTGTCCCAAAAAATATAAAAAAATAAATGAAATGTGCTTGAAAATGTATTTATAAATATAAATTCGACCTCACAATGTATTTTTCAAGTTATAAACATTTATTTCACGTCAAAATGTATGGACCAAGGTTCTTTAACTTAATGAGTAATATTAAAATTAATTACAGGAAATCGATTAGTCAAAGTTCAGCATACAGGTTTTCGTGAAGCGATGAATCAAACATTGATTAACTAGAATTGTAATTAATTGAATTGCAAAGAAAAATAATTGTTCCTATTTCAGAAATAGAATAATGTTTGCTGAAATCTTGAAGGAACAATATATGGAGGGATGGCTAATTTGTTTTACTCAACCCATCCGAAATTGTAATAAATCACTGTTTCCGTGTTTTTACATCGTACACCATGAGAGAGAAAGAGACAACAAATTTCTTGGACGGCTTCTATATACTGTCGTAATGTTCTTAAGCTGGTTATTTTCGCTGGTTAACGGCAGGACTCCGCCCACATTTTATATTTTGCCACTAAACTTGACACAACTAAACGGTTTTTTAGGTTAGATGCTATATTTTTGTTGATAAAAATACTGTGAAAAAGTGGCTATACGAATACACAAAAACATTATGTCGATATGTGATATGAATGGATGTATAAATACCGTAGCCTTGGTCTTAGCCACGCCCATTTGCGCCGAGTCATGTTAAAATCATCAAAAACAAGTCCAATACTGACTTCACTGGCTTTGGCTTGGGCTACTTCTTGTATACTCTAAGGCTGAAATATATTATAGGTAGGCAGAGATTTGAAAATATTATTTTTAAAATTTAATGCTTTCAATTAACGTCAGTTCCAAATTTAAAAAGTTCACACTCGTACGTATTTTAAGCACGTACACACAAAGGAATCTATTTATAGTATAATGATAACAATACTAACGGTAATGTAATACATTATTTCAAATGTCTAAATAATACAATATGTTTCACGCTTTTGGCAAGCCTTTGTGTTATACATTGATGCAAAGCAAAATAATACCCGGCCGTGTTTCCTTGAATGCTAAATTATAACAAAGCCATACTCAAACACATGTTCATGTTTACGTTTATTATATTCCGGAAAGAGTTGGTAGTTGCCCCTCGCTGGGGCTTAGTATCAAAAAGTTTCGGCAACAAAGTGACGGAATTACCCGCGGAGGTAGTTTGCCCCCACATTCCGGAGGTTCCCTGTGTCAGGAATAAACTATTTAAGCACCAAAACAAAGACCGTCGTTTACCTTTCAGTGTGACAGTGGGAGAACGGGGAGACGGGGGCCCTAGACACCTCAGACACCTCGGAGTCCTTAGACACCGGTGAGGGGTGGGGCTCAATGCTGTTGAGGCTGAAACTTCGCCGAATAACTGATTCTTCAACAAAATTTAATGAGAATTCTTTATTTTGGTCAGAGGCAAGTACTCTTCTAGGGATTAACAACTTTGCGAGATATGTGTATTTTATTTGTAAGAGGTAAAACATTCTGGGAAATCTAAAAATATATTTGAAAGGAATCTATAAGTGGGAAAAAATTCGGAGGAATATACTTTAACGTTTCACAATTACGTATCGTCATGTTTTGGTAATGTAATATATGATAATATATCACTTTCGTTGCAACTCATCCAATTCAAAATTCCTTGCCGCAGACTCAGAAACAATGAATTTCTATTCCTCATTCATAACTCTACTAATTATGGGTATCATTCTCCACTGTCCAGAATGTCGAGACTTATTAACAAGCCATGGTCTTGAAATTTTTGGTAGCAGTCCAAATGATTTTTGTCATTTTTTACGACTCTACCAAAACTTTGACTTGACTTTGGCCTTGATTTTAATGTACTTCGTTATGTTTATTTTATCCTATTTTTGTCATTGCTTCAATTAATATTAGGTATGTGCTGTTCTTTCTCTGTTACTCTTCTTTCGCATTTCGTGTTATGTATTTTTTTTTGTAACCAGGCTTTAGTCCGTTAGTTTATAAATAAATAATTAAATAATGAAGAAAATATTTGTGTTGATGATTTATATGTTCTTCACTTCTTTATTTATAAAATATTTATGTTAATGATAATAATACTATTGAATCCATTTGCTGTGATGCTGTGAATGATGAGATGCATTGATGTGAACGTTCTAGGACAGCGCTTTCTAGTTCTCTATTCGCTGTTTTAAAAGTAATTTATTCCGATTATTTTTTTCTTAGTTCTTAGTGGACAATTAGAGTTTCTATTTATTAACTACACACGGTCAACTTACAAATACTTTAATCACACGAATGTAATTGTATTATTCAAATTTAAAAAAAAAACACATTTACGATGTCTAAATGTATGACGCATTAAAATTGTTATTATGACATAATTTTTGTAAATTTAACCCTTTAGCAACCTCTGAGTCCGTTAAGGGTTGAATTTTACTGCCATTAAGGGATTTTAAACGAAGTTACAAGCTAATACAGTAATCATTAACTGAAGTAGTCAACATTCAGCACATGACCGAAGCTAGGATTATTACTCACTTTTATATTAAAAAACAAACAAATGAAAACTGCCGAGTCAAAAGGTAGGACGTAGTTAGCAAATAAAATATCTCTTTAAAATTACATTTCCAGAGCACGAAAGTTGTCAACTCCGTTTTGTGTGAATGTTCTGTAAATATTTTTATATAAATAAAGCTGTTTCATAAATAGGGTGATAAGAAATCTTGACAAAGAAATTTCACACGAAACTTAGATCGTGTCAGGATCAATTATGTATAGCGTCGTAACTTTTGAGGTGAAAGCTCACAGGGAACAAATAACATATAAAAAAAATCATTTTGTCGGTGGATTAAAAAAAACATGGAAATTCAATAATTCTTTAGAAATATATATTTTTTTAAATTTTGTAAGCGTACACTGGTTGTTGAATGAATTTAAAGTAAGTACGACGGTTCTTTGAAGATTGCTGCCATTTACTTAGTTTCTAGACCGTTTCATTACTTTGAAAATTTCCTCGTGATTATGACATCAAAAATTCTTTCTAAGGGCGCAGTTTCTTTTGATATTCACCCTTATATTTTCATCCAGCCCGGTCACGTGGAGCTCAATGCATAAAGAAAACAAAGGGATTAATTGTGCGGAGCTTTTATAACGTAGCCCTTACTGGCATGTGCTCAGTCATTCGTGAAGTTTTGTAATTGAGCTCATTCCGATTCGGCTGAAAGCGTGTCAGTTTACACTAGCAGACACGATAATCATTGTGTACACCAAAGCAGGTTAATTATAAATATGCTAATGGTTTTCCGATAGTATTTAAGGCTAGCTTTAAAGGCGAGTATCGTAATTAAAAGGCGCACGACTCGGGTATTTGTCTTTGATTTGTTTTAAGAAGTACGATACAAGCTCATGAATATAAACTTATTAATATGTACAAGGCGACTAGATTATAAATGATTAAAATAATTTACCGTTCGAATAAAGAAAAAAAGCTCGATACTATTACAAAATATGAATTATTAGAGTCACTTTATATTCCGAAATTAATTTGGACACTTTACTTGGCCGACTGTAATAAAATATTCAGAGCAGGTAATACTGATCTTCTCTCAAATAAATATCCGTCTACCCCTTTCTTCAAGGAGGAATATTCTACTTTCAGGGAATTTCAAATTGGCAGTTTTGCTGCCTCAGTGGCGTGCCAAGTACCCGCTAAGTTTACCGAGTTAAGACAGTTTCGGCGTTGAAGTTTGGGACTTATAATTGAACAACCCGATTTTTCTAATGAAATAAATTATCTTTTAGCTATTTATTGTAAAAAAAAATAAAGATATGTGACTAAAAATGATTTAATAATTTTATCACGTACCTACCTACATACTACATACTAGTACCTACATTAATTAAATACTAGGGCTTACTACCCGGTTTCGCTCGAGTTTGGACACTTTTTTCTAAATCGTTTTTCAAATGAAACAGTTGATAAATATGAGTCATGCGATATGGCGTCTCGTGTACTTTCCAGATATAAAATATATTTCATTACTCCATAGCTCATGATGAAAATAGCATTGCCAACCTGAAATAGTAGGGTTGGTCTAAAATTAAAGTAAAAAATTAGTTAAGGTTTCATCTCGCCAGAACTCATCGAGATAATGGCACGTTGTTTAATGGAAGACACAAATAGATTTTCCGCATTACTGTAAAAATATCGAGTATTTTAACTTTTTTCCTACAACTGTCCAATGATGAATTTATATTTATAATAGTATTTAGTACTAGTGCAGTTTCGTAGAGTTCCAGGTTTCAGCCTGCAGGCTGAAAATTACTGGTGATAATAGCCAACCTACGATAAGAGACGGAACCAGAAGTAGAAGAACAATCATTTGTTAGCATATCATGACTGGAAAGGCAACAGGGCTTAAGCGACAAATTGGTCAAAAATGAGTTGAATGTGCAGTTTTGATCAGTTTCTATTTTTGCATAAATGCTTTGACTCTCATTTGATTCTTAAAAATCAAAAAATATATTTGCCACTTGGCAAAAGGCTTGACTTTTTGTCGCTTAAGGTAACTCAGAAATAGCGTTGAGTTACCCGCGCTAGCTTTTTTTTCAAAATTCAAACAGGTACTGAAGACTCAAGTGTAAACTTCCCAAAATGGTGCATCAGACCTTTTGATTTTCCGGCGACGATATTGTTTGTTACCATTTAACAATGATTAAAAACAGAACGATTTAAAAATGTATTGGAGATTCATCGGAATTTTTTTTTTCATTACTTCAGAAGAAATCATTTTTTTCTTGAAAACATGACTGAGCTTCGGCGCACCTGAGAAAAATAGAACAGGGCTTAGAAACGAGGTGTGAAAAAGGGAATATAACAAGTATTGGGCGGTTGAGAGCTCGAGCCAGTGGCGTCCCGTGGACGTTAATTACATTCTGCGGGAGTGACGCTTTTCAATGTTGGCTAGCTGGCAACTTTTCGTACCGCAATTCGATGAATTTGCAAACCAAAGTGATGATGACAGTGAATCTAATAATTTTGCGAATATAATGCTAATAATCTAATATAATGCTGATATTATTACTTTTTAATAAAATACATTAATAGATCATAAAGCGGCATTTTTGTAATAATAATATAATACTAACTCAAATTTGATCAAAAAATAAGTCGAAGGATCCAAATGAACCAATACCGAGAACTCTATATAATTTTCTGTCGATTTCTATACTTTAATTTATAATTTACATTCGCTAAAAACCTTACAATAACCTCTTGGCCGATGAATTTGGTAAATATTAGATTGCTCAAAATAATGTATTTAGCGAATGTAAATTATAAATAAAAACCTAGAAATCGATAGAAAAAAATATTTAAATAAATGAAAAAGTAAATTTGTATTAGACCACTGATTTAATTTAATTTTTTATGACCGACTGGTTTCGCTTAGACTGATGCTTAGGCTAAGCAAACCCGGTCAGGGTACACAATTACACTAAACAAAAAATACAAAGTGTGCGGTTATATTATACTCGTATACATAAAGAAGGAGAACAGAATATAAAATTAAATAAGAGAACAGTGAGAAAACAAAAGAATAACATTTAAATTATAGCAAAGGAACATAGATAAAAATATAGATAATATGAATTGAAAGGGGCAAAACGACAACTGAGAAGGTGATTATGTAATAATGTGAAATTTTATGAGTTTACAGGAAATATACCTAATATTGGACTACTGGACAAATTTAACTGATTATGAGTTTATGACTATTAATTTGAATGGCTTTCGTTATTTTTAGTGCTTCTTAATTATTTAATCTATTGTCATGACCAGAAACTTTTTTTGAACACTTTGACACTGACTTTTAAGAAGAATATGAGCACCGGTGCTTTTATTGAAGGTATGATCTTTTTCAATAAGATTTAATGATATTACATTTTTAATTTTTTCATTTCATTACATATGTCAAACTACAAAGTAATATAAATGTATTTGTATGATATTAGGGTGGCAAAGTTTAATTTCAAATTAGTGGTTGATTTATAGCTTAAATCTTCGTTAAAATCATATATTACGCAATACTTTTACATGAATATCATCGCCAGTAAAGAGGGCCACAATTGTTTGCATTTACTTTTATTTTTTAGTTTTGTGACAAGTAGGTATTCTGATTAGCGCCTTTGTTTTTTTCGGGTGCAGTGGAAATTGAATTTGAAAGCGTAACATCTATGTAGATTTTCCTTTGTGTTCGGCTTATAGGTAGAACAACTTGCATTTGCCATCTCGCTGTTATCTTAATAGCTCGGTGTTAACACGGCGCTAGCAGCACTTTGCACTTTGATAAGCTTTCGATAGTTTGGCTTGCTGTCACTTCCCGGGAACTGGCTTCTGCGGAGTTGTAAAATAAATATCAATTGAGGCCACGGTAATTTATGCAACGAATCGGTTATTACATACAATGTTCAATGCACTTAATGCTTGAAATGGATGATTTTGAGCACGATTTATTGATAGATGCTTAACTATGCACGTTTTGCTGAAATCACGACCTGGTTAGTAGTCTATAAAATGTATTTTTTAAAAATATGTGTGGTACCGCAAAAGTGTTCCAACTGCCCTGAGTTAGTGGAAACATTTCTTGTAAGGTTTGCAGAATGTTGCGAGGAAAAAAATGTGGGAATCAGAAGAAAATGGAGAAAAGAAAGGTTAGGAAGTTATTAAACTATTCCGATCTGGTCACTAATTACAAAATGATTTCACAAAAATTTCACTCTAAAATAAGATGTAAATACTATACATTTAATTTATATTTACGAATACATCCACAAACATTTAATATTTTCCCATGATGGGTTTCAATCTCGTAATACCCGAATGGAGAGCCAATAAGCTTTATATATAAAAAACGGAATCTCTGAACTGGAACGATTTGTTCTATTCGTAAATAATAAATCCGTTGTACGATAATCCTATTATGTTATATTTATTCGCAAAGTGTGTTTTGTGGGTTGTGCTTGATTAGATGCGTAATTCGCACTCGGTGACATGAAGCCTGGCGAAATCTTTTAACTCTCCAACCCTTTGACAGATAAAAACAAGTGTGTTTCGTGTCTTGTACTTGATAAGATGCATAATTCGCACTCGGTGACATGAAGCCTGGCGAAAGTTTTCAACTCTTTAATCATTTAAGAGATAAATACTAGTGTATTGTTCTTGATGAAATGGATAATTTTCACTTGATGACATGAAGCTTGGCGAAAGCTTTCAACTCTTCAACCCTTTGACAGATAAAAACAAGTGTGTTTCGTATGTTGTACTTGATTAGATGCATAACTCGCACTCGGTGACATGAAGCCTGGCGAAAGTTTTCAACTCTTTAATCATTTAACAGATAAATACAAGTGTAATATTCTTGATGAAATGGGTAATTTGCACTCGATGACATGAAGCTTGGCAAAAGCTTTCAACTTTTTAATCATTTAACAGATAAATACAAGTATGTTGTTCTTAATGAAATTGATAATTTTCACTCGATGACATGAAGCTTGGCAAAAGCTTTCAACTCTTCAACCGTTTGACAAATAAATCCAAGTGGAAAAAAGCGAATGCATTCCAATGAAAATTGAAAAGATATTACTATGATTAGACCTGAGGTTTCATGGAAATATTTTCACTAAAGTTTGCAGGAGAATTCAGGTCCGGGGAGGAATGTGCACTGCCTCTTTCGGCTAAGTGCACTGTGGATGATTATCTGGCAGTGAGAAAATTGTTCAAAGGCTAAGGAAGTGCTCAGTTCAATTACACAGCAGGACAAAGGAGCCGCCGGGTAAAGGATCTCACCCCTTGAATATTTATTAGCTTCTCAAGGGTTTGAATCAGCACGAAGGGTGGTGTTTATTATGTTACTACTTTCACAGGCAAGGTGTTTGCTGCAATTAATGTGTCGAGTGTGCACAGTATTCAAAAAAACATCAACAAACATAGTCTTAGCCAACCCTGAAAAGGCTTGTGTACTCTTATAATAAAATAATGCTAAGAATAATCTGTAATACTTGTGTGAATAAAACTTATGCTCTTACTAACGTAGTGCGTAAAAAATAATTTAAAGAGATATTGAATTTTACAAAACTCAACTTAAATAAATAAATAAAATATTTGTTTGACTTTCATTTAAAAATATTACACACAATTGAGGAGCTGTTTTTAAAAACTTTCTCAAAATATTGAAAAAACAAAGTCACTATTCCAACCACATTTTCAAAAACAAATTGATCAAATTACCAAACAAACGAAATAAATATAAAAACAAAGGTTTGAATATTACAAATCAAATTCTTAGAAATACCGAAACAATGAAACGTTTATTTATTTTTAATTTCACCCCTCAGTGCTTATGTTAGTATTGGGTATTGAGAAATAATGAATTGAAAATAAAGTTAAGATAAACTTATTATTGCAAGATAACGGAGAGTCGCAAACCTTTTTGTTCAAATAAATTAAGACCCCGTTTGCGAATAATGGAATTAATTATAAAATGTTCTTAAATAAACTGAGAGGACAAAACATTTAACAAAGGTAGAACTTTGCAGCAAGATCTGGAGATATCGGCTGTTTGCTTTATCAAATTAAGCACTTGAAAGTTTAATTACATGAAATATTGATTAAATTTCAAATTTCCCATCAAGACTTTAATTATTTTTCAAGAGATATTTTTCTTACATTTTCTCTTGGACTAAGAAATTACAAAATCGAAAGCAGTGAACTTTCACTAATGACGAGACAAGTTTTTATTAAATTTCGCCATACAAGATACAACAGGGTCGAAAATTGTAAGCCGTCATTCAAATGTAAGTTTATTTTGTGAGTATTTTTTCAACAATAGATATACACAGATGTTTATTACGATAAAGTTTGAAATGGCTACAAATTCTGTTCAAATACAGAGATTTCATGGAGTATTAGAAAATATAATGGAATATTTTAGCACCGGGCCAACGGCCTTCGTATTATAAAAATGGTTGAGAGGAATTAAACAAATCGAATAGTCGAACTCCACCACAAAAATACGTTTGTTTTAATATGTTCATTATTTTAGTAGGTTTATTAACAATATCTTTATTTTTTGTTTACTCGCATTGTATATGTTATATTAAGACGTGTCTTATGTTTCTGATTTGACAAATGAAAAATACAAATGTTACAATATACCTTTAATGTAACCAGCGTTAGCTACGAACTTTCCCCATTAATGACAAGAAAACCCACACATGATAATAAATTGCAAGTAAAGAACATTTTTCATCCCCTGTAACAACCATTAAACAAAGAGTATAAATCAAAACGGAAATTACAATTTCAAAGGCGTTTCCAGCGCCGAGATAATGGAACTTTTAATACGAGTGTCAGAATGAAGATGTCCACCGTCGACGTTTTGACAAGAGTGTATTCCACGCTCCACTGGTCCATGATCCTGCTACAGCAGTCCGCAGCGTCCCTGAGAGATGTGCACTATTTATTTAAGAGCTGCGAAGCAAGTCTGTCGGTGCATTCTGCCCAACAGTATTAAATAAAACACGCGAGATGTGTGAATGCAGGAATCTACATTTATCTCATATTGACCGTTATTTCAAAAGTATTTTGCGCATTTTTGAAATGTTTATTTAAACACAATAAGTTCTGAACTATCCAAGCAAATAATAACAAATCTCTAAAGAAGTAAATAATATTTTTTTACATTGGCACGTTTTTTCTTATACACTATATATCCTTCCGTGATGTTCGTTAGTCCGACCGGTTGTGATTATTTTTGGGACGTGATAACATGAATCCTAATGTACTTTGATAAATTGTAAAAGTGAAATAAACCTAAAAAAACGTTGGATTTAAAACTCGTTTTAATTGATAAAAAAACCCTGAAAAATTGAGGGCTGACTTCAAACTAAAACTAAATAAATATCGTTTTAGTTTGATTTTTGCAGTCTCAAATGTTGTTTAACAAACTTTATGACTGTTATCTGAAAACATTTTGATTATTTCGAATCATTTATCTTTTCTTTCGTGGATCCGATACTAACAAATTTTCTATGTTCATGGAGGAGTATCGGAACTTTGACTAACTAACGGAAGCGTTGGACTATTTCCTGCCCGACCGGAAAGGGCGGGGTCCACGTTATAACTATTGCAATAACAGCAAACTGTATTAATAATAACCCCAACTTATCATCTAGCTAATTTTATCTTCGATAAGAATATAGAGATTAAAATAATAATTGTAGATATGATTGGGTAACGAGCTCAGTTTGGTGTAAATTTTGTCAGATTTGAATCAAGAAAGTAAGTTTCGTTAATTTAATAGTTCGATAGTTAGACATCGAATTTGTAATGAAAAGAATAAATGTATTTATTCCGGTGAACACTTGTACACACAAATATACTTCTGCATATTGATGTAGTTCCGTTCACTTTTGTGCAAGCCTTGGTTGGTTGGAATCTAATAAACATAAAAAGCCAACTTATTTTGTCACTCACTTACAGGATCTTTGTTTATAGATGACACAAATTGTTAACGTTTTATTTTGCGAGTTTGAATGAGGATTATGTTTTTTCAACACTAAATTTGGTGATGGTAATCATCTTAATACTAGAAAATTACATCCTTTTTTCCGCCCTCCGATAATTAATTATCCAGGAAGTGCCCTGAATTTAGCTTGTATCGATTTTATAATCATTTTACTGGAGTTTAGTGTATGATTCATATCATACATGTTTTGGATAACGCATTCAACAAAATAATCGTATAAAAAGTGCAATATAGAACAGCGGTAGTCTGAAGCTCTTGTAAGGAAACTATCAGCCATCAGTAGTTACGTTTGCTCTTAAAACTCCTATATTTTCCATCTTCATCTCCCCGAACGATCGTAAATAATGAAGTACAGTCATTTCATGACTAGAAGTGCATAAACTTATGTCAACAGGCATGACGGCCATGGGAAGTTTTACGAGAAAATATATCATTTCATGAAGAGTAAATTAGTTTTCGTACTTACTCTAAAGAGAAGACGGGCATGGAATAAGAAATCAGCCGGAGGATATACGATGTTCGGTTTACGTTCTTAGCAAATGGAGTATAAAGTTGTAGGAGTTATGTGCACGCGTGGAGTATAAATTTACTAAACAAAACTACCCGTATGATTTAAGCTTATGGACTTATTATTTAGGTCTCCATCTGATGAATATACTCCACATCGCTGAAAACATATCACAAGATAGAATAGAGAATAGAAGAAAAGAAAAAAAAAATATATTTATTTCATTATTTATAAAGAGAAAAGCGTGTAACATGTTGTATTCCACCTCGAAAGCAAAATTCCGGTGAGTCATTAGAAAAATCACGGGGTTTTTACACCACCCCCTCTCTGCGGGTAAAGTAACACGAATGGAGATGTGTACTCGTATGTGTTTGGATCCAACCCTTGCTAAGATTGCGGCGAGAATGGAGACGTGGGTTACGTGCGTTTGAACTGGTTGCGTCAGCAAAAAATATGCCGCAAATTGAAGTCATTATTCTTCGATCAGAGACAATTTTTGATATATTCTTTGGGCGCTCTCCGGAGCGTTGAGGAAAATGCCCGGACAAGAGAAGATCGATGCGGCCGATTTACAATGTCTTTTTCTTTATGGATGAGGATCTCTCAGACCTCCCAGCTGGGCACGCGGGACGTGCGCCCTTATATAAATGAGTTCATGCAAATGTATCACGCCATTTTGGAACGGCTCTCGATGACTCTGCGATACTTGGTAGGCGTGGCGCGGCGGGCGATGAGACGGGACGGACAACCCCACTCCGTTGGACGCAGGACGCAGGACGAATAAGAACAACGCCATAGAAGCCTGCCTACAATACTTTGGTTAGGTTGTTCAGATCATGTATTTTACGAGGCTATCAAATAAGTAACAAAACCCTTCAGATCAGAAATTATATATACTTACAATTTTCACGTTTGAATATGTATTATTATTTACTAGTTCTACTGCCTGGTTTCGGGCGGGATGTGGATTGTGATATTTTGTATTACTTTCACATGACACTGAAAGTTGATTAATTTATCTGGAAGATAGAACTAATAAAATCAGATTACTTTAATAAAATAGTAAAACAATTTGTTTCGCTTTTATTTCAATTTCTAGTCGAAATATTGAACAAAAAATAACGTAATATCAAAAAAGGTGCGTTAACCTATAATTACAGACTGTGTATATATATATATATATATATAATATGTGCAAATTTCATCACGCCAGAGCTGACCGCTGTAGTCAATAAGTTAAATAAAGATACACAATTTTTACATTTCGAATCTTAAATAGATATTAGAACACGATGAATGGCGGTTTTGTCGATAGCGCGAGTTTGTTTATTTAATTTAATCGCTTGCGTTTAAAAATAACCCAGCGCGTGAAAGGCCAAGCGCCCGCGTGAAATTTTTTAAGCGTCAACCATTTTACTGCCGTATGAATAGGTTTAAATGGTTAAAAATATGCACATCCCACACATTCACATCGCATAAAGTAACCCGCACTCCCAACCCCAACGCTACGAAAGAAGTGCCTACTACGTCATTCCGAAAGTTCATGAATGAACTCTGGAAAACAAAGGGTTTAGTAAAGGAATGTAGTTTTAATGAACATTCAACATCATGCGCGGAGAACTCTCTTCCCGGGAAATACCTCATTTAGCCGAATTAATCAGAATTTTACAGATCATTTGCCAGAGCAAATGAAGCAGCTGAAGATACTAGAGATAAATTAAATAGTAGAATGAAGCTGGTTTATTTCGATGTGAGTTTCAGGTAGAATATTGATAATCTCATTTTAGCGAATGAATTTGATGAAAATATTGTGAAATCTATTAATATTAATTTGATGGTTTCAAATGGTATCAGAAATCCGCAATAGGAAAGAGTGGGTTGAGTTCAGCTCAAGAGCGATATGTGAATGCTAAGGGACGATTCTAGAAGGCACCTCATTGAAAAGTTTTATCAATAACGAGAAGCACAGAATAATTTGAAATTATAAGTTTCTTTTAATATAACATCAACTGTATTCGGAAAATTTAATAATTTAACGCAAATTAGCATAAACATATTTCAAACTGTCAAAATTAAATACAACCCTAGTTTTATGCAAAACGTGTGCTATATGCAACCCGACCTACGTTTTGTTACCATATCTCTTCCAAAAATATTAATAATCGTCCAGTCAATTTCTCCAGGGTAATGTCCGAAACTTGGGGTAACAATATATGGAGAGAGAGCCAATTATTTTTACCCAACCAAAATTTGGGATAAATCACTTTCTTCAGGTTTTTATGTCTTATATCATGAGAAAGAAAGAGACAGCAAAATTTCCCAAATTATCACACCGCTTCAAAGTATTGTAAGGATGTTTTTCGTGTCCCGCGTCTCCGTCGACTCCGCCCACACGTTTTGATATGCGACATAATGGACCCAAGTCAACGGTTTTTTAGGTTATATGCTATATTTTTGTTTATAACAATACTGTGAAAAAGTGGTTATACGAATAAACAAAAACATTATGTTGACATGTGCTAGGAATGGATTTATAAATACCCTAGCCTTAGTCCTAGCCACACCCAAGTCTAGCCGAGTCCGGCAAAACTCATCAAAACTGACTACAGCAGCGCTCTCTCTTGCATATTATTGCTCTGAGGTCCCAAAGTTCCCTCGAATTACGATATTTCCCTACATGAATTAACATACCTAGTGTCATTCGTTTATTGTTAGACGTGTATAGAGATTAAATATAGAAATACGGACATTTGACGCATTTACCCGGAGTCGGTGAATGTGGAATTGAACTGTTTCTAATTGAAAAGTTGAATGTCGCCACTACCGTATATTAACAGTAATCAAGAATAACTTGTTGGCTTGACTTTAATAATTTTTTGAATTAATTATAATCGTCTTATATTTTTGGGGGGTCAATGTCTAAATAAATCACAGGGGAGGCCGACACTGCTTATGAAACGGGCATGACACTAGTTTGATAGTCGCTAACACCCAACAATCACGTAAATGTAAAACAGACAACGAATAAAAAATAAATAAAAGGTTGATGGTTTTAAGGGTCAGAAGCCTAAAATACACACTTTTTGGTTTTTTTAATATAAGCAAATCTACGAATGATTTATCTGTTAATTCTAAATGGGCAGTTAGGCAAATATTTAAGGTTTTCAGTGAATACAATTCTTTTACGGCAACCTTTTAAATTCTCAATGAAATGCATAGGGTAGGGAGGAGCTAGTTGAGCATAGGGGTATGTTGGGCAATGGCCATATTTCTGCACTCATAAACCATACGAAATTTCATGGTATGTGGAAGCGATTACGGCAAGTACAGAAATCAACATATGCGAGTACCAGTCGCAATTCGACGATAAATCAAGACGCACGGCCGCTTTGTTTTTTTTTCACATCTACAAATATAAATAAAAAATTATATGATTCATTTTGTCATAACTTCAAAATTGTTGGACGGATCTAGTCTAAATGAGTATTCTTTTGTTAAATGTTCATCCTGTTTTAATATTTGAACAACAATTTGCTTGAGAGCTTGAGTATTTTGTACATATTTTGTTTAAAAAAAGGGTTGGGGTTAGTTGGGCAACGTTACTCAGCTCCATATTTTGTAAAAGATCACCCTAAACTACTAGCTAACATGTCAGAAAGTCATCAAATATTGAGAGAAGTTGAGAAGGAAAATTATATCCCAATGGTTCCTGTTGATGATGAGCTTTCTGCTCTTATAGTAACAATAGCGTGTTCTTCTAAAGTCGTCCAACCCTATCCAACAGAACCAGGATGAAAGAAGGTAACGATAGGCAACTGTATCGACGGCTATTGCAAAATAGCCGGCTAAGATAGCTAATATTTAACAAAGACAGTAAAAAAAGTGTGACAAAATAAGGAAGCAAAGCATTAAGAAAAATATACTTGTGGCAAGTTCAGATAAAGAAGAAAGGATTGCATTATTTGCTGCGAGGTATACACTTACAGCTTACTAGGAGAAAAATAGGTTCAATATCAAAATTGTAAGAATTGGGTTCACGACAAGTGCGCACTGCACGTTGGTGTGACTTACATGTACTTTGATTGCGATAATGATTACATACTTTTGCAACACGTATATCGTTATTATGTATGTATTGTAATAACTGCTCAACTTATCCCACATTCTCTGTGGGGTATGTTGATCAACTCTGCCTTTCTAGATATATACGCATTTCAATTATTTGGAGCATTATGCATAGTATATTTATATAATCACATTGATTCTAAAATAACAAGGCTTCATTTTTGTATATGTAATATTATTTTGTGACAGATCAACGCGAGGTCATGTCATTTTTCGTAAAAAAAATACGCACTAGTCCCTCCCTACCCTACTGAAATTTTAGTTAAAAAGTTCGAAAATGCCTTAGCTGGTTTTTAAAGTGCACCTGTTACATACATAAGTTTATTATATAATTAAAAAGATCACAGTACACAAACCTTAGATATTTTCCTAATTACCTATGTAAAATTTATAGAAAAATCATTTGTAGTATGTATTGCTCGTATTAGAATGCGTCAAGGTGACGTTTGGCGTCATTTTTGAGTGAAAAAAACAATACTTACTGTATTATTGAATATAATAATGAGTTATTTCAGCGTATTCGCGTGGGTGTGCTATACATTACATTCACAGAATAAATACGAATACAATTATTAAAATCGAATTTTCTATATGCCAGAGAACATTTTTATAAAGATAAGCTTTACCATATTAATTGCTGATATGTGTCTGTTATGTGTTAAGTTTATCCATTCATTACAAAATACTAAAAGTGACACAACCCTTAAATGGATTCGTGTACTTTTTATGTTCGTTGATTTGTTTGTTTTTTTTAAAATTCTTCAGTTTGTGAACAAAACAATTTTATTTTATTCATTATATATTTTACGTATAAAAATATGTGAAACATTTAGTGGCATAATTTCCGCCTCCGGGTTGTAAAACTGAATTGTATTTTACCGGAAACAAGGAGGCAATCAGATATATCAACAATTCCACCATTTTGAATCCCCGTCCGTCCGGTTTGAGTAAAGTGTAAATATTGTCCATTTGTCTGGGAGACACGTCGTCACGTCGCTGTGT
This sequence comes from Drusus annulatus, assembly GCA_022651775.1. Taxonomy (NCBI): domain Eukaryota; kingdom Metazoa; phylum Arthropoda; class Insecta; order Trichoptera; family Limnephilidae; genus Drusus; species Drusus annulatus. Next base: position 1,554,493 of record JAGWCC010000005.1, on the reverse strand, counting down.
ACCAACTATACCAACATCGTGCGAAGGAACCAACACTCTTCCGTGCAAATCGAATCTTCCGGTCTCATTATTATTGTTGAACAATTGGTGGCTTCCGCTGGCTTGATTGCCCAATGAAAAGCTTTCCGCCATTATGGCGTTTGAATCCCCCGAACAGACGCCTCTATCAGACTACAAAAGAGAAAGATTAAAAACGACCACCAAATGAAAGTGGATAAAGTTTTCTTCGTCATTTTAGATACAACAAAAAAATACATTTCTTACACACCGTACGAAATTACAAAAAAAATATACTCGGAAAATAAGTTTTATGCTGTCATTACGTAAGACTCAAAATTTTATGGTCTAGCAGCAGGTTTAATGTCTTTTTGATTCTGAGATGGTTGAAGTTAATTTAAAAAAAAACACTGAATTTACCAAGTGCCTGCCTCTTGAATTGTGTTGAAGACTTGTGGTTTCTCGCCGGGCAATGGAGCCCCGTAAGACAAACCGGATATCAAGTGGCATTGTGACTCTGCTCTTTCAGAGCCCGAAGATTAGGCGTTAAGGTCACCCGCTGAAATTCAGGCACTCCGACAATAGGCACGGTTATGGGAATATTATTTGCGCTTTGAATATACCGTCAATGAAGTGACTATTAATTCTACTGGAAATTAGTGAATCAGAATAGAAAGTGAAGAGAATTTGCGTATTTAAATTTCCATTCAGGACACCATTAAATTAATTCAGAAAAATTAGTGGTCCTTTAAAACTGTACATAATTTAAGGAGCTGAAACGTAAATACATATTTTAAGTAACTGAACAAAAGCAACATGCTTGACAATGTTTTTGCAGTAAAAGTAATTTATTTATTTTAAAACAATATATACGTATCCTATAAATATTTACACGAAGGTTCGAGCCGATTCTTGGACAAAAAAACGTTTTAAACCTGATCTGATTTCTCAGAAAGATTCTAACAATAGACTTTATATTTAAAAAAGATTGAAATCAATTTTGGAAATCAGGCAAAGTGAACATTTGTGGAATAAAGCGTAGCAACAATATTATTTCTGTTGACACAAAGCGAATTGAATATCGCAATTTTTTTTAATCTTTCATTTGGTTTGTATGATTACGAAGCTCAATTTTTCTTATGATATTTTTTCGTTTACGTTTCCCCTTTGTGTTTTGGTTGGATTATTTTTATGCCTTTGGCTAGAAACGAAAATGAAGAAGAAAAAAATAAAGCTACCCATATCGGAATGATCAAAGATTAAGTCTACTTTCGCGAGGGAAAGAATATAGAAAGTAGTCATAGACAAAACACCGACAATATGTCTAGAATTTTAAACCAGCTCTAAAATAAAAATCTTTATTAATGTCATGCTTATTGGAACTCATTTTACGGTTTTATTTATCATTTGAATCAAACCTTCGTTGAGCTTACCAGTTACCTTACCCGACAATACGAGTATGTCCGGAATTTTAAACCAGGTCCTAAATAAAAATCTTTATTATATGTCTTGCTTATTTGAACTGATTTTACGGTTTTATTTATCATTTGAATCAAAGCCTCGTTGAACTTACCTTTTCAAAGGTGCACAAAATATCAATACATTTTTATGTGACTTGAATAATTTTTTTGTCGTACTGAAAATACTTATAAAAATATAAACACATGGCTTTTATTATTTTAAAATTATGAAGTAGATGGGTAGGTACTTACTTTTTTGATAGATAATTTTACATAGGTAACTGAATAGGTCAATTATTATTAAAAAACATGTTTTTGCGGGATTTCCTTAATATGCACATTTTATGGCAGTCAATATAAGTAAAGGCGTAAACTCACACCGTAAATAAATAATTTTATTTTCATAAGCCCAAACACTCTTCCGAAACCTTATTTTTATAGATTCAACGTATATAATTGAAGGGTTCTTACCAATTATAACATAATTGATCCTAACTTTCGTTCTTAGCCCAAGTTTCTGAAATAATTTAAATCCGCAAGTCAATCTTCTTCTAAAATGATTACGATGAAATTCAGCTTCAATGCTATGATAATTATTTTCATCACAACCACCATTCTCACCTAAGTGGTCAGACGTCATTATCTTAGCGCGTTATCGACAAATCGCTTTGGAAATCTGGAAGCACTTAACCTCACTTTTGGACGGCGGGGGGGGGGCGGCCGAGAGACATTATGGCGGGGGCGGAGGCGGGGGGCGGGGTCTTTGTTCCCGGGGGACAATGGGGATCGGTTCTCCAGGGCAGGAGGGGCAGTGTAGGCGGAGCGGGGCTTAGCGAGGGTGGGATGGGCTACTATAGTTTGAAGGGGGTCAAAGCGAAGTATTCTTATTGAAGTTTAAATACTTTTAATATTTTTTTGTCATAAGGAGGAGTCACATCGGGACTCAACACCCCAAAAGATAACATAATATTATAGGACGTGAGAATTCCCAAAAAATAACATTGATAATTTTAAAACCATTTTTTCATTAGATTTCCGGGATTAAGATTTGCCGGGTTCGGACATGTTTTTTTACAAAATATAAGATTTTCTTCTTGATGGTGATGGACATGAAGTGCATAGGATAAAACATAGGCGTTCTAAATCCAGCTACGACTTGTGCTGGGCCCTTGAGGGTGGGGGCGAGGTTTGGAGGAGGCAACTTGGGCGGGAACGGTAGGGCGGTATTCGGACCTGGCGGGTGATCTCGTCACAGAGATGCCCCCGGGCGAGTAGCAGGTGCCATACCTAACTACATCACTACTCCCACTTTTATCAAGTGACACTAACCCCATTTGCGAATTGGGCCACCCGGCAATCATATATTTATGACGTGTAAGTATTTCTTCTACTTCTTTTTTTATTTAAATTTTATAAGCATTTTAACATTTTATAAGATTAACAATAATCCCGATGACAATTTGCCAAGAGAATTCATAGTTATTTTGTTCATAGGAAAATCGGTAGTGACAGTAGAATGTTTTTATTTTTACTTTTTTATGGATAACAATTGATAACCGAATCATTGGCCTTCAAAGAGTTAACCGCATGGAGCCAGTAGGACTATGGAATCCCTAATTTAGGTATGTTATGAGACTGAGTACTAAGCAGGGAGGAGGGAAAGGGAAAGGCGGGGATGTACCTAACTATTCAGATCAATTATAATTTTTTTTTTAATATTTTTTTTTTACGAGTATATTTAAATAATATTAATAATCAACAACACAAATATGAAACAAGCCAGAAAATAAAAAGACAATGGTCACAACCGAGACTCGAATTCGGACCCTCTACTCTACCTGGAAGTTACGTTTCAAACAATTCAGCCATTGGGACCTTTAAATTAAATATTAAAAAAAAAGCATTAATGCTTTAAAGTTAATTCAAAAAAAAAAATTTACTTGTGCACCCAACCCACGATCTTTAGATTCGTAGTCGAGGATCTTTACCACTCAAGCACGGAGGCTGGTCAAATAGTTATTGGATGAGTGAGAGTTGCCTAGAATTTGTAAAACATCAGGAGGATTATGAAAAAGAAAAGTATATTTGATTACATTTTTATAAAGAGTTTCTACATTGGTTGGTGAAAGCTTCATCATAAAAAATGAAGAAAACGTCAAGATATTGGGCAAATCGTGAAGGGCGACAAATACAAAATCGCATAACTGATAATCCAGGGAAATACTAGGCTGAGGAACATGCAGGATGAAGAAAGTCCCATCGATAGCTAACATCCGTTCGAAGAAAACACAGGAAGAGGAAGAAATAAATAATATAAATGATAATTAGTATCTTCCTAGTTCCGTTCTATTAATATATAAATAATTATAAGTTTACTAAATGAATAATTTTATAAATCGTTTACAACGCCAAGCTTTTTTTTTTTTGAAGAGCTTAATTGAAGACGGGAAAAAAAGTGCATATGCTTTCAACATTGAAAAGATTCTCCCTCGTGATTCTTCTGTTTCACATTCTAGCCCCCTATATCCAGTTCTCAACCTTCCCTCTCTCAGCCACTTCCTCCCCACCCCCTTCCCCTGCCACACGGGAAACCTCGACGTTTTCCGCCTGGCGACGGAAAGCAGCTTTTTTCCTTTGCGCGTCGCGCACCGGATAATTTAAATTCAAACAAAAATACACGTTTGAACAATGGCATTTCTGACAAAAGTGATGTTGTTAATAAGTGCTAACGTTGGAATTATGTAATGTTTTGTGAAGATTTTGATGATAGTCGTTGTAAAAAAATTTACCCCAGGTATTTCATGGATAAAGTAGGGGAAATAAATAGATTTAAAAAAAGGCTTACCAATTCTATGGGTTATTTTGTTTTGAAAAGCTTTACTTGAAGAGTACAGAAAACATTAGTTATTTGTGTAAAACTGTATACTTAAATATATTATTAGTTAATTTATAATTGTCTTCAAGGCAGAGCGCTGAGCTCTTTTAATTTTTTAATGGATTTATTTACACGTAAAATTAAAACATAGTTTATTCATAAAGTGTTCTCGAGCAAAAGATACTTTCCGTATCACCTTGGTGAGATACCAACATTATGAATCGAAACATTACGTTAGATGTGTTAAGTGACCAAATCCAAACATCCAGGTATTTATCAACCCTCTACATCCCCTATTTCTTCTCCCCATGGCCAGCCTTGTTTCATTTCTCATTAAATTTGAGATGCCATTGTTTAACAAGAGCGCCTTAGATTCTTGTTTAATGTAACTTTAAACTAACCTAAGGTTTAGTACAAACCCGTTCGGAGTTTTTCTCAGTTGTTGAAATTAGCAAGCACTTTCTTGGTGCGCCCGCATCCCGTGCTACTGGTTTCAAAGAGTATTGTTACCTCGCGCGTGCTGCTGGTTTCAAAGATATGAAGTTCGAGATATTAATTCAAACGAATTGCTCTTTTACATAAAGCTACCAGACACGATAGCTCTGAACTCTAGTTTTTAGAATCCTGTTTGTGCCACTCCGTTTTTCTACATCATATGAAGAAAAAAAAAATAACCCTTCTTCCTTTAATTTTTCCTTAGGGAGGATAAAAAGGCTGCGAAAAATAAATTATGCACTTACTCAGAACAAAATATCTCAGAACAAGGCGATTACTTTCTGAGTAGTAAAAACATGTTTATGTAATAGGGCACAAAAGCGTTTCTCTAAATAATGAACGTATTTAGTACTAACTTAAATTTTCTGTTGCAAACTTACCTAGAAAGTAACAGTTTCTCTTCTGGTTATAAAAGGCACCTTAAAATACTGAGAGGGGAATCTTACTAAATGAAAGGAAAATTTCTAAAAAGATGATCGCGTGTCATAATCTGCAATAAACGATGGTGAAATGCCTCGAGAATGTGGGTTTGAATGGTTAACAGAAAATGTATTCCTACTTTTTTTATTTCAACTGAAAAGCGGAAAATCTGAAGACTTTGTGTATAAGTTGAGTTTCGAGTTGCTAAGTGTATATTGTATAAGAATAAATTTAAGTGATTTATTTTTATTGTGAATATTTTTTGTATTTGGTTACTATACTGGCCGATACTATATGTTACTATACTGGCCGATAATTGGTGTTTACAAAAATATCCACAAAATTATCCTTTCATGGAAAAATGTGTTTTTTAAATTTCATGAAAATTTCGTAAAATTTTTATTATGATTCAAATAAAATAGTTAACGTTTTGTTTTTTTTAAGGTGTGTTCGAATGAACTAGCTGTACCGTTTTAATGCAAATTATTTAATTTCTCCAATAATTGTAAAAGCACCATATTTGACAAATAATAATAAACACCAAGTGTATATTATTATTTACGAATTAATGTGGCTGATAAATCAGTGTATTATTCTATTAGAAATGTTATACATTTTCATTCAAATTATTCTTAACTTGTTCAGTTACTTTAATTTAATTAGAAAGATTTAAAAAGATTTTTTTTTGTCATTTTTTATAATCCTGTCTTACAAAAACAAAGTAAGATGAAATAATAAAAAAACAGATATTTTTAGCAATAATAATTTAGTTTTAAAAATACCCGAAAAATGTTAACCAAAATAAACCCTTCGTCCTCAGCTTTCTTTTTGTTTTCACCGTGAAGTGTGAATATATCTTTATACAAAATAAAAGTACTAAATAATCTGCCGCAGCACGAGCAGCAAATTTTTTATCTTATAGGCAACGTTCTTTATGTTGGAAAGTACCCCACGGTACCTAAATCCTCCTTTATGGTTGTACGACTGCGTTATCTTCACGCTGAGCATACAAAACTGGCTCAACTTACAGGGTACCTACGTAGGGTAAATGGTAAAAGCTACGGCGAAAGAACTTCTTTAGAGGATTGTTAGTTCACCAGGATAACTGTTTTCTGAAAACTGGTCCTGAGTGATTCCAGAAAACTCCATTCAAATATGCTATTTGATATATTAAAAAAGTTTGATTTTGTATCGTTAACATCAATAATTATTTGGACACACGGCATCATACAGCACCACTTAAAAGTCCTAAGGTTAGTTTTTTTAGATTATAAATTATAAATTTTTCGATTAAAATCAAAATGACAATTGAAAGGTAGGTCAACTTTTGCTTATTTTGTATCAGCTTATGGATGCAGGTTGTAATTATTGCAAAATGTTTGTCAAAGAGATTAGAAAAAAACTCACATTTCTTCGGAATACATAAATCACAGTTCTATGGGCAAAAAATCCGGTAAGCGATGATAAAGACGACATTCTTGTTAGAAAGTAATGCTAGATAAAATATCCTTTACCATGTTGAAAATAGAAATTGAACGTCTACCAAAGTGTGTAAATAATAAAATTCTTAATTATAAAAATTGAAGACCTTTAATTATTTTAAAATTATTTATTTATTTGTGTAGTAAATTAAAATTTCTCAACGGTGTGATGTTTTTATCAAAGTTTAGGTGAGACGTTCTATTTCATTGACATAATACAAAATGAAGAATTCGAAAAACAAATATTTAATTATAATTTAACGTTTTACAGTAATTTACAGATATACAAACCTTGTTTACTACTTGTAGATCGGAGGTGAATCAATTTTCTATGTTCTTACTAGCGGTAAGGAAAATTTACCTGAAACAATAGATAACAATTGATTAGTTGTGAGAACTAAGTAAGAAGATTTTATTGAAAAGGGAATTTTGGAGATCGTACAAAATAGATTTAGAATATGTCGTCACCGGAAAAGCAAAAGGGCTGAACCGCCATTTTGGAAAGTTAACACCAGAGCACCTTAAAGTTTTATTTACATTTTACAATAAAATTCATAAGTCTTCAGTACCTGGTTGGATTTTGACTTTAACTCAGGTAACTCAATGCTCTCACTGAGTTACCCGAAACGACAAAAAGCTAAAAAAGTCCCAAACTTATGTTGCTTGAGAATTTAATACATTTTGACATTGCATTACACTTGTGGAAAATTGCGGAAAAAATAATCATGGCACAAAAATTCAAAATTTGAAAGAATTTAAAGTTCGCCAACAAATGAAATGGATTAATGCTTACACGGGATCTTTTTCCAGATCCGATTTTGCGGGAATTTGAATCATGAGATTAAAAATACCGAAGTTTTATTATAAACAATATACTTAATTATACTTAAACTCTCTCTTCTCTCATTTTTTAAATTTCTGGATTAGAGTTGGCATTTTTATCAATGCGATAAGTAAAATAAAACTTTAAGTAAATTTCTCCCTTAAACAAAAAGAGATACGACACTTCAGCTGGACACAGACAGATGCTTGTTTAATCGGCTGGTAATGGATGACTTGGTTTCGTTGACATCCAAGAGTCAGCGGTATTCAATTTCCTCCGCGATAAAAGACGTTCCATCTATAATGCAAGATCACTTGCTCCGGCGGTGCCCGGTAACACACACAAAGGCCCACCGCCCTATGGCCCGCCCAGGGCAGACCAGAATGAACTCAAACGCTAAATAAAACGGAAGAATAAATAAACCCGAACGTAAGACAAAATAAAGTATTGCGGGCCGATTCCGCTCAACATTCGATGGAGTAACTTTGCGACTGCCAACAACTCCTTCCATATTTCACAAGTTAAAAAAAATATGGTACGAAGCTGAATCAGTTTGTTAGTCTCAACGAAACGAGTGATATCGCAAGTTCTCACTTACGCCCATGCGTAGTGATCTACGCATTTGACTTTGTTTCGGGAGGTTATGGATTCAATTTCGGTGCATCAAAAATATATCACGATGTCTTTTTTTACATTAATATGTGAGATTTTTAAGTTGATGCCGTGCAAAAGACGGCTTTACATCTGTTAAAATAAACATTAAAAAGATCAGATAATTATTGTCACACACATAACGTGGTGGTATTAACTCGAAGACGTAGAAACCATGTGTTTGCAAAATATTTTATTTGTCTAGAAATAACACATTGGACTAATACAGAGATACAATAAAGTATTACAGATGATAATAATAGTACGTTGATTAAACGAGGTAGAAGTAAATCAATACGTCTAAGTTTCTAATAACATTACTGATCTCAATCCACAAAACAAGAAAATGAAGAATCAATTCAATCGATCGGTTTGCAACCGAGTTGCTGGGTTCACACCCAGACCTCAAAGAGTAATAGCAATGCGAAAATTAATATTTTTTTACTAGGTTATTCGAAACCTGGGAGCGTAGGTCTCTTTTTATTTTTTTTCTCTATTTCCGAAAACCGGCCATATCGGGTCCCTGGTCAGCAAACGCAGCGGAAGTCTCGGCAAACAGCAAACTTTCAGGATAAGTTAAAACAATTTCCAGTGGGATGTGCTGCTTTGAGGCAAAAACTCGCTATCTTAAATCAATAGAGAATTTCCTGAACCTTGTTACTGCTGCTGTCCTGGCCGGTGGAATTTCATTTCAAACTAATTTTAAAAGAAATTCTGTGATTCAAGGCGGAAACTTTTTGAAATGTTGACTTTTTCTAGTGCTAAATTAAATTAAACGGTCTGGAATCAAGGGTATTTCTGATTGGGTCAGGGTTCTCTTGTTGATCTGATTACTTCAACAAAAAATAGTCTTACAAATGATTTAAATACAAAAAGTTTTTTTTCTCCAACCCACGTAACTTTCAGCTTATTCACTGCTTAAAAAATTCAATGTAATAATGACGAAATCATTTGAAAGACTAATATCAAATTTTTGTTTGTCTTTAAGCTCATAAATATCTCATTTTCGAAAGCCTTTATATTTAAAATATTTGTACCAATAAATTGAATTACTTCGGTGTAAAGTTTAAATTTGTTGAAGTTTTTCAAATTCCTACAAATAAATTTCTGTGCCGATGTAAGCTGAGCAAAAAATAATTGAACGCTAGAATTGAAATGTTTCAGCAGTTATTTATTAAAATGCATAATTTAGTTATTTTATTAATTATTTAACAATATATAAATATAAATAAGGTATTTTATAGCGCAGTCTGTAAAATTGAGTGCACGCCTTCGGAGCGTTTATTCCACGTTTGCGTGTTTGTAGAGTTTTGAGTGCATTTGCGATTAGGTAATGCAAAAAGTGAGCAGCGAGGTGGCAATTTAATGATACACCGGAATAGAAAACTCATTCAATAAATCCATCAACATTATATTTTTCTTTTCTTTTCATGTCGTGTCCAAGCAGACATTTTGAATAAATACCACCATTTTAGGGGAAGATATAGGAAGAGATAGGGGAAGATCGAGATATCTCCGAAAAGGTATAAAAGTAAACTCTATGGCACTGTTGCTATACAAGAATACAAAATATAAAAAAGATTTTTAATTATTTTTTTCAGTGATTTTACTCATATTCGCCATCTTTATACAATAGTAAATATAATTTAGTTTTATAATTAGTGTGTAATTGTCGTGTTTAAAAACAATGTTGAATAAACACTTTGTAAAAAAAGATCCGTTGGATCAATAAACGAAGGGTAGGTGGTTAAAATAAGTAGTAATAATATTTTACTTTATCTGAGATAAAATCAAACTACTCTCAAAAACATAAGTATCTTTAACAAATGTATCAGTGAGCAACTATTTTAATAGCGGGAAATTTGCGATACGATTGGGATATTTATCAACAAAATAATAGTTGTGATGCACGAAACTTACTATTCCTTCCAATTATTTATTATTTCTAAATTACAGTCGCTTCATTAATTCTGTATGTAAACGTTTATATCAAGTCCATGTAATTCTTATACTATTTGAGTTAACATCATAATTGCCAACAAACTTTCCAACGCAAGTAAAATAACATTGACTTAACTTAACTTTACGAGAGTTTAAAACCGAACCCCTTGCAGTGTTTTTCGTATTGTTAAACACTTGGGAGACAAGTGTTTTATAAAATCATCATAAAATTCTTTTCATTTAGGGCTATACTTTGTAAGCTGGCGACTGAAATGTTTTTAAAGAAAAAGGCCATAGCGATTTACGACATCGCTTCATACTCCAGTGGTTCAAATGATAATATTATACTAAAGGGTCCGGAGCAAAGAGCACTCGGCTGCCTGCTCCTCACTTCTTCTTCCTGTCCGCTCCTGCTCCGTCGAGTGGATGATTGTACGAGTGTTACTATTATTCAACGGAAATTTTAATAACACTTCACAATTTTAGAGGTCTACCCTGACTAGGTACGTACGGGTACTTGTAGGTACGCTACTTCATTTCATCGCCATTCTTACGCCTCTGCACAGTTTCGTTTTGGGATCAATAGGCATTACTTTAAACGGTAATCATTTTTCAGCTTCAATGCATAAAAAATAAAATAAACATGGTTTCGCCAGTGTTCATAGATTTATTAAAAAAAGACGGTACAAGATTTTCAGTCAGTGGAACTATGTGATTTTCACTACGGGAGTACTTTGAGGGTACGAGGTTGAAATAAATAAGCAAGAGAAAGGTGAAAGGAAATAGGAAGGTAAAGCTGTATCTAACTCTTCAAATTTGGTCCCCAAACATAGCTAAAGTCATTTCAGATAGTATTTCGTTTCTAAGTAGTAGTTTCTCACCATGTCGATATAGAAAGTATCTTCCAGGCTCAAAGCGGAGGATCGATAAAAAATAAATTAAGAAAACATATCTCAAGAATTTAAAAAAAAATCAGGTTAACAGCCACATAAAAAGTTAGATTTACGCAGCGCAAAAATATAGTAAAGATGTCAATATTAAAGAAATGCTCCGCGTCATGCACAACCAGCACTTTACAAGATACGTTAAACCATCACGCGATGTCGTGACGGTGGAACTCCAATAGCTCATGTTTTGGGATCAATTCTCGCTTCTCGCTTCCTCCCCGTTCGCTCCCCACTCTCACCCTCCCGTTCCCAAACGTCAAATTCTAACTAACCAACGTGTATTATTGCCCGTATCCGTCTGGTGAGACCAGAATTTGTGACGTTCTTTCATTTTTGTCATATTCCGAAACTTTTTCCACGTCTAAATTCTACTATATTTTCGTCTCTGATATTCTTTTCTTTTTCTTACTTCTATTTTCCGTTTACCGCGTAACCCCCCCCCCTCCAATACCCCCATACACCGACCGCCTACCACCACCTCCGCCCCGAGGCCGAGAAATGTCGGAAAAACAAACGGCATGCCTGTCATGAAATAATATGGATATTAGAGTGCGGGTCGTGAAAGGTTAATATTGTTTGTTTTCAGTAATATCCATTTGAATGTACATGATTTTATTGAGGTTATTATTTATTGCCTCTCGACGGACCTAATTCAAATCAACCAATAAACGGGAAGTTATCGACAAACATGGAATAATAAGCCGGGAGGACGTTTCTTCGTTTGATAGGCGCACAGCCTTTCATGATAGGTACAAACATTTATGCGTAGAATTTCAATTATGTTTTACTCCATTAAAACGTCGTAGTGGGAAAAATAATATGATCTTAAAAAATAATTTATATCGTAAATTATATTGAAATTTGGTATTTGAGACCATTTTACGATCCCTGCGTATATACATATGATCATGAGCAGCACGTTGGAAGCGCCCGAATACCTATTCACAGACGTGCTGGCTTTTGGGAAACCGTTTTAACATTTTTTGTTACAAAAATCACATGATTACAAAAATCACGGGACAAAGGTAACGAAGAAGTGAATAAGAAGAGTTATAATAATTTTATTTTAAATTCATTAAAATACGTTTTCAACTCAAATATCTGTGATCTGCTGTGCTTCAAACCATTGAATATTTTAGAATATTCGCGAGACATCAAAAGAAAAAAATACGTAAAAAAATGAATAAAACTTAATGTCATGATAAAAAGTTCAAAGGAAAGCTTATTCCATGAAAGCAATGTCATTTTACGGCAGGAAATAAAACAAGTGCGACAGTTAGGGTAATTTTCGATCCCCACGAGAATGAACGATATTATTCGTAAACATGCAACCGACCCAATTAAAGTTGGCCGATTATTCTCAGAGACATATTATTTATTTAATAACATGAAGGTTCAAAGCACATTTTCTATTTTACAAAAGTTTTTAGAACTTTTAAGCAAGATTTCTCAAATTGTACGTTAAAGTTTGAATCTACACGCCATTTACCTTTCTGCGATGGAATCAAACGCAAAATAGTCAATTCTTAAAAACAATATTACTAAATTTTATACTACCAGCATTTCAAAGAGTGATAACTCCCCTTTAGGTGTTTTATTATTTATAGAACGTAATTTTTTATTATAATTTAAATTAAAAACCATCTTCATTATGTTTTGTTACTTTTTTGTTTTTATTGTGACATCTGTTTCAGTGTTCTATCCCATTATTAAACGGTAGTTAGGCCACATGGAAATGATTTTTTAGGTGCCAAGCTTTTAGATTTTTGATTTTATTGCTCGGTTACGAAACCATAATTTGAAGAAGGCCTTCGATATACAATTATTAATACAGTCAGTACATCAAATTAATATTATCATTTGCGGGTCAGTTGTTAAAAATATTTATGCCAACCAATTTTCAATAGTATTTGAAGCAAATAGATTAAGCTTTGCTCACAAAACTTGGACAACTTAGAATAAGAGAGTTAAAAAATGAAATACCTAAGCGATAATATTATTATGTTTAAGGTTCGACTTGAAGAGGCATGAATAAAATGAATTAATTTAAGGTTTTCCTTCTACCATTTGACCACAAGCTGTTTGTTTGATGAACGATACATCACACAAAAGCCCGTCTTCCTTCAAGGCAATGTAGACCTTAAGAACGTGACCCGACTGCCAATTGTTTTTTTTAGTGAAATGAAAAATGAGTTGTAAGATGCCGTCTGCGTTATTTGGGGAAAATATGGTATTATAACTTACTTCGCCATTATTGAAAACAAAAAACCGTAAGAAATATGAAATGTTTTTTTCTGTAGAAGTCAAATAAAAAAGTACAATGGGTGCGAAAAAATGGAATGGAAGCTCTTTTTTATCTATCAATAAGATTAATTAATTAAGTTTATCTTAAAAATAAAGCGGATAAAACTGTTTGTGTTTCCTAATAAAAACTCCCGATGTGTGAGGTCAGACGTTTTTAAATTTGAGAGACATTTTCGTTTACACTTTACAGCTCAATGCATCTTCTTTCAGTAAATTTTATTTCCATCACGATATATAGAGTTTTTAAGTAGTTTTTTAGTTGTCAATAATGTTTGGATAATTTGTATAGCGCCGTCTGTTATTTACATATTAAAAAAATATAAAGTAAGAAAAGAGCCTGTTGAAACTTAAATTTTGCTGAGTAGTAACTAATACTTAAGTATTACTAGAATAGTAACAATACTCTCGAATTTGATAATGAAACCACAATACATAAATAAATAGTAATCGTCAATACTTAAAACTTAAATCGATAATAATGAATTGAGGAGAAAAAATATGTAAAATTTGTGATCCGCCCTACGCACTGTATTTATTCAAGCAATAATGAAAAGGGTTTGAAACTTAAGACAGATGAAGAGTTCTAAATACAACTTATTTAAAGCATTCGTCTCGTAGTGCACAGACGTCCCGACCGCAACGCTAGAGGGCCGAAAATACGAATTTGACAAGAGTAAAATCATTGTATCTTGAGAAAAATTGTCAAATAATATATGTACATTATAAAAACACACATCGTAAGCAAAAATGAGATCACCCATGTTAATTTGCTTCTTGTGACAAATTACGTTTATTTTTGTTTTTACATTAACTCTACACAAGAGACCTTGAGAGAAATAATTTCCCTCAGGGCCTATGTCATCTTTGAAGGTGTGGAGGGTCTTTTCAAGAAAGGAAGGAGTGAACCTGGGTCTTGAAGAGGCCCATGTTAAAGGAGGGAGGAAACACAGAGGCTGGCAAATCATTCTACAGCCAAGCTGTTAAATATTAGAACTAGTTGTGAAAGCGACCCGCTCTCATGAATCGAATGTCAACCGTGTACAAATGTCGGGCGAGCTAGTTTCTCGAGTATGTCCCGGCGTGAAAAGGATCAACGACGCAAGTTCCTTGGAGCATCTTCCATTGAAATATCGGTACAGAAAGGACAACATTGCAATCCGTTTGTTAAGATAGGGGAATATGACAAACAGACCCCCCGTTTCTGCACAGAGTCAAGGTTTTTTTAGGTATTTAGAGACTCCAGACCAGAGGTGGCTGCCAAATTCAACAGTGGGGCGCACTTGCGATTTTGCAAGGTCAGTAGTTGTATTAAAATGTCTGCGGACCTTGTACAGTGCGCCCAACTTCTGAGAGGCTAACTTTACTCTTTTCGCTTCGATGGAGCCCCCGTGCCTCAGCTGGTCACTTAAGGTTAAACCAAGCATGTCAATGGAAGGCTTGCTGGGAAGATTAATTCCGCTGTCAATATGATTGTCGAATGATCATTAAAATTAAAATTGTCATTATGATCCCTCTTAGTCGTAATCAGACATTATTAGGCCTTTGAAACCTTAAATTCGACGAAAATATTCTTAACCCAAGAGGAGATTCTAAACTAACTAACTAACTAACCATCACGCCGTTTCTCCGCAGGGGTAGGCAGAGAGGACGGACCGCCATACAACTCTGTCTTGGCACACACTTCTTGCTTCATTTACATTCATACATCGTCTCATACATACTCTTCTGTTATTCTGACTCTTCACATGACCCGATTCAAGTATTTGATTTACTTGATCGTGCCATGTCTTTCTCTATAGAGGAGATTCTGTCGAGGTAATCTTCCATTCACTGCTTCAAAATTGCATTCATTGCTTACATTCATTCTTTTACGTTACAATGAATACATTATATTTTTAAAATATTTTTTCCAATTTTGAGAAAACATACCGTGGTTTCACAGAATAAAATGTAATTGAAAATTAGTTTTCTTATGGCTGCAAAATAAATGTTTGGCTAGGTTTTAAAACCATTCATATATATGTTTTTATAAAGATGGCGATCTGCACCTTCTAAAATACTAATCTGTTTTCAAGCTTGACTCCTTTAAAAAAAAAAAACGATATTATAAGTATCTTAATTTTTTTCAGAAATATTTTTGGCCAGTTAAATTTGTGATTCGGATCATTGTGCAGTGACGAGGCTGAGTATAATCGCACAAAAACTTTCCTTATTGACCGAATAGCTTCTGGTTAAATAAAATTAAAGGTTTTACGAAGGAAAACTTATTGCTGAATCCACAAAGTTTGGAATTTTTCATAGTCTACTCTTAAATTAGGTACGTACGGACACTCTCAGATACAAAGTTTATTTTTTATCAAATCAATTTATTCAAGTTTTCCGGGAAATTTCAACTGCGAAATGATTTATGATAGATCGAGCTGTCAAAAAAGGTTAATTTAATTCAACCAGTCTAAGTAGAATTTACTCCACATTTATTTGTTTTAGGTAAGCAATTAATATTAATTGATCACCACTTGGCAAAATAAATCCTGTCAACACAAACTTTAAACGATAATATGGTCACTTTTAAAATGAGAGTAAATAAATTTAATGAAGCTTTTTAAATAGTATATATTATTTTTTACTTAATTAACATTAACGGAATTATAAAACTAAAAATATGTGTCTCTGAATGAGAATGCACAGTAATATACTTTTGAATTGTAAAACAATTTATTCAGTATTTCTGTCCGTAATTTTTAAGTGTTGCAAATGTTTTCTCTTCTCTCAGCATCATTTCGACCATGAGCTTTAAAAGATTTGAAATAGTGTTTAAAACGTTGAAAAAATTGGGCAAAATACCACATCATTCTTAGTTTCACATATTTAAAATGTGTACTAAAGTCAAAGAAAATAAAGTTTGGAAAATACGAGGCATTTATGAAAAAAGTTAGATGATATCATTGGTTTAAAAGCTGTTTACATATTTCACAGAAAGAGTATTTTCATGGTTGTTGATTTCACATTGATTGAAAATTGATCTTAACAGAGTGTTTTTGCATCACATTTCATTTTAAAGCTTTTAGTAATAAAATGTGCTTCATAAGCTTTTTTGAATTTCAGAACATTATATAAATAAGTATTTTTTTTATTAATAACTGTTGTTATTATCGAACAAATGCTTCGGCTGGATAAAATGGGACAAAAAAACAGATTTCGTTGTTTTAAATACGTATTGCGTGGGATGCTTCGTGAGAACAGGGAATATATCAGCTTTTTTAAATGTATGAAAAGGCTACTGCTTTTGTCGAATACAACGTGCGATGAACACGTTTAGTCTTTTTTCATTTTGTTTGTTAGATTCAGTAGTTCAGTATCTACAGAACTTGACTCAATATGTTGATTGTTTAGTGAACGTTGTTTACCTTAAAATAGGTCACTGATCTCATTAAGTGACCACTTTTCATAAAATAAAATTGGCATCAATAAATTGCTTTAGGAAATGGTAAATTCTAAAAATATTTTAAAGATGCTTACTTATCTAAATATTTTGGAAAATATTGATTTCTTGGAAATCTCTGAATCAGTTTATCATAACTACGTGCTTAATGATATCACAGAAGCAAGCAGTGAAATAAAACATTTAAAAACAAAAATTACTCCGAATGGCAGCGTCAAAGCGCCCTAGAATCTGTAAAAAACAAAAACCTTAAGCCTCATGAAGTGAAACCTTTTTTTATTAAAGTTGCCCAGAAGTAACACCGATCTTATTTTCACATACACAATTTCTTGGGAGTTTTCAAAGATAAAAATGGATTCTAATGAACTCACCGCTATAGCGAACGCCCTGCGGAATATACCAACTAAATAAATTTAGGAGTTAAAATACTTTTCGTTCGGTTCCTTCTTTCTTTCCCGCTTCGTCGCTAACGAACCGAGTATGTAGCTATAAACCTACAATACGATTTCCACTAAAAATAAACATCTTGTCTGCCCTTATCCAAGCCAGTAGAAGTAAGCAAGGTATATATTTAAGCGAGCCTTGGCGGCCCGTGCGATATGCCATCTGTTATATTTTGTTATTCTAGGCGCATGGGCTAGGAACATGTACCAGGCGGACAGAAATGGTAACAAGTCTCTATCACCGCGATACGATATACACCCCATGGCTAGATACAGGTAAATCCACTACCGTGTGTAGGACTACTGATTTGGTAATATATTCAAAGGTTTTTCGATCTCCGCGTATGCTGCCCTGGTAGCGGGAAGTGTTATACAATAGCTCCCGGGACCGTGAATGAATTTCAGTAAAATATTGCTGCTCCATTTTTTTGTAACAATAATTTGACGTGCCACGTTTCGTAAAATATTTATTATGTACATATTTAACAATCACAATTGACCGTGGTTTCTTGCGATTGTATGTTTACGTAATGAGAAATGAGTCGGTTGTAAATAAGTTTTTGATAACAAGTATTTGAAAGCCATTACGCGAGACTCGAGTTTGAATGGAAACGCTTCGTGTTCAGTATGCAAATGGAAATACTTTGCGGTATTTCTGAACATTTTCCAATTTTCTGTAAATTCAAATAAAACATGGTCCTCGCATGCGAATAAACCATTTAATATGATATTAATTTGTAGAACGGTTCGGGAGTTAAAACAAAATAAAAGTATAATGGGATACGCGTTATGGGTTTAGACTACATTATGTACTTTTAAATGATGTGCGTGTTTCGCTGTTCCTCACACACATCGGGTCCAAACCGCTGAGACGAACACACATCATTTGTGCTTTTGAATAAATTTTGCGTTTTCACTCTACGTGCACCTTTGTTTCACGTTAATCAGTGATTAACTAAATACGTTTGTTTGACAATCTAACAAGAGATTTCTGGGCTTTACAAAGTAGAGCTAAATAAACTACACTATTAGGTTGGGCAACGATGTGAGGCGGGTTAAGCAAGTAGCTGTTGAATTCAAGATGTAAAGAGGAGTTTGTTACTGCAGGTCTTGAAAAGCACGGATAAACGAGGGAACAAATATAAATGCAATATAATATATAATATATAATAAAAGAGCCGTTTTAGTAATAAACGAGTATATCATAGATAACAAATTTTAGAAATATCAGAGACTCTTAAATCTACCTTGTCTTAAATATACGATACTAAAATGAATTAGAAACTAACTTTCTCTAGTATTCATCATGAAATTTTAAAGGGTAGGTTGAATTAAATATCAAATTATTTATTTTTAAATGTAGGTTTATTGCTTTTGTATTATTTTTTAATAGTTTTTTTAAAAAGTATTACACATAAAAAGCAATTTAACAATTTCTTTTATAAACTCTTTTCATAAAATGTTAAAACTACTGTGTTTTAAAACTTTGGGCCATTAGGTACTTACCACAAATATAAAACTTTATTTAACCGGTTGCGTATTTTATTCAAAAAGCATTTTCGATATATCACCATTCGATCGCTTAGCCTTGCGGGCCTCATTAATGGGAATATAAAACAAATACCAAACTCGTATTGTTTTATTCGCGTGACACAGACCAGTTTGTGTTAGATTTGTTTCCTTTAATATGAAAACGTATTTCCTGTAAAGTCAATAATAATAATATACAAAATTCCTGAATTTCTTTAAGTACTTGCTAGCAGAGGTAGCTAAGGAAAGTAGGCCTAACATGGACGCCGCGACGTGGGGCGTGCAGGTGCTTGACTTTTAACCAGAGGGATAGGGGTTGGAATATGCACTTTATAATGGATATAAATAAAGGGGCATTTGTACCCTTTTAAACGAAGTGGATACATTTCACAAATACTTTATCTCTGGAAATTTTTTAATTTGAAGTATAGTAATGCGTGCATATGGTACAAATTATGAGAAATCTTAACCACGAAGCAGAAAAAAAGCTTTGTCTGAACTCTAGAACGATGACCTCTGAATTTATATAATTTAAACTCCTTTTTTAGATGAAATAAAACTATTTTCAGAGAGCAACATTGTTTAGTTCTTTGAAATAGTCGTTTGTCAAAAAAATATTTAGATTTCGAGATGAATTGCTTGGCTCAGCTTAAACTTTTTTTCAGTGATTTTTTGGGAAAAATAAGAGAAATAATATTAATGAATTCTAGAAACCAAATTATGGTAATAAGTAACTAATCTCCATATATAAAAAATGAATGTTTGTCTGTTTGTCTGTTCGTCTTTTTGTCTATTTGTTTTCGATTTTCTCAAAAATTACTATACCAATTTCGCTGAAAATAGTAAAGTTTGTTTTTATTAGTGACGGGAAGGTTTAGATAGTAGTTTAAATGAAATCAAATATTAAAAACTTTTGCTAAAACGTTTTAAAAGTAGTATGATAAGCATTGAACCCGCAATTTTCTATTTAAGTAAACCCATAGATATATCGCTCTGGTTAGACACACATGGAAAAAAGAGGTACTTACTTAAGATTATTAAAAAAAAAAATTGTAATTAAATTAAAGTACTTCAATAAAAAGAAAATCTTTCTTTGAGTGGCATAACAAAGCATGCCAGACACTTGCTAGTATAAAATAAATAAAACTAAAACTAAAAAAGGAGATTATTTAATAATAATTCTGCTCCTGACAATAGATATGATTATTTTTTAAGAATGTACCTAAAGAAGGCCTATTGGTTTTTGTAAAAAAACTTCAAGTTTATTTGAATAATCTTTGAAAAGCTCAGTTATGAAGGTTGTCTTTGAACACCCTATCTTTTTCCATGAAACTTTTCTTAAAAACTTCGCAATAACAAAGCCATTATTATGTGCATGTTTTTCTCTTTATTTTCCACGTAAATTGTTTCGGAAGTTTGAAATGTCTTTCAAAATTGATCATGTAAATATTTAGTGTGAGAACTTACACTCGCGTAAATTTGAAAAGAAGTTTCATACATTTTTTATTACAGCATTAATATTCTGGTAAGTATTTTTTTAGTACAAGGTTCACAAAAAAGCACATAATTTTATATTCCATGTACAGAACAGTTCAAAATATTTGAGGTCTTAATTACAAATTCAGCACTACGGCAATATTTAGTCGACATTTTGGAAACAAATCCAATTAGTATGGAAAGGATTTATTCTCCAAATAAAAATTATTTAAGATGCATGTAAACCAAAATAGTAAGTAGTGTTTAAGTTAAAATATTATTAGTCGAAAAGAAAATGAAATAATTAGATACTTGTAAACTTAAATGTACAAAGTAACTAATATAAAAAAAAAAATAAAAAAAATAAGTTCATCAATATTTGTTGGCTTTTTGTTATAATTTTCCGCATTTTCCACCGTCTGCTGCTATTTTCTATCTCCGCAACTCAACTGCACGATAAACTGGCCCGGTTTCGACTAATGCTATTATTTACGACTCTTTGGCGTGCGTCGTTAGAGGAACCGAAATAATATAAATCAAATAACAGCGGGCCACTCTCCAAAGTCCCAATTTAAGGGCTAACACAGCTGATTGCCTGCTTAATATTGTTATTTTGATTTTTTATTTCATAACTCAAATTGCCGTTTGAAATATTTTATACGCGGTCCACGATAAGAAATTAAGTATGTTTCTGAAGCAGTAGGGAGAAGTATTATTCATATTTCCGGAATAATTTAATCGAAGGTCTCGTCAACCGTTATTTGATATCTTTACTTAGAGAAGAGTACTTAAGAGCTCAAAGGTTTAAGCGAAATTTAGCGCCGTAGGGTAAATTCATTTTATTGATGAGTAAACTTCAAAACAAATTATTAATATTTGGTGTGGCTATTAACAAAAAAAAAAAATACTCACACATAACACAGTTTTCACAAGTACTAGAAAATGATGTACACGATACTACGAAGTTATTAATTAATAACCTTTGCTAATGCCATGTATTTTTTCTAACAATTAATAAGAGACAAGAAAATACTCTTACCAGCGTTCCGAATATGGTCGTGGCCCACTTTATCATTCGCCTGCGAAATGACGGATTATGTATCATTATGTGGAGAGGAAATGGTTCCAAAATAAAAGTATTAATTTCTGGATAAAGGGGAGATTTACAGAACTCCTTACACAAAATTTAATGCTTGCTCACATGAGTAATGGAATTACAGCTGTTTATTTATTGAAATATAAAAAAAACACAAGGTAATATGTTGTAGTTTGGTAAACGGAAAAGTAATGTAAACAATACATTCGTGAGTGTAGCCATTGGCTACATAGACAATACACGCGTGTGGATGGAAATGGAGGAGAGATTGATCTGTTTTTAAAGCAGCACTCTCAAAATGAAAGCAGGGAAATGGATATATATTAAATCAGTATTTATATCGGAAATCGATTCTTGTGAAGATTTGTGATCGCTAACTAAGTAGTATACCGCCACAATGAAGATTTTCATTGATTAAGTGCAAAGAGACCTCAGCCCTAAATTTGACTAAAAGTCAATCGTGTTTTATATTAACTTTTTTATGACGTGTTTTCCAAGAATCATGAAATTAAATTAAAAAAAAACGCATGCTACACGGCGTAGTGTCCTGACGATAGGCAAGGATACACGAGTAATAATAATAAAATCACATTTTGATTCTAAAACAAATTGTCTTACGTCGAAAATAAATCAATCATCACTGGTATCCTTGTTGTAAAAGTATTATTTACGAAAAATAACAAAAAATAAACGAGAGCAATAGAAAACAAAATTGACAGTGCCAGGATCTCATAAAATTCGGAGACGTAAGATTTAATAAGGGTTCCGATGACTGATCGGTGTCATCATATTCTGGTCTAATGGATTTGGAGGACAAGAAAGTTGGTTCGTTATATCTGTAACTTTAACAGCGGCGTATGGTAAGTCTCAAGGCAGATTCACAGGACGTTTGTCAGTGAGGAGACAGCTGCTCGGTGTTAGCTGGTAGATGTAGGTGGTGGATCTCTGTGGGGTTGGGGAGGGTGAACCGGGGTGGGATAATATCTATGGCTTTCCTGACCATTAGGCACTCGTATAATCTGAGCATCCCCAAGATTTATCAAGTCCTGAGGTATGAGACACAGAAATTCCTTTTCAGAATTCCGCGCGTGTTATTGAAGGTATAAGTAGGATGCGAGTATATTATATTCCGTAAGCTGTGAATTCCTCCTGAATGCAAAATTTAGAAATGCGATGTCATTATTCCCAAACTGTCTTAAAGCGCGAAATTTAGATATGCGATGTCATTATTCCCAAACTGTCTTAAAGCGCGAAATTTAGATATGCGATGTCATTATTCCCAAACTGTCTTAAAGCGCGAATTTAGAAATGCGATGTCGTTATTCCCAAACTGTCTCAAAGCGCGAAAATTAAGATATGCGATGTCCTTATTCCTAAACTGTCTTATAGCGCGAAATCTACAAATGCGATGTCGTTATTCCCAAACAGCTTTAAAGCGTAGAAATTTAGTAGTGCGATGTCGTTATTCCCAAACTGCCTTAAAGCGCGAAATTTAGAAATGCGATGTCGTTATTCCCAAACTGTCTCAAAGCGCGAAAATTAAGATATGCGATGTCCTTATTCCTAAACTGTCTTATAGCGCGAAATCTACAAATGCGATGTCGTTATTCCCAAACAGCTTTAAAGCGTAGAAATTTAGTAGTTCGATGTCGTTATTCCCAAACTGCCTTAAAGCGCGAAATTTAGATATGCGATGTCGTTATTTACAAACTGTCTCAAAGCGCGAAATTTAGATATGCGATGTCCTTATTCCTAAACTGTCTTATAGCGCGAAATCTACAAATGCGATGTCGTTATTCCCAAACAGCTTTAAAGCGTAGAAATTTAGTAGTTCGATGTCGTTATTCCCAAACTGCCTTAAAGCGCGAAATTTAGATATGCGATGTCGTTATTTACAAACTGTCTCAAAGCGCGAAATTTAGATATGCGATGTCGTTATTCCCAAACTGTCTCAAAGCGCGAAAATTTAGATATGCGATGTCCTTATTCCTAAACTGTCTTAAAGCGCGAAATTTACAAATGCGATGTCGTTATTCCCAAACTGCTTTAAAGCGTAGAAATTTAGAAATCCGATGTCGTTATTCCCAACCTGCTTTAAAGCGCAGAAATTTAGATATGGGATGTCGTTATTCCCAAATTACTTTAAAGCGTGGAAATTTAGATATGCGATGTTGCTACTCAAAAAAATCTTAATGTGCGATAATTAAGAAATGCGATGTCGTTAATCCCTAACTGTATCGAAGCGTAAAAATTTAGACATGCGTTGTCGTTGTTTCCAAATTGTCTTAAAGCGCGAATATTCGGATATGCGATGTCGTTATTCCCAAATTTTCTTTAAGGGCGAAAATTCAAAATAAATATGAATCTCAACTAACTACGTAATGAGTTATACCAACTTTTGAAATTTAGTATAAAACCATCGACGTTCACGATTTTAGCGAATTTCATAATGTTACATCTTTTGTAAGTTCCGAAACTGGAATTACATATTGTAAGGTTCATCGTACATTAGATAAACCAATCGCAAAACTTGGACTAAAAGTGATAATTGTTTTATTTAATGAAAAACTCGTATAAATATTTAGAAATTTCTTTTTAAAATGGCTCGGATTTTCATTAAAATCTAAATCCCGGAAAAGTCTCATTAATGATGACACTCGAATCCATTTGACACCTGTGAACTTTGATAAATAATTTATAAGCGCTATACTAAAGGGTCGGGCGGCATTCTGTGTAAATGAAACTAATCACGATTCCAATAACAAAAAGCCTGCGATATAGAATTTCGAGCATTCATTAAAGCGCATATGAAAAACGTGCTCTGAAGGTGTAAATAGGAGTTTTTGATTACAGTTGCAATGAAAAATAGAAACGGCGCGATATGCGCCATAGCGCGTACGGACCGTAATAATAGGGCTCGTTTGCCGACCCCGTGGAATACTTTTAATGATGAGAATTATTAAACTTTAAATTGTTAACTGATGTTAAAAAAGTGGATGTGTTTTATTTTTTTCAAGAATATGAGTAGATTGAATATATAAAGAGAATTATTCATTTATTCACTCTTCGCAATACGAGTACATACTATTTATTATAGGCGAGCTAATTGCTTGGTATATTGTACATTGTAGAGATTGAGTAGATCGGGTAGATCGAGTAAATTGAGTAGATTGAGTAGATTGAGTAGATTGAGTAGATTGAGTAGATTGAGTAGATTGAGTATATTGAGTAGATTGAGTAGATTGAGTAGATTGAGTAGATTGAGTAGATTGAGTGGATTAAATAGATCAAGTAGATCGAGTATATTCGAAGATTGAGTATATTAAGTAGATTAATTAGATTATGTAGATATTGATTCATTATAGTTGGCATATGGATTTTCTGAGATAACTCTCTCATAGGAATACAAACTCGCTCAATGATGATAGATTTATGAATTTAATTTAAACACACTGATTCTACCGTTCCTATGCACATACTGACCAATGCAATTAGTATCATCAAACGGGGAGTAGTAATTTTCCATAATCATTTCAGGTATGCTAAAATGATGTGAATTGTGAATTCCTGGTAAAACTTCAATATCTTATCATACTCGATAATTGAGTTTAAGAATAATATGTTTGATCACAGAAAATACATTATCACATTTCCTACAATTATTATTTAAATAAAATATATTTCACACAAATAACTCTTTAGTTTGTAAGTGATTATAGGAATGAGACTACTTTTATGAGTAACACAACTTATTATACAATCCCCGCAAGCATGCTTTGATAAAGTTTTTATTAAAGTTCCTTAGTTCAATTTATTCCTTATAAGAATTTCTCACGTGACTTAAAAACGAGATTTGAGAATGGCGTGATATGGGAAAATAATGCACAAACGTGGTACAAAAAGATTTCGTTTCATTCATGTTCCCGTGTATGGGAATGAAATGTAATAAAGAAGCAAGTCAATATTGGAAACTTATAGCTATTCAGAACGAGATTGAATTTATTTCGGAACAGTTCGAAAAAAAAAGGTTTGACTGTGTAAATATTTAACATTTTATTATGTGAATTACAGGAAAATTACTTTGGGACAATGATTAAAAAAAAATCCATAACATTATTTGCACTTATTAAAAAGTTTGATATAGTTGTACGTACATGAATTTGCGGTGAATATATATAAGAGAGACATTTTGTATAGGAATCAGGATTCCTGGTTCGAATCACGTCAAAGCGTAAACATATTCTGTTATGGAATATTTCATTTGACATAATATTATCGGCGCTGTTCATCTGGGTGTTGGAATATTTAACCTAATGACATTTGATTAACAGCTATTGGAAGGAATATTTATACATAAAGTAGAAGCATATGTGATGCGAAAGCAAATGGACGAAGAAGTTTAATTAATCAAATACTTGAGTCTGGTTATGCCAAAAGTCGGTAAAACAGAGAAGTACGTATGATACGATGTATGAGTGTGAATGAAGCAAAGAGTGACTGCCAAGACAGAATTGTGTGGCGATTCATCCTCTTACCCATCCATAAAGCGAATGTTGAGATGCTTAGTTATTTAAGAAGCAACATTATAAGTAGTTTTTAGTAATGAAAAAACCCGAAAAAGACGCAATGGTTGACTTGTGTAACAATATTTATCCTATGCATATCTCATTTAAATTTTATTTTAAATTGAAAAGGGTTGGTTGCTAAAAATTGTCGCCAGGCAAAAAGATCACCTATAAAAAATATTATGTGTTCATCTAATATGTATTGTGAATGGTAAATAAAACAACGAAGAAATACAATTTTAAAAAGCTTGCAACATTTAAGTTATTTAAAAAAAATTAGGTTTTGATAAGATCACCTGACACCCCATATAAATTACATGATTTTCTTCTAGATTCTGAGTTGTCAAAAATAAGATTGATACTCTCGGAGTGATCTAGCTGATGTGATGAGATCTTGATAAAACAACTCTCATTACATTATATTTTCGTGAAGTATGGAACGAAGTTCACTCTTGCCTAATCAACGTCTTAATTCAGTTCTGGGGAGACAATTTCCTTAGGATTTCTCGCTAAATGCCGTAAACATTTCACAGTTCAGTCCGCCTTGGTTCTAGTCTCATTTCGTGCAACAATCCTAACGTGTGAATGGATGGCGACATTATAATCTGTGGTGAAATGCTTCCGAGAAATCGAGCCAACCAACGGCTGGGAAATTTAACACACTCGTGGAAAGAATTTGCTAAATTCAATTTACTTTCACATTCTCGTGCAAGGAATTTTGAAAACTATCAAACTTGGTGATGAGAAAATTACGCAATGTCTATTTAAGAGTAAAACCTCATGAGTGAGATAATCTTTTACTCTAATTACATTACAGTTGATTACTCTCCTTACATTCTATAATTGATTAGTTAATAATATTTAGGTAGATCACATTATTGTGTGTTCTAATGTACAATTTGATAATACATTACGTATATACATGAATGTTTGTTACTGAGAAGAAGATCTATTGAAAAAAATCCACAAATTTAGTCTGTTTACATTATTTTGGCATTACAATCGTTTGACAAAATGACTTTGTTTAGTTTCTAAATAAACATAAATTGCATTAAATGATAATTTAATAAACTGTCATGAAATACATGCAAATACATATTGTCGCCAGAAAAGCAAAAGGGCTGAAGAGCCACTATTGGAAGTTTATGCCAGAGCACTTTAAAGTTTTTTTTTTTACAATAAAATTCATAAGTCTTCAGTACCTAGTTGGATTTTGAAAAAAAAGTAAATTCAGGTAACTTAATGCTTTCACTGAGCTTCCCAAAGCGACAAAAAGCTGAAAATATCCCAAACTTGCGTCACTTGAGTCAAGCCTTCTGCCAAATGGTAAATATATTTTAGATGGCTGAAGGTCCCCAAAATTCTTCAGAATCAAACGAGAGTTAAAGCATTCGATGCAGAAAAAGGAACTGATCAAAACTGCATACTTTACTCATGTTTGAGAAAAGTATCGCTTAAGCTCTTTTGCCTTTTCAGCGACGATATAGTTACTTTGTACATGTTTGCTGTTATCTACATCAAATATGTTGTACACACGTTAACAACCTTTTGTAGAGGTATTTCCTAAAATAATTCAATTACAATATTTTGGTTAGTATATTAATTTAGGGGATTTTAAGAATGTGTTAAACAAATCTGGAATTTTGAACTCTCAGCGGTGGGAGTAGAACAAAAATCATCCGGTAAAATTATGTTGGTTTGGTAATTAGAATGCGAAGGTGTTGTTCATAACGATTAGACAAATGCAGCTTAAATAGTATCTAGGTTTAAAGTTTTCAGGAGAAACACGTTATTTTATAGCGTGCACGTTTAAAGCGAGATTACAATAAGAAGGCGGAATTACACTAAATATATGGTACTGCCTTTCATAAAATAGAAAAAAAATTCGTTTTTTTGAAGTGTTTAGAGTATATTTTTGTTTGATTAAAAAAAATATTGAACTGCCTTAACTTAACTCATTTACGTGAAAGTGATTATGTTTGAGAAATATGCTACATTTATTGAAAATGTGACTTACAAGGACAATGCGTCTCTGGTACTGACTTAAGCTAGGCAAGCAAATCTTTCTGGCCCAATAATTTATGTTAAATCCCTAGTTAATACCTTGGTTGAAAAATGTTGGCTTTAATATCATAATTTTATGAATGCAGATTATGGAAATTATTATTAAAAAAATAATATATGTCCTCAAGTAGTCTATGATCTAGGAGATAAATGGTAAATCTCATAACGTATTGCGGACCTTTGTAAAGCGTAATTCATGACACCATAAAAATGCTAGTCAAAATGGGTCACAAAAAACTATCCCCTCAGTGTATCTATCTTCCTTCCTCCCTATCTTCCCTCCTCGAAGACCAGGTTAGACTATGCTAGTACTTTGCAGCAACTCACAACTCAACCCGCAACTGAGTTATGTCCGGTTGCTTTACTTAAGGGAATTCCACCGCCGACTTGATATACGCCCAAACTAAATTCCCACTAGATTAGGTGGTAGAATAACAGTGCCCCCGAAGGTATAAGAGCAGGATGAAAGGTAAAGAGGAAAGAAAGAGGAAGAAGGTAAGAGCAAAAGATAGAGGTTAGGTAGGAAACAGAATCCAAGTTGATGGATTGTATTAATAATGAATGCCGCAAGCAGAGTTTTAATTTTTGACGCAGATTTTCTATACTCTCCTCAGAATGAGAGTGACTTGCAGAGTGTGGATGATAAACTTTGAGACAACTTGGACATTGACAAAATAAACGCAATTTTGCTTTAATATAATATATTTTTAAAAGAGCGGAAACTGATCGGTTCCTCAATCAAATTTCTCAAATAATTTGCGAAAAAATTGTGAATATTTTTTTAACGATTTTTTTTTATAACAACGCCTGGATTCACATTTAATAAAAACCTGAACAAAAGAGTCGCGAAAACAGAGTTAGTGAATCCTACATACGACTATTTTCATATAACACATACATTTTACCTTAAAATAATATGAGAACACATCTTAGACAAGGAGATTTCTGAATGCCACTCACGAACCACTCTCTCTTGTGAGAAAAAACCAATAAAATCTCTCGCGTACACAAAACGGAATCTTTTTTGAAGCGAAGCAAATAATAAATAAAAGCAGCGAAGACTCAAAATAATATACGTCATGTTCGCCGAGCAGGTTGGGCGAACGTGATCGGGGGCGTGA
The DNA here is from genome assembly GCA_022651775.1 of Drusus annulatus. Lineage (NCBI taxonomy): Eukaryota > Metazoa > Arthropoda > Insecta > Trichoptera > Limnephilidae > Drusus > Drusus annulatus. The sequence continues at coordinate 1,525,362 of JAGWCC010000005.1, read as the reverse complement.
TCAATGGTACGAGATAATTTTCCCTTTAGGCCGGAGCCATAAGTCTTTCAAGCATACATAAAAGAAGCAAAAGCGATGAGTTTAAATCTAGTTTGTAAGAAGTAAACTTTAAAGGTTAGCTTTACTTATTGATCCGTATTTGAACCTGGCCAACGTTTCAATCCGAACTAATTTAATTTTGAACTGAATAGAAGTGTAGTACGATGATTAAGACATTGTTATAATTTATGTTGGTCTCCGTAGCGTACTCTACGCCACGCTACGGTCTCCGCATTTAATGGTACTTCGTCAGAGGTTTTAGGTTTTATCCTATCTACGGGTTTATTCTAACTTTGTAAAATAAGTGTTTGAATTAAAAACACTAAAGCAAAGTAAATAAAAAGATTAATTTATTTAGGTTAAATAATTTAACGATAAATAGTTTTTGAACAAAGCGTTATAATATTTTATATTGTAAAGTAATGATCATATTGAACAATCAGTGGGATAATTTTTGATTACATGTTCCACGAAAGCATTTATTGAAAAAACTTAAATAGGTTAAAATAATTTGAAAATAAATTTACGATCATATCATTTAAAATGATATATCGGATTTATAAAATTGCAATTTCTTCAGAAAAAAAAATGAGTGATACTAAAATTCAAGAAGAAATAGCGAAAAGAAAAGAGGTTGATAGATGCTTCCTGATACATAAAAATACAAAAATGGGAATTTAAATTGTCAGAGGAAAAGGGTTCGTAAGATGATAATGAAGTACACATGAATATTATTTTATTTAAAGCTTTTGTGTTTAAATTGTAGAACTCCATTTTTTTATAATTCAACTGAACTAAATTTAGTATAATTATAATTATTTATTTCTGCTATTTTAAGTAATAGCTGTTTTGGATCATAAGGCCAATCAAACAGTAATAGAAAAATAATATTAAGTACCTACTTAGGTATATATATAATTTTAATATTAATTAAAAAAAAAAAAACTATTTTTAAGTTTTGCAAGGCTATTATTTTGACGCGTGGTCGCTGAATCCACTTTCGAATGCATTTTAATATTAATCAGATAAATTTTCTTTTTTTTTTGTTTATAACGTTATCTAAGTTATTTACGCGTGATAGCCGCTTTAACCATCTTAAAAATGAAACATTATTAAAACAAATTCTAAAATTTAAATAAAAACTTGAAATTAGCAATAAAATATTATGAATTATAACATAATAATATTTAAATCAGTAAATACCTTAAGCTCATGAGAAGAGGAAATCACAGGTTGTGCGATAGGGGGACATGTCTACCTGAACCAGTTAGGTATTTTAAATAATACCTATAACTAGAAACGTCAGCTTTCTAAGTAGTAAGGACAGGAATTCAATCTGACAGCATCTCGAATCAGTTTTCGCCAGAACTGGTGAGATCGGAAGCGGAAACTACTGTCAACTGCCGGAAGTTGAGATGTAGGTAATGAAATAATCATATATAAAGTTTGATTTAAGATTCTCACGCCCAATAGAAAAATGAAGTTAAATTTTTGAGGTATTTTAACACTGCTACACAAATAAACTTGTATTTTTCACGAAATCAAACCGATTTTTAAAAAAATATTGTAGCCTACCAGTGTCACTTGAACGATAGTACAAATCTTTTTTAGAAAATGTGGCAATATTTAAGTTATTGTTTAAATTCGTCGCAAACGGAATTGTTTTACCAAAGCATGGCGACGACCAGTGAATACGAAAAATTGAGAATCTCCATTGCTTTAAGATATTTTTGAAATCACAAACTTCAAATTCTAGGTTAAATATTCGGTAGCGCACGTAACATGGGATATTTCTCGAGTCTTCAGATTGCGCTCAGATTCTAGAGCAAAAAGGTGCCCAGTAGAATCGTCTCACGGATTTTCGTCATACTTTATTCAAAATTCCAGACAATGAAAAGCGTTATATATAATACAATAGAAAATATAGTTTTACTGCGTTTTCGGGTTAAAATGAAATATATTCCCAAGGTTGAACGACATGATCTCGATCGTGGATCTTCTAGAAATGATTTAATTATTTATTTTCAAAAATGAAGCAGGAAGAACTACAAGAAATACCTCGCCTATAAAATGAATACCTCCGCCCTCTTTCAACCAATTGGCACTGATAAAATTAAGACAATAATTTGCCGTTCAATCGTTTCCATATTATATCAGACTAGTTACCAAAATAAAGTCTCATATGATTCTGAATAATTTCCCGTATTATTAAAACTATCCAATGCCTGAGAGCCGCGTTGTGGAGAACCCACCCTTTGTCTCGCTGATTTTAATAAACCTTTAAACTCTATGTTTCACCAAAATCTCTGTCGGAGACACTTTCGTTAAAACAGTGAAACCTCTAAAATTCTCGTCGGTTAACGAATTCTGAAACTTTAAAACGATTTCTGTTTTAGCGGCAATTTATTTCGCTGAAATTAAAAAAAAATTGAATGACAGTCAATTTCCTTTTAGTCTCTCGTTTTCCAGTGATATCGCAATCCCTCTGCCATGTTATATCACTTTATGCGATGATAGCTTCTAGACTAAAACGGATTTTCGATACTTACAATATATGCAGAATGATGGTAAAACAAGCACTCTAATGCGTATGACATTAGAAGATTGACGTTAGAGGGTGAACTTTGTATCTTTTATCTCAAGTTTAAGGGAGAATATAAACAGGTTTTAGTACCCTCCTACTGGGATGCGTAAGTTATGTAACAGACTCTTTGATATTTATTATATAAATCTTGAAGTTTGTCTTTCTTGTTCTGATTATAGTACTTATTTAACGGAAAATAAGCGATTTGCAATATTTTTATACTACATGTATCGTAGTAAATGATTGTATTCAAATTAAGCCCGAGTTTTGATTCTACTGACAGTTTCATAGTTCTTTTATACACCATTTTTGAAATAAAACTTTTTTCCGCTTATTCAATTTATACAAGACTAGCATCACACCAATACTAATATGCAGAGTGGCTTTTATAAAAACGCAATACGATTTCATTATAAAGTGACAGTTTTAAACATTTTTTTGTGATTTTATGCACAAAGTATTATTTTATGCCATCGAGTACAGAAACCCATCAACAACGCTTGAGAAATTATCTACGTGTCCAATCTACGTGTGCGTAACATTGATGTTTTCCATCTCCAGCTGATGAAGGGTTAAAGTTTTTCATTGAAAATAACTTCTCAGTGTGTTTATCAATAATTGATGTTAAGGATTAGGACCCAAAAATACACACTTTCTGTTTTTCTATAGCAAGCAATACTACAAATGATTAATCTGTTAATTTTATACAAGTAGTAAAAGAATGTCTAAGGTTTCTAGTGAATACAGTTTTTGAACAGTAGTCATTTAAATTATTTATGAAATGCATTCTAGAATTTTAGGTAAAAAATTTGAAAATGGCTGCGCTGGTTATCAAACTGCACATTTTAATGACATTTTAGTTTGTTTTTTATTAAATTTAAATGATTATTGCTTATTTTTTTTATTCACTGGAAACCTTAGAAATTTTCTTGACTGCCTATGTAGAATTTACAAATAAATCATGTGCAATATTGTTTGTATTAAAATGATAGAAAGTGCCGTTTAACGCCATTTTAGGTGCTGAGCCTTAATTCGGTTAGCCATAGAATTTAAGACACGTAAAAATGATTTTAAATTTTATGCTTTTAAAGTTTATTTTGTAGAATTTCATTTAAATTTTTAGGTTTTTTAAATTTTATTTAGACAATAATTATTATTATTTTAAATTAAAAAAAAAACAATTTTTAGTTAAAAGTTCTGATAGGTAATTATTTTTACGCGTGACAGCTTTTTTCGCTTTCTGAGGGCATTATCAAACTGTTTAACGTAAAAATAATTACCTAGCAGAACTTTTACCAAAATTTTTTTTTAGATTTTTAATTTGTTCGACGGAATCTCATCTGAAAAACTGACATAAACGATTATTATACCACGAACTTAAAATATCTGTTCAATATCTGAAAAGCATCGGGAAAATAAACAATAAAATCCCCACTACATAAAACATATTGCGTTCATGTTCGATTACCGCTAGTGGGCAAACTCAGTGGCTCTATCCTTTGTAGGCCGAGGTGAGTGGTCGGACGGGGCGATTGATTCTGAATGGGAAACGCGAGTTGAATGTAGGAGCGCGTCGGCGTGGATCTCACCGGGAGCTTTGCTTACCCCCACCAGCTTCTAACCACCCCTTCTCAGCACCACTTGTCTCGGCTTCAAGCTCCTCCACATTCATCGTTCCGTCGTTAACACTTCAACAACAAATCTGACTAGTTGCTAGTACAAAGTAAAACAAACGAAGATAAGATAGAGTAACCCAAAACATATTAAAGATACCACCGAGATGCAAATGTTTAAGAGCAACATAAAAATGTGGATCAATAACCACGAAGACGAGGAAATTAAAAAAAGATTATGCACTAATCGTAGAATCAGCGACACCAGAACAGCAACCTTCAGTTCCCCTCAGAACAGCAATCGCTAGTGAGGAGGACTGGGAATAAAATATTATTTGTTTTCAACATATCTGTTTTTCATCATATATTTTTTCAAAATGTTATATTGTAATTAATAAAAAAAAATAAAAAAAGTAGGTGGATTTTTTACATATACAGTTTTATGGGCCTTGTAATTATTGTTAAATATTTGTCTCCAAATGTGTGCTTTCATTTAAATTAAAATATTGTGTAGCATGAAATCTAATTTACAAATTCAATGCTAGTTATTCGATATTCGAGTTGGACTCAGGTTCAAAGGAAATCTTAGACTAAAATACCGTGCGAATCTTAAAATAATTAACACAATGCTTTGCGGAACGTGAATAAGCGTGGAAGGAATTGAGAAACTGAATTTACACATCAGAGAATGTCGTCTTAGGCCGGATTCGTACATCTAGCATAAATAATGGAATGAGATTTTGTCGCCATCTACTACCGAATGATCTTAATTCGTTTATCTATCTAATTCATTCCAATATTTAAGTTAATCAGAATAATTCTATTTAAAAATGTGCATGCTCTATGGAGAATATAGGATTGCGCCAACGCCCCTAGACCCTGCAAAACCAACGTATTATTATTACTACCACATCTGTATAGATTAAATATAAGTTTGCATACTTCGTAGTATGATAAATAATTATTTGAATTAATACAATGTTCTAATTTGTTATTTTTGTACTGTGAATACCGCGCAATAGTCTCAACTGCTCCCAACCGTATAGAGCCTGTGAGACTATGGCATCCCCGATAAGGGTATGTTGTGAGGCTAAAGGTAGTGGGAAAGAGAAAGGGAAAAAGGTGAGGAAGGGGAAGGTTGGGAAGTACCTTGCTATTCAAATCTGGTCACCAAACACGGCCAAAGCCATTTAAAGCAACGTTTCAATTCTGAACGGTGGTCTTTCACCAGGGCGATACTTTCAGTATCTGCCACTCTGGTACAAGATATGTCACTCATCCAGGTGATCTATATATCGATATTAATTATATATGTTGAAGAGATTTATAATTTTGTTCCTTTTTTGCACTGTAAACTCGGACTAGTAATATCACCAAAAACACAAGTTTAATGGCTCGTAGCTGACAAACCCAATGGAATAAAGCATTTTGCGACATGAAAATTATTCAACACCTTTAATAAGAAATAAATATTTCCTGAACTTTTCACGAGAATTCATATCCCTATTTGACCATTTATTGTAAAATAAACATATTATGTAAAAACACATTTGCATATTTGCCCAACATTCTTAGTGAGGACGTTAAAATATGAAACGCGAAATACTTGAAATGGCTAGTTTTTTAGCACCATAAAGTGGCGTTTCTAACACGTATGGGGATCCGGAAACGGTTAAATTACACCACATTTACAGTAGCTATATTATTTGAATAAAAAAAACGCACGAATTTACTATTTGCGAAAGGTAAGCGAGTCTTTTTCACAATATTTCACAATAAAAAGTGTTGGTAAAATTTATTTGTTTAAATATATTTTATTTTTCGATCATTCAAATTTATAACATTGTAAAATTATAATTATAAAAAAAGTAGTATATTTGTGGCACGTCCGAGGGTGTTAAATACTTTCAGTAACACCCTGATGAAAAACCACCATTCTGAATCGTAACTTTGCTTGAAATACACTAGCTATTCAGACTGTGACTAGATCTGAATAGCCAGGTACTTACCAACCTTCCTCTTCTCCATCTCCTTCACTCTCCACTGCCTTCAAATTCGCAACATACCATAACCCCACTGGTTCCAGACGGTTGGGAGCACTTGAAACTCTTGTATGGCAAACAAAAACACACACGTATCGGAATTATTAACTCGTACAAGCTACAATGGTGTTAACGCAGTTCCGGTGATGCATACATATTATTGTAAAATGTTCATATTTGACTTGTTCGCTGTGGCTTCAAACGATCCTTATTAATACTAGCATTATAAATTCAACCTTTGTCTGTGAAATGTGTCCCTCTGATATGAACACCTCGACATATAGCGGCACTTCCAATGCTTACTAGAAACAACGAACATCGTTTGAATCGCGCTCAGTAAGGCTTCACCGCCACTAGTCGTATCCAGCAGGCTGAAAGCGTCACTCAATTAACAGTGGAGCATCCAGGATACTTGACATGTATTTTCCGCATGATCTCAGATAAACTGCATAAATTAATGTTGAGGATATGTACTTTTAACATTATTGTAAAAAAATACGAGATGCAGTCGTCGAGAAGTTTGCGAAAGTAAAATATTAACCCCGTGATAAATAAAAAAATATCAGTTCTTTAGATTTCTCATTGTGGTACGACTGTTTATCGTATGTCTCAATCAAAAACCAAGAGGACGTTTCAAATACGTTTATCTTCGGTAATCTTTTTCTGCTTTACTTGAAACGTTTTAACATATCGTCGCCGGAAAGGCAAAAGGGCTGAAGCACCATTTTGAGAAGTTTACACCAAAGCACTTAAAAGGATTTTTTGTTTGACTACAAAATTCGTAAGTCTACAGTACCTATTGGATTTAAGTGAACTCATTGAGTTATCTAAAGCGACACAAAGTCCCAAGCTTGTTTCGCTTGAGTCAAGCCTACTCCCAAACGGTAAATACATTTTAGATGCCTGAAGAGCCACAAAGTCTTCAGAATCAAACGAGAGTTAGAGGTTTCGATGCAGAAAAAAAAAATCTGATTAAAACTGTATATTTAACTCATTTTTGACCAAAGTGTCGCTTAAGCCCTTTTGCATTTCCAGCAACGATATGTAAACGTGAAATCCTTCTACACACTTCAATGCAATACAAATTTACTCTAATATTTATTGATTAACCGAACTGTGCTCGTGTCACCTTGCAGGTAATAATGCCCTGCTTTTGCGATAATTTCTCAAACGTTGTTGATGGGTTTCTGTACTCGATGGCATAAAATAATATTTTGCGCATAAAATCACAAAAAAATGTTGAAAACTGTCACTTTATAATGAAATTGGATTGCGTTTTTATAAAAGCCAGTCTGCATATTAGTATTGGTGTGATGCTAGTCTTGTATAAATTGAATAAGCGGGAAAAAGTTTTATTTAAAAAATGGTGTATTAAAGAACTATGAAACTGTCTAGAATCGAATCTCGGGCTTAATTTGAATACAATCATTTTGAAACTGAAATAATTTGCTTGTTGATTTTGTCATTTCTAGAAGTTACACTTATACTTGATTATTCACTCATTTCCCTTTTGCATCCTCTCATTTTCAACATCAAGTAAATATCCCCCATGATCTCATGCGGTTCATCTGCAACAAAGACCCGACCAATGAAAACGCATCACTTGCAGATCCGGAACCGGCTGCTGGGATTATCTGTACAGTGTATCTATGCAGAGTGTATAGGTAATCTGCTCCTGCTCCGTGCTCGTATGTAACCGTCAATGGCTTGCCGGGCTAACCACTGAATAGTCGAGAAGGCGCTTTTCATCGCCGAGACAAGCGTGTCTAAGTCTCGGTTATTCCTAGCCGGGGCTGCGGTAAACAGAGTCGGTAAAGACTGGTTGTCTATTTACATATGATTTGGTATTTTGATAGATCATTGTATGAATAACATGATAAGTAGGTACCGTTGTTCCGTGATTCGGGCTTCTTGAAGAGCATTAGACTGTAATTGAAGGTCAGATGAAAAATTTCTTTCAAATGCTGTCCAGTTTATTAGAAGATTAAACCTCCAAAGTGTTCATAGAAATTTTATACTGCTGCTAAGTTTGTTAAAACCCGTGCGGTTTGAGAAAATGCCGTAAAAAGGGTCTCCGCTCGTGCGACAAAGCCTGTAGTAAATTTTATATAACTGTGTAATGTTTGAAAAAATCCAAAAATAATGCGATGTAAGTGTTTTGATCAAAATTTGGAAGGAGCAGTGGGTAAAAGAGGTAATAATTGCCTTTATATATCAGCTCCCTTGAGGTGATGCTTTACAAAAACGGCGCTATACAAATTATCAAAATATTATCATTATTAAGAATATGTGAAAGCAAATAAATGGAAAAAGAAATTAAAGACGCCGAACAAAGATATACACTAATTAGGTGAATACTTGCATTTGGGCATGTCTAGAGTCGGTATAGCTATCTATGTACGAGTAACACATCATATTTGAATACGATTGAAACAAGTCGTTGTTTGGCATTCCATCTCGCTGTCTACCCCTGTTAAATAGTTAGTTATTGATATCTAACATGCCATTGTGAACCTACGCATGTTATGAACAATTATTCAACCAATCCATTCAAATGATAATCTGAAAGATTTTAGAACCTTTTAATTAAGAAGATAATTTCAAACAAACTAAAATTTTCCTGATGGTCTAGACTATCCCGTCCAGCCCTGTTTGCATCTCTATCAGCAAAGCGTTAACCCATTAAGAGATCATCTCGCCTCTATTGATGATGTTTTATCTCCGCAAGAGGCGGCGGGGCGGCGGGACGGCGGGACGACGGGACGGCGTCTAGGTCTAAAGGTTTAGCGGAAGCTGCGCTCTATTTCACCGCGGCGGCGTACCTCAGATAGCGCGGGGTTGAGATACATTTAATATTCATTTAAGGTAATTCACGAAGAGGCTTAACGACATTAATACTGAATCTAACTAGGATCTATCTAGAATCTAGATGAATTTTTAGTCAAGTAAAACATTATATTTAGCATATTATGCTAGAAATATATCGCTGTATAAACATTGAACCTTACATGGTTACACCCTTGAAGGACATGGAGAGGTACAAACACATTAAATGATGTTGGTTAGCCTATTAATTACCGCCCACATCAAATTCGGACATTTTTAATAAACATATTTTAACACATTAAACAAAACAATATCAATACACCATTAAAATGATTTATAAAGTCAAAATATCTCACAAACACCAATAACCGAAAGGTTGCTCAAATAATGACGAAAGCTTTTTGTTGATTTTATGTCTTTATATCATTAAAAATGCGAAAATTCCAAAATTCGGTCAAAAGTATTTAAAACTGTTGGAATACCTTTGAAAAGTGATGTTTTATAATCTTTGTTTGGTCTTATTTGAACATTCACGCATAACACATATCACCATAATGTTTGATTTATTTGTTTTTTAATCAAGACAAATATAAGAAATAATCTCAAAATCCGTTGACATAAGTTATGCGACTCGATGATGTGACATACATACTTAGAAGTGCTGCAATATTAAGTAAAGACTTTTCTTGTCTCTTTCTCTCTCATGGTTTACGACGTAATAACCCAGAAAAGGTGATACATGGCAAATGTGTATAGGCTGGGTAAAAATATTAGTTATTCCTTCTTACCATATATCGTTACTCCAAGGTTACACCTAAGAACAAGATTCCCAACAGCCTGAAGGCAGGATGGTGGCATCTCAAATTGAAGTACATTGTGAGGTGAAATAAAAGTAGAAGGATAATGAGATGAGGAAGAGTGGGGTTGGGAAGTACCTGGCTATTCACATCTGGTTACCAAACACGGCTAAAGCCATTTCTAGCACCGTTTCGGTTTTAAATGGCGGTCTTTCACGGAGACAATAGCGAGAGTATTAACCACTCTGGAATGTTCAAATACACGAAGTATTATTTTATATTAATTAAATATGAAATAAGAGAGATGAGTTAGTGAAATTAATTTTAGCATGGCGGGATTCAAGCCCACATCCTCTGGATTCGTAGACTAGGATCTTTACAGCTCGGCCACTGAAGTCATCAAGAAGACTTAAGTCGAAACCACTGATTTTACAAACAAACGAGGGAAGTATATTTTTCTAGACCCACTAAACTCATTTAAGACAACTGTGAAAACTCATTTTTCAACATGGTATGCATCTGTGAATCTTTTACCTGCTTAAAAAACATGATTTTGGCAGCATATTATAACATATTTTTTGGAAAAAAAAACAAATTGAGCCCCTCTTCCTTCCTAATACAGATATTATTTTAAATGAAACATTTTCTATATGGTTAAAGTTGATTTTATACATATTATTCACTACGTTAGTTAAATTAGAAACTTTAATTCCGAATGTTTAATGTACGTCCCTTATCTCTGTGCACAACTTGATCTCCAAAAGGAGTTAGTCGATACCCGCTGTGAGTATCAAACTCGATCCATCTGAATGTTATCCGAGCGTCTTACCCATCTGTCTGTCGACCACCTCAAACGTTGATATTGAACTGTTTTTATTAATTAATTTACAAAAGTGTCAATTTTTCACTTACTAAAATAATGTATTTTTTTGTTTGTTTAAATTAAAATATTGATACATTATTATACATATAGTAGAAAATAAAACATAATTTCAACAAATATTTTAAATGATTAAAATGGAAAGTAAGAAGAAAAAATACTTTTCTGAGGAAAAGTAACGTGATTGTGATATATTTGTTTCGATTTTATAATATTATTAATAACAATGTACGAATAAATACTGATAAATAAGAATTTATTACTGGAAATTGAAATCACCCTGAAATTAATATCTATAATCACAATTTTTATTAAATAATGGTGACATTTATTTTATATAAACGACCAAAAATGTTGTTATTTGCGGTTTAATATATTATTCTACAAGAACTAAAATACAGAAGCTGTAGAATTTGAAACTGTAATAGTGGTATAAAATTAATATATTATGTGCGCCCAAATACATTTTCAAGCTGAATATTTTTTGGAGTTCATTTTCGGTAAAAAAACATTGACGTTCTTGAGCTAGTTTTTTAAATAAAATATTTTAAAGAAAACCCTTAGACTCCAAGAATGCTAAAAAACATTCCATAAAAAATAGTGTTTAAAAGTATAAAATAGTGGCGTCTAACGATTTTTAGAGTAAAAGTGGTCAATATAGAAAAAAAAAATGATATGCAGCTTTCGGGTATTTGGAGCGCTGTACGATATTTTTGACTAAACCAATATAAATTCTTTCAATACAATTATCTTTTTTTTAATATATGGTTTTTTGCATTTTGTAATTAATATTTATATATTTATTTGAAAGAAATTCAAACATTCACAATATTTGAAAAACTTCTAATACCATCATAATAAGCCTAAAATGTTGCTTGTACAATGACGAAGGACTTAGCCAGCAGAGAAATCGAACCCACAACGCCCAGGTGGGAATCCGATGCGTTTGTCCACTCAGCTAACGACCGGTCATGATTGTGTAGTAACAAAGTATTAATAAACAACCGTCGCATTTGAAAATGTAGTAAAAGCTTAAAAACTCGATAGGTAATGCGATATCCACGACAACTGACCATGATTAAAAGCTCTCTTAAAATACATGTGAAAAGTAGGTACTATTAAAAACTTCTCTATCACAAAATATTCTGTATTTTCACTTTACAAAAATACTAGACAACTCCATTATAATCCATAATATAAATGATTGATCGATGGATGAGGAAAATTTATATTTTCATTAGGGTGGGAAACAAAATTTTATTTAAGCTCCATGGAAATAAGAAAGACAGAACACGTTAATCTTTAAAGGGGTTTCCCTTTCATGTCTTATTTTCTGTAGATAATCCGGGTCATCTGAATTAAATTACACCTGTGCGAAATAAATTGCTTTTATTTATGAAATTCCACAAAAGCTCTCAGTTGGAGGTGAATATTGATCAAAGCATTTCTATTTTTATGACTATGATAAATTACACTTTCTGTCAATGGCAAAGATAAATGGGTTTTTCATAATCAACGGCCGACAGTGGTGGTTGCTTATTGGGTGGGTAGAGGAGGAGGGGTGTTCTTGTTCAGTAAATCATAAATACGCAAAGAGCTTTGTTGATGTATTTTAAAATAGTATAGATATCTATTTTGAACTAAAATAAAGAGAGAAGTTAAGTTCTATCACAAAATGTTTTTTTTAGATTACGTGTAAAATGTTTTTGCTAAAACATAAATTGAAATTGATAGAAGCATGTTTCTATAATAACGTACTCGTTATAACAGGCAAAGTTCATCGTGAATGCTTGATTCGTAAAAATTATATGTTTTTCTATACATTAAATATGAAAGTTTTTTTTAATATTCTGTCGATACATTCCTGAAATAAATTTATCGAGGAATGTATTTCAGATTTGGGATAAAGTTCAAATATAACAATTGGCTGTCGAAAAATACGGGCCGAGATATAAAATATTATACGGCACATTAGGCTTACGACGAAATATTGAATATCTGTTCCATATAAATATTTATACTCATACAACTGCAAACGTCCGAAGAAAGTTCTGCTGTCTGAGTTGAATGCCAAATCCACTCCGCCCAAGTTAGGGTTATAATTGCAAGACACGAAGTCAAAAAGGGAATTGAATTATGCGTAAAGACGGCTTTTCAGACCTAATGGCGCCCTCCCTACGACAGATTTTCGGTTTAGTTCAGAATTCCCAAAGTTTATTTTACAAACTGATATAATAATTAAGTAAATTGAAACTTGGAGTGGAAAATACCATGAATAAATAAATGCTGAAAACGAAACTTTAAATAGCTTTAGCCATATTTAGTTCCGATCTAAACAGCAAAGTTCGAAGTTTCTTTTTTTTTCATTCGACTTATCATCGAATTCCTTCTGCCTCACAACATTCCCTTATATTGAGTATGTCCCGGCGTGCGCCAATAACTTTTATTTAATTAATATGTGTCATAACACATTTAATTCATATAAAAATAATAACAAGTATATTTGCGGCACGTTCCAGAGTGGTAGATACTCTAAGTATCGCCCTGGTGAAAGACCACCATTCAGAATCGAAACGTTGCTTGAAATGGTTTAAGCCGTGTTTGGTGACCAGATCTGAATAGCCAGGTACTTCCCAACCTTCCTCTTCCCGATCTCCTTCCCCTCCCCACTACCTTCAGCCTCACAACATACCCAATTTGGGGATGCCATAGTCTCACTGGCTTTAGACGGTTGGGAGCAGTTGAGACTCTTGTGCGGTATTCATATAAAAAAAAAAAAATGTCGAAGAAACTGGATCCGCACATTCGGAAATTTGAGTGGCCATTACAAACAAAAGCAAGTGAAAATATTTCTCACAAAAAAAATAAATTGATACGAGTAACAATTTATATTAATATCGATAATTGTTTGTGACTTACATAAAAATTATACGAAATAAACGTAAGGCAGAATATGTGCGCTAATCTTCGTAACAAAAATGAATGTTTCCGGAATTGTAAAAGAACCTTCTTGCTCTAAGGAATTGTAATAAAAAGGGTATAAAATATTTTGGCTCTGGCAAGGAGCTGAGGTCATTTCTAATTCAATGGTTGTCCGCCAAGAGCGCGAAGCTCGTGTAGCTAAGTAAACTAGACTTTATGTGTTTCCTGTTCCTACCTTACTTCTCTCATGAAAAATTATTCGTTATTCATTTCTCCCGAATGGGTTTCGGGCGAAGGATTGTAATACTTCTGTTTATCCATCACAGATGTCAGCGTAATGCAGGATATATTTATTTATGGTTAGCATTAGCTCAAAAAATGTCAGGTAAAAGGAATATGATGGAAATGGAGTACTGAAATACCTCTGGACCTGTACAATTTATCGCATTATTTCAGGCCTTCGTGAAAATAATACATAAATTCTTATTATACGAAAACAAATAATGTTTATTAGATTGACAGCGCACATAAGGGTGAATTTATTTATAATATTTCCATGAAGTGACAGACATAATATGGAATGCATCTTTCCTATAAAGCAAATAATCTAGTTGTAATCGAGACGGGTCGGTAGCTGAGTGGACAAACGTTTCGGATTCCCACCCGGGCGTCGTGCGTTCAATTCCTCTGCTGGCTAAGTCCTCCATCATTGCACAAGCAACATCTTCTGCTTCTTATGATGGTAGTAGAAGTTTTTCAAATTTTGTCAGGTGATTCGTAACCCGGGAATTTTTGTCTTTCTTTTTAATAAAAAATGTCTCACAAAAACTTGACAATGGTGAGTTCTGACTTTCTGAAATTCGTCCAGCTTTTCTTTATAGAATTTATCGGTCAATACAACTATTTTGAGAAATTCTCCATTTTCATGACTTGTGTCGCATTGAAATTCCGATTTAACTGTGGGAAAAAGAAGAGTCAAAATAATTCTTAGTTCCACGTAGGCGTGAAAAATTGAAAACTGTAATTTTTACTCTTTTAGTATTAAAAATAAGATAAATAGATAGGTACTTTCTGAAAGGTTTAACACCTTAAAGAAATTAATATTTTTCTCATTTTAAATAACCAAGATCGATACATCATTCATGGTACAATTTTTTTTTCAAGGAACGTCAGAAACTATTACTCTTATATTTCAAATTGCTGATTGTAAATTTATCTGACATTAAAGTGATGGCGGAAAAGTGTGAAACACTTTTACAAAGTAAGTTTAAATGGCCAACGTTTTGGATAGATCATGGGTCAGCAGTCCACGCTCAGGATCCAAGAGTCGAGTTATACAAAAATAAATATAATTCTCTTCCTCTGTTGAGTTCTCGCGGTGTAGAAGATTTCACATTCTCAAGTTACCATTTGATTTATTTTATTGTATGGTGGCAAGTGCAGAAAAATATGCAACTGGAGTTCAGAACTTTCACAAAGCTTACATTCCCTTTGCCCAAAGATTTTTTAAATCTCGAGCCTCTACTAATGCATGCAATATCTTTTGGATTTGATCCAATACCAATTAATGCTCTTCACATAAAAAGAAAGATAAATAAAGCATGCAGTGCTATTTTTACCCAATTTTTAGGTTTTTTCAAAGCCAAATGTGTCGGTCGGATTACCGAAAACATTTTTTTATTACCGACTTTTGTGATGTAAAAAAAATGATTTGATGTCAGAAAAAACAAGCGTTCTTTTGTATTTAAAACATATTACCGAATTGGCAAAAATAGCTTTTTCGTAAAAGATTTTTTTTAAGCTTCTCGTTTTGGAAATTAGCGAAAAGAGGAAAATAATGTCACAGGTCAAAGCACACTGCTGAGCAATAATTGTATACTTGTAACCGATCGTCTAAATATTGTGGTTAAAGATTGTCACCGAGATTTTGTACTCTTAACATTAATCACAACAAGTTATAACTAACGCTTGAAGGAAATTAAGTTTTTCCTAAATGAAAGGGATATCGATCATCCAGAACTCACAGAAAATCCGTTGAGGGAAATTTTATATTTTACGGCGGCCGTCACAGAGCAATCGAACCGTCTTAATCGCTAATTATAAGGAAAGGAAACACAAATTTTGATGCTTGAATAGCTTATTACTTTCAGAAAGAAATTGAAACAGAGAAAAGCCTTAATTAATTTTCCTCAAAACCAACGCCGTCATTGATGTTGATTATTTCGAGAGAAAGTTTTCTGTAACAGTTTCAGAGAGTCAAAATATATAAACCTACCCACTTATATAACGAGTCCTTAGAATGCTAATACTAACAAATGATTTTTTTATTAGTTTTATATTGACACAAGAACCTACTTTTGAAATTCAATTGCAAAATTTGAAAAGAGAAAAAAGATGTAGAGATCCTTTTTTTAACACCCTGGTAACGAAATGAAAAAAAGCTATTAGATTTCAAATAAGTGCAAAAAATCCAACAAATCAATTGCTTACTGTTGAAGTAGCTTTTCATATTCAAATGGCCTAAGAGTAACCAGAAAAAACTATCTTAGAGTAGGCATATTATTTTACGAGCAACAATTTGTAAGCATAAAATTTTTGAGGAACTAAAAAATAATTAATTTTGATAAACTAAAAACTAATATAAAACCTTAATCAGCGCTTCACCGGGAGAGTCCAAACCGTCTTTACTCATGTTGGCTTTCTGCTGTCTTTTTCCTGTTTCTTAATTCGAATGTTGCGATGATAGCCTCCTTATGGTCTAGTAACACAAGTTTTTACAATAACTCTAGACAGGAGGCCTTGAGGGAAATAATTTCCCTCAGGGCCTATGTCATCTTTGGGGATGCTGTGTGAAGGGTCTTTTTGAGGAAAGGAAGGAGTGAACTTGGGTCTTGAAGAGACCCACGTTGAAGGAGGAAGGAAACATAGAGGCCGGCAAATCGTTTCATAGCCGAGCTGTTGAACATAAAAACGAGTCGTAAAAGCGACCCGTTCTCATGTATTGAATGTCAACCGTGTACAAATGTTGGGTGCGCGTTTGGCGAGCTCCTCAACTATGCACCGGTGCCGAAGGGATCAATGACGCAAGTTCCTCGGAGCATCTTCCATTGAAATACCCGTAGAACAAGGACAGCATTCCCACCTATCGTCTGTGCTCCAAAGTTTGCAATCCGTTTGTTAAGATAGGAAAATCTATCAAACGGACCGCCAAAATCGGCAATCCACGTACACAAGGATGCGGGAAGTCCGTAAGATGGCAGTTTGTTGACAAGTCCTCGGTGCCGAACCCGGTCAAAGGCTTTAGAAATGTCCAGTGCAACCGTTTGGATCTCACCGAAACATTTTAAGCACCGCCCTTAAAAATGCGTCACATACGCGAGAAGATCACCGCAGGACCGGTTTCGCCGGAATCCGTATTGACGGTCGTCAATTATTTTGTTCTCCCCGAGGTATGTGAGCAGCTTGTCGTTGTTCACACAGTCCATCACCTTGGATAAAATCGATGTGATCGCTATGGGGCGGTAGTTGGCCGGGTTGAAGCGGTCACCCTTTTTGGGAATAGGATGAATGACCGCTTTTTTCCAACCAGAAGGCAAAGATCCACATTTCAGGAAAATTTTGAAGAGCTTTGTCAAAATTGAAGCGATTTCTGCAGCACACCTCTGCAATACCAGTGCAGGTACTCCGTCAGGCCCACTAGCTTTATTAACTTGTAACCCTCGTAAGACGTGGAGTACATCCCGATGGCAGTTTCTCAGCTTTTTCATAATTTATCCGCAGTGAGGAACCGACGGCAGGACAGCACCTTGATCATCAAGGGCCGAGTTATCCGCAAACATTTTCCCTAGTAAATATGATTTTTAGGTGGCGGTGTTTGCTAGTGAGCCGTCGGGTCTGGCAGACTGGATTTGCAAAAATGACGACCTATGGAGCTCGCTAGCGACCAAAACGCTCTGCTGCCATTCGGGCAGGCAGTCAGCTTTTTGCTGATTGGTAGATCGTGCTTGAATTTCGACTAATTGATTATTTTCTTGCTCTTCCTTGCCAATTTGTTGTAAACTGATCTGTTTTCGGACGTTCGAGATGTGTTGTAGACTCGGTAAGCCGCGTTTTTTCGTCAAACTGCATCCGATCATTATTGACTGAACCACGGCTTTGAGCCCACTCCAGTTTGTTTAACGGTAGATGGTATGTAGCAATCCATCGCAGATGTGATGACTTCACCAATTTCTTGGGCACATCTGGAAGGATCCGAAGTCCAAAAACAGACAGCTGTCCACGGGAAAGCATTCAAGTGCGCCCGCAGACCGAACCAATCTGCCGACCTATAATGCCACATTTTTCTCTTGGGCGTCGCGTAAGGCGCTCTGCAAAGAACGGGGATTGATGTCATAAATAGACAGTGGTCGAACGATCCTAAAGGCGCTGTGACATCAATCTTGTACCCGTGTGGCACGGTGATTAAAAACAGGTCTAACACATTGGAGCGGTGAGTCTGGACGTCAGGAACCCTCGTAGGTTCCTGCACCAGTTGTCTCTCGCGATAAATGCTTCAAAGTATTATGTTGATTAACTTTCTTTTAGAATTGACTGTCCCATTTATTGAAAAAAACTGTCAACGCTGTTAAATTACTGCACAAATTAACCATTTAAATAAAGGGCAAATTCATAAAACAAATCGTGATCTTCTCAAACTCGAAAAAATCCCATAAACTCTCGTCTAATAACCGTAACAGCTAGTTTAAGAGTAACTGTAACTTGTTTTAGGGGTGAATTCATTTCTAAACGATACCACATAACTTTGCCAAAATAAATGGAGCTTTACAAAATTCCTTTCACTAAATAATAAGAGAACGAAAGTTTTTTTATTCGCGAGACTACCAGACCTAATAGTTGGTAAGAGACAATTTACTATTTACTGTAAAAAAATACTTTGCTTTTCGAAAAACTTGTAGTTTATTCATATTTAGCTCTTTTGTCTCAGAAGTTTGGCGACCCCTGGGAAGGGGGTTCAGAGAAAACTCTCGGTGCTTGGAAGGCGGTCAAGGAGTTGAAATGAAACTGTCGGTAGTTGGGATTCCGGAAACTTTTGACACAAGAAGAGTGGTCGCTCCCGTAAAGTTGGACTTGCCGGATGTGCCCCCCTGGCCATACTCGTAGATTCACTCAGGTGATTATGGCTGGATAAATAGCGCCAAGCGGTCTTGGTTGAATTCAATAAAATAACATAAAAGTTTTTATTTTTTAAGAAAACTCCTTGTCAATCCATTTATCAAAGTGATCGGTATTATCTAGAATCTAGGAAAGATAATAAAATCAACTATCAAACAGACAACCCGTGAGCTGGTGTAGAAAAAAAACTCTTGCATGGTACTTGCATTTCAAGCATGAAGTATGGAGCTTTAAATTTAACACTAACTTATAAAAAAAACTCTTTGGATTTTTAATACAAACAAAACTACAAATTATTTATCTGTTAATTCTATATGGGTAGTGAATACAATAATTAAACAGTTATCTTTTAAATTATTTATGAAAAGCATACTAGAATTTTAGGTAAAACGTTAAAAAATGCCTTTTTTGGTTTGAAAACTGCATCTTATACTGACATTTTTGTATGGTTTTCGAAGAAATATAAAGGATTACAGTTGTTAAATTGTGTTCACTAGAAACCTCAGATATTTTTCTAACTACACATAGAAAATTTTCAGATACATCATTTGTAGGATTGCTTGTATAAAAATGCTAGAATGTAACGTTTAGTGTCATTTTTGAGTGCTGACCCTTAACTGTCAAAAATAAGACTCTTTACCATATGGTTCATTCCGTATTTTTTAATGGTTTAACAAAAAAATATGGTAATTTGTGTTGAAAACTAGGACGGAAGCTGGGTAGAAACTATCAATTTATATTTTCAGTCAACTCCTTCTTAATATACACCTCCTATCAGAATTTAAAAAACATCGTAGATAATTAAACTTTTGTCCTTTCCGCAGTAAATTATGAATACATGTTTCCAGAAAGTTCACTTTGAGGCTGTCACAAATTTAAGATAAATGGCCAATCGTGTGTTATGACAATTTTGGTTACCCACTTTACCTCCACAATTCTATAATCCAAGGGGCTTTCAGAAGTCAACCAACCTTTCAGAAGTCAACAAAGAAGGGAAGAAAAATATAATGCGCGAAATATCCCCCTAAAGCCGGAAACCGAAATCTAATATAGAAAAGTAATATTCTCTGGTTTGCATTTCGTTACAATATTTGCACAATTTATCGTATGGTTGGAGAAAGAATCGAATATAAATTATGTTTATGTAACTCTTTTTGGTAACCGGAACACGCGTATTGCCAGTGTCTAGAAACTTGTTTCAATATTATTTATATTCAATTGATAGTGTCGTGTATTTCTGATCTAAGTAGGTAGGTCCTTTTTTTAACCCGCCTTACAAAGTCGCCAGGCTGGTGGCGATATAGTTCCCATGAATATGCATAGTACAGTTGGGAGTCTCCTTGTTTATAAAAAAAAAAAAAACTTGAATGCCATTGTGTCCTTTCTAATAGGTACAAGGATCTAGTGAAATAGTTATATCGTAATAAATACGAACAAATTATAAATGAACGATTTTTTTACGTTGAAACCGCTGTTAAAATAACCAACCACCAACTGCCCGGAGTCATTGAGACTATGGCATCCTGAAATGAGGTATGTTGTGAGGTTCAAAGAGTGAAGGAAGGATGGAGATGGTAAAAAGGCAGGTAGGGAAGTACCTGGCTGTTCAAATTCAATCACCAATAATGGCTGAAGCCATTTTAAGCAATTTTTTGATTGTGAATGGTAGTCATTCACAAGGACGATACAGAAAGTATCTGTCACTCTGCTACGTGCAACAAATATATATTATTTTACTGTGAAACAAAAAACAAACTTATTGACTAAAATTTATTAATACACAAGGGTCATTACCGTTCGACCACGCAGAATATCATATTGGTTCGGTCGTATTATTTAAAAAAAAAATGTAAATGTTAAATATTGAATTTTACAAGAAACATTTTTTATTTATGTTTTGTAAACAAATATATAGCTTTAGTTTCCATTTCAATTAGAATTCTGTTAAGAATTAAAATTTATTTGTTCATTAAGGAGTTATAAATGAAAAATAAACCAACAAAAAAATAACAAGTGAAACGAGCAAGAAATTTAATACCAAGAAATACATTTTAATGTTTACAAACTTGAAATAAGTAAAAAAGGGTACCCAATTAAGGTCCTACTTTAATGCTCATTAAAACCAGGTAACATTTTTTTTATTATCTAGATCAAAACAAATCGCTTTGAAAGTATTTTCAACTTTTAGAAGTAACTCAACCAAATACTTTAAATTACTTATCGAATTAATTGATTAGGACAGTAACTTGGAATTCCTCTGCCCGTCCAAAAGTTTCGGAATTTTGTTTTCCCTTCGTCGATCATTCAAAATATAGACTTTTATATTATGATTTAAGGTAAAGTTGGCGAAGTATTTCTTATTTTTAATTAACCCTTTACGCGGAAGTTTTAAAGTGCTCTCTCATCGGTGAGCCGACCATCGCTTGAGGTGAAATTGAAATTTATACTTTGACATAAAGACAGCTTCGACGGATCTGTCCGGAGGTAGGGCAAGGTTGATCTTTCAACCTATCTTTGTTCTATTGCCACATCTGTCAGAACCAGGTACCGTTGTCTCGGTTGATATAGATACAGTTAACCTGCGATAATAGAACTACCGATCATCGGGTATTGTAAACCGACACTTAATTATTTTGCTATCCGAACGAGTACGAGTAAAACATAAAAATCACTTAAATTTTTAGAAAAAAATAAAACCAAACATTTACGGTCAAAGTTACATTGGAACCTGAATCTTAACTGTAAAACAAAGAATCTGTCTGTGTGTACCACCAAAAACTTTTAAATGGTAAGCTCTGTTGTATGAAATTTTGCACAGTATTTTTCATAAGGAATGTCTAGGTAAACGCTGTTTTTTGTCATTTCATGAGCGGCATATTTTCCAAATATCTATTTAGTTCCGTATTATTTGTTACATATTTTTCCATCAATAAAATACAAATAGTGTAAAAACTCGTTAATTTATAATATTCATTTCAAATATAGGTGACGCTCGTATGAGTATAGTGATTTTTTTTAGCTTTGAGATTCAGAATATGGAGTAGTGACAAGTTGGGTGTGCTTCAAATAAACTATGGGATCGGACAGGGGTTTTTGCAAAGGTTTTACGCGAGTCCTTTTTCGCCTGCAGAATATCTAATTTGTTTGGGGACCCCATCAAATTAAACCCACACAAAATCCACACGAAACTAGGTCCTCCAGTTATTTACAAAGGTAAAGTCGTGCGTCAATAACTGACTTCGCAATATCCAATAACCTTTGTCGGCATTTTCCTCGGAAACACAAACACTTCGTAAATAAATGTTTTATACTTAGTTTCTTTGAGGTTATTGAGTAAACAATAAATGGAATTTGTATTGTGAACGGTAAATCAAAGTTAATTCGCGAAGTTTGATGAAATAAGCAAAACAAAGTTAGAATATGTGTTAACAATAAATAATTCCAAAATGAATTTACTTTACCAAACAAAAGTGTTAGAATAGGCTAAATATTATGATTAATGGAATTATCCGTTCATTGAGTCATTTTTATTATTCTAAGCAAACTGAAATTACCTAAAAAAATATGTCACAATAAAATAGGAAACTTTACAATACCATAAATAATTTTCTTTTGTGAGTACGTACATCCGTATGTGTGTGAACGTTTTAAATTTGGAGCTGATGGATAATTGAAATTATTAAATTTAAAAATAATATTTTAAAATGTTTACCTACCTTATAAAGTACCAACGTGTTTTATATTCTATATTTGAAATGGTTGGATTAATTCAACTTTTTTTTGGCATGTCAACTTAAATACCGTGATTTTATAATCTGATACAACAATCAATTTGTAACCACCTTTACATTTTGTACAACAAAAAACAGTTCGTGTGCATAGATTCCTCCGTCAAGTGATTTATATGAAGTTTTATCTTTTATTTTATGTTCATTAATTTGATAATGAAAATAGCAATTTCCCACTAAAAAAATCGCCTTATTGGAAATGTATTGAGAAAAATAATATTATTTTTGAACATTTAAGAAAATGCAGGTTTGAAACATTTTAGTTGTATTTCTGCTAGTATTGAAAATATAAGGATTACAAACAATTGAGTCACATCAAACGATAGGGATTTTAACAATTAAGGTATTTACAAAGGTTTTATCTCTGCGTAAGAGAAGACTGACGAAAATAAAATAATGGGTAAGATCCGCCGAAGCAAAAAGGAATTTTCGATTAAGAGGAGTGATACTTGTAGTTTTCGATGTTAGGGGAGGTTTTTATTCAGTGCCTCATCTCAAAAAAATGTGATTTCTTTCTGACAGTAAAACAATAGTGGAAATAGGGATATATACACGAATATTATGAAGTATTTGTAGGCAAAAGATATGTAAGGGAACTAAAACTTTATTGGCATACTTTAAAAGCTGACTTATTGAACTTGTATTTATAAATGTACTCATGCTATTTAGAATGAGTGAAATTGCACCACGTTTCCCAAGCCCTCTAAACACAATTTGTTGTTTTATTATTATAAAATACCTTACATAAAATACTGAAAACGTTATCCCTTTCCCGATAGAAAATAAGCTCACTTGCAAAAGTGGCTATCACGTATCGCGCCGATATATCCAATTTCCACGTAAATGAAAATTTTAAACAATAATATGACTACACTTCTCGAAAATTACCCGCTATATTTCCTTCGACAAAATAGATCGGATGATAAATTTGCGATAGTTGAATGCTTTATTCGAAAAAAGAGTTTTTAGAAGGCCAAATATATTAATAAATATTTTAGTAAGTGATGTTTTAGTGAGATCCTTGTGCCTGAATACGATACCCTGGCGCCGTGATGCGGTATTCTTTGTAACCTATACGGGGAACTTTGTATGCCTACCTGTGAGCTTGCCACTTACGTGATAAGTACTGTTACTCGAATAAACTACTTTCTTTCATACGTCAAGTAACCGGAGAGCTTGAAGCTTTTAAACTTTCTACGTTATTTGATGTCACGAAAAACATCGTCGCGTGAGCTAAAATATTCGGCGCCTTTGATGGAAAATATCACAAGCTCTCGAAACCGGTGGTTAAAGTCCCAAATTCTTAAATTTTTTCTGTTGTTTAAAGTATCTTTCCAAAATTTGTGCTCCTTTTACAGAATATATGTACGAGTTTAATAGTATATGGAAGCTGAGTGTTTATCGTTAAGGAAAAACGAGTCAAAAAGGTTACATAAGCCTTTGTTTAATTTCATAACATTATTTAATCTTACACAAAATAAATGCTTTAAGGTGGTGCGGTATGAGGTAAAAACAAGTTTTAAGTTACTGTAATTAACCACGACCCAGAGAATTAAGTACTGCTATATCTAACTATATTGATCTTTAAACAATGTCAAGTAAATAAATATAATAGCATCCAAATTCGATAGGATTATGAGTTGGGGAGAAATGAAAGGAGAGCTGAGCTAACTTTTACAAATAACAATGGCTCGGCTAAAGGTATGGAAATATAATTATGTCTTCTCAGAATTAAAGAAGTTAGCCACAATATTTGTTAGGGTGAACAAACCATTTAGGAGGTCTGTGACCGCGTGCTTTATTTCAATGAGGAGTTAAAGGGCAAGTGGTCTTCTTTGTGGCTTAAATAAATATTTTTCCTGTCGTTTTCAGATTTAACATTAATATATGTAGGGACGAAACGGACGTTGTACCGAGATACCAGCAAACAACAGCCAACAACCGTTCCACAAAACCATGCACAAAATACATAGCCGTTGGCTGAACTTCTTAACATTTCATAAATTACCATTCTATGGTGAGGTACAAGTACCTCGATCATTTAGAAACTCGTTTTTAAGTACTCATAAGTATAACACGTTTGACAAATTTCTACTATAAGCTGTTTGGTTAAAAAGCTACTTTATAAAAACAACTTGTTTAAACATTGATGGCCTCGACAACAGCTTAAATATTAACACTTCTGGCCGAAGACTAGCAAAATTTTTGCTTTGACTATTTGTACATTTTTGCTTACCTTTTGAAGAGTATGGCACGTAGATAGCAACGGTTTCTTTGGATAAAGTTTGATACTGGTTTAAATCCCAAGCTAATGTATACTTACTGTAAAAAAATCTGATTTTTTATTTAGATTTTAATGTATTAGTTAGTTTAAATTCTTATTTTCTTAGTGTTCAACGAAAATAGCGATTTGGCTCAGATAACTCCCTAAAATAAATATTTGAAAAAAAAAAATAGAGTTTAGTGTGGAAATTAAGTTAAATTAAAATTAATACATGTCGTGTGAAAATCTTAAAACTATTAATTCATTAATAATTATCAATTTTCATTACATTAGTGTATCTTTACTCACACCTGATTTATTCTCATACATTTTACAATCACGAAAGTAACATTTGACGTATCCAGCTTTTATAAATAACTTTTTTTAAAACTCCAGAAAATAGCGTTAAAGGGAATCAGGGAATGTCAAAAGAATGATGGATGTTGAAACAAAATGTTTATTTTGTATACTTCTTAATTTTCTGAATCCGAATTTGAAAACTTTTTCTGAAAACACCTGGGGGATGAAACAGGCATTAGCGACGGTATCTACCCTGGTGAACCTTTTGAATATATTTTTTAAATTCCAATTAACTGAAATGTGTACAAGTACCGATTAATTTTTATTTGAAAAGCTCGGGGACATGTGAGTGGTAGGGAATAAGAGCAAAACTTGAATTTTACATTTGAAATATTGGTGTTTAAACATAGAAATAACATTATCATTTTCAATTTTTTTTTATTGAAAACAAAAAGATTTAGGGCTTAAAGTCTATATTTCATTAATATATTTTTTTGTCATATTCGCAATCTTTATCAGAAACGAACATTATTTGAGAACGGTTTTTGACGACTATATTTAGTTCCCAGATCTGTACATTCCAACCCTCTACCTGGTCTTCTTCCTCCCCTCCCGATACCCTTCAGTCTCACAAAATTACCCAAATGAAAACGCGCTCGTTTTATTGGTTTTAAGCATTTGGATACTTGTGTGTTATCACCGATTAATTTTGTATTCTCTAAGAATTTTCAGTCTAATACAAATACAATTAAGTGCTTAATACCTATCTGTTTTAATTCATAAACGTTTAATTCCTGCACGTATTTCATCCTTCGTCACGTCCAGCGAATTAATCGGTAATTTCAAAGGCTTGAAATACCCTCAATCTACGCGTGCAATGTTTTGAATCTGAAGGCAATATAAATGGTAATGCAGTCGACGCGTGATCTGTATGACGATTATTTCTTCTCAGCTCCTATCAAATCTCATAAAATTATTTGCATCCGAAGCTGTGTTGGGTGCAGATGGAGGAGGGTTGGTAATGCACCCGCCGTCAAGGTATCGCTGTAATACATGCACTCACTTTCAGGATGGTGTCGGGAGCATTTTGTTAAGACGTTGGGCAAAAGAGGTACACTCCATGCATCTTAAACCGACGAGGGCAGCTGAACTTACCGGAGAAGGTTTAAATAGATTTTCAAATGTTTTTTCACATTTTATTTATTTTATCAGTTAACCTCTTTATAATACATGTCTTGAATCTATTTCGGATAAATTATTAAGAAGTTTTGTTTTACTACAGTTTTTACTTGTACTTTTACAAAATCAAATCACTCATGTGAGTGGAATATCACCAAAGTGATATTATTTCATTTAAATCACTTTACTTTTTTTTATAAAATAAAGACAAACATTCCCTTTTTTTATATAATTCAATTGAATTAAATTTAATCACATAAAAAAATAAAATGGAGTTCTACAAATTAAACGCAAAAACTATAAATTAACAAACATTCCCGGATTACGAATAACCTGACAATATTTGAAAAACTCCTACTGCCATCATAACGCCCGGGTGGAAATCCGACGCGTTTCTCAACTCGGCTATCTACGTATCTACCGGTCATGCACTAGTATTTAAACCTAGACAAATATGAACACGTACTACAACATAAAGATGCTTGTTATTTTAAACAAACGGTAAGTACCTAAATCAGAAAAAGAGAAGTTTCCTTAAACATTAAAAAAGTGTAATTATTCGTACCTACGATAAATGTAAACTAACTAACTAACTAACCATCACGCCGTTTCCCCTCAACGGTAAGCAGAACGGGCGGATCGCCATACAACTCTATCTTGGCACACACTCCTTGCCTCGTTCACATTCACAAACTTTCTCATACATACTCTTCTGTTATTCTGACTCTCCACATGACCCGATTCAAGTATTTAATTCACTTGCTCGTGCCATGTCTTTCTCGGGCGTCCCCGACTTCTTATAGTTATTTTTACGTATATATGTCTCCGTGTATAATTAGAATTGATTAAGCCATGAAGCTTTTATCAAAGCAAAACCCGGTCGGCTATTAAAATATTAATAAATAGTGGTGTATTACAAAGTGTTTGAATTATTTAATTTGTAATGTCTCTCCACCAATATTTTGCTTGCTACGATAAAAAAAAATAAAGAGTCCTTAAATATCAAATATAAATAGGAAACAGTATTCTCCAGGAAGTTATACGCTTTCCGAAAATGAGATTACTGAATGGTTACAACTAGTTGTTAATTGCGACGCAAACTAGTATACCTGTATATGTATCTTTGGTGGCACAAATATTCAGTAAAATAATAAGTTTTCGATTGATTTTTGTCGTTATGGGTGTGGTTCGGCAACAGTTTCCATATTAATAAAGCTTGATATTTATAAAAGTAATTGATATGTATTATAATACAAACATAAAAAAAAACATGTATTTGATGAGATGGTTTTGGATCAAAACATTTTGTTTTCAAAACAATCTAAATAAATTCTATTTAATGGATACGAAAAATATTCCGCCTGCATCGTTATAAAATACTTTTAATGTAACCAAGAATTTCTAAATATTTCATCCCCATCAGCTTATCCAAATGCCGGGTCCGGAGCCACATTTCTCGCATTCTTTCCACGGCAGTTGAAGAGCCCTGGAATGCATTTCCTGAGAAATGGATGCTGCAATATTTATCCGATCAGCGCGTACCTACACTACCCACCGCTGGTTTCAATCTACATACTACAACATGTGCAATACGTAAGCGAATACTTGCAAGGATCTCCATAATGTAGGGGTCTACAAGCAGACAAACCGACCGACAGCTACATTTCAAAGCAGGTGCTTAAATTTATTTTCAAAGGCGTGTGCTTCAGTTTTAATAAAAGTTTCTCTCAATAGGTGACACGTAGGAATAAATATTTATGTGAATTTTTGCTTTGGTTTGTACTTTGTAGAAATCCATTTTATCAGTTCTGCTAGGTAGTTTAAGTCATTTTAAAAATATTCAAATTCAAAGAAAATAAAATTGATATTCTTTAAAAGACATTTTCATTAATCTGAAAATGCCCCTAGCATAATGAAATACGTCCAATTGTAAATTAACAAATTGTAATAAAGTTTAAAGTTTTTTTTATGGAGTAAAACTACGAATAAACAGTTTGGAAGAAATGAAAAAAAATGTAATATTATTTCCTTATTTGCGGTAGAAAACATTCCTAACATGGTAGCATTATTATCGTATTTTGCAAAATATCAGTTATTTATTTTAACTTTTAAGCTTCTGTTTTATGTAAGTATTTTATTTATTGAAATTATATCGAGTTTCAAATAAATACATTGTTTCTAAATTTAAATCTTACGATTCTTAAAAATATTTTCCAAAGTGTGGATGAGACGTTGTTCCGATGAAATACCCAAGAGGTATTCTCTCGGGAGAGAATCTTCTCCGTCCATGATTATTCGCTACAGTTTATGTGCTTGTAGATTCAAGCAATTTCACGCTTTACGTGAGTGACTGTTGGGGCGAAATTTTGGAAAAAATGTTTGAAAATATATATTCTACCTCCTTTGGTGTCCTGCCCTGCTGAAGGTTAACTATCATCAGTGCACTCTTCTCCATGTATACTACAGCTCGGAACACTTGAGTGAAACTGTACTCGTACCGGCCAAGTAAATTTCGCTATGCGTGTTCTTCCTCTTTCACAATTAATCATCTTGAATAATATCAAATTTGACGCTCCTAATGATGCCACCAAGATATAAGAATTTTTACTCAATTACAATTTTGCCATTTTAGGAATTCGCATGCGATGAAAAACGTTAGTTATTCTTTCAGTCCATGGTCTTTAGAAGATGCCCCTAGAGATTTATATTGTGTAAACGTATAGAGATTAACAAGTCGTACTTAAATAAGTAAGACTTGTTAATCTAAAAAATATGTAATAACATTTAATTTGTAGTTGGAGGTGACAAATCTATGATTGAAATATTCTAATTTCTTTCTTGGGTACGTATCTCGCTCTATAATAATAATTTGATAACTTGTATAGCGCCGGTTTTTGTGAAAAATTAACCCAAGAGTGGTATTATTTAAGAGACTTAACAGTGATTTTATATAATATATCATTAAATCACTGAGAGAATATGTCTGGCCACCTAAATAAGGAATTTGCCAAACATTCATTAAACGTGAAAACTTTGCATGAGCGAAAGTTTAAAGGGTCCCCCTTTAAATGCCACTGTTGTGATACAACGTCGCTTTAGGGGTGCGACCGTGTCGGATTATTTGTCTTTTTTCTCTGGCCGTTCCTTCCTGATGATTATCTAATTTGTTCCGGGCTTTTTCAGGAAGACTGGCATTCCCCAGGGGATAAAGTTTACACCGGCCTCTCAGCCAGAGCCAGTGGTAACTACGTACAGCTTGTCTGGCTTAAAGCTGCCCTATCCCGGACAGCCGGAACGCCTGTTTGACTTGCTCGGAGGACGAACAAACAGAAAGGCGTAAGGACTTACCAGATAATAAAAAGCTCAGGTAACGTAGAGTGAAAGTAAAAGCTTCGGTGAGCGTAACTAAGTATAGTTTTTTATGCTCCTGTGATTAAATTTATTTTATTGCAAATGTATTGCATTTATTTTGTATGGTTTAGTACTCGTATGTATTGCGCACCAACGTAACAACGGTGGAATACATAATGTGTTACCTCATTCTCATTAAAACGATAAAGCATTGTGATTGGGTTATAATGAAATTTTTTTTTTTTTGGAAAGTAGGCAGGTTGAAATCTTATCTTTTATCTACAAATACAGAGGTCATGGATTTTTCTGCACAAGCAAACTTTATTTAATGAATATGTGTAATTTCACAGTAAAATCTAGTATAATATATTATGTTTGATGCACATTTTAGAGTGGCAGATACTTTCTGTATCGCCCCAGTGAAATACCACAATTCGGAATCGAAATACTGCATGAAATGGCTTTAGCCGTGTTTGGTGACCAGATCTGAATAGCCAAGTACTTACAAATCTTTCTCTTTCCCATCTCCTTCTCTTCCCACTCTTTTCAACCTCACAACATACCCCGATTGGGGATGTCATAGTCTTACTGACTCTGGACAGTTGTAGGCAGTCGGGACTCTGGTGCGGTATTTTCATAAAAAAAGAAAATCTAAAACAGCATTCAAAAACGTTAATCTCATCTGTTTAAAATTTTTTATAGCATTGAAACCGTGATGACATAAAAAAATTGCATAATCAAATTAAAGTAAAGCTATTCAACTATTCATCTTCAAAATACGAAAAAACATCAAACGACCTACGTTCGTACCTATTGGTATAAAATAAAAACATATTCGAAAACCGTTTTCGAGTTTCTTTGAACATTGGTGACATGGGACTAATAAAAGTACAGAATTTAAGATTCACAGTGATATTTAGTACTAGAGGAATGTTTTATTTTTGTTTCCTTTTGAAACAACCTTTAATTTGGTAATTAAAAGTTCTTATGTATATTTACTGTCACCAAGGCAGCTTATGTTATAATTAAAGTAGATCTAAAATGTGCCCAGCTCCAAATTGGTTCGATAGAGTGGTAGCAAAAAGGCCGTCCAGTGTTTGATCCGTCCATGTAATATCTGCTTTATAGGCGATTTTACTGTCACTTCGCGCATAAAATATGCTCGCCGGAATAAAAAATATTCTTTATGACGTCAATATAACATAAAACCTTAAAGCCGCCGTAAAAATTACTGGCCCAGAAAGAGGTTGCCGTTTTCTTGCATATCAAAAAGCAAAATCAATTGGTATTTACGATTATTCCATAAAAAAGTAAATGGACATTTCGTCGTTATAAACAATAAAACGTATCTTTGGTCAGAGATCAGCATTTTCTTTATTTTTACGATGGCTTGCCATTTCGTTGAACTCTTTCGACAAATGCCAACAAAAGTATTTTGAAATTAGAAATTGTTACGTCTATCGTTAAACAAAATACAAAACAAGTTAAGATAAGACTTTGTTTTAACACAGCTGTACATTGATATTTTAGATGACAATAAGGTTTCGCTTCCAAAAGCCTACCAAAGCTTCATCAAGGCTATAAAATGTTAGTTGATGATGAAACCTAATAAAGGTTGGGTACAAGCCAAACTTTGTCGGAATTTGAAACACTAGTGAATAGTGGCGGTAAAATAAAGTAACAATATTTAATGTACGATATTACGATACGAAATTTTTAGTTTTTATAAAAAAACTTAATATCGCATTCTTCTAATGTTAAATAAAAATATGAAAGCAATCTCACAGTTTATGAAAAAAATATTTTCTCCTCGTATTGAAAGACGAAATAACGTTTATTATACAAAATTAGAATCTCGTTTGTCTGAGGCAATTAAAACTCTCGAACGGGGAGCTCTTTAGTTTATGAGATTTAGAATTTAGGATTTCTATGTCATTTAAATTATTTTTACTCATTGGTAGACCATCGAAGTAGTTTGTTTAATATTTTTATTCTGTTCAATGAGAAAAACGATTTTAAAAAAGGTTGTACCATATGAAGCCGGGTGATAAGTACGCGTTTACTTTGATGTGAACCGCATAAGTAAATACTTATTTATATTTTATTAGACATTGAAACTAAAATATTTATATTGGCAAAACAAAAATTCAGTCTTCAGCAGTGAAGGACACCAGAGTTCACAGAAAATGTTTAAAAATATGTGTAATTAGCATTCCCGAAATACGTAAGGTAGGTACCTACTTTGACGAAATGCTTAATATATGATAGCTTGTTCATCGAAGTGGACTTTCATGCATGGTTTCTATTCCAGGGTAGTAACTTACTGTCGTGTATAGACGTTATGCATAGATTCTACCGAGCGGAGATATCAAATATTTTAGTGCGGATACCATACTGTAAAATTAATGCAAATTTGGGTGAATGCACGTTGCTTTTGTAATTTATGGAATCACTTTGCATACGCGAATTTATGCTTCATTTATACTTCTACGCTCTATGATTTCAGTTTACAATAGAAACAATTTGGGCTCTATGTATTTATCAAATTAATAAGTGAACGCATTTTTGTTAGTTAAAAAATATTCGGCTTAATTGAAATGCTGGTAAAACCGAGGAACTAAGGCTTAACCAACTTGATGACATTTGTATCGTAAACAATTGATTGAATATATATTTTTATTATTTAAATGAGATTTGGATAAAAAAATAAATATATCAAGTAATGAATGTTAAATGGATGTTGGTTTTTTACTGAAATGTGCTGTGAGCTGAAAATAGTTGTGTTGACTTTAAACTTGCAAACAAAAAAGCTGTACAAATTCATAACATCAAAGCTCACCGTTCAAGAGCTTTTGCTTCCTTAGACAAAGAGACAAAAAAATATATTTTAGAGTTTAACTTAATTACTCGTGTATGGTAGAACTTCGTAAGAATTTGTTATAAAAGGAAATAGAAAATCACTTCTTAAAACAAGAAGACAAAAATACACACTGAAGAGGAATAAATCATAATGTACTCGTATAGATACTTACTATTTTCAAGGAGCCATAGTTTCTTCATGAAATTATAATGTATGATTATATCAGCGTATTTTCTTACCTGAAAC